>OU452193.1:20000-1220000 GCA_911728515.1 Peribatodes rhomboidaria
CCTAACCTAACCTAACCTAACCTAACCTAACCTAACCTAACCTAACTTAACCTAACCTAACCTAACCTAACCTAACCTAACCTAACCTAACCTAACCTAACCTAACCTAACCTAACCTAACCTAACCTAACCTAACCTAACCTAACCTAACCTAACCTAACCTAACCTAACCTAACCTAACCTAACCTAACCTAACCTAACCTAACCTAACCTAACCTAACCTAACCTAACCTAACCTAACCTAACCTAACCTAACCTAACCTAACCTAACCTAACCTAACCTAACCTACCTAAACCTAACCTAACCTAACCTAACCTAACCTAACCTAACCTAACCTAACCTAACCTAACCTAACCTAACCTAACCTAACCTAACCTTTTTTTTTTTTTTTTTTTTTTTTTTTCGTGGGGAAATGCACTTACGCATTCCCGCTCCACCCCCGGGGGGAGGCGGTGCGGGGTATGTCGGACTCGATGCCAGAAGGGCACCCATACCGACTAAAACCCCACGGTGTCCCTCTTCGCCGGCAGAGGCCGGGTCGCTGGCTCGCTTGGCGCAATCACGGCCGACCCAGCCAAAGCCGCTGTCCGCGTCCGGACCCACACTCGGAGAACTGCGTCCTCCATATTCACTCGAGTGACGCCCGGGGACACCCGGGCATCATCTCCTCATGAGGCCTCCCTAGTTTGGAGCACCGGACACCCCCGCGTCCGGCGCCACAGGGCCTCCAAGCGGCGACGGAGTTCGCGCTCGATTTGCTCTCCTCCGTACTCGCCTCCGCCTATTCGGGTGAGCGTCCGCGGCTATCTCCCGCTCGCGCTCCTCATCTTCACGCCGCAGAATGGCGACCTCCGAGAAGGTGGCCACTGCATCCCAGGCGCCCTCATCTGCGATCATCTTGCCGATTAGGGTCGGCAAGGACAGGTCCCTTCCCACCACCGCGACCAATGCCTGGCGCAGCCCAACGTCCCCCGGACATGCCTCTAGCACGTGCTGCGCAGTTTCCTCTGCGCAGCCACAGCTGTGGCACGCCGGGCTCGGCTCTCTTCCGGCGACGTTGCACAGATACCTACCAAAGCAGCCATGCCCGGTAAGCATCTGCGTCAGCCGGAAGGTGAGCGTGCCGTGCTTGCGGTCCACCCACTCCTTTAGTAAGGGCTTTAGAGCTCCAAGGAGTCGGGTGGCCCCCATGCCCCGAACTGCGGGACCAGACAGGAGTCGGTCCTGCCATGTGCGTATGGCTTCGTTCCGGGCGCTTCTCCTCCACTGTTGGACCTCTTGGGGGAGGGGGCGCATGTCTTGCTCCCGCGCCTGAGCCCGGCGCCAGTAAACCTGGGCCAGGACTTTCCCCTCGAGGTCCCACGGCAGCGACCCTGCCAGCGCACACGCCACCTCATGCGAGAGGGTTCTATACCCCCTGCACACCCTGATCGCCAGAGTCCGCTGTGGGCCACGGAGTATGGCGATTTCCTGTGGGGACAGGGATTCTGCCCAAATAGGGGCACCGTAAAGCGCCATTGAGCGCACCACCGCCATGTAAAGGTGGCGGCAGTGCGCTCCACCTCCTCCCAGGTTTGGCAGCAGACGAGCCAGTGCCCCAGCCGCTCCAAGGAGCTTCGGGGACAACCTTTTCAGGTGCTCCTGGAACCGCCACCGACCGTCGAGCACTACGCCGAGATACTTCAGCGTAGCGCTGACGGGGATGGCAGTTCCACCCACTATGATCTGTGAGCCTGCAGGTGGCGCTCGTCTCGGGCCATGAAAACAGATGGCCTCCGTCTTGTGGAGCGCCACCTCCAGGCCCAGCCTCCGGATCTTCCCCACCACCGTTGAAACCGCGGCTGTCACGAGCACTGACGCCTCCCGATAGTCCCGTCCCGGGGCGGTAACCAGCGTGTCGTCGGCATAACAAACGATGCCGACGCCACGCAGGGTAGCGCCCCGGAGGACCCAGTCATATCCTATGTCCCATAGGAGGGGACCCAGCGCCGATCCCTGGGGGACACCACGTGTCATAGGGTACCTCTCCACACCCCGCATCGTCGGGACGACTACCTCTCGATCAGAGAGGTAGTCCCCGACGAGGCTTTGTAGGTACTGAGGGACCTCGTGGTACCTCATCCCCTCCATAATCGTGCTCCACGGCAGCGTGTTAAATGCATTTGCAATGTCAAGAGACACCGCAATCAACACGCCGCCAGTGGAGCACGCCTTCTCCGACTCGTCACGCACGTGGGCGATCGCGTCGACCGTTGACCGGCCTCGGCGAAACCCAAACTGTGTGGTTGCCAAGTCTGGGCCGACCCTCTCTAAGTGCCTGACGAGGCGGGCAGCGATCACCCGCTCCAACAGCTTGCCCGCCTCGTCGAGCAAAACAATCGGCCGGTATCCAGCAGGTGAGTCTGCCGGTCGTCCCTCCTTCCGTAGGAGCACGAGTTTCCCGCTCTTCCACCGCCTCGGGAAACGCCCTTCCCGAAGGCAGCGGGTGAACAGGTCCCTCGTGCGCTCCTCTAACGCGTCCTGAGCGAGGGCCCACGCACGGCCGGGTATGCCATCCGGCCCCGGCGCCGTGTTTTTGGCCCTCATTCTCAGGACCGCTGCTGCCAATTCTCCGGGTGAGACTTCCTCAGGGATGTCTGGGGATCCGTCGTCGATGGGTCTGAACGCCATTGTGGGAGGGACAAAACCGTTTCCCGGGGCGTCGGGAAACAGTCCCTCTACCACTCGGCGTAGCACTGCCGGCTCTAGAGTGCTGGTAATGGGAGGAGTCCAGGGGCGCAGAAGCTGTCTTACCAGCCTATACGGCCTGCCCCAGGGATCTCGCTCCAGCAACTCTAAGAGCTCCCGCCAGGACCTCATCTTCGACTCCCATATGGAGCGTCGGAGGGCCTTATGCGCCTCCCTGTAGGCCAGATAAAGAGCATCCAGCTCATCAGGGTCTTGGCTCCTCCTCCGGTGGTACCTCTGGTACGCCCGACGCTTGGCCACGCACACTCGGCGGAGCTGGGCTATCTCCTCCGTCCACCAATAAGCTTGGCGTCTGGAAGGAGGAGCCCTCGCGCGAGGCATGGCCGCATCGCAGACGCGTACCAGGGCCTTACACAGGAGCTCGGCGTCCCTATCCACGTCGGTCTGTTCAGAAGGCGGCGCGTTCCAAGACTGGACAATGGCCGCCTCCAGAAGGACCTCGGGGTCCAATCGTTTTAGGACCCATCGCGGGCCGAGTTCGAGACCGCGTCCCTGCTCGCCGTGCGGTGTGGATGACAAGACATTAAACCGAATATATCGGTGGTCCGATAAGGTCTCGTCATCCACCAGCACCTTCCAGTCTCGAACTCGGCGCGCGAGGTCTGGAGTGGCAAACGTCACATCCACGATGGACCCCCCTTGCCGACGCACGCAGGTCTGCGCCGTCCCTGTGTTTAGGATGGTCAGTCCGGTCTCCACGACCCACTCTGTCACCGTCGTGCCCCGTGGGTCGGTCGTCGAGGAGCCCCACGCCAATGACTTGGCGTTGAGATCCCCGAGGACCAGGACGGGTCGAGGCTGAGACCGGAGAATCACCTCCCCTATCTCCCCCAAGAGGGCTTCGAGGTCGGCTCTGCTGCTGTTAGGGGAGTGGTATACTCCCACGACCAGCAACTCCCCGACGCGAGCCGCCACATACCCTCTGCCTCGGGTTTCGATGCCAAGGGGCGGTGAACGGATGGGTGACTGGGTGGTTATAGCCACCAAACCCTCAGTGTCTCCCACCCAGTCAGCCCTCGCTGGGATGCGGTATGGTTCCGTGACCACTCCCACTTGTATAGACCGCTCCGCCATGGTGTGCAGGAGCAGGTCTTGGGCCCCGTGGGAGTGGTTAATATTGGCCTGGAGGAAACTTAGGGCCATTACTCAGTTACCTCCATGCCCTCCTGTCCCTTCCTTGGGCCGGTCGGCTGTGACTTGGCCGCAGCCTCAGTCACAGTCGAACCTCTTCTCTTCCTTGACTTGGCTGGGGGCTTGGCGCATGCCTTGCCCCCAGTTAGGTGTGCCGCAGGCCTGCCCGCAGTTGCACATGTAGTGCAATGCGGGGCGGCAGCACATACACTGGCTTTATGCCCAACTTGACCGCAGCGATAGCATTCTTCGCTGCGGTCAACTTCAGCTTTGCACTGGGCCCTTACGTGGCCCGGTGCGAGGCACTTGAAGCAGCGGCGCGGTCTCGATTCGAGGATCTTGACCTGCGCCGATACCCAACCCACGAGGAGACGACCACTTGCGGTGACCTTCTTTGCGGCCGTAACTGGGCAGCGGACAAATGCAGTGCCCATCCCGCCAGGACCCGACTTGATGTCGCCCGTTTTAATCTCCTCAGCTGGACATTCTCCGGCCTTAGACAGCGCCTCTTTTAATTCCGAAACGGTCACCGTGTCGTCCAGGCCACTCACGCGCATGTCCGCCGTGATAACGGGCCTGGACACTCGGATGTGTTCCTCTGCGCTCCGGAAAACCTCTTTTAATTTGGCGGCAAGGACGTCGGCCTTCTCTGCCTTTTCCGCACCCGGTACCTCGATAACCCGGGCCCCCGTGGCAGCTTTCCGCATGCTGATTGCCGGTAGCCCAAGCTCTCCAAGGTTTATCCTAGCTCTGGCCTCGGCGAGCACCTTGGCATAGGATAGGCCTTGCTCCGCCGCCCCAGGTTGCAGCGTTATGACAACAGCTGCAGTGCGGGGAGGGCGAAGCTTGGCTGCCTTCGGTGTCTTAGACGGTCCAGCTGGCTTTGAGCCTTGCTTCCTCACTAGGGGTGGTGGCCCTTCCCTGGAAGCCGCCGGAGCCTTCTCGCTCTTTCTGACTCTCCGTCGCACCACTTTAGACCACTGTTCGAGAACAGGGGCCGGACGGGGAGCCGATGGACCAGCGGTTGGTTCCAACTCCATCGGGGCTTCCTGGGTAGGCTCAGCCTTACCCGGTGACACTTTTGCGCTCTTTTTCCCTATCCCTTTTCCCTTCTTGGGTTTAGGGTGTGGGGCAGAGACCTCTACATTGTTCGAGCCAGCTGAGACCCTAGATAGGTCTGGTGTCTGCTTCTCGTTCACAGCCCTCGAGGCCACGGCGTTTTTGCGGTCTGCCGCCAGAGGGGGACGTATGCGCTTTTCAGGTAAGAGGCGTTCTTCCAAAGCCTCAAACCGTGCGCTTAGCATACCACCCACTTGACGCAATATGGCCTGCTCGAGCTCTTCCATCAGATGGGTCTCTCTGCGAACGGAGGGTCCCGAAACCTGTGGTGGGGCGAGGGTCCTAGCCGTTGTCATCTCCTTACGGAGCTCCGAAATCTCTTTACGAAGCTCCGCTACTTCGTCTCGTAGACGGTTGTTTGCCGCCTGCAGCTTCAGGGTCTCCTCCGTAGAGGACCGCTTCGACAGGTCTTCCATCGCATCCTTGATGGTGGTTGCCGCTACCTTTAGAGCCCGCTGGAATGTGCCCTTAAGATTGCTGGACTTCGCAGCCACATTGTTAATAGTGGCTACGCTGTCCAGCACTTTCCTACTCAAGTCAGAGGCCAGCTCTTCTTGGTCACCGGTAGATGACTCTGAGAGCCGAACGTCAGTTGCTGACTGTGACCGCAACATCACGGTCATATCTGCCACTTCACGTTCGGCCCTCAGCTCCATCTCTTGACGCTCGGCTGCTACTAGAGCCGCCTTGGCCTGGGCGAGGCCGACGTATTCGCCTGTTGTGGGCGGTCGGCCTCTGCCTCGCCGGGCTGCGACTAGCTTCACAGCCGGGGCTTCCTCATCACTTCCGGAGCCGAAACTGCGATTGGAATCGCAGACGCTCTTGCGAGATCTCTCCCGCTTACGCCGAAGACTGCCATCCAGTGATCTAGCTGGTGACCCTATCACCGACTTCATACTAAGCGAGGAGTCAGACTCCTCGTTTAGATCCGCCTCGGGGCCTTGCCCCCTCCCTTTCCGAACCGATGAAGATTTACTTGTAAAACTTTCCATATGGTTCCCACGAGTATGGGGGATATAAGTGGTCCACCCGGGCAGTGCCCCCTGTACCCGGGTAAGCCTAGGCGTCTCCCGCGCAGGGCTTCGGCTGGGCCCCCGCGGGGGTAGCAGTTGCGACCAACCTTCCCGGTGGCCATGCAGGTCCTCGCGCTGCTCCGCCGCTTGACCTTCGGGGTAATTTTTTATAGAGGTTTTCTTCCTCGTGGCCCGGGCGGTTAAGCCAAGGCCCTCGGTCCCGCGCCATTACAGCTAACGGGGTTACGATCTGCTACCTCCGCATCCGGTGGTGGGGTGAGCACACACTGGCTGCCCGAGCACATCTACGTCGCCTCTCCGAGGAAAGGTACACGCGTGTGCTCCCTCGGGCTACCTTGAAAAAGGCCACCCCGACCCGCTTCGCCGCTACTCGGCATATGGCCAAGACGCCGAGCGGGTCCCTCCACGGGCTCGCACCGCCGCTTCCCGGAATGTCCAGGGCGCCGGTCGAGCCTCCACCTCGAGTTCCTCTTGGCAGCGGCCGCCGCAACTGTTGCGACCGCTGAGCCCCCCCGCCACGGCAAGGCGGGAACTCATTCGGGGGGGAACCTAACCTAACCTAACCTAACCTAACCTAACCTAACCTAACCTAACCTAACCTAACCTAACCTAACCTAACCTAACCTAACCTAACCTAACCTTTTTTTTTTTTTTTTTTTTTTTTTTTTTCGTGGGGAAATGCACTTACGCATTCCCGCTCCACCTCCGGGGGGAGGCAGTGCGGGGTATGTCGGACTCGAGGCCCTAGTGGCCCCCATACCGACTAAAACCCCACGGTGTCCCTCTTCATCGACAGGGGCGTGGCCACGCGACCGTTGATTGCACGCTTTCGCAACCCCGCCCATGTCGCTGTCCGCATCCGGACCCACCTCTTGAGGCCGTGCCTCAACACTTTCGCTCGAATGATAGCTGGGGACACCCAGCCATCACCGCTCAGTTGCCCTTTTCTAATCGGGAGCATCGGACGCCCCCGCATCCGACACTCCAGGGCCTCCCACAGGAGACGGAGTCCGGGCCCTGTTGGCCCTCCCCCGCGTCCGCCTTCGCCGTCTTGGATGAGCGAGAGGGGCGATCTCTCGCTCCCGCTCCTCTTCCTCTCTCCGCAGTATGGCCGCCTCCGCAAACGCCACCACTGCATCCCACGACCTCTCGTCGCCCACCATCTTGCGTATGAGAGTGGGCAAGGAGAGGTCGTTACCGACCACCTGTATCAGGGCCATCCGCAGCCCTACGTCTCCTGGACATGTCTCCAAGACATGTTGCGCAGTTTCTTCGGCGCATCCGCAGCTATGGCATTCCGGGGTCGGTTCCCTCCCGGCTACGTTACACAGATACCTGCCGAAACAGCCGTGTCCGGTCAGAATCTGTGTGAGCCGGTAGGTCATGACCCCGTGCCGCCTCTCAACCCACTCCCGAAGGATAGGCTTTACTGCCTCGAGGAGCCGTGTCGCTCCTGTGCCCCGCCTCGCAGGCCCCGTCAGTAGGCGCTCCTGCCAGGCCTCTATGGCCTCCCTCCTGGCCCTCCTTCGCCATCGCAGGACCTCTTCCGGCAAGGGGTGCTGGCCGTCCTCTCGCGCCTGCGCCCGTCTCCAGTATATCTGGGACAGGACTCTGGCCTCGAGGTCCCACGGCATCGACCCGGCAAGTACACAGGCCACCTCATGGGACAGAGTCCTGTAGCCCCGGCATACGCGTATGGCCAGAGACCTTTGCGGTCTGCGGAGCAAAGCCTCCTCCTGCTGTGACAATCCGGTGGCCCAAATGGGGGCCCCGTACAGCGCCATGGAGCGCACCACCGCCATGTAAAGGTGGCGGCAAGTGGCTCCGGCTCCCCCCAAGTTGGGCAATAGTCGGCCCAGGGCTCCAGCTGTACCGAGGAGCTTCGGCGACAGCTTCTGGAGGTGCTCCCCGAACCGCCACCTGCCGTCGAGTACCACGCCGAGATACTTCAGCGTGGTACCGACAGGGATGGCGGTCCCTCCCACGATTATATGTGAGCCTGCAGGTGGCGCCCGTCGCGGTCCATGAAAACAGATCGCTTCAGACTTGTGGAGCGCCACCTCCAGGCCCAGCCTCCGGATTTTTCCGACTATCACCGCTACTGCGGCAGTAGCCAAGACCGACGCTTCCCTGAAGTCTTTCCCCCGGGCGGTAACCATCGTGTCGTCGGCATAGCAAATGACGCCGACGCCACGAAGGGTAGCGCCTCGGAGGACCCAGTCGTAGCCCACGTTCCATAACAGGGGACCCAATACGGACCCCTGTGGAACCCCCCGCGTCATTGGGCTTCTCCTCTCCCCTAGCATCGTCGGGTAGACTACCTCTCTGTCGGAGAGGTAGTCCCGGACGAGGCTTTGAAGATACTGGGGCACTCGGTGGAACCTCAGCCCCTCCAGGATTGTGCTCCACGGCAGCGTGTTGAATGCATTCGCAATGTCCAAGGACACCGCTAGCATTACGCCGCCGGTGGAGCACGCTTCTTCAGAGAGGTCTCTCAGGTGCGCTATAGCGTCGACCGTTGAGCGACCTCTCCTGAAGCCGTACTGCGTGGGCGCCAGGTCCGGCCCGACCCTCTCCAGATGCCTCACCAGGCGGGAGGCGACGACCCGCTCCAAGAGTTTACCCCCTTCGTCTAACAGGACTATGGGGCGATACCCCGCGGGGGTGTCCACCGGCCGTCCCTCTTTCCTCAGAAGGACGAGTCTTCCGCTCTTCCAGCGCCTCGGAAATCGCCCTTCCCTGAGGCACCGACTGAAGAAGTCCCGCGTTCGGGGCTCGAGTGCTTCCTGAGCGAGGGCCCAGGCACGGCCGGGTATACCGTCAGGCCCCGGCGCCGTGTTCTTGGCCCTCATTTTGAGGACAGCGGCCCACAGCTCCCCCTCCGAGACCTCGTCAGGGTCACCAGTATCATCGACCACCTCAGCAGGCAACGCCATGGTAGGAGGGACAAATTCGGTCCCCGGTGACCCGGGGAACAGACCCTCGACCACCCGCTGGAGGACCTCCAGGTCAAGCGTACTGGTGACTGGAGGTGCCCAGGGGCGGAGCTTCTGCCTCGCCCACCTGTACGGCCGTCCCCATGGGTCCCTCTCCAGAGCGTCCAGCAACATCTGGAAGGACTCCGCTCTCGCCTCACTGATGCCGATGCGGAGGGCCCGGCACGCCTCCCTGTATGTGGCGTAGAGCTCATCCAGCTCCCTGTCCAGCTCCTCCGAGCGAACCCTTATGCGGCGTTGCCGCTGGTAACGGCGGCGCGACGCAAGGCACGCGCGGCGGAGTTCTGCGATGTGCTCATTCCACCAATACATTTGCTTTTTGCCCTGTGGAGGCCTCGCGCGTGGCATTGCGGCATTGCACACGTGCACCATGGCCTTACACAGGGCATCAGCTGCCTCCTCCAAGTCAGGTGCGACTGACGGGAGGGCGTTCCACGCCTGAACTATAGCCGCCTCCAGCAGCTTCTCTGAGTCCAGGCGCTTCAGCGCCCAGCGCGGGCCAACCACCGGCGGGGGCTGGGTGTCCTGTCTCGCCGAGGACGTGGAGACGCTGAACCGGATATACCGGTGGTCGGAGAGCGTCTCCTCGTCAGCCAGAACCTCCCAGCCTTGTACCCTCGCCACTAGCTCGGAGGCTGCCAGGGTCACATCCACCACCGACCCGCCCGCGCGCCGTACGCACGTTTGCGTGAAGCCGCGGTTCAGCACGCACAGCCCCGTCTCCACCAACCATTCGCCAACAGCTTCACCTCTTGCGTCCGTCCTAGGCGATCCCCACGCAGTGGATTTGGCGTTGAGATCGCCGAGGACTATCGATGGTCGCGGGCGGTTCCGGCCCACCAGGGTCCCCACCTCGCCAAGGAGATCCTCGAACTCGGCGAGGGCCCTGTTGGGAGAGAAATACACGCCCACAACCACGATTCCACTCATCCGGGCTGCCACGAACCCCCTACCCTTCACCACGTCCTCAAAGGGAGGGGACTGGGTTGGCGACTGCGTGGTGATTGCCACTAAACCGTCCAGATCCCCGACCCAGTCGGTTCTGGGAGGGACCCTGTAAGGCTCGGCAACCACGCACACCTTGATCGACCGCTCTGCCATGCTCTGGAGTAGCAGGTCCTGAGCTCTGGCAGAGTGGTTGATGTTCGCCTGGAGAAACGTGACTATGTCTGGCATTACGATTCCTCCATGCGCGTAACCTGCTCCCCTGAGGGCTGTGTCCGCTGCGACTGGGCCGTGGCCTCGGTCGCAGTCGCCTTCCTACTCGTCCTTGGTTTGCCTGGGGGCTTGGTGCAAGCCTTGCCCCCAGTAAGGTGGGCCGCGGGTTTCCCTGCTGCAGCACATGATGTGCAGTGCGGGGCGGCGGAGCAGCCATTCGCCTTGTGCCCCTTTTGACCGCAGCGGTAGCACTCTTCGCTGCGGTCCACCTCTGCCTTGCACTGGGCCCTTACGTGGCCAGGCGCTAAGCATCTGAAGCAGCGGCGCGGTCTCGACTGTAAGATCTTGACCTGCGCCGCCACCCATCCGACCAGAAGTCGGCCGCTCACCGCTATCTTTTGCGCAGCCGTCACTGGGCAACGGACAAACGATGTGCCCATGCCCCCAGGACCCCTCTTTATGTCCCCAGTCTTAAAATCGCCTGGTGGGCACCCTCCCGCTTTAGACAGTGCCTGCTGGAGCTCAGGGACCGTAACGGTGTCATCGAGGCCAGTCACGCGCACGTCTGCTGTGGTGACCGGCCTGGACACGCGGATGTCCTGCTCCGCCCCTCGGAAGACCTCTTTGAGCTTATCGGCAAGGGCATCTGCCTTTTCCGCCTTATCAGCGCCAGGGACCTCTATCACTCGGGCACCCGTGGCGGCCGTCCTCATGTGTATGGGCGGTAGCCCAAGCTCCCCCAGGTCTACTTTCGCCTTGGCTTCAGCCAGCACTGTGGCGTATGTAAGTCCCTTCTCCGCCGCCCCAGGTTGCAGGGTGATGACAACCGCTGCGGTGCGGGGTGGGCGGAGTTTTGCCACCTTCGGGGTCTTCCCAGGCTCGGCTCGTTTTGGGCCTTGCGTCTTCGCTGCGGGTGGAGACCCACGCCTTGCCGTCGCTGGGGCCCTCTCGTTCCGTTTGGCTCCTCGTCGCACCACTTTAGTCCACTGTTCAGTGGCAGGTGGAGTTGGACGGGAAGCTGAAGTACCCGGGGTTGGGTCCGTTGCTGCTGGGCGTGTCAGGGTAGGCTCGGCCTTACCCGATGCCGCTTTGCTCTTCTTGCCTTTCCCTTTATCCTTCTTGGGTTTTGGGGCTGGAGCCGACGTCTCCATGGCAATAGAGCCTGCAGGGACACCAGATGGCCCCGGTGTCGGGTCTACCTCAGCAGACTGCGCAATGGTCCTCGAGGTCATGGCACTTCTGCGGTCTGCAGCCAGAGGAGGACGGGTGCGTTTCTCCGGTAGGAGACGCTCTTCGAGCGCCTCGAACCGCGCACTCAACATTCCTCCCACCTGGCGCAGTATGGCTTGCTCTAGTTCCTCCACCAGACGAGGCTCGTTACGGACTGAGAGTCCCGAAACCTGCTGAGGCGGAGAGGCTCGTGCTTTCACCATTTCTGTGCGGAGCTCTGCCATTTCCTTACGGAGCTCTGCAACTTCGCCGCGAAGACGCACATTGGCAGCCTGAAGCAGCTTTGTCTCCTCATTTGAGGACCTTTTTTGCAGGTCCTCAACAACGTCCTTAATGGTAGCCGCCGCTACCTTCAGTGCCCGTTGGAACGTGCCTTTGAGGTTACTGGACTTAGCGGCCACGTTGTTGATCGTGGCAACACAGTCCAGCACCTTCTTGCTAAGGTCGTAGCTCGACACGTCTTCCTCTCCTGCCGAAGATTCAGAGAGCTGCATGCTGGTCTTTGACTGCGACCGTATAGTCGCCGTCAATTGCTCGACCTCACGCTCTGCTCTCGTCTCTATCTCTTGCCTCTCGGCCGCTACGAGAGCCGCCTTGGCCTTGGCGAGGCCGACATAGTCGCCTGTTGTAGGCGGCCGGCCTCTGCCTCGCCGTGCTGCGACCAACTTGACAGCCGGGGCGTCCTCCTCGCTCCCAGAGCCCATGCCACGACTGGCATCAGCAACTCTCTCGCGAGATCGCTCCCGCTTCCGCCGAAGGCTGCCGCTTCGCGATGACGCTGGCGACACCAACGGCGACCTCAAACTCCTGAATGAGGAGTCAGACTCCTCACCCATCTCCTCCTCGGGGCCTTGCCCCCTCCCCCTACGAACCGAAGAAGTTTTAATGTGTAAACTATCCATACGATTCCCACGAGTATGGCGGAAGTATCATGTCCACCCCGGCAGTGCCCCCTGTACCGAGGTAAGCCTAGGGTTTAACCCGTGCAGGGCTTCGGCTGGGCCCCCACGGGGGGTAGCAGTAGCGACCAACCTTCCCGGTGGCCATGCAGGTCCTCGCGCTGTTCCGCCGCTTGACCTTCGGGGTGATTTTTTATAGAGGTTTTCTTCCTCGCGGCCCGGGCGGTTAAGCCAAGGCCCTCGGTCCCGCGCCTCGCGGCTAACGGGGTTCCGATGTGCGGCACCTCGTCCGGTGGTGGTGTAAGCACACACCGGGTGTCCCTCCCTCCGCCCGTGAGGACGGCCCCCATGTCGTCCGGGCCTCTCAGCAAGAGCCTCTCCGAGGAGAGGTACACGCGAGATCCCGGACCGCCTTCTGCGCGTGCTCCAGATAAAAGCTCTGGGGCGCGCGGAGAAGGCCCCTCGAGTTCCTCTTAGCAGCGGCCGCCGCAACTGTTGCGACCGCTGAGCCCCCCCGCCACGGCAAGGCGGAAACTCATTCGGGGGGGAACCTAACCTAACCTAACCTAACCTAACCTAACCTAACCTAACCTAACCTAACCTAACCTAACCTAACCTAACCTAACCTAACCTAACCTAACCTAACCTAACCTAACCTAACCTAACCTAACCTAACCTAACCTAACCTAACCTAACCTAACCTAACCTAACCTAACCTAACCTAACCTAACCTAACCTAACCTAACCTAACCTAACCTAACCTAACCTAACCTAACCTAACCTAACCTAACCTAACCTAACCTAACCTAACCTAACCTAACCTAACCTAACCTAACCTAACCTAACCTAACCTAACCTAACCTAACCTAACCTAACCTAACCTAACCTAACCTAACCTAACCTAACCTAACCTAACCTAACCTAACCTAACCTAACCTAACCTAACCTAACCTAACCTAACCTAACCTAACCTAACCTAACCTAACCTAACCACAAAGATAGAGTTAAAGAGAGAAATATATAATAATGAATGAATGAATGGTTAAGTGCAAATCAAGTCTCCGGTTTAGTCGGAGGTAGGATATAATAAAAAAAAAAAAAAAAAAAAAAAAAAAAAACCTAACCTAACCTAACCTAACCTAACCTAACCTAACCTAACCTAACCTAACCTAACCTAACCTAACCTAACCTAACCTAACCTAACCTAACCTAACCTAACCTAACCTAACCTAACCTAACCTAACCTAACCTAACCTAACCTAACCTAACCTAACCTAACCTATCTATCTATCTATCTATCTATCTATCTATCTATCTATCTATCTATCTATCTATCTATCTATCTATCTATCTAACTCGGGTAAAATACTGAAAAACTTTTATTGTCAAAAGCGGACCCGAGAAAAAATGGCAAATTTGCAAATTCTGAAAAGTGTTTTCTAAAGTTTTCTCAAAATTATGTATGGTATGCTACATTTTTTCTTACAGATGCACAGAGAGTTCGTCAAGCCGGTTACAGCGATGTGTCGCACTCCGCGATCGGATCTTTTTTGACAAAGTTAGTTTTGGGTTAGGTTAGCGTTTTTTGTCCATGTTTCCTCTTATGCCCTGCACCAGGAAACCGATGAGAGAGAAAAATGTGCGAATTTCGCTGTTCAAAAAATATGGCGGGACGTGCGCACACCTACCTAACTCTCCCGAGTTAGGTAGGTGTGCGAACAGAATACTGAAAAAAATCTATTTCCAAAAGCGGACCCGAGAAAAAATGGCAAAATTGCAAATTTCGAAGAGTGTTTTTTATAGTATTCTCAAAATGTTGTATGGTGTGGTATGTATGGTATATTCCCATTAAAAACATTTACAATTGCACGATATTAATTCCCAAATTCTACGTTAGCCATTTCCGTTCCAATATACAACCTTAGTAGATTTAATATTGCAAAACGGCACATATTTGTAAGAGTTTAATGTTACGGCGTTTTCAAAATTGACTTGTAAAAAAACTGCATAGTTTTTAAAAAGAACTTCAAAATGTAGTCCTGGCCACACTTTAATAATGCACTATGTCTATGAGAGTTTTGGCGGGAACCGAAAAGATGGTGTCGTGTTTTTGTATTATTTTCTAAAACTTGTGATTCTTCGAGTGTTAAAGTGTAATAATGGTGGATTATTAACGTTTACCGGTTCGTCAACGTGCACGAGTGTGGGCAAATGATACAAACATCGCGAAACGCGATTTTTCGTGTTCTACAAAACTTCACTTAAAGTTTCAGTAAAGTATCCATAACTTTACTGGAATGGGGAAAGGGGAGGGATTCATCGTCTTCATCATCACCTCATCATCATCATCCCATCATCTGTTACTGAAGGAAAAATTATTACTAAGAATCCGACTGAAGGACGAGTATCCATGGTCATGAATAATTAAAAAAAAAAAGCACTATGTATATTTATGTATGTGTACGAAATTATACCAAATGACCAAGCCAGTAGCGTAGTTTTATTGCGTCAATTTATGTGTGTTGTGTACATATACGACAAGAGCGTAGTTTTCGGATGGTTTTTGGCTTCACCTACATCATACGCCGTGCAACATCTTATTCTCTAGGTTGATCTAAGATTGTAACACGATATTATTATATAATAGCTGCGCCCTGCGGTTTCACCCGCGGTTAAAAAGTATCCTATGTGCTATTCTAGACCATAATCTATCTCTGTGCCAAATTTTATCCAGATCTATTCAGCCGTTCTGGCGTGAAAGAGTAACAAACATCCATCAATCCATCCATCCATTCTTACAAACTTTCGCGTTTATATTATTAGTAAGATTTGTAGATTAGGTAAGTATTTATAACACAACAACTTTCGTGGTCGATGTGTTAGAGGTTGGTTAGATTAAAAGAAATAGCGAAGAGTGAATCAGATATGCTTATCTAGGGTACTGTACCAAACAAAAAATTACATTATATTGCGCTTGTTTTTTAGATGTATTAAAATAAATAGCCCAAAAGTTTTTATTTTAAGAATTTTATTTATTAATTTATATGTACTTACATAATTAATTATTATTTCTAATACTATGATACTATACTGTACTATTCTTAGACTAATAGTATGGTATATTACTTTAGTTGCCACCTAAACAGTAATTTTTATACCATGAACATTAAGCAGAATTGTATCATAAGACTGTGTGATACTTGTTGATCATAAAACGAGTAGTAGCTGTGGTTATCTTTGGTAGTGTGCGCAGGTCCCGGCGCGCCGGCCCGCGCCGCGCCACCGGCGGCGCGCGCGCCGGACGTGACACTCTCGCGCGTCACTGAAACAACAGGTACACAAATTGACTTCTATTACTACGTATACAGAAACTACCCTGGGGAAAAACTATGCTCTATTTTGTTAAGAGTTTAAACTAATGTTTGGCAGCGCTAAAACATAAATTACTTGAATTTTTATTAGAGCGATATCGTAGCATATTTAATGCGTTTGAATGTTTTTTCGTTTAGATACAAACATATTGTCTTGGGCGCTCGAAAGCTAGCAAGCAACTAATTAAAGTATGGCCGGATGGCTGCACTTGAACTGAACGCTGTAGTGATGTGCGACGTCTTCTTTATACGCAGTATATAACTCAATGCATGTACAGCTTATTATCGTAGCCCTTGCTAGAGTACACCAGCTACTTGTAGTTACGCTGCAGCATTTCATGTATAGTAAAGAACAGTAATGAAAATGAACCTAATTCTAAAGACTTATGTAATTAACTAAACCTAAACTAGATAATATTACTGAAGTGTTTGTGTTAGGAAGCATTAACAAAGATGGCTTTATTTTAGTAAGTATAGATTTGTCAATTAGATTCTTCGGAATCGGGTGTTTTTAATTTGTGCTGGCGTCCGTTGTTGAGCATAGCGCCGTGCAGAGTTTCTCGAAATGTATACTTAATTGTGTTACAATCAAAATTTATAATTACCCAGAATCAGTTTTGACTGCATAATCGGTCAAAAGTAGTAGTTTTAAGAAAACTATTTTTGTCCAAAAGTTGTTTTTGATCGGTTATGAGTTTCGACTGTAACATACTTATGCAAGGTACTGGTTGTGATTGTAGGTGTTGTTCTACCCGTCAAAGTAAACCACTTTTAAAATATAAGTTTGCGAAAGTCGAAAGAAAAATAATCGAGTCTCCATACAAAATAACTAGCCACGCAGTTAATTTTGTCAGAAAACTTCATGTTTTTTTCTTAATGTCGCAAGCAATTGTTCTAAAAGTTGTTCTCTTCTAAGGGGTAAAACTACACCCTTTACTATTACTACTCTAAGAACCAGCACCTTGTATTTTGTTGTTAGTATAGAATAAATATTAAATAGAATAGATATTATATTATATTAAATTAAACATAAACATAGAATAAATAGACATGAAAAAAAGTTTGCGTAAAGGTTACGAACAAGTATAAAAAGTCTCTATAAAAACCAGTAACGAATAAGTATAAAGAGTCTCTATCGAAACCAGTAACGATTAAGTCTATGTAATAGAGCATATTCTGTGGATTAAGTATTAAAAGTCTCTTTAAAAATCAGTGATTAATTAGTATAAAAAGGCTCTATAAAAACCAGTAACGAATAAGTATGAAAAGTCTCTATCGAAACTAGTAACGAATAAATAGGTATTTAAAGTCTCTATAAACACAAGTAAAGATTAAGTATAAAAAGTCTCAATCGAAACCAGCTACGTCTAAGGATAAAGAAAAACCTTCGTCGAAACTAATTAATTATATATTAATTAACCCCCATAATTGCATATAATAGCAATCCTTATAGTACTTAACACTGCCAAAGAAATAAATGATGTCCACCAACTTATTAAATTTAGGGTTAGGTTTCTGCGAAAATATTTAGAACAAAATCTCGCTGTAATTACCTTGGACGTCTAATACTCTCCTCCCGTTCTGCAGCTCGGCGGGAAAGACACAGAATACTCCTATTACATAGGCGAAAGCTTACTCTTCCCATCTCCACAAGTTTACTTACACAGGAACACAAGCAATACCTATTTACAGTGTTGTCTTTTTTTTTAATTTTTTAACTAATCGAAAAAGACAAAAGACTGCGGCTATTCCGAGGATATGCAACATTCATTGTTAGGGATTAGAATCTACAGCGTTTTAGACTCCAAATTCTCCGTTAATACGACTCTTGGTTTGATAACGGAGGCGGATTAGCTTATATTTAGCCGTCTTCATTTGACATTTCTTAATTTGCTTGGAGCTGTCAACGGAGTTACGTAATACCAATTTTAAGTCAAAGTATGGGGATTTGTTCATTCAATTTGTTTCACAGCGCTCGCGATCGCGATCCTCCATGATGGCCGCTACGGAATACGAAACGCTCTCGCGATCCGCTTCAACTGTCAAAAATAAGCAATCTTGGTTTCATTGGTTTCATCGCTAACTTAGATAATAAGCCTGATCCGATATACATCATATTTATTTATTATTATCGACATATCGTCACGCCTTTCCCCCGAGGGGGCTGGCAGAGGTGTAATACAACGCCCACATTTCGCTGGACGATATTCAGTCCCAAATGTGACAGGGGCGAGCCTGTTGCCATACACCGGGCTTTAGTCATGTAGCAGATGACATACTCGTACAATACGCACATAATTATGTTCACACAATGAACAAATTGGTGCGTGCCGTCGGCTGGGTTCGAACCCGCTCCCTCTGGCTCGAGAGGCGGACCTTCTCCCGACTAGGCTGTCATCGCTTCATCGAATAGGAAGAAAATATATTTTGTAATAAAATAAAAACACACATCGTGTAGGTGGCTTATATTTATTCGTCTTATTGCTACTTCTTAAATATTATCATAGTAATCACATAGCGAGGCGCGAGCGGCTCGTCGGGCCCGAGCCGGGCGCGGTCGGTGCTGCGGTCGGTGCTGCGGTCGGTGCCGCGGTCGGCCCTCCTCCGCCGAGCGCGCTCCTCGTTCCTCATAGGTAATTGCCGCATCAGAATTATGTTTAAATCAATCAAAAGCGGTCGTCCGTTCTTAAATCCAATTAAACTAATATATTTATTAACACCTTACACCGCGCGGCGGACGACCCCGCGCGAGTACACTCAACGAGTCCATCCAAGCACGTAAACTAACAAAATCACATAGAATTTCAAGCGCAGAGACGCTTCGTCGGCCGCAGGCGCGGCAGGAGTGACCGTGGCGGGCCGCGCGGGCTACAGCGCCATCTTGCGGCCCTCGATGGAGATGTCGACGGCGCGCCGGCTGCCGCTGCGCATGCGCTTCTGGTCGATGAACTTCTTCATCTGCTTCTCGTAGCGCGTCATCTTCTTCTTGCTCGTCTGCGGGAGGAGGGCGGCGTTAGCACCGAGCGTACAGTTGAAGAAACAAACCAATCGACACATTTTAATGAAGACTCTTATGACGCTATGCAACGAGTTGTTTTACATTCCCGCGGAATTTGTAGAGGGAGGTAAACTCTCCTAGCAGAGCACGAATGAACTGGGGGCAACCTTGAAATCGAGAGAAAAAAACAGCTGTTCATCATCATTCAATCATACAAAAAGTTCGTTGATCGTCGTCAAATGTTTATTCCATACATTTTGTATGGAATAAACATTTGCTTTTTTCTTATTCCCGATTTCAAGGTTGCCTTATGGCTCATTCGTGCTCCGCTAGTGCAGTATACATTAGCTCTACAAACTCCGCGGGCATGCAAATAACACGTCGTACAATCTGTCGTGCGCGATTGATGATCTGGTTATCTGGCGCCTAATTTTGCGCGAGACATATTTTCTGGTATTTTCATTGTATTTTTCGTTTGAAAAGTCATAGGAGGACGAGAGACCGAGAAAACATGTGACGCGTTAGAAAAGGGGGCTTGGCTTGTTTATTTTTATCTTTGTTTTTGCGATGAACGTTCCTTCACGAACGAACTTTAGACTGACTTCGCATTTTCTCAATTCAATTAGTGAAACGAATAAAAAAAAGATGGCCAGAGCAGAGTACAGATTGCACAGTGCAATAAGCTCATAAGGCAGAAGTGTTTCGATATTTAGTTCCGCTCTCTAAGATTTCTAAACTTCCGACTGTATCTTTGGTTCAATTGTCAAATTTTATCAACAGTTCATCTATCGGTGCCGCTCACACGGGAGGAGTCATTCGAGCGACACCACTACAGGGTAACTATAGTATGAAAATAAAGTAAACAATAAATTAAAGTGAGGTGAGACGTGTTCGCGCTGCTCGGGGGGCATCGCGTGCGTGTGTGTCACCGCGCCGCGTGTAGTGGTGCAGTGCGTAGTGTAGTGTAGTGTACGTACCCGCGACATGTCCACGTCGCTGGTGCTCCGCGGCCGGTACACGTAGTCCTTGTTGGAGGGCAGCGGCACGCGCGCGCGCGCCACCCAGCCCGGGTCCCCGGGGCGCAGTGTGTAGTGTAGTGTACGTACCCGCGACATGTCCACGTCGCTGGTGCTCCGCGGCCGGTACACGTAGTCCTTGTTGGAGGGCAGCGGCACGCGCGCGCGCGCCACCCAGCCCGGGTCCCCGGGGCGCAGTGTGTAGTGTAGTGTACGTACCCGCGACATGTCCACGTCGCTGGTGCTCCGCGGCCGGTACACGTAGTCCTTGTTGGAGGGCAGCGGCACGCGCGCGCGCGCCACCCAGCCCGGGTCCCCGGGGCGCAGTGTGTAGTGTAGTGTACGTACCCGCGACATGTCCACGTCGCTGGTGCTCCGCGGCCGGTACACGTAGTCCTTGTTGGAGGGCAGCGGCACGCGCGCGCGCGCCACCCAGCCCGGGTCCCCGGGGCGCAGTGTGTAGTGTAGTGTACGTACCCGCGACATGTCCACGTCGCTGGTGCTCCGCGGCCGGTACACGTAGTCCTTGTTGGAGGGCAGCGGCACGCGCGCGCGCGCCACCCAGCCCGGGTCCCCGGGGCGCAGTGTGTAGTGTAGTGTACGTACCCGCGACATGTCCACGTCGCTGGTGCTCCGCGGCCGGTACACGTAGTCCTTGTTGGAGGGCAGCGGCACGCGCGCGCGCGCCACCCAGCCCGGGTCCCCGGGGCGCAGTGTGTAGTGTAGTGTACGTACCCGCGACATGTCCACGTCGCTGGTGCTCCGCGGCCGGTACACGTAGTCCTTGTTGGAGGGCAGCGGCACGCGCGCGCGCGCCACCCAGCCCGGGTCCCCGGGGCGCAGTGTGTAGTGTAGTGTACGTACCCGCGACATGTCCACGTCGCTGGTGCTCCGCGGCCGGTACACGTAGTCCTTGTTGGAGGGCAGCGGCACGCGCGCGCGCGCCACCCAGCCCGGGTCCCCGGGGCGCAGTGTGTAGTGTAGTGTACGTACCCGCGACATGTCCACGTCGCTGGTGCTCCGCGGCCGGTACACGTAGTCCTTGTTGGAGGGCAGCGGCACGCGCGCGCGCGCCACCCAGCCCGGGTCCCCGGGGCGCAGTGTGTAGTGTAGTGTACGTACCCGCGACATGTCCACGTCGCTGGTGCTCCGCGGCCGGTACACGTAGTCCTTGTTGGAGGGCAGCGGCACGCGCGCGCGCGCCACCCAGCCCGGGTCCCCGGGGCGCGCGGGCGCGGCGGCGGGCGCGGGCGCGGGCGCGGGCGCGGGCGAGCGGCGGCGCGCGGAGCCCGCCATGGCCTCGTCGCGCGCCTGCCGCTCCTCGCGCGTCATGGCTGCAACACCGCCCCGCCCGACACGTTAAACTTCACGCCGAGCGACGCCAGGACTCGTCTGGATCGACTCGCCGACCTGACGGTGACCGCTTCCCGCGACCGAGTCGCGTATGGCTTCTTTTAAAAAGACTTTACGTCGCAGAATCGGCATTTGATAGAGTGGATCGCGTCATCCTTTAACTTTAAACACTTAGTTTTTTTTGCATCTAGTAATAAATTGTTCGCAGCGAACCATCTCGAAATAATAGTCAGTACGTTGTTCCCATGCACAAGCTCACTATCTTTCCTAACTGTTTTAAAAGTAAGAGAAGGATCGTCAGCGAATAGAACAATGTCTGCAAGGTCCTTGACCATATACGGCAAATCATTTATATGCGCTAAAAATAAGAACGGGCCTGAGATAGAACCTTGTGGTACTCCCATTGTAACTAAAGATCCGGAAGATGTGACGCCATTAATTCCCACTTTTTGTTGTATATCAGTTAAATATGACTCGACAAGATCTAGAGCGATTCCACGAATTCCGTAAAGGTGTAATTTACGGATCAAGGTACGGTGTTCTTCACAATCAAACGCTTTGGAAAGATCATAAAAGACACCGATGGCATCCTGTGAACTCTCCCAAGCTTCCATCACATGCGTAACTAATCGAACTCCCGCATCTGTTGTTGATCTACTTTTCGTGAAACCGAACTGATTTTCGTTTAATATACTGTGTATGTTACAGTGAGACAACAGTTGATTGAGTATAATCTTTTCAAATATTTTGATCAAAGCCGGAAGCACAGAGACGGGTCTGTAATTCGAGGGATCTGACTTACTACCCGATTTGAAGATAGGGGTAATTTTGCTGTTTTTCATTAAGCCCGATTTAATCAAATGCTTTTCCGGCTTTGATCAATGTGCCTCTGTCAATTCACATGTTAAATATGACCATGAGGTGTGGTGCAATAGTTTCTATTAAATACTCTAACACTTTTACTGATAATCCGCATAAATCTTCACTAGATTTAACTCTTAAGCTTTTAAAGATCCTAAGCATATGCACGTTTTAAGATAGTTCAGCACCATCTAGTGAAGCCGAACGTTAACTATGAGGAGATTATGATGAATAACATTACATCGAGAATCAATTTTGTTTGCGTGTCTTACGGGGAATGATCGAAATAATTTTGTCATATTTTCATTTCAACTGCTGCTGCTCACTGCGAAAAAGAGACATTTTGACATACCGATCCGTATAAATTATTTTATTCAAACTCTGGTGGGAGGCTTCGGCCGCGGCTAGTTACCACCCACCGGACCAAGCCATGCCGTGAAATGACCTAGTCGTGTTTCGGGATGTAGTCCGGTGTAACCGTTCCGAAGACGGGTCTGAGCAGTGGCGCACTTGTAGCGCTTCACTCAACTGCCGTCTTTGTACTTCTTCACTCTACAAAACTTCAAGGCTAGAGTGAATAAGTACCTCATAGGTCGTCGTGCTCCATCTTAGACCACAACGTCGCTTAACATCAGGCGAGTTGGTGGTCAAACGCCGACCTATTCTACATAAAAAAAAAAAAAAAAAAAAAAAATTTGCTTTAAATTCTATGTATCGAACATTTAAATGATATACCAACGTTTGATATATTCTTCAGCTGAAATAAAATCAGTTTTTGGGTAACATTATTATGACATAATCCCGTTTATATTAGATACATAAAATTGTTTAATACATTAATTATTATTTAACAAGTTGTAATAATTTTTATTAGAACTTGTTTGATTGTTTATTTTGTATGTAGATAAATACATTTTTTCGAGATATTTCGAGATGGTTCGCTGTGAACAATTTGTTACTAAATGCAAAAAAAAACTATGTGTTTAAAGTTTTCCATGCCTAATGTTAGATATATAGAACCAAACGTAATGCTTGAGTGCGACAAACTTAACATAGACAAAGCGACGGTGCTCCTGGGTATAAGCATTGATTCCAAACTGCAATGGGGTCCACATATTAATGCTCTGTCTGGGAGATTTAGTTCTGCTGCTTATGCGGTTCGTAAGATTAGGCAACTGACGGATATAGCTACAGCTCGGATGGTTTACTTTGCTTACTTCCACAGCATAATGTCATATGGCATTTTGCTGTGGGGATCAGCTGCTGAAGTAGAGGCCATTTTCATTTTGCAAAAGCGAGCGGTCCGCGCTATCTACGGAATGGGTCCCCGTGAATCATTGAGAGATTTATTTAAAGAAATAAATATTCTTTGTATATCTTTGAAAATATTATGCACGTTCGCAAAAATCTACATAAATTTAAATTGAACTGTGACTATCACAATTATAACACTAGAAATAAGGATAGGATAGCTCTACCGAGATTTAGACTGACTAAGGGCCGATTTTTCAATCCTTACTTTATTCGCCTAATAACTACCGAGCCAATAACTTTATTAATCTGTTTATTCGACTCATAAACGGTGTTCGGTTTTTCAATACAATTTTAAATTGGGAATAACTATCTGACCATTTATTCAGTGTGTATAAAAGCTAACTTCAGACAGTTGAAACAAAACTATAAAATATCCACGCGTTAGAAAAGGACTTCGAATTTTCACTTTTCGCTTATGTCACTGTCTTGTCAGTTTTAGTCTAAACGTCACTGTACTACTAATCTGTGCAAAAGTCGTCGGCTGGTTTGGCTATGGTAGTATAGCTCATGTAGTTTGTTCATGGTAGTTTTTTTTTTTTTATTAAAATTCATTTAGTTTCTGCGTGTCAGAAATATCAATCTTTTGTTACAGTGACAACCCGTATGACCATCATTTAGACAGTCTCAACAATTTATTCCATAGAATAAACTGCTATCTGGCCGTTCCACCGACAAATAAAGTTATACCTCAGATAGATGAGTTATTCGTCGAGTAAATGATACCTGACCATTGAAAAACAGAATAATTAGCTATCAGTTCAATAAACACTATTTGTTTGTTTATCTGACCATTGAAAAATCGGCCCTTAGTCATATAAGTCATTTTTAGGCAACTGCGTTCGTTTTTACAATAAAGTGCCGAAAAATATAACAGGGCTCACTGAGGGAAAATTCAAATCACATGTAAAAACTATATTAATGAAAAGAGGGTATTTTAAGGTTAAGAATTATTTAGAAGATAAAGATGTCTGGAGCCTTCCACTTCCGCCAAGTAGCCACTAGTATTTATAGATATTACCTACTTGTAAGCCAAAATTTGTGAGACTGTAATTTATTTATTATTTGAAAAATAATGTCCCTCAGTTTCTTGCCTGTTCTTCTGAGTAGAGGCTCTTTATCCGAACAAGGCGGTCGAGTCTATTTAAATAACTTTGACGTTCATAAGTGTATCTTTGATACCTAAATTGAATAAAAACATTTTGACTTTGACTTTATTACATTTTGGACGCATTTTGTATTCCACGGGAACAGTAAGACTTAAAACGGGATAAAAAGTAGACTTTGTGTTATGTGTTACTTTTGCATTTATAATTTAGTAGACTACCAAATACCGATTTGAATCCACTTTGCTCTAAAAACCGTAAATAATAAACAAATATTTTATAATCCTTTGCTCATTCCACGGGAACACTATAATTTCGAAATAAAAAGCAGTCGATGTATTAACCCTGTATGGAGGTATCCATACCAAATTTTATTAAAATCGGTAAAGCCGTTCGAGTTTGCAAGAGTACAAAATCATATATTTAGATGACTGGCTTATCCCACGGGAACACTACATTTTTGAGGGATAAAACGTTGAGTTAATCCACGGTGCTAGCTACATCCATACTATTTTTCATCATAATCGGCATAGTCGTTTGAGTTTGATAGAGTAACAAATTAATGTACTTAGAATTTTTGCTCATTACTAGCAAATTATCAAACAACTAGCACAAAACCGCTCGAAATCGGCAGGTATGCCAGTTACCAACGGATGTTCAGTCCGACAGTTTAACTGACGAATATATTTTTAATAGAAACACTTTACACTGGTATTTTCATACTGTACGACTACGAGTGTCCGTTAGTAGCCCTCCCATCCGCACGTAACAAGAGTCGGTAATGATTTTCGGTATAGCTATTATACAGAAACAGTTTTGACTTACGCTTCGTCTAAAATGTTTCTGATCGCAAATAGAACGATCCGTTCGCAAGTTACAGGGACCGGGCATCAGTCGAGTTGTAGTTTCTTCATCTTACAAAACACCGCTTGCAACCGTACCTACTCAATTGTAATGCGAACGATATTTGGCCAGTATCGAGTATTTTAGTTACTTAATTATTCATCACACGAATTAAATTACTGGCGTAGTCCGAACAAGGCTTTTTGATCATCATAAGTATAATTTGAACGGCGCTTAATTCAGCGTGGTCTCTCTCGCGACATCGTAGATAGATAGACTCGTGACCGTGGTGTGTGTGTGTGTGTGTGTGGGTGTGTGTATGTGTGGGTGTGTGTGTGTGTGTGGCTCACCCTTGAAGTCGGTGGAGAGGTTGAAGATGGGCCGCGCCCACTCGGAGATGAGGCGGCCGGCGCGCTCCCGGTTGCTCTTGGTCTCCTTGGGGTGCTTGTACAGGTACATCACTGCCTTGCCGATGCCCGACTGCTTCAGGAGTGTCTTGTCGATCGCCGGGAACTGGATTAGACGAGCGGTTAGAGTCAGGGGACGGCATGGAGTAGAGTAGAGCCAGCGGAATACTCACGTCCATGAGCAGTTTGAGCACGGAGTCTCGTATGAGCAGGCAGGGCAGCGCACGGGACGGCATGGAGTAGACTAGAGCCGGCGGAGTACTCACGTCCATGAGCAGTTTGAGCACGGAGTCTCGTATATGCAGGCAGGGCAGCGCACGGGACGGCATGGAGTAGAGTAGAGCCGGCGGAGTACTCACGTCCATGAGCAGTTTGAGCACGGAGTCTCGTATGAGCAGGCAGGGCAGCGCACGGGACGGCATGGAGTAGACTAGAGCCGGCGGAGTACTCACGTCCATGAGCAGTTTGAGCACGGAGTCTCGTATGAGCAGGCAGGGCAGCGCACGGGACGGCATGGAGTAGAGTAGAGCCGGCGGAGTACTCACGTCCATGAGCAGTTTGAGCACGGAGTCTCGTATATGCAGGCAGGGCAGCGCACGGGACGGCATGGAGTAGAGTAGAGCCGGCGGAGTACTCACGTCCATGAGCAGTTTGAGCACGGAGTCTCGTATGAGCAGGCAGGGCAGCGCACGGGACGGCATGGAGTAGAGTAGAGCCGGCGGAGTACTCACGTCCATGAGCAGTTTGAGCACGGAGTCTCGTATGAGCAGGCAGGGCAGCGCACGGGACGGCATGGAGTAGAGTAGAGCCGGCGGAGTACTCACGTCCATGAGCAGTTTGAGCACGGAGTCTCGTATGAGCAGGCAGGGCAGCGCACGGGACGGCATGGAGTAGAGTAGAGCCGGCGGAGTACTCACGTCCATGAGCAGTTTGAGCACGGAGTCTCGTATATGCAGGCAGGGCAGCGCACGGGACGGCATGGAGTAGAGTAGAGCCGGCGGAGTACTCACGTCCATGAGCAGTTTGAGCACGGAGTCTCGTATGAGCAGGCAGGGCAGCGCACGGGACGGCATGGAGTAGACTAGAGCCGGCGGAGTACTCACGTCCATGAGCAGTTTGAGCACGGAGTCTCGTATGAGCAGGCAGGGCAGCGCACGGGACGGCATGGAGTAGAGTAGAGCCGGCGGAGTACTCACGTCCATGAGCAGTTTGAGCACGGAGTCTCGTATGAGCAGGCAGGGCAGCGCACGGGACGGCATGGAGTAGAGTAGAGCCGGCGGAGTACTCACGTCCATGAGCAGTTTGAGCACGGAGTCTCGTATGAGCAGGCAGGGCAGCGCACGGGACGGCATGGAGTAGAGTAGAGCCGGCGGAGTACTCACGTCCATGAGCAGTTTGAGCACGGAGTCTCGTATGAGCAGGCAGGGCAGCGCACGGGACGGCATGGAGTAGAGTAGAGCCCGCGGAGTACTCACGTCCATGAGCAGTTTGAGCACGGAGTCTCGTATATGCAGGCAGGGCAGCGCACGGGACGGCATGGAGTAGAGTAGAGCCGGCGGAGTACTTACGTCCATGAGCAGTTTGAGCACGGAGTCTCGTATGAGCAGGCAGGGCAGCGCACGGGACGGCATGGAGTAGACTAGAGCCGGCGGAGTACTCACGTCCATGAGCAGTTTGAGCACGGAGTCTCGTATGAGCAGGCAGGGCAGCGCACGGGACGGCATGGAGTAGAGTAGAGCCGGCGGAGTACTCACGTCCATGAGCAGTTTGAGCACGGAGTCTCGTATGAGCAGGCAGGGCAGCGCACGGGACGGCATGGAGTAGAGTAGAGCCGGCGGAGTACTCACGTCCATGAGCAGTTTGAGCACGGAGTCTCGTATGAGCAGGCAGGGCAGCGCACGGGACGGCATGGAGTAGAGTAGAGCCGGCGGAGTACTCACGTCCATGAGCAGTTTGAGCACGGAGTCTCGTATGAGCAGGCAGGGCAGCGCACGGGACGGCATGGAGTAGAGTAGAGCCGGCGGAGTACTCACGTCCATGAGCAGTTTGAGCACGGAGTCTCGTATGAGCAGGCAGGGCAGCGCACGGGACGGCATGGAGTAGAGTAGAGCCGGCGGAGTACTCACGTCCATGAGCAGTTTGAGCACGGAGTCTCGTATGAGCAGGCAGGGCAGCGCACGGGACGGCATGGAGTAGAGTAGAGCCGGCGGAGTACTCACGTCCATGAGCAGTTTGAGCACGGAGTCTCGTATGAGCAGGCAGGGCAGCGCACGGGACGGCATGGAGTAGAGTAGAGCCGGCGGAGTACTCACGTCCATGAGCAGTTTGAGCACGGAGTCTCGTATGAGCAGGCAGGGCAGCGCACGGGACGGCATGGAGTAGAGTAGAGCCGGCGGAGTACTCACGTCCATGAGCAGTTTGAGCACGGAGTCTCGTATATGCAGGCAGGGCAGCGCACGGGACGGCATGGAGTAGAGTAGAGCCGGCGGAGTACTCACGTCCATGAGCAGTTTGAGCACGGAGTCTCGTATGAGCAGGCAGGGCAGCGCACGGGACGGCATGGAGTAGACTAGAGCCGGCGGAGTACTCACGTCCATGAGCAGTTTGAGCACGGAGTCTCGTATGAGCAGGCAGGGCAGCGCACGGGACGGCATGGAGTAGAGTAGAGCCCGCGGAGTACTCACGTCCATGAGCAGTTTGAGCACGGAGTCTCGTATATGCAGGCAGGGCAGCGCACGGGACGGCATGGAGTAGAGTAGAGCCGGCGGAGTACTTACGTCCATGAGCAGTTTGAGCACGGAGTCTCGTATGAGCAGGCAGGGCAGCGCACGGGACGGCATGGAGTAGACTAGAGCCGGCGGAGTACTCACGTCCATGAGCAGTTTGAGCACGGAGTCTCGTATGAGCAGGCAGGGCAGCGCACGGGACGGCATGGAGTAGAGTAGAGCCGGCGGAGTACTCACGTCCATGAGCAGTTTGAGCACGGAGTCTCGTATGAGCAGGCAGGGTAGCGCACGGGACGGCATGGAGTAGAGTAGAGCCGGCGGAGTACTCACGTCCATGAGCAGTTTGAGCACGGAGTCTCGTATGAGCAGGCAGGGCAGCGCACGGGACGGCATGGAGTAGAGTAGAGCCGGCGGAGTACTCACGTCCATGAGCAGTTTGAGCACGGAGTCTCGTATGAGCAGGCAGGGCAGCGCACGGGACGGCATGGAGTAGAGTAGAGCCGGCGGAGTACTCACGTCCATGAGCAGTTTGAGCACGGAGTCTCGTATGAGCAGGCAGGGCAGCGCACGGGACGGCATGGAGTAGAGTAGAGCCGGCGGAGTACTCACGTCCATGAGCAGTTTGAGCACGGAGTCTCGTATGAGCAGGCAGGGCAGCGCACGGGACGGCATGGAGTAGAGTAGAGCCGGCGGAGTACTCACGTCCATGAGCAGTTTGAGCACGGAGTCTCGTATGAGCAGGCAGGGCAGCGCACGGGACGGCATGGGCGCGAGCCAGTCGCAGAGCACGTTGAGCACGTTGTGCTCGAGGAAGGCGAGCTGCAGGTCCTTCTTGATCAGCTGCGACATGGCGCGCTTCAGCAGCGACACCTGACGCAGGAAACACCACACTCTACATTAATGTCTTTACAACAAAAGAAAGAAATGTTGACACACGAGACACTACAAATACAATAACAATCAATGGTTACAGATAATGCATGCATAAGACCATAAGATGAAAGATACAGAGCTATCACTTCAGTGTCCAGTGCGGCAAAAAAGGTCAGTGCTCAGCAATAATGCTGAAAATTCTTTAGCCAAATAAGTATCGATAAAAGAATGGTCTAATTTCAAAGCCAATAAATCGTCTAGTACTGTACTGATTGACTATAAAAGATACACCAAATGCTATTGTAGAAGAATTCAACCAGTTTTTTGTAGTAATCTGGCAATCTTTAGCAGAGAACATAGAACGAGATACAAATCCTGGTTCTGTAGACAAACGAATCCATTGAGTCACCTAATTCTTTTGTGTTGTTAGAGACCGACGCTCTTAGTAGTCTAAAAGCGGATAGTTGGCTGGCTGGGATGGCATACCATCCTCGATCCTGAAGCAGAATGCTGCTATTCTTGCTCCTGTTATATCTCACGCATATGTATTTTTTGCTTTACTTCCGGAACTTTTACTATCCCACTTAAAAAAGCTCTAGTCCACCTCATTTTCAAAAATCGGCGAAATTTGGAGCGACTAATCAACAAACGCTTTATACTTAGAAAAATATAACCTATTCAGCCCAAACCAGTATGGTTTTCGGAAAGGTGCTGCAGGTGGTTTGGTACAGCAAGCGGATCAAACTTAACAAACTTTATTTTGTCTCTTTTTGTGCTTTATGAATGACCTCTGCAACTTTAATCTAACAGATTTTAGAATCCTTACCTTTGCTGATGATACTGTACTGCTCTTTCGGGATAATTCTTGGCTACGTGTCTTTCTTGCTGCTCAATCCGGCTTATACGTTGTAAATAAACGAACTTTATACGAACGCGCTGAGTTTAAATGTTAGCAAGACAAAATTCATTACCTTCTTAATGTTAAACTCTTCACAACCCGAAGAGTCTGAATTTTTTTAAATCCGTTTTTTTTCATAATTTAAATTGCCCTAAGACCTACTGTGCTTGCCCAGTTTTAGCCCGTACTACATCACTTAAGTATTTAGGTAGACACATTGATAGTTATCTCTCTTCTCCAGAGCATATTTCTAATCTTAAAGGTCGCATTAGAAAACTCATTCCAATTTTTAAAACGTTAAGACATATTGCAGATCCCAAACTCCTTAAGACGGTATACTATTCCTTATGTCAATCTTTACTGTCATATTGTATCTCTAGCTATTGGGGAGGTGCTTGTAAGACAAGTCTTAAAAAATTTGAAATAGCCAATTTCAAACCACGCCTTTATCCCACTACAGATCTCTATAAAGAATGTAAAGTTTTAACTGTCCGACAATTATTCATACTCCAGGTCATTCTGATTCATCACACGAAAATTCTTCATCTACCAAAGCACGATAAACATAAACGACGCAAAGATAAAATTTGTAAACCGTATAAACCCGTACAGTTTTCGCAAGACGTTTCACAAACTATCTAGGTCTCTTCTAGTACAACAAAATTTGCCCTGACGATTCAATGCCCGCACTCAACTTCTTTCAATGCAGGCTAAAAGTGATAGACAAGAACCTTGATACAGAGAATCTCTTCACTACCCCCCATTAATTGATTGCTACCTGACTGCTGAATGTTTTTGAAATATAAGTACTTACCTACACATAATATGCATCTGTCCATATACTCGTAGCATCAAAATATATTTTATTTGTTAAATTAATTAAGGATCATATAAATAAAATAAAAATAAATAAATTAATTCGGGACACTTCCACACACGGTTGCCTGACCCCAAACTAAGCAAAGCTTGTATTATGGCTGTCAGAGACTGATACATACTTAGATATTTTTTTGAAATACATACTTAAATAGATATTAACACCCAGACATAACAAACACTAATGTTCATCACAAGAATGTTTGCCCTAGGTGGGAATCGAACCCACGCCCCCAAGCTCAGAAGGCAGTAATACAAGTGTAATGCAACATTCACACTTCGCCGGACGATATTCAGTCCCAAATGTGACAGGGGGCAAGCCCGTTGCCATACACCGGGCTCCAGTCGTGTAGCAGATGACATACAATACGCACGTATGTTCATACAATGAACAAATTGGTGCGTGCCGTTCGGCTGGGTTCGTACCCGTTCCCTCTGGCTCGAGAGGCGGGCCTTCTCCCAACTAGGCCGCCATCGCTTTAGTATTAGGAAGTAGGAACGCACCTTCTTGACGGCGGGCTGGTTGCGGCGGTTGAGGTCGCGGTCCTCGTCGGCGGCGCGGCGCATCTGCTGCAGCAGCTCGGCGATGAGGTCGTCGTTGTCGTTGATGATGGTGATGTCGCGGCGGCGCCGGCGCCCGCGCCGCTCGTCGCGCTTGCGCGCCAGCATCAGCTCGAAGTCCGACATGCCGCCCGCCATCTCCATGCTGCGGGGCGCGTTCAGCGTTACAATACTTCCTACATTTATTTATCAAACATCATTTTAATTTAGTTGCGGATTCATTTAATCTTTCTAACTTTTTTTTCGATTGGGCGATATGCCCCGCCCTGACGTCCCGCTCGGGGTGTGTTGTGCATTTCCCCCGCCGGCACCACCCGAGTCCGAGCCGACCCACTTCCTTGAAATGCCGGAGTGAGGCTCGGGGGCGAGGGCACAGTTGCCGTAGTGTAAATAACCCTTGCACTTCAGCCTTTCTGACTAAATAGCCCCAGCAGCGAAAGTACTCTCATTAATGCATGCAGTGTTCGACTACTTACTTTCTAGAAGGTTTTACATTACTATTTCTGCAATAATTTAACGAATGCGTTTATGTAAGGGTGTTCCCAGACGGCCATACTGTACCGCAATGTGTTGCTGCAATATTACGACTGCAGCCCGGTCGCCAGCTGTACTAGAAATGCGTGATCGGCCGGATCATATGCAAAATATTGTCGCAATATTGCAGGGCCTGTAATTCTGCAAAATATGGCCCGTTCAGGTGCACCGTATCGGCTAGTTTAGTGAACCATTAGCAAAAAGAAAGAACTCGCAAAGCCGATGTCAACGACGGCCACGTTTCGTCCAGCGCCGGCACCGACCTGCTCTATCCGGGCGCCTCGTCGTCCGAGGAGTCTGCAGGCGGCGCGGGGGTCTCCCCCCCCCCTCGCGCACTTGCACTGACCTGCTCTGTCCGGGCGCCTCGTCGTCCGAGGAGTCTGCAGGCGGCGCGGGGGGCTCGCCCCTCCCCCCCCGCGCACTTGCACTGACCTGCTCTGTCCGGGCGCCTCGTCGTCCGAGGAGTCTGCAGGCGGCGCGGGGGGCTCGCCCCCCCCCCCCCCCCCCGCGCACTTGCACTGACCTGCTCTGTCCGGGCGCCTCGTCGTCCGAGGAGTCTGCAGGCGGCGCGGGGGGCTCGCCCCCCCCCCCCCCGCGCACTTGCACTAACCTGCTCTGTCCGGGCGCCTCGTCGTCCGAGGAGTCTGCAGGCGGCGCGGGGGGCTCGCCACCCCCCCGCGCACTTGCACTAACCTGCTCTGTCCGGGCGCCTCGTCGTCCGAGGAGTCTGCAGGCGGCGCGGGGGTCTCCCCCCCCCCCTCGCGCACTTGCACTGACCTGCTCTGTCCGGGCGCCTCGTCGTCCGAGGAGTCTGCAGGCGGCGCGGGGGGCTCGCCCCTCCCCCCCCCGCGCACTTGCACTGACCTGCTCTGTCCGGGCGCCTCGTCGTCCGAGGAGTCTGCAGGCGGCGCGGGGGGCTCGCCCCCCCCCCCCCCCCCCGCGCACTTGCACTGACCTGCTCTGTCCGGGCGCCTCGTCGTCCGAGGAGTCTGCAGGCGGCGCGGGGGGCTCGCCCCCCCCCCCCCCGCGCACTTGCACTAACCTGCTCTGTCCGGGCGCCTCGTCGTCCGAGGAGTCTGCAGGCGGCGCGGGGGGCTCGCCACCCCCCCGCGCACTTGCACTAACCTGCTCTGTCCGGGCGCCTCGTCGTCCGAGGAGTCTGCAGGCGGCGCGGGGGGCGCGGCGGGCTCGCCCCCCCCCCGCGCCCTCCTCCCGCGCGCGCTTGCCCCCCGCGCCCTCCGACTCGTCGGAGGCGAGCCGCACGGCGCGCCGCTTGGCGCCGCGCCGCGCCGGCGAGCCCGAGCCCGAGCGCGAGCGCGACCTGCGACCACACACGTTACGAAGGGCCGCGTCCGGCGAGACCACACCCCGCATTCACTAATAATGCTGTGACCGGTCAAACGCACGGCACACAAAATCTAGGGCTTATCTCTAAGCAGACTAATTTTTTTAAATACTTTTTTTAAATATTCAAGGATATCATTGTACTCAATACTATGACCTACTCTTCTTTTGGGACCAACAATACAATTGAGAAAAATAAAAAGCTGTTCCATATGTTTGTCGACTATAAACTTTTTGTATGAAATAGCTGATATTTTTTATCGATTGCAGAATTGGCCTCACAGTAAAAGTTGTTCATAACGATAAGTAAAATAATATCCTAGAATACAGCAGCTGTCATGTCAATGTACTTAAAAAGGTCGTAGTTGCATTTACTTCTTTAAGTAATGTTTGTGTAGTCGGGGGTACATCGCTGACCACACTCGCTGTCACGGACGAAGGAGGCGGCTGTCGCGTTTGCGCTTTGCAGTCGCCTTGATCGTGCGGAACCGGCTTTAGCTCAGTAACTGACCGAGCGGAGCGGTCGTGGAGTCTACTGGGACATCTCGGCATTTATTTGTTAGACGATATCTTGAGTACATATTGTAGATCCGATCTCCATGAAATTCGGCCAAATACAATTTTTGAGTTTAAAAACAAAGGAAATCGAACCAGAAGTTGTGAAGATATGCGAGGTGTCGGTTCGAAGCAAAGTGCTAGTCAAATAGTTCAATGAGCATCGTCTCGTGTGAGGTCAAGAGTACAGACGAGCCACAGCCTAGTTCAAACGGCAAGTCTCCTGCGACAGGTACATAAAACGTACAATAAATAAAATGAAAAATCGTCAGTCATGCATCGATTGATTTGAAATAGACTGTAATAATTCTTACCTGGAGCGCGAGCGCGAACGCGAGCGAGACGCGCGCGAGCCTGATCGCGAGCGCGAGCGGGGCCCGGACTTGGAACGGGACCGGGACTTGGAACGAGATCTGGATCGAGATTTCGAGCGAGATCCGGACTTGGAGCGGGATCTCGATCGAGACTTGGAGCGGGACCCGGAGCGTGAGCGCGAACGCGAGCGAGAGCGTGAGCGCGAGCGCGAGCCGGATTTACGCGAGCCAGAGCGAGACCGTGACCTGCTCTTTCTTTTTGCTTCTGAAAACAGATAATGTAGTTATCAGTAGAGTAGGCTAGTTGACGAGTCTTAAGATCTGACAAAAAAAAGTTCACAAATAGGACGAAGTTTGAAGAACTGTTAAAAATAAGGGTATAACAAACATTAATAATTATTTAGATGTGGCATGGCATGAAAGTACGACACTATAGTTATGAGCATGAACTATTTATGCTTGCTTAAAATTTTTATAAATTAATATTTTGTTCAAGTACATACTTGCTCCAACAGATTTTGAACGAGAACGTGATCTCGATCTTGATCTCGATTTGGACCTCGACCTGGATCTGGACTTTGACCTCGATCTAGATCTGGACTTTGACCTCGATCTAGATCTGGACTTTGACCTTGATCTAGACTTAGATCTGGATCTAGATTTAGATCGGGACTTCGATCTGGATTTAGACCCGGATCTGGATTTGCTCGCTCTAGCACCTGGAAGGAGTTAAATTGAATAGTTTAATTAACGTCAATAAAAATAGTTTAAAATTAACACTATCATCAAGTCGTCTAGATACAGGGCAAAAGAGTGAATGGAAAAGATGAATACATACTCAGATTCAAATTACTTTTATGTTTTGTTTGTGGTTTTGGAGGTACATTATAGAACCACTGCCCCCTTTTTTAAAATTTGTGTTGGTGCAGCAAACTAAAGTAGAAGTGGGCAGTGTAGATAAAATAGTAATAATTACTGACCAAGCGGAGACTTGGAGCGGGATCTGGAGCGTTTGTTAACTGTCTTTCCGGGCTCGGCGGCCACATCCATCGGGTCGGCGCGCGGCGAGCCGGAGCGGGACCGAGCGGGGGACTTCGGCGAGCCAGAGCGAGAGCGCGCCGCAGATTTAGGAGAGCCGGACCGAGACCGCGCCGGGGACTTAGGTGACCTCGAGCGAGAGCGAGACGGGGATTTAGGCGATCCAGAGCGAGAACGCGTCGGGGTCTTGGGCAGTGCCGGAGATTTGGGCGAGCCAGAGCGGGAGCGTGGCGAGGACTTAGGCGAGCCAGAGCGAGAGCGTGGCGCCGATTTAGGCGAGCCAGAGCGCGAACGCGCTGCAGATTTAGGGGACTCCGGAGATTTGGGCGACGTTGGGGACCGTGGTGAAGTGCTGCCCGAACGCGAGCTGGATTTGGACCGCGACCGCGACTTGGACCGCGACCGCGACTTGGACCGCGACCGCGACCGCGACTTGGACTGCGACCGCGACCGCGACTTGGATCGCGACCGCGATCCACGCTTGGACCGCACCGAGCCGTCGTGCGACATCTTCGAATCGGACTCCACCTAAAACAGTTCTCAACTTAGTATTGCTTATGACAGTTGATAACCTGTGGTGTTTTATATGTTTAATAATGATTACTTGAAGATTTATAACATAACTCTGAGAATCTTAATTGTATGTATGTAAAGAAAGGATAAAGGATAGGATAGTAAATTCTTTGTCCTTTCTTAATAGGAGTTTCAATTACATTCAAGAATACCTAAATTTAAAAAAAATACATCAGGACAAATTCAAGTTCAAGTCAATACTTACAGATCTGCTGCGGGAGCGGGATTTCCTGCCACCTGAAAGATTTGAAATTAAAATAGTGATCCAGATGTTTATAAAACTCCTAGACAAATAACTTCTTATATGCTGAGTGATCAGGTCTAATGTCATAGGTTCAGGGTTGAAGGCAACCTAAAAGCCTATGTTATGGCTGAATAGTGTACTTACAGCAATTGTAAAGGCATGTCTCTACCTAAAATTATACAGACTTATCAGAATAGGGTGTTTTAAGCCAAAAGGAGGTCATTGTACTCATCATTATTAACAGCTTTCACTTTGGAGCCAACACAAAATCGGAAAAAATATTGGCAGTGGCATTTAACAAGTTAGTTGATTGTCGACAGAAGGTATGAAACAGCTGTTTCTTATTTTCAGACCCCATAGGTAGTTAGATTTGTTCATATTGATGAGTACAATGACCCTCTTTTGGCTTAGTAAACCCTTTTCTGATAACTCTGTATAATAATATAAGTCCTGATTGACAGACAGATGACACAGAGGCTAACCCGCTGGTTGCAGATACTTGAAATGAGGAGGGTGAATTATTTTGTTGCTTATAAAAATGCAAGGCACTTAACTTATAACATACATTTTTAATGCTAGGCAATGCCAGGCTCTTAAATGGAACTAATTACATACTTCAAATAAAATAACTTCTGATTTCTGACTCATTATGATGAATCATTACTTTAACTAAAATATAGGTGTGAAATAAGACTTTCAAAAATGTTTACTTTTCCATTTAATTATATTTGTACTTAGTCGGTACAACAACAACATCAATTGGATTTTAGAATGTAATTTTACTGTGTAACATAAGGTCTTTATGATTATAAAAATGTTTTGTTCATAATGAAAGGACATATAAGCAGAATGCCCTACTAGTAGAATGTCCTAAAAACAAAACAGCATATTAGCATAACGTCCTACTAGCAAAATGACAGAAGAAAATCGGCCTAACATCAAAATGACACCTTAGCCGAACGGCCTAGTACAATTTAATACAAATTATATATTAAAACAAATGTAAATTCTTGAAAGTAAATCTTTTATACCAGGTTTTTCCATAATACAAATGTTACCTATTTGCAATCAATAATCATCAAATATAATTCTTTTTAAATGAGTCACTTTTTTCAAAAAATAAAATGCAGAAATTTTATTTTCTTGTAGTTTCTGCATTTCATTTTAAAATTTTGATTCGAAAATGAGTTGCGTTCTTTCTGCCTGGCTCTCTTTTGAACAGTGCTCAACGCAATCTAATTCAATTCAAAATTCGAATTCAAAATATCTTGTCAATGGCCTCTTTGCAAAGAGAGTTCAATAATGATAAGAATGTTGGTTTTGGTCTAATCCTTGAATTGAATCGTCGATTCCAACCATCTCCATCTCCTGATATCCATTGTTGGTGGCTGATGTTACAGCGTAATGATATTTTAACTTAATAACTTAACATGTTCATTTTCTTATGTACATGACTGTCCATGTAGTTTTGATATTTGGCTGTTTTGCTACTAGGTCATGTTGCTAGTAGGACATTATGCTAATATGCCGTTTTGCTTTTAGGACGATCTGCTAATAGGGCGTTTTGCTTAAATGTCCTTTCGTTAAGAACCCAAAAAAATTTTGAAATTGTAATTTATTTCAAAGAGTACTGATGTTTTATTAATTTCTGTTTATAACCTTTAATTACCTTAACAAGTTTAGTATACAAGTACTCGGCAAGACTATGCAAGGTAATCATTGTTAAAACCTATCTTAAAGAAGGTACATTGTTACAAGACATGAGTTTCAGGGGATAGCCAAAATACAGACAAGTCTAGGTATTTCTCTTTCAATGTCATGTTTATAAAACACAGACTTATGTGTCATTACATGCGTCTTCCAAAATTCTTTAGATACGCCTGGCATAGGATGGTACAACCCTTGTAAACAGGGCACAACCGATTAAAATACCTACCTACATTTGAACTTTGATTTCAGAGCATCCATCTACATAAACGCTTAACAAAATGTCTATAGAGCGGTGTATAAATGTATGCCTCTAAAATGCACACGTTAGAATTATAAACGCCTTTATTCAGCTGAAATTCTTTGGTAAAATAGACATTCAGTGAGGTTATTTACAAAATCATTTTTACCTGTATCGTCGGCGTCTACATCCATGGTTACGTTGACTTCAATACCAATATGGAATTTACTATGTTAACCAAAAAGAGATAAAAGATGGGCTATTTATGCATTAAAATTCCAAAACTCAATTGCAATTTTCGAAATAAAACTCCACTTTCAACCATTTACCAACAGGCAACAAACAATGTCAAACTCAAAATTGATTGTGTCAAGCTCTTACTTTTTTAATGTTTCACCCCATCGGGCTTGCCAAAGCTTTGGGGCCATAGCGCCTGGTCATCAGTATCTTTGTCATTATTTCTTTGTCGTTACTCTCAAGTTACTCTATGATGAAGATGATGACGATGAGAGGGTGATGATAAATGAAATTTATTCCCCTAGCTTATCATTTTAAGAATCACAAGGTAAAACAATGGAATGGAAAACAAGGTAAGTAAAGGTAAAACAATGCAATACTTACTTACACACTGCAGTGTTATTCCAGTTGTTTCAAAAATAATGGATGTCAGGTCTAGTTCTCTCGTCGTCCAAGTTCATAAGAACTTTTAAAATTACAGATATACCTGTAGTTCCACACAGTTCAGCGGCTCTCGGTCTAAACAAAACTAAAATAATTTTGAGCGCACGTTAAAATGACTTCTAAAACTATGTAGAGGCTAAGACCAAATTGAATTGCAATATCCTACAGCACGGAACGGCAACGCCGCTTTTAAGCAAAAATTTGAATTTTTGGGCGTAAAAACTGTTTTTTGATCATTACGTGCAAACTACGAAGTCTAGGAATTTTGCCCTTTAAATCAAAACTCTACGTTTGATAGTTTCGTTGATTCAACATGTGTCAGCTGAAGAGACGTCACTTCAGCTTACACAGTCATGGTATTAGCTTAAAACTCGGAAAATTTCCTTGGATTGAATGAACGAAATCGAGTGACGTCATCAAAATACTTTTAGGGTGGTAATGGTACGAAATTACGAAGTAAGGCTTAATTAATGATGTTTTAAGAGGTTGTGGTAAGCCCCCTGGATTACAGATATCAAAGAAATTAATTAAATAAAACACCGTTGATTTAACGTTGTATAAAAAGCTTTAATAACTAAGTATCGCATATCTAATTAATAAATAGATACTTTATATATTACAATTTATATAAAACAGTTTGATATGATAGTGTATATTATTGTACAAATCCCGCTATTGGCACCGTAACATAACAGGTAATACAGCACATGACGGCGCATTATACCGAATGGGAATGAAGGGCTGCTGCTACTGCTGGTATTATGCTTGTATCTCACACAGCAGAGAATATAAAAAGGACAGCCATAGTCCCACATAAGACCACCATTATTATGACGTGTCGCACTGTTCTAGCCTCGGTATACTTAAACAGTGTTTTACCTTTTCCCATTCGAGTTATAAACGTTTATAACAAGTGGGTCTGATATAAAAATTCTAAAACCCGACCGCGCACCTATCTGCACACTTGGCCTTTTAAGACGAATATAGCGATACCATAACTGTCGAATTCTATTCATTCGTTTGGAAGGTACGAAGTAACAAAGAAATTTACAAACATACACAAGATACGCGCGAAAAACATAACTCTTCCTAGCAGTCGGGTAAGATAGAAAAAGACAAAACACTGTGCCCTTGGCAAACGTTATACTTAGCCTCGGAATAGTTACCTAGTTAGTGTTTTGTCTTTTTCTTTCTTTTACATTTATTAACTAGATCGACAAAGACACTGTATAAACTATTCTATTCCGAGGCTATACAACGTTTATTAGTCAGGGGTTTAAAATCTAGGTAGTAAATAACAATATAGGGAGCTCAGTTGAATATTTACTTAGACTACTTATTTATACTGTACTGTAGTGGCTCTTTGAGCTGAGCCGCGGCCGGGGTCTGGCGGCTATCCTCCACTACAAGTTACAAAAATCATATCTCCGTTTTAAAAATAAAAAACAGACTTCAAAATAAACTCTATAAAATTATCGACCTAATAACAAAATTTAAAGAGAATCGGTTGAGATATGTGACCTGTAGTGGAAAACAGCTGGACAGACGCCTCACATACAAAAGCATTTTACCGAACTCAAGCACAGACGCTTCGCTTGCTTGGTCGAAAATGTTACAGACTAGTAGTTTGTACGAATAGCCTATGTACCTACTTAGATATAGTAATCTATCACAGCATCATTTTTTCACAATATTGCATAAAATATTTATTGGACCGAACTACTCACTAACACATATTTATGATGAATGAATAATCACCGAGTTCTATTACTAAGTATAGAGAAGCTATTCATGCTTCATTTTTGACTGCCTCGGTGGCTCAGTCGGTAGTGAACCTGCCTTCTGAGCTTGGGGGCGTGGGTTCGATTCCCACTTAGGGCAAACATTCATGTGATGAATATTAGTGTTTGTTCTATGTCTGGGTGTTAATATCTATCTAAGTATGTTTATCAGTCTCTGGCGGCCATAGTACAAGCTTTGCTTAGTTTGGGGTCAGGCGACCGTGTGTGGAAGTGTCAAAAAAAAAATTGTTGCGAGGTCAAACTAGAGTTTGCTGAAGCGCTGAAACAATAATTAGTCGTCTAACCATACAGTACAAACACATAGCGCCAGTTAGCTTTATTTCTTGCGACCAAAAGTTCGGAAGCACCTTGGGGGCTCCAGAGCTATTAAGCAACCAAGTGTGGCCGGATGGCTGCACTTGAACGGAATATAGTAGTGATGTCCGGAGTCTTCTTTATACGTAGTAATATTACTCAATGTTAATAATAATTTAATAATATGAAGTATGCATTTACACTGATTTATTTTGGAACAATACCCATACTGTTTACAGCGGGTGTAAAGCAAGCTGCAAGGAGCCTATAACATCCGAAGTGGAACCGGAATCTGACACTACTTATGAAGTGAAACTTTTAATGCGAGGTCCAACAAGGTTGCGTTAAATGTTTAACGCTCCTGGGGAAGGGGGAATAGAATGAGATAGAGCGAGAGTGAATGCGAGGCAATCGAAAGCATGCGCGTAGTGTACCTGTTACAGGCCCGCGCGAGCGTCAGCAACGAGGAGCGTCCGATATTACAACGCAAGAGGGAGAGAGAAGGAAAGATACACACAAGTTCAAGTGTTACCAGTGATGACTTATCGCACTGAAACGTGGTCTCTTACTATGGGAGTAGTATATTATTGAGAGTTCTAACCCAGCGTTATTTGCGGTTGTGAAAATGTTTTTACTATGGTGTGAAGTATGGCGAGTGTGTTTTACCAACCGCAAAATGTCGTGTTAAGTTTGTAAAAAATGTTTTTTTTTTAAATTTGTATGTGATTGAGGCCATGGCTCCAGTGGCTTCAGTCGGGCGGGCTAGAGTTCCATTCCGTGGGCTGGCTGGGGTGAGATGGGTGTAGGGCTCCGGGTGGGGTAAGATGGGCTACGGTGTAGGGCTCCGGTTGGGGTAAGATGGGCCACGTAGGGCTCCAGTGTGCGGCGGCGTATGATTTCTAACTCACGTTTATTGCAGTTGTGAAAATGGTTTTACTATGGTGATAAGTATGGAGTGTGTGTTTAACCAACTGCAAAAGCTGTCCTCTTTGTGTTTTTTTTTTTCGGATGGGGTAAGACGGGCTATGGCGGGGGCGGGGGCGGGGGCGGGGGCTATGGCGGGGACGGGGGCGGGGGCGGGGGCGGGGGCGGGGGCGGGGACGGGGACGGCGGTGGGAGCGGTATCTTGCGGTGAGTGTATTGAGGACAGTTTCGATAGTTACATTGTAACAATCAAGTAACGGAAATAGCTGTGGTAGTATTTATATCTAGGTATATATATTATAAGACAAATTAAATAGAGGAATTATGAATGAAACAGTGATTGAGAGAGAGATAGAGAGAGCGGTCGCTGTGCGTGTATCAGTATACAAAAATGTTGGAAAACAGCTGCTTTACCCCTCAGTTTCCATACTTTAGTTTGAGAATGACGCGTGTGAAGAGTTTTGTAAATTGGCCCCCCCATGCACATCAAGATCCGGAGAGGTTGGCAGACGCGGGATTCTTCTACATCGGCTGTGAGGATAAAACCATGTGCTATTATTGTGGTGGAGGTCTGTGCGATTGGCGAGAGGATGACGATCCCTGGCGAGCACATTTACAGTACTTTAGTCGATGTCCATTCGTGTACATTCACTTAAAACTAAATAAAATAAATTTGAGTCGAGTTGAGAGTTGTTCGACGAGGTTTGAGAAATAAAAGAGTGTTTTTTTTACTTTTACATATGTTTTTTTTATTTAATATTCCAATGACCCCAGGCTAACGTATTTACATTATCATCGCAAATATATCTCTTATCATCATTACTAGAGAGCACTTTCTTTCTTTTGTTTAGTGTGTATACATTATGTTTATCACTACAGATTATGTACATGGTTGCATATTGTTGGTAGTCCCGACTAAGGGCATTTCTGTAGTTTGTAAAGTGTAGAGCTCTTACAACTGCAGCAGAAGTGCCCTTGTTTTTCTTCACAACATCATCATCATCATCATCGTCACTTTTAAATTTATAAGCATACATTTTAGAGCGTAAGCCTACGAATTCTTTTATTATACGTCCGTTGCTTTCATCTTTCATCAAACCGAGAACTTTTTTATTCACCAATGGTAAGTTATAGATATTGTCTTTTGGAAAATCCGACGTGTCAAATTTACCCTGCAAGTCATTTCTGATATCTTCGTAAAAATTCTCAGTTTTGATTTCATAAATAAAAGAATCCGTATCAGTGTAAGCTAATTGTACATTGTTTTGATATTTAGGTAACATGTAAGAGTAGTGAAAGTTGTACATAAGATGTTTGGAAAGTTCCAATACAGTGAAACCGACATAAATTGGTTTGTTGTACAAAATCTTAGTTTTGTTCATCTGAACTGCTACAAAGTTCTCAGAGAAAATTCTTCTACTATGGAAATTGGGACGTGCTATATACCGTTCAATACCATATTTGGACTTGGTTTTTGTCGATATATCAGACCATGATGTGCATAAATGCACATCGACCCTTTTCGCTACATTTTCTATTGTTTTCCCGAAAATTGAATTATTCATGAGCTTATAAAAATCTTTTTCAAACGAGTTTGTTGCCATAATTCTCTTGTTGGTGTTGAAATCAATATACGATTTGAGCCAAGGTGATTGATTAAATGACAAGATTCTATGAATTTTTTGACAAATTAGACCATGCTCTACACATTGTTTCAGATTCATATAGTGAATGATGTAATGCTTCTTAGATTCTAGAGTGAGTAAAAGTTTTTTTGTTTGACCGTGAGGTGGTTTTTTTGTTTCAGGACAAAAAGGATAATCATTGTGTAAATCATGTAAAAAATTTGGATAATCAATATCAACTTCTAAGATATATCCAACCTCCGAATCAGCTTTTTGTTGTTTGATGTCGAATGTATTAATGTCATTTTCCGATAACCATTTAAAGTTTCCTAGAGGTAAATATTTACTCATAGCCTCACCATACAAATTATTAACATCTAGGTAAACAATAAATTTACTTTCTTTTTCCGGATTGTATTGATTGTCCATAAATTTGTTGTTGGCTTCCACGTGTCTTTTTGAGACTTGACTTATCCCACCTCTAATACCTGCATTTAAAAACTGAATCATTTCATAATCGGTGAGAAGTTCAATATTTACACCTGTTTCCCTTAACATTGCATCCCATGAAAGACCCGGTGCGGTTAAGTACCTACATGGATCTAATTTGTATGTAGCAAGACAAACTTTTCGAAAGTTTTCAAATACCTCAACCAATAATAGAACATCTGTTTTTAGATATAAGTCAGAATATTCACCTAGATTGTTTATATTGAATGTGTTCCACACCTTTTGAGCATGATTGTAGTCTTCAATAGAAATGTGTGTCTGTGTCAAAGAGCTATAAAATTTTTTTTTATCGGGTAACGTTTTTTCTTCAAGTTTTTCCCAACAGTCAATGTATTCGTAGGGGAAGACACCTTTACGTGTCAAGAGAGACATTTGCTCATTGTCGGGGAAATAATGTGGTAGCACCATGAATTGATCTGTAGAAAGATTTTTAGCTAGTTTTTCTAGACTAGATGACATAAATTTAAACGAGTCTACAAATCTGATTGTGATATCTTTCGTTTTTCCCCCTTCACAATCAAAAGAGATTGTCTGACTAAACGATACATATTTTTCTTTATTCTGCGCGATACAAGATATTTTTTTTCCATCCTCTCTGGCTGCCAATTCTTTGATAAAGATATGGCTATCATAACCAGACAAGTTATGAAAAAATATAGGAACATAATCAGGTATTGAATAATTTAAGTTACATGTGTAATGTGCATACCCTCTTATTTTACCTGTTAGATGACAATGGTCTAGAACCTTTCTATCAGTAGGTAGAAAAGTCTTCTCACATATATGACATGAATTGTTTTGTGGAAAGTCATCGTTGTCGATATTATCGCTGATTGGCATCTTTTTGGAGATAATCTTCCCAATTTCACAAACGTCAGAGTAAATACTGTCAACAAACTGTTTGACACAATCGCCACTTCGATATGTGACAAATTTTGACAATGACTCATCGTAATTACAATGAATGTAATATGCAAAGCTACACGCTATATGCTCTTGAGTGTAATGTGAATTTTTCTCCAAATTGTTGTGTAATGGAACCAAAATAGATTCAAAGTCTGCATAGATAACAAATGGTATTGAAAGTTTGTGTTCAAAATTTTTAAATTTTAGATACTTTTCTTTTGAAGATGGAAGCTGTATCACCACTTTCTCACACCCCAATCTTTTATGAATTTGTAGTTTTTCTTTGCTCGCAAAATATTGTAGACAAGAGTCACAGAAAAACTTTTGACCGTTATGCTTCGATAATTGAATACCCACCAAACGAGATAGATTTTTTATCCAGCAATAATGCGCTTTCTTTTGATCTTCAAAATACAGCAAATTAACATGACGGTCACAAGTCTTTGATGAAATGTACAAAGGTGAAATATATTTTTCCTTAGCTTCTAAACCATACACGTTTACTTTGATATTGTTTAAAGTCTCAAAGTGTTTGATATCCTTAATAGTAATCTTTAATGCACAGTCTATTCTATCAGTTTTCAAAACTGTTTCATATGGAGGGTAAGATGATACACGATCTGCATGTTTTTCAATTGGAAAAAGAGCACTGACGACACTCCAGAAAAAACAAGCGTTATCAGTATTCTGTATATTTACACACGCTCGTTTGAGTTGTATCCACTTTGGTAGTGGGATGTATGAACTACCTTTCATAGGATTGTGTTTATTGATGTTAACTTCTAAAAACTCAATCTTCTCCAACGCCCATCCACTGTTGCGTTCTTGAAATGCTTCACACTTGTTGATTATCTGAGATGAAAAACTCTCGACAAAACTGATCATATCTGACATTTCTCGTATTTCCACATTTTTCGTGTTGAAAGACTTTAAATCTCTTGTAATGACGTCATCTTTTGTAGTTAAGTAGGTCCCGAATAGTTCTAGATTCACTTTAATTTGCTTATTAATTTCTAATTCCAATCCAATTAGCTCTATGACTTTCGACTGCACGTTTGCCAAATAAACTTTGGGATCTAAATCTGAAGATCCGTTTATTCGGTAGCTTATGATTCTACACTTGAAAGCATTGTTCACAATATATACAAAATAATCTCCATCATCTTGTTCACATAGTAGTTTGTGTCGTTTAGTTTTTGAGTGAGCAATCAACTCATTACTCTTCACTTGCACATTGCAAAAATGACACTCCAACATTATAGTTGAAAAAACTAATAACTAACAAAAAAAACTGAACACCTTCACAATGAGAGATGGACAAGTAACAACTAATAATACATTGAACAATAACTTGCTTTATAAAAAAAAAAGATGTGGTTTGAGGTTTGTGAGAGAGAGAGATAAGAAACAATGTATGTGAGGTTATAATATAGTTTATTTGTCTCTATATTAAAGATGAATACAATAAATACTGTAACGTAAAATACTTAATTTCTACATCCACAAGAGATGACTCATCGCAGATAGTATTCATTAGAGAAGAGGCTTCATACAACGTCTTCACTTGACTAAGCTTGAATCTTTTTCTAAAGTAACTCATACGGTTTTCATAGTAGTATTTAATTTTATGCAGTTGTCGAATACGTAGGTTGAGACAATTCAGTATCTCACAGAGGTGCCACCATTCTTCACGACATAATCTTATAGATTGAACTTCTGTGTACATCATGATAAAATTGTCTCTTCCTTCTTCTTGCATGTCCATAAATGATATACTTCTTGATTTCTCTGGAGTTGAGTCAGGATTTGGTGGTGGAATAGTGCCGTTGTTGAAAAACTCTGAAATATCCGCTGCATTGTCCATAAGTATTGTCTCCCACTCTTGCTTGGTTAATATAATTCGATTATTGATATCGATACATACTTCCAGACCTGGATTGATAGGACTCAATGCTCTCAAGTATGTAGCTATGTACGGTATCGAGTTGGAGATGTTATATACATTCTTAGACAATTCAAAGTTAAATGGTGGAATTGATGGTGCGTATGAATAATGTTGTACATTAAACATTTTATTATACTGTTTTTTTGTTAATTAATAATTAACACCCTATTGAAGTGAGAAACAGGACTGCTTACCGAGTTGAACAGAACAGAACTGAACAGGTTTGAACAGGTCTTAACAGATCTGAACAGGATTAAACAGAACAGATCTGAATAGGTATTAACAGATCTGAATAGGATTAAACAGGTATTAACAGGTTTGAACAGGTCTTAACAGATCTGAACAGGATTAAACAGAACAGATCTGAATAGGTATTAACAGATCTGAATAGGATTAAACAGGTATTAAAAGGTTTGAACAGGTCTTAACAGATCTGAACAGGATTAAACAGAACAGATCTGAATAGGTATTAACAGATCTGAATAGGATTAAACAGGTATTAACAGGTTTGAACAGGTCTTAACAGATATGAACAGGATTAAACAGAACAGATCTGAATAGGTATTAACAGATCTGAATAGGATTAAACAGGTATTAACAGGTCTTAACAGATCTGAACAGGATTAAACAGAACAGATCTGAATAGGTATTAACAGATAGGATTAAACAGGTATTAACAGGTTTGAATAGAACATAAGGATTTTTTTAACTGGTTAGTTTTCGAACTGTTTTAGATAAGATATCGTACTCAAAGAGTGAGTCGTTGATGATAAGACAGTGAGCTGTTGTATTAGTCGGTAGATTTTTTTTAAATTCCAATTCTAGTTTGATATCAATAGCACCACCAATAAAACGAGATGAATCATTCTGCCTAGAGCAATCGATAACAATCAGAGGTGTTTTTGTTTTGAAATTTGAAGGATTAATTTGAGCGTTAAAATTATTTGAACAATAGTATGACTTTCTAAAGTTAATAAAAGCTTCGTATAAAAGGGTAAACATTCCCTTCTCAAAGTCACATGCGAATGAATCATACGGATAATATTGAGAGTTTAGGTACAATCGAGCGTTTAGAAAATTGCTATGGTCAAATAGACTCATATCTTTATCTGATTCATTGTTACGTGCATGTTGAAAACCTAGAATAACAAAACGAGGTTTTTCCAACTGAGTGGTAGTCTTCACAGTCCATACATGTCTTTGAGATGTCGGTAGCACTGGATACTCATACAGATCCCATGAGCGGAATGCAATAGTAATTGGAATATTGTTTTCTACGTACTTTAACAAGTTGAGTTTTTCCTTGTCGGATACCTTAATTGTAGGCATACGCCATGAAATGCGGGTTAAGTCTATATGAATCTTTTTTGTGGGATCCTTCAAGATAGCGCAGTTTAAATTAGAAGAGCTCCTGTTCAATACTAGTTCATGCTTTGCGTTCACAATTACTTTTTTATAATCTTCAGCAAAACCCAGCAGGTGTCGCAGCGGAACAGTGAAAGAAAAATCTCCCTCAAATTCTTTAAAACCACCTAAATTCCATCCACTATTTTCCAAGGCACTGCTCTCATCCTTCCCATAAGAAATAATTCCTTTCATGGTGCTGGTAATACCACAGTTTTTGGTTCTATCAATTTCTACTCCATTTAATTCGTAGCGTATATCTTGAAAAAGAAAGGCTAATGCATTGTTAACAAGAGTACAATCTTTTGTAATATTACCCTCAATAATTAACTGACTCTCGCAAGGTAATACTATTAAATCTTGACTATTAATACAAATGCGAATCTCATCATTGTTCTTGTAAGATTCATTGTAAGGTGTGTATAAGTGGTATTCAATACTTTCAATACTATCATCGAAGATAACTTTCTCGCCAATATTTAAAATGCTTGATGTGTCGGCCATTTCACTTCTAGGCCCAAGGATTGAAGGTATACCAAGTTTTCTTTTCTTATTTTGTTTAGTTTCACGCCAATTTGTGGGGTTGTTAACACCGTGCTGGTATTCGAAATACTATGATTCAATACACTGCTACCATTGTTTTTATAGATAATCATACTGCCTTTCTTAAATGTAAACGCAGTGATATGTTTTCTTTTCTAAAATTGACAAGGTTTCCTTGTTCATTCACTATACGCACGTGTAGATTTTGAATGGTTTTCACCTTTACAGGTAAATAAATTGGGTGTGAAGGACACTCTATGATTTGATATCCTGGTGGAACTATTGGAGAGAATTCATGTAACACATGCGACTGTTTATTATTGATGAATGATCCCTCAGTAACATTACACTCTATTCTTATAGTGTTTGTTATCAGAATGTTAATTGGTTGATCTGATAAATGAACAACATTTTTCGGGAGTAATTTGCGAGAAAACCCAAAAATACTTCCGATACTGTTTTCTTTCTCAAAGTGTATGTCAAATTCCGGTGAAAAAAATAAACATTTCATAGTGTTCGTATTGGCTTCCATATCAATTAATTCTTTACCATCTCCACCCGATCTACGTTCGAGCTCTCGCTCTAGTAATTGGAAAATATTATCTAGCTCATAGGAACCTTCCGGAATAGTAATCACATTATTATCTCCATAGTGGAAAAGATTATTACTACTGTCAACGTTCGGTATTGAATTGAATGTTTTAAAGTATATCACCGCACATTCATACTGGTCACCGTTATCAAGTTCAATGGGTGGTAGAAAATTCACATTAAACGTGGATTCGTCACTGTTTAACGTTAACGTGAAAGACATTATATCAAGTCGACTTTCGGGTGTAAAATGAAATTTCCAATAATAATTTTTACCATTTATATTTATTTATTATCAAACAAATTATTACAAACATTTAATAGGAAACGTAAACACAGATGACCACAATTGTATTTATTAGATTTTTGTACATTGTTATAGTTATAATTAATTGCTATGTTACGATTAGATTTCAACATGTAATTGATAAACTCTTGAGGTGGTCTCAAGTCTCCATAGCTGTCAAAATATTCACAGTGTAGATTTTTCTTTGCGTATGCTACCCAATGCGTACCCACCCCACTCGAATTGTCTAAATTCAAAATGCCAGTTTCACAATACCATGGCTGTGAATTTCTCTTTATCAAATCATCTCTCATTACAACTCCTCGAAAATGAGGTATGTTAATTTGCTTGATAAAGTTCAAAATTTCATAGTCGGAAAGGGCATGTTTCGGTAGGGTGAGATTTAGTTTTTTTGATAGGGTGTTAGGTAGAGACCAAAACCTTTTTTATATGGTGCCATGTACATTCCTTTTCCTACAGCCACCGGTACCGTTGATCGAATTGGATCTTTCTTTTTAACCATTTCGTAAATATTTTTGGCAGCTGTTGAAACTCCTCCAGCCAAGGTGCCGGCAGCCGCCAACGCTCCCAATATTGGAATCAGTGGTAGAAAACCACCTCTCTTAGGTAAACGAATAACTCTAGGTTTCTTGACGAGTTTATTGCTAATAGATTTTTTTGCAGCTTTAACGGCAGTATTTAACAATGTATCATGAGGTGTCATTTTATGTTTACCCTTTGAGTATGTTTTTTTAAGAGCTTTACGGGTTTCAGTTATCACTCTGGAGAGAGGTATACCCATACCTCGTTTCACCTTAAACTTCATAATTTTATTAACGCCTAGAGCCATTAATCTCTCAGACAAATGTGGTGACTCTCTCCAACGCTTCGCAGCGGCTGATGCTAATTCCAAATCTGCTATATGCCGCTGGTCTAGATTAGAATTCTGAGCGTATGCAATATCATGCGATTTGCAAGCTTCGTCTAAAGGATTGATACCTGCATCACCTCGAGCTAAACGTTTTTGTAATTTTGTTCCCGGTCCACAATAATTATAGCCGGGTAGGTGTAGTTCAAACGGTAAATTGTTAATAATTTTGTTAACAAAACCACCTCCTTGCTTGACAGTAGGTTTAAGAATGGGACTACTTTTATGTTGTATAATCATTTTAAAAAAGGTATTTAAAACACGTGTATACAATAATAACAACTAATCATAATGAAGTTTCGAAAGCAAAACACGCTTTTATCAGTCAAAGATTGGAATATTTCAGATAATATTAACGGAGATGGCGGTCAGAATAAACATGGTCCGTTGCTACCTAATAGTATAAGATGTTTAATCTGTGGACCGTCAGGCTGTGGTAAAACAAATATACTGCTCACCCTATTACTCGACGTGAATGGACTTAAATTTCAAAATGTCTACTTGTATTCAAAATCTTTGAATCAATCAAAGTATTTATTTTTAGGTGAAGTATTTACTCGAGTGCCCTCTGTGAATTATTACACATTTTCCGATAAGAGTGAAGTGACCTCAATAGAAGATACATTTAACGATAGTATTGTGATATTTGATGATGTGTCAATGGAAGACCAAGAGTCTATACGTCAATATTTCTCTATGGGTAGACACAAAGGATTAGATTGTTTTTATCTATGTCAGACATATAGTAAAATTCCTAAACAGTTGGTGCGTGACAACGCAAACTTTATTATACTCTTCAAACAAGATGATTTAAATTTAAAACATGTATATGATGATCATGTAAACACTGACATGTCTTGGGATGAATTTCTCTCAATATGTCGAACCTGTTGGAAGAACCAATACAATTTCTTAGTAATTGATAAAAATCTGGAATTTCATAAGGGCCGCTATCGACGGGGGTTTGATGATTTTATATGTTTATAATAATAAAAAACTTAAATACATATTCAATCTTGGATTTGCTAACATTTCACCATGGACTCTCAAGCATCACAGATCTTTGGTGATAAAAATCTAAAACGTAAACTGATTAAATCGGTGAATTCTGTGAAAAATAAGGTAAAATCCTTAAATGTTGATAAAGCTGAAATGTCATCTACCCTAAAGGAAACCTTTGAACCAATCACGCAACCTTTGAACAGTATACTGAACGAAGCAATCAAAATAAATACTTCTAGTGATGATACTCCAACAAAAATAAAAAACCTAAAAAAAGAGAGGAAATCGAGCTTTATCGGTAAAAAGTTAAAACACAAACTTAACCTTAAGAAAAGCAGCACTACTGATGATGATGATGATGATGATGATGATGATGATGATGAAAATAACCTCACTAGTGACAAAACGCTTTATTCAGCTACATCAGGTAGAAACACCTCATTATCTGAAGATGATTTTCAAGATGCTACTACATCATCTTCCAAGAAGAAACTCAAATACAATTACAAAATGCAATTACAAAATGTTCCTGGATTTGTACAAATCTATTTCGATAATTTAATTTTGAATAAAATTATGAAAGTTCCCTTTGGTATTAGCATTACACCTGATGGATATCATATGGGTAATAGTGCAGTTACCTTTGAAAAAAAGAGTATTAAAGTGAAGGGCAAGGAGTATAACTATACACCTGGTTTACTGGAACTTTTATTAAAAAAAGATCCAAACTCTTCTCTTGTACAGCCTCAAGATATATTGAACTATAATCAAATCATTTTAACGACAAACGCACACAAGCGTAACTTTTTACCCCATGGACAAATACAAGGAGATAGAAGTCATAAGTATAATACATACATAAAACAGACGATAGCAACTACAACAAAAGATTTTAGCGGATCAGGTCTACCGCTTAAGGATGACGGTGATAATGATGGCGTTAATAATTCTGACGTACGTAAGAGCAATTGTACAAAAAACACTCAACTAATCATGAAAAAATACCATCCTAACACAGACTTTAAGTATTGGGATGATCCTAATGAGTTAATTGACCGTCTACGACTTTTAATTGCATCACAAAATGTTGGTAATAACGGACATGGAAATGAAATTATGGCAATAATTGAAGAATTGATAGAAGCAGATATTATTAATCCTCCGTCATCTGGTCTATTAAGACATCTCATCAAGTAACACATTTAGTGTAAGAATGACGATTAATAAGTTTGGACGTTATCTAACTGACAGTAGCAGTAGCAGTGTAAATAAACCAAAACAAAATAATTCACTTAAAGTTTACAAGAATGTTGTAGATTTGGAAAGCAAGCTTTTAAGAAATGCTCGAGAAGGTATCTTAAAAAATGACGTCGTTATCAAAAAACAATTGGAAGAGTCCATGAACTTTTGTTTACTGAAGATTAAAAACAACTCTCATCGTTTGAATGAACTTTACAAAATAATCGCTAGCAAGGATGTTAAATCAAAGCCTGCTGTTTTGACTGTTGGTGGTCCAACTGCTGCTGCTGCTGCTGCTGGTGGTGGTGGTCTTGCTGCTACTGCTGTTGCGGCTACTATTCCAATTACAACCGCTGCATCAGTAAAACCAAAAAAACGAGTAATAAAAAAAAAACCTGAAAAAGATGAGTAAGTGGCAAGTGGTTCAGGAGCTTCATAAAAATGCTCGTAAAAATTTTCCACGAAGACGTTTCATACAAAAGGGATTTGATGACACCTGGCAAATAGATTTAATCGATATGCAAAAATACTCCAAGTATAACAGGGGGATGAAGTACATATTAACTTGTATTGACACTTTTTCGAAATATGCCTGGGTTCAAGCGATTAAAAGTAAATCGGCTGATGACGTGACTCGTGCTATGTCAACCATTCTGAATAATAATAATAATAATCTATTAGGGAGAAAACCTAAGAACATTCAATCAGATGATGGACGAGAGTTTTTCAATGAAAAGTTCCAAGTATTGATGAAAAAGTACAATATTAACCATTACTCTACGTACAGTGTAAAGAAAGCGTCTATCGTTGAAAGATTGATAAGAACTCTCAAAACTTGGCTCTGGCAACAATTTACCTACAATGGTTCCTATAAATGGATCGGGGCAACCCTTTCTGACGTAATAAACAGATATAACAACAAAGTACATCGTACAATCAAGGCTGCCCCAGTGACCGTGAACCATACAAATGCGAACGCCCTCTTATCTAATGTTTACAATTTTATCAAAGTACGACCCAGGGCAAAATATGTCATTGGTGACTGTGTGCGAATAAGCAAATATAAATCTGCTTTTTCTAAGGCATACACTGGAAATTGGAGTACAGAAATATTCAAAATAGCTAAAGTGAACACCACCAATCCGATTACATATCAATTACATGATGAGAAAAATGAATCAGTGTTGGGGGGATTCTATGAGCAAGAACTACAAAAAGTTAAATACCCCGACATTTATCTAGTGGAGAAGGTGCTGAAGAAAAAGGGAGATAGGGTTCTAGTTAAGTGGTTAGGTATGAATGAAACGAGCTGGATCAATAAAGAAAATAATGTTGAGTAAATAATGTGTTTTATTAACTAATTATACCCTAAATATTATAGAGTAAAAAAAACTATTGATAATACATACTCGTAACGGTTACATTGTGATTACATAGTGATTACATAGTGCTTAGATTAATACAGGAGACACAGATAATAAAATAACTACACATTTTGTTTATACTGCTCAAACCATGCGGCAAAAGCATTAACTTCTTCCAAACTACAGTGACATACACGATTTTTATTTTTGAATCGCGTATGTCTTGAGCATTGCATTCTCTTTTTTTTTAATTGATGTAAATTTAGTGTTTCTATCAATTCCTCAAATTTTGGACAACCTAAATCTTCCAAATTGATATAAGCAAAGCCTAAAGAATCTAAAAGCCTTTTTTCAATTACTCCACCCTTAAATGCCCAAGTATATTGACATTCTCTATCCATATTTCTAATAGCATTAATGACATTACAATAAAAAGAATCACTAAACCAGTTTCCAAACGCTAGACCATGAATATTTTTTTCACAGAACCATATGCATTGTGTTTTCCTACGTAGCAATAACCATTCGGGAAGACGGACATGAAACATATTTGAACATTTGTTAAGCAAGTCGTAAATTGCCACTTCTTTATAATACACCTTATCTTTTACTGGGAATCCCTCAATGTCTATTATGAATCTCACATTTGACAGATCCATTTTTTTTAAGCAAATTGAAAAACACACAAACAATAATTGCCACTAATTGTTACTTTCACTTTTTTTTCACAAACGTGTGTGTGTGATTTTTTTTTTTGACGGTTGAGTGGAGACACTACACTTCTATACCTTCAAATAAACACACCAACAAAATATTAATTAATAAACCACCTAGTTTTTGAGTGAAGAGTGTGTGTCCAAAACACTCAGATGGGGTATTATTGAGTAGATCGAGCCACTCTGTCACTTCCACACTATTGTTTGGTCCCGTTTCTTCTAGATGGGATGTTAAATCGCTCCAAATTCGGATCAGCGTATATATCTCGATATCATTGAAATTACTTTCTTCGTATATGGTAAGAAGCAACCTGTTCACGTCTTCAAGAAGTTTCATTAACGGCACTGGACGTCTCCAAATTTTCAGCAGTTTATTGGCTGTAATAAATTCAATCCATTCATTTTTGGTCTCATTCTGCATTATATCGAGCAGGTTAAGTAGGCCGTTTGAGTTATTCATTATCTTGTTTATCAACTGCAATAAAATAAATATTTAAGCTTCTGACTCTTCCGAAAAAATAATCTTCCATGATTTACCCCATGGACCTTCATTCGTCATGGACACTACCCCAGTACTCAAGTAATCGTAAATTTTAGAGTCTAAATTGTCATATCTTGAAGGTAGCGAGACATTGGATTCGTCCTCGAGCTGAACAACTGTCTGCATTCTGTCAGTGTTAAACTTGGAAGCAACTCTTTTAACATTCACAATCTTGTAGGACTTGCCAATTTCCAAGTCGGAAACCTTAATCCAAGTATTCATTTTACAGTTGTTATTCAGTTCGAACAGCACTTTTCGATTAGAAGACATGTTTAAAAAAATTTGAATATTTTTTTCTTACAGTTTTTTTTGCGGGGTCGAAGGGTAACTTTTTCTTCTGCTTCTACTACACCTCAATCACTTCTGCAGATGTTTATATAAACTGAATGAAATTATTATATATAAGAGTCGATTATTGTAGATGAATTGAATAAATAATTACGTAGCTTGGTATTTATATGTTTTTTGTTATCGTAAACGTTGCACACATCATAGACCACATTTACAATTTCATGTGATCGTGTGGAAAACAGTTTGTTTCACACGTTGATAGCAAAACCAAAGAATTTATCGTCAATTCTTACCACAAAATTCTGTATAATATTTTTTTATCGTTAACGTCATCCTAAACCACATTTACAATTTCATAGGCGTGTGAAATAGGGTTTGTTTCACACACTGATAATAAATAAGCTAAAGAACTTATCACCAACTCTTACCACAAAATTCTACATGATAACAGTATGCATATTGACGAACCACTATTCGTACGATGATAACAGAATTATTCTATCGGTACTTTAGCTGTACATGCCGAATTTTCAATCTCACCCTTACTCAATTTATTCAACTGACTGTAACCCCAAGATATCACACTTTCAATTGTCATCTTATAGCGTTGACATGTTTCACTTAACGGATAAGACGCTGTAGTTGTCGTTGTTGTTGTTGTAATAGGTGTTGATGTTGTAGAAGTAGTGCTAGCAGGAGTGGTTTTTGTTTGATCATCATCATTAGATTCTGATATTGTTGCACTCTCTTCCTTAGACTCTGCATCAAGATGATGATGTTTTTTTTTTTTTACACCTCTCGGAAGTTTTACAGTAATCTCTAATCCTTTCTCATCTGTATACTTCTGTTCAAATGTATCAGACGACCAAACTTGTTGTAAAGTATTTGTAACGCTACTGCTTCGCTTTGCACGAGTTTTGAATGAATGTGCGACTTCCAATTTATATAGTAATAATCGATTATCAATACATAAACGTAGATTAAGCAATTTCTTGCTATCCCTTACATCATTAGCACCTTTTAAAAGCACGATACGTTTTTTATGAACAAACAAACTGTTGTCGTTTTTATCCGTATCCGCATAGAGGTAAAATTTAATCTTCCAGTTCTTCAAAAAATGCTTACCGTCTACATCTAATAACTTTACCTTCTTCAGGTAATGATAATCACTAGAACATAAATCACGCAAATCTTCGTTTAGAGATTTTGAAATATTTTTCTCCAAAACATCTTCTCCATTTTCTTTCCCCATGTATAATACAATCGCCCAAGGTAAAATACTTGTAAATAACATTTTGTTTTGTTTGTTTTAAACACACACACAACCACTGAACCGTCGCTTTAGTCGTCCTACTCGTTTTGAAAATTACGTTTAAAATAACATCTGCATTCTGCAACATTGCGCTTTTATCACTCCAACTACTATAATAATCTATTTGTTATTTCCTGTAAAATCCTTTGTTTCATTCATTATTGCTCTATTTAACACAATTTGTCTTATAATATATATTTCTAGATATATTACTTTACCTACCAATCCTTTGTTTCATACCATTATCTATTAACTGTATAGTTATAAATACTACCACAGCTATTTCCGTTACTTGATTGTTACAATGTAACTATCGAAACTGTCCTCAATACACTCACCGCAAGATACCGCTCCCACCGCCGTCCCCGTCCCCGCCCCCGCCCCCGCCCCCGCCCCCGCCCCCGTCCCCGCCATAGCCCCCGCCCCCGCCCCCGCCCCCGCCATAGCCCGTCTTACCCCATCCGAAAAAAAAAAACACAAAGAGGACAGCTTTTGCAGTTGGTTAAACACACACTCCATACTTATCACCATAGTAAAACCATTTTCACAACTGCAATAAACGTGAGTTAGAAATCATACGCCGCCGCACACTGGAGCCCTACGTGGCCCATCTTACCCCAACCGGAGCCCTACACCGTAGCCCATCTTACCCCACCCGGAGCCCTACACCCATCTCACCCCAGCCAGCCCACGGAATGGAACTCTAGCCCGCCCGACTGAAGCCACTGGAGCCATGGCCTCAATCACATACAAATTTAAAAAAAAAACATTTTTTACAAACTTAACACGACATTTTGCGGTTGGTAAAACACACTCGCCATACTTCACACCATAGTAAAAACATTTTCACAACCGCAAATAACGCTGGGTTAGAACTCTCAATAATATACTACTTATGGGCCTTATTAATAAGCTTCAAGTAGCCCAACGAGCTACGGAGAGGGCTATGCTCGGAGTCTCTCTGCGAGATCGAATCAGGTAAGAGGAGATCCGTAGACGAACCAAAGTTACTGACATAGCCCAGCGGGCAGGCAACTTGAAATGGCAGCGGGCAGGGCACATAGCACGAAGGACTGAGGACCGACGGGGTCGGGAGCTCCTCGAGTCCCGCGAGCGGGCGCAGGCGCAGGCCGCGCTGGTGCAGGCCGCTACCTGCCGGGCTTATTGGAGATCTATGGAGGCCTGTGTCCAGCAGTGGGCGTCCTATGGCTGATGGATGGATGATGATGATGATGATGATGCTGACACAAGTTTCACTTCTTCCGCGCGGAGAGACTCCACGCACTATTTTTAAGTACCATTTTTTAAAAACTTCGAGAAAGTACATAGATTACAACTTTGCCCCAGTTGTCAAGTTAAAGTTATCTTTTACATTAGTTTATTAGTTACACAGAGGCAACAATATTTTTTTAGCTCTCAAATTGGTAAACTACCTACCTATGGTTTATTCAAAAGTAAAGCATAGTCATATTAAAAGAAAGATCCTTTTGACGATTCATTTCAATAAAAAAAGTAGGTGCACAATTTGTACAATGTATTATTGTGTGCATGATTTTGGTAGAAATAACAATGTGACTAACAAAATATTGAGTCTGTAATCATCGAAATAATCTAAGGAAGAAGGGAACGATCCTAATTTCTAGGACACAGCATGTGGAACACATACCTATAACAACAAGCAAACGCACACCAGCACAATTTCGTTAACAGTAGTACATTACGTGTATCAATAACAAAGAGATGACAAATGAGACAACAATAGTCGTCGTTTATTGCGTTTGTTTGTGAATACGGTGAAATGTGTGCATGCACCTACATAGTTTGTGCGGCTAGTGATCACGTGTTCGTCCGGTACTTTTCTTAAATTTGATTGAAATCGGAATCACCAAAAACCAACATTCCAAAAAGTAGGTTTGAGAATCGAGATTCTATAGGTATTGCACGAATACAGATAGCCGGTTGCACCCACTGTCTCGCGGCGATTTAATCGGAAACTGGATTTCCAGATTAAACCGAGACAGAGGGTAACCTCCGCATTTTTAAGTCGCAAGCTGTATTTATTCCAAAATTCACTCAAATCTATAGAGCCGTTTCAACGGAAAGAAGTCAACGAGCGCTCTTCTCTTCCTCGATGTCGACGTGTCGTCCTCCCGCGGCGCGCTCCCGCGGCGCTAGGCGCGCTTGTCCGCGTCCCCCGGCTCCCGCGTCCCCCGGCTCCCGCGGCGCGCTCCCGCGGCGCTAGGCGCGCTTGTCCGCGTCCCCCGGCTCCCGCGTCCCCCGGCTCCCGCGGCGCGCTCCCGCGGCGCTAGGCGCGCTTGTCCGCGTCCCCCGGCTCCCGCGTCCCCCGGCTCCCGCGGCGCGCTCCCGCGGCGCTAGGCGCGCTTGTCCGCGTCCCCCGGCGCGGGCGCGGCGGCGCGGCGGCCGAGCGCGCGCGCGCCCAGCGCGCCGAGCAGCGAGCCGGCCAGCGCGGCCAGCGCGCCCGCCTTCAGCCCCGCGGCCAGCCCCAGCGGCCCGCCCGCCAGCGCGCCCGCCGCCGCGCCGCCCGCCACCCACGCGCCCGCGCGCAGCCTGACACACCGCGCGCTGTTAGCTCGCTATATTACTCTCACAACTATCTCTAAAGGGAAGGTATACATTTTTTTGTGTGTTGCACCACAACAGCGAGGTCGAATGACAATATTTTGACTTTTGCTTCGAGTCAGTTTCGATGTGATAGCATCGAAACTGACTCGAAGCAAAACTCAAAATATTGTTTTTCGACCGATTTCGAGGTCGCCCCGTGGGCACTCGCGCTCTGCCGGTGGACTGTACCCACCTCGAATCCTCAACCTGCGGGAATGCAAAGCGACGCGTCCGCATGTCACGTCCCGCGGCGGACGGGGCGGGTGGAGCGGGGGCCGGGATACGCACCTCTCGGCGACGGAGAGGTGTCCGCGCGCGACCTGCACGTCGTCCGCGGCCAGGTCGACGGCGGCGGCGGTGGCGGCCGCGAGGTCGCGCTGCTGCAGCGCGGCGGCCTGCACGGTCTGCCAGGCGTCGTGCAGCGCGCGCACGTCGCCCGCCAGCGCGCTCCAGCCGCGCAGCACGGCCTCGCGCTCGCGCAGCCCCAGCTCCTGCACACGCGGGGCTCAGTCTGCGGACCTGCACTCGCACTCTGCACGCGGGCGGCGGTAGGTACTCACGCTGTCGTCCACTCGCAGCTGCAGACGGTCCTCGTCCTCGCACACGAGCCCCACGGAGTCGGCGGAGGCGAGGCTGGCGGCGCGCGCGGGCGACGGCGAGCGCCGCGCCGCGCCCGGGGACGCGTCTGTGGGGACGTTCGGGCTCATTACTGCGGCCGGCGATCGCTCGCGGGGACGAGTCGTCGCGGCGTTGCAGGCCTTCACCGTCAGAACGCGATCCGTTCTGTCGATACGATCTCTCGACTCGTCAACTGGTAGAAGCCATTTTCTTTGATAAATGAATGAAAACTCTTAGGACGTATTGTTAAATGAAAAAAATTAAAAAAATAGTTGGTAACACACATTTTGCTCCTACCAGTGAACGGGTTCCGACAGCCGCCCTCGTATGCTTCTACACTGCGTGCGATAGATCACAACGCGTTCCAGTAAGCAGTAATACCTATGGCAATATGGAGGCCGCACGCGTTCAGGTCTCATCGTAAGATCGGATCACGTTCGATGGGTGAAGTCCTTGTCCGCCTCTTCGTGACGTTTACGTTTAAATATTTTTACATTCGAATTAATGTTTGTAATGATATGTTTATACGAGGCTCGAATTCCTAGCTTCGAACAGGATTACTCAAATCCCCACGTTGCAGATATTTCCGAATTCATTAGTGAATGGAAAATTAAATAACAAACGCATTGGTAGTGTTAAAATGTAATGCACATATTGGTCATGCATTTGTAAAGTACACTCACACATTTTTTTCAATGATACTTTTGTTCGATTGATGAAAAGCCAAACATGGAGTTATGTTTAGATGGCGAACATCGAGTGTGCAACAAGTTACATCTCACCGCTCCGACGCAAGCCGCTCGAGTACACTAGCGCCCTACAACTGCTCTCTATTACACCTACAAGAACAACCCAATGAGTATCAACAAATCTAACAATCTAGGGAAAGGATGAATTTATACACCTTTGAATTCAGCTCTAAATTTATATAGCTCATGCATGTGTGCTTAGAGAAATTTTATTACCAATTTGACAACTCAGTACACTGGTACCGCTCAAGGGTTGCCAAGAATTCTGACACCATACCACATCGATGGTTCCAGAGCTCCTTGCCTTAGCAAGCTCCTCAGCTCAGAGTTTTGCCTCAATGTGTCTCGGCCCGAACAATAAAAAGACGTGGCTATACGGCGTCATACCCGCGCGAGGTAGGATCGCGCGGCGGGGCCTACCGTTCACTTCTACCTCAATTCCCTCTGACGCCTTGCCATTTTAACACTTATCACACCACAAAATCTATCGTGCGCTATTGATAGTCTAGCTATCTGGCCCTTATTGTACTATATATTCTACCAAACATTTATTTCACATTTAAATTTTTATTCTGGCCTAGGCCTCCATTACATATTACGGTCCTATTGCGCGTGAGACATTTTTTGATCATTGTCTCGGTCTTTCGAAACGTCAGAAGAGTGGGAGTGACCAAGGTAACATCTCACGCGTAAGAATAGAGACCCCGTCGTGCTATCAGTGTATCTGTTACTGCGCCGTGAGACACCTAGTGGCCAGCCAGACGGACAGATCGCAGCAGGGCGCGGGACGCACCGAGGTAGTCGACGACGGCGCGGAGCGTGCGGTCCCGCGAGCGCTGCGTGAGCGCGTCGAAGCGCGGGCGGTCGGCGGCGCGCAGGCGGCGGCGCAGTGCGTCCAGCTCGGCGAGCAGCGCGCGCAGCTGCTGCGCCACGCGCCGCGCGTTCACCTGCTCGCTGCGCACGCGCCCGTACTCGCCCTGGGCCTCGTGCTGCAACACGCCGGCCGCTGTTACCTCACATCCACCTGGTTCATCATTCTTCTCAATAATATATGAGCATCCATTTATTTTTGAGCTAATATATTCCAGGGTATTTGGTGCATGCCATCGGCTGGGTTCGAACCCGCTCCCTCTGGCTTGAGAGGCCGGCCTTCTCCCAACTAGGCTGCCATTGCTTTTATTGGATTATAGTACGGTGTTTATTTAAAGAAAGAAAGAACATTGAAGTAACTCACACTGCCTCAGTGGCTCAGTTGGTAGTGAACCTGCCTTCTGAGCGTGGGGGTGTGGGTTTTATTCCCACCTAGGGCAAACATCCATGTGATGAACATTAGTGTTTGTTCTATGTCTGGGTGTCAATATCTATTTAATTATGTATTTAAAAATATCTAAGTATGTACATCAGTCTCTGGCAGCCATAGTACAAGCTTTGCTTAGTTTGGTGTCAGGCGACCGTGTGTGATTGTCCCGAATTTATTTATTTATTATTCATTAACTAGGAGTGTTCCAAACTTTATAGTGCAAATGTCTACTGTAGTATAATAGTGTTTGTGTACTTGATGAATAAAGTGAATCTTCGGATAAATCAATGTTTGACTTTTTAATCTCTACCCAGCTCATAGCACTACTGTAAACTTTCTTTCTTTTAAAAACATTGTACTTTTATTAAAAGTGGAATAATAGGCTAACTAAATTATTATTCATTGTAGTCCTATCACTGAATAAATCAATAGCGTTATGTTACACGCTGAACACTGATTTATTATCTATGGTGCACCTAAAAATTAAAACAAAATTCTAACTCCCGCCAATTTTAAAGAGTGAAAAGGAACTGTTTGTCTTGTGACCTGCACAATTTTATAATGGACGGACTATAAAATTACTGAAGTAAGTCTATCAATTAGTTCACGTTCTCGCTACGCTCAAGCAGTGTCAATGATACTATTCTTATTATATTTCGCACATGTTCATACAATATCTGTATGTAGATAGTAAAATTACAAATTCACGAATACAGCGAATGTTTTATATTTTGTACTGTGCTATAAATAAACACACTGTAAGAAATTACGCATTTTCAAAACTGTGAACAGGTTACATAAATGGCTACTCAAATTGTATGCTTAATATTTGAAAACATTTAACGTAATACCTTGATGATGTTGACCCTGTGTTGTCTTAATAAATCCAAATGGTGAGGAATAGCTACTTCATTGAATTTTGTCAGGGATAGCTCCACTCTTTTCAAAGACAACATGTTTGATTCCTCCATTGTGTTGAATTTTAATTACCACATATGTGTTGATTAATTGGTTTACTTCAAAATGAAATAAATTATGTGGCATTTAGAACACTGCATTAATTAAACAGCCATTTTCATGAACAAAGCAAATTATAAAATTCTTACAAAACAAAAAGTCAAACAAAACATTCTTTTTTTTTTTTTTAATTAATTTATTCATGACCATGGATACTCGTCCTTCAGTCGGATTCTTAGTAATATTTTTTCCTTCAGTAACAGATGATGGGATGATGATGATGAGGTGATGATGAAGACGATGAAACCCTCCCCTTTTCCCATTCCAGTAAAGTTATGGATACTTTACTGAAACTTTAAGTGAAGTTTTGTAGACAAAACATTCTTATAGAAGAGGGTTGCCACTACCTTCATAAAAATCCTTTCATGAAAATAAATTATGATACACAAAGTGTAGGTATATTAGCCTTCGGCGATAATTTGGGCTATCGCGATAAGTGTAGTCTGTTAGTTCTTCACTCGGCGATGTATCGGGCAAATTATCACCCACATCAATTCCGCAGAAAGGCGACAAGTTGACTGTTAATGTAGACAAGAACATGGATCATTACACACATACATTGGATCATTTAAAAGGGAAAGACAGTACGAGAAACTTAAAAATGGACCGCATAAATTAGGTTCTGCACACAATTCACCGTAGTCACTAGCGAACAAGTAGCAACAGTAATAATTATTGTTAAAAACTGTTATATTTACTAATTTATAGTGTATTTGTGCTCTTACCTCGCAACAAGTGGCCAAAAAATATGGGTTTTCATTAAAAATGAAGTTTACTTAAAAAATATACAATTTGATGGAATTGAAAGAAAATTGAAACTTAATACAATTTGCTATTTGAAGCTAATTTAAACTTTATACAATTTCATATTATGTATAAGTCTGTATATAAAATTACATATTACTTTAAAGGGCGTATCTCCACACAACAGGCATAAAATTACATGAAATTACGTGTTATCTTTTTACCAAATTATAATATGACCGATTTTTTAAAATTAACTGTTTCAATCACAAAGTTCAGTGTTCAAAGACAAAAATAAATGTACGGAATAGCTGTTTTTTTTTCGTGGTTCCAGGCTTAGTGCTCGTAATGATGAGTACAATGATATGCCTGAAATACAGGGTATATAATTGTTAGGTTGGGGAAAGAGATCCGACAGAATTTTCAGAAAACATGACGTCAGTAATACCAACGTCATTAATATAGTATTGACATCATTTATTATTTTCTGAGAATAATAGTAGGTACACCCTAACAGCGAGAATAATATGCTCGGTCGTCTGAAACTTTCTGATAAGATTTCTTTACGAGCACTGGCATGAAACCGAAAGACGCATGCGCGTGATTAGTAATTATAGGTGAACGGAGCTATGTCGAGGTGATCATTCCCTGGGCAAAAAATAGTACGTCACTAAAAAAAGCCCTTTAAACACACTACCTGGAGGGCTATTCCTACAACTCGAGATACCATCTCATCTCGAAAAAAATGCCTAAAATCGAGATGCCTTATTCTCTTCGCTAGAGATCGAGATTATCTCGATGGCTGGGGCCCGAGATGTCTCGAGTGGTCGGAGGCAGTCGAGACGCAAGTGAGATAGTGGGTCGCGACTCATTTGTTGCCACTTCGGTCCCGTAAATATATTTTTTCTACAAAACTGGCAACTCAGTATTTGAATACCTACGTCATACGTTTCTATACGTCAAGGAGGGTCCTTGGCGGGAACCGAAAAAATGGTGTCGTGATTTTGTATTATTTTCTAAAACTTGTGATGCTTCGAGTGTTAAAGTGTAATAATTGTGTAACCTTTGCCGTGTTCGTTAACGTGCACGAGTGTAAGCAAATGATACAAACATTAGGAAATGCAACTTTTCGTGTTCTCTACAGAACTCGACTTAACGTTTCAGTAAAGTATCCACGACTGAAATGGGAAAAGGGGAGGGATTCATCTAATTTTTCATCACCCTCTCCGCTATCATCTTAAATTTAATAACCCATGTACAAAAATCAAACGGATGACAAGACGGTATGGCTATGTTGGCTTTAGCCTGCTCTACGGGCAAAAAAAATTCTATACGTCAATGTTTATACTTGTTTGTTAATTTAAACTTAAAATTATTGCCTCTCACTTTTCAACCCAATAGTCCACTTCATTTCGATCTGACAAGGACTATCCTATTTAACCAAAGAATCGCATCGCATTACGCTGGTTGGCGTAAACATATTCACTGATGCGTCGAAGTTATCGACAGTCAGTGCCGTGGGAGCAGCTGTTTGCATACTATGTGCTAGAATAAGTCTTAGTTATAAATGCCCATCTTACTTCTCAGTATTCACTGGAGAAGCGATTGCCCTTCTAGAAGCTATCCTCTATGTCAAGTCGCATAATCTCAACTACTCTATCATCTTTACTGAGTACACTAAGAGATCCTTTATAGGTGGCCAATTTTGCACAAGAGTGCAACCTATTTTACAACAATTTATGAGGGATTCCTTAATTTAACAAATTACAGGGAAACGAAATGAGGAGTGAAAAGGGTTTGACAAGATAGATTGTAAGCAGCTTTTGGAATCTTGAATACATCAATTATACTCGCATGGCCTTTTTCTTCCTAAATTTTTCCTCCTAAATCAATGGTCAAAATACTGGGAGACGTCCCAAAACATCAAGGGTAGATATGCTGATATCCAACCCAATAGGTATCCCTACAATTCCCTAGTTCTTCAAATTCCGCTCAACCGAGAAACATATGAGCATGATCTTATGTTGTCTCCAATTAAGTCACCCGTGCACTCTGGTTTATTTAGCCAAACTCAGGCTCAGGGAGCACTCAATCTGTGAATGTGGGTTGGATGAAGATAACACAGATCACATCTGCTTCAGTTGTCCCAATCTAAGTTTCCTCCTTATAAGATATCCTCTCCCGGACATAGTCCATCCTACTTCCTTCAAATATCTACAATCATGTTCCTCCCACCCCAAGCTATATAATATTGTTTGTAAATTTGTCTGTAAAAATAATATTAAGCTGTAAATATTATCCCCCTTAGCAATAAACGTTGTATAGCTTTGGAATAGTAATATAGTTTTGTCTTTTTTTTAATTCTTGAACTCTATTGAAGCTAGCAATAAATGTTGTATAGCCTCAGAATAGTTACAGTCTTTTGCCATTTTCGATCGAGTTCAAAAACAACAAAGAAAGATAAAGACAAAACACTGTATAATTATCCCAAGGCTATACACTGTTTATTGCTAAGGGGGTTAGTATATTACCAAAGTGGAGTATACAATACAAATATTTTTCGGCATTGCATGTTGAACATAACATATCATATCATCACGCCTTTCCCCTGAATGGACTGGCAGAGGTGTACAACACCCACACTTTAGCGGACGATATTCAGTCCTAAATGTGACAGGCGGTGAGCTTGTCGCCATATATCGGGCTCCAGTTACTTAGCAGATGACATTAGATATGTACATATGCTCACACAATGAATAAGTTGGTGCATGCCTTTGGCTGGGTCCAAACCCTCTCCCTCTGGCTTGAGAGGCGTATCTTCTGCGACTAGGCTATCATCACTAGTATGTTAAATAACAAGACATAATACAATAAAAAAAACTGATTTATTTATCTTTTTCGCTGCATGCTTTTTCAAAATCTGTTTGTACTCATTAGAATGTCCTTAAAACAATAACAGATTACTTCCAAAATATTAAGTAAAGCATCTTGAGTTTAAGTAGCAGTGTAGGTTTCCATCACAATTCAATCTGCAAACAAAAAATCACAATGTTACTTAATGTATCAAACATTATATTTTACTTTTGCTCTGCATTACATGACTGATTTAAATTATCTTGTTTAGGACATACTGGACAGATTTATGGGAAAATATAGGAAATGATTATAATTTTTCCCAAAGTGAACGGTATACTACTTAGATAAAAGTCAATTTGTCCTTTGTTGGCAATCACATCACTAGGGAATGGCTAGATTGTCTTGCCTAAAACTCTCTATGTAATATTAGTTTGTATAGTCCGTTAGCCGAACCTCATTGCAAAGCACTAAATGTAAGAAGCTGAGAGCTGAGCTTCACCGCACTGGGTATGAAGTATAGCTATAGGTACAGAGATCAGCTAGTAAGTATATTACCTAATGCAGAGTGTAAGGTAGGTAGATTGGCAATATAGATATCCTAACTAATAATTTAAAAATGAATTTGTTTGTTTGTTCTGCTGTCACACCTCAACTACTCAATCTATCATCATGAAATTTTGCATACACAATGTCAGAGGTACAGAAAAGGACGATGATAAGACAATGAAGAGGATGATAGAGATAATGGTTCTGCAGGACCGCAGGTGAAACTGCGGGGCGCAGCTACTTGATATATATGTATAAATGTGCTTATCCAGATTATTCCTATAGTATCTATCTTTATCTCTGTGCCAAATGTGGCCCCAGCTGGGGCCCTATTCGGAGATAGGACTTTTTCATCTCGATCTCGATTCCTAGAACTCGAGGGAGAATCTCCTAAAAACAAACCATGTGGTATTCTCAAACAAGCATGAGATGAGATGGGCTTTTCTCACTCAAATTACGTTCCATTTTACTCGACTGTGCTTGCTAAAAACCGGTAAAATCGATAAAACGTATTTCGGGACCATTCTGCTCATTAAATGCATACAATAATTAAATATCGATATGTATAATCAAATGAACTAATATTATGATAATTATTACAAGTTATAAAAGTGAGAAGAATAAAATATGACATTTTCATTCCATAAAGGATTTGTGGGGAACGAAACGCACTTAGCCAAATAAGTCATTGTTTTGTTTACAAATAGAGGTTATTAAAATCTAAAAATCTTTCCGTCATCACGCCCACAAAAACTATCACGATTAACAACATTAAACACTTAATAGGAACTACTAAGGCTTTCGTTTGTCGTTAAACCCAATGGAATGGAAGATCGGTTTGGAAGTTTTTTCCGAATCAATCGCCCCTATGTACTAATAACATAAGACCTTCAAAATAATCTAACAGGGTTAATAAAGTGACGCCAGGATACTTGTGGAGATAATTGTAAGTATTAAGTACTTTCTTATCACTATATATGACCACATAATTTGTAAATAACCAAGGTTAACTTAACCTAAAAGTCACAAACTTTTTCTTGTTTATAAATTGAAAAATGTTTCAGGTACCTACTGCGTAATTTATGCCGTTCGAGCCTAACACCTACCAACAAACAAGTCACCCAAGGACTCGTACGTGACTAATGGTTTCCTGTGGATGAGCTAAACAGCAATCACAACCACTATCAACAACAAATCTGTGGACTTAGTTACATATTTGTATGAACAAAAAAATTGAATTTTCTTAGACCCAGTAAGTAAGTATCTGAGAAATCACACTTTACACTAATTTTAAAAAGGCAAAAGTTTGAATGGAAGTACATATGTATATATTAGATAGATGATGGTTGTTCTGAATTAAATTTGGCACAGAGATAAAGATAGATACTATAGGAATAATCTGGATAAGCACATTTATACATATATATCAAGTAGCTGCGCCTCGCAGTTTCACCTGCGGTCCTGCAGAACCATTATCTCTATCATCCTCTTCATTGTCTTATCATCGTCCTTTTCTGTACCTCTGACATTGTGTATGCAAAATTTCATGATGATAGATTGAGTAGTTGAGGTGTGACAGCAGAACAAACAAACAAATTCATTTTTAAATTATTAGTTAGGATATCTATATTGCCAATCTACTTACCTTACACTCTGCATTAGGTAATATACTTACTAGCTGATCTCTGTACCTATAGCTATACTTCATACCCAGTGTGGTGAAGCTCAGCTCTCAGCTTCTTACATTTAGTGCTTTGCAATGAGGTTCGGCTAACGGACTATACAAACTAATATTACATAGAGAGTTTTAGGCAAGACAATCTAGCCATTCCCTAGTGATGTGCTTGCCAACAAAGGACAAATTGACTTTTATCTAAGTAGTATACCATTCACTTTGGGAAAAATTATAATCATTTCCTATATTTTCCCATAAATCTGTCCAGTATGTCCTAAACAAGATAATTTATCAGTCATGTAATGCAGAGCAAAAGTAAAATATAATGTTTGATACATTAAGTAACATTGTGATTTTTTGTTTGCAGATTGAATTGTGATGGAAACCTGCACTGCTACTTAAATTCAAGATGCTTTACTTAATATTTTGGAAGTAATCTGTTATTGTTTTAAGGACATTCTAATGAGTACAAACAGATTTTGAAAAAGCATGCAGCGAAAAAGATAAATAAATCAGTTTTTTTTATTGTATTATGTCTTGTTATTTAACATACTAGTGATGATAGCCTAGTCGCAGAAGATACGCCTCTCAAGCCAGAGGGAGAGGGTTTGGACCCAGTCAAAGGCATGCACCAACTTATTCATTGTGTGAGCATATGTACATATCTAATGTCATCTGCTAAGTAACTGGAGCCCGGTATATGGCGACAAGCTCACCGCCTGTCACATTTAGGACTGAATATCGTCCGCTAAAGTGTGGGTGTTGTACACCTCTGCCAGTCCATTCAGGGGAAAGGCGTGATGATATGATATGTTATGTTCAACATGCAATGCCGAAAAATATTTGTATTGTATACTCCACTTTGGTAAATATACTTACCGCCTTAGCAATAAACAGTGTATAGCCTTGGGATAATTATACAGTGTTTTGTCTTTATCTTTCTTTGTTGTTTTTGAACTCGATCGAAAATGGCAAAAGACTGTAACTATTCTGAGGCTATACAACATTTATTGCTAGCTTCAATAGAGTTCAAGAATTAAAAAAAGACAAAACTATATAACTATTCCAAAGCTATACAACGTTTATTGCTAAGGGGGATAATATTTACAGCTTAATATTATTTTTACAGACAAATTTACAAACAATATTATATAGCTTGGGGTGGGAGGAACATGATTGTAGATATTTGAAGGAAGTAGGATGGACTATGTCCGGGAGAGGATATCTTACAAGGAGGAAACTTAGATTGGGACAACTGAAGCAGATGTGATCTGTGTTATCTTCATCCAACCCACATTCACAGATTGAGTGCTCCCTGAGCCTGAGTTTGGCTAAATAAACCAGAGTGCACGGGTGACTTAATTGGAGACAACATAAGATCATGCTCATATGTTTCTCGGTTGAGCGGAATTTGAAGAACTAGGGAATTGTAGGGATACCTATGGGGTTGGATATCAGCATATCTACCCTTGATGTTTTGGGACGTCTCCCAGTATTTTGACCATTGATTTAGGAGGAAAAATTTAGGAAGAAAAAGGCCATGCGAGTATAATTGATGTATTCAAGATTCCAAAAGCTGCTTACAATCTATCTTGTCAAACCCTTTTCACTCCTCATTTCGTTTCCCTGTAATTTGTTAAATTAAGGAATCCCTCATAAATTGTTGTAAAATAGGTTGCACTCTTGTGCAAAATTGGCCACCTATAGAGGATCTCTTAGTGTACTCAGTAAAGATGATAGAGTAGTTGAGATTATGCGACTTGACATAGAGGATAGCTTCTAGAAGGGCAATCGCTTCTCCAGTGAATACTGAGAAGTAAGATGGGCATTTATAACTAAGACTTATTCTAGCAGATAGTATGCAAACAGCTGCTCCCACGGCACTGACTGTCGATAACTTCGACGCATCAGTGAATATGTTTACGCCAACCAGCGTAATGCGATGCGATCCTTTGGTAAAATAGGATAGTCCTTGTCAGATCGAAATGAAGTGGACTATTGGGTTGAAAAGTGAGAGGCAATAATTTTAAGTTTAAAATAACAAACAAGTATAAACATTGACGTATAAAATTTTTTTTTGCCCGTAGGGCAGGCTAAAGCCAACATAGCCATACCGTCTTGTCATCCGTTTGATTTTTGTACATGGGTTATTAAATTTAAGATGATAGCGGAGAGGGTGATGAAAAATTAGATGAATCCCTCCCCTTTTCCCATTTCAGTCGTGGATACTTTACTGAAACGTTAAGTCGAGTTCTGTAGAGAACACGAAAAGTTGCATTTCCTAATGTTTGTATCATTTGCTTACACTCGTGCACGTTAACGAACACGGCAAAGGTTACACAATTATTACACTTTAACACTCGAAGCATCACAAGTTTTAGAAAATAATACAAAATCACGACACCATTTTTTCGGTTCCCGCCAAAGACCCTCCTTGACGTATAGAAACGTATGACGTAGGTATTCAAATACTGCGTTGCCAGTTTTGTAGAAAAAATATATTTACGGGACCGAAGTGGCAACAAATGAGTCGCGACCCACTATCTCACTTACGTCTCGACTGCCTCCGACCACTCGAGACATCTCGGGCCCCAGCCATCGAGATAATCTCGATCTCTAGCGAATAGAATAAGGCATCTCGATTTTAGGCATTTTTTTCGAGATGAGATGGTATCTCGAGTTGTAGGAATAGTCCTCCTGGGGGGCTATTCCTACACGTGAGATGAGATGAGATTTTTTCTTGGTCAGTCTCACACCTATGAAGTTTCAAACGAGAGCAACAAGGACGAAAAAAGGTGAGATGAGAATCTCAAATCTCCGAATAGGGCCACTGGGGGGCTATTCCTGAGCGTGAGATGAGTTTTGATTTTATCTTGGTCACTCTCACACCTATGACTTTTCAAACGAGAGCAACAAGGACGAAGAAAAGTGAGATGAAAATCTGAAATCTCCGAATAGGGCCACTGTTTATTGGGGAAAGTCTCTAAATTGGCAGCCCACCCAGTTGCCATGGTTTTTTTGTTGGCGTGGGCAGGCTAAAGCAAAATTAGCCATGAAGAATATCAGAAAGCAATCGATTTCTCCGTCTACGAATCGATCTTTCGTCAATGTCAAAGAATACAAACGCTTGGGGGGCTATTCCTGCGCGTGAGATGAGATGAGATTTTATCTTGGTCACTCTCACACCTATGAAGTTTTAAACGAGAGCAACAAAGACAAAGAAAAGTGAGATGAAAATCTCAAATCTCCGAATAGGGCCACTGGTCAAAAGTGTTAATTTTTTTTTGCCCTGGAGTGCAGGCTAGAGTCAATGTTGCCATACCACCTAGTCATTCGTGTGTTTTGAGTACTTATATCCACGATGAAGACGGCGGAAAGAGCGTGATGATTGCTATGATGACTCCGTCCCCTTTGTCTTTAGCCTTTTCCCATTTCAATAAAGCCGTGGATACTTTACTGAAACTTTACGTCGAGTTTGTAGAGAACACGAAAAAGCATTTTCTAATGTTATTATCAGTTGCCCACATTCGTGCACGTTAACGAACCGGTAAAGATTAATAATCCACTATTATTACACTATAACACTTGAAGAATAACAAGTTTTAGAAATTTAAGTTTTTCAAAATCACGGCATCATCTTTTCGGTTCCTACCAAAAACCTTCCGCCATTACCTTCAATGTCACAAAAATCCCAAAATCAAAACACAAAAAAAAACCTTAGTCTCTGGAAAACTAACATGGCTGTCGTGTTTGAAAAAAGTGAATTGTTACAAAAATCGTGAATAATTTATGATAAGATTAACGAATTTATCTATTGTGTAGATGGATTTTTTAACTGGTTTTGAAATATTATTAACAACGCTGTAAAAAGACTGACGCTCAAATAAATTTGATGACGACGTTCGTGGAAACTTATATCGTCATTGTTGGATTATTTAGTGAAGTAATTGGGTTGTGAGTGTGATAATATTTTGTGAGACGATGTCGTACCCGCCGCGGCCGCCGCTGGTGCCTTACGGACTTGCCCCCGGTGTCGTTACTATGCAGATGCCCACACACGTAAGTAACTGTCAATATAACCTCACTTGTTGATGAACAGCTAAAATATAATAGAATACGGCTTTAGCCACATTAGGAGTACAGTAGTAATCTACACGTACTAAACAAGTCATTCATTCATGAACTCAAGAAACACATGTTATAAAAGTTACATGTTTAAAACATGTAACATGAATTTCTTTGATAGCACTGAATTAAGTTACTGAAACCTTTCAACCGCAATCGGCGGTCTTCATCAGGGCGAAGACCGCCGAATGCGGTTGAACCTATAGTCGGCATAATCGACTGAATCGTACGTGAGTAATTCCCGTGTTGTAAATCATTATCTGTGAAAACCACGTCAGTTTCCATAATAAAATACAATAAATTTTGACTGATGGTTGTTGTGCTTCAATTGTCTTGAGTATGCTATCTTTTTGTAAGCTGTATGGAGACCAAACCCATACAGCAAACCCACTGCTTACCAAGCATCAGTCGAAACACATAATTAACATGTATAGGTTCATTGGTGGACATAACCTTAAGATAGCCTATGAGAATGCTGCATCATAGTCCACACAGCCCATGTTAGCATCAAAATTTTAGTGGATGTTGGGCCAAACTTAGATTAGTAAGAATAATGCTGTATCTGAACTTGAACTTGCTTGCTTGAACTTGTCCCTCCAGGCAGTCTCCAGTTGGGGCGATGCCAACCTGGTCAAGTTCAATGCGGCTAAGACCCAGGTGTGTCTGTTTTCCGCAAAAAGGAGGCCTTTGGAACTGGTTCCTACTTTCCAAGGTGTATCCATCCCGATTAATAACAACCATGAGCTTTTAGGAGTTTCTTTGACTTCCACCCTCAACTTCGGCTCCTATATTGAGGCTAAGGCTCAATTAGCTGCTAAAAAGCTGGGTGTCCTCTCGAAGGTGCGACGGTACTTCACGCCGGAACAGTTGCTTTCATTATATAAGGCACAGGTTCTTGCACCTTTGGGATAGATCGGCCAAGTACCAGCTCTAGGCGTTGGAGTCCATCGAGAAACGTGCGAAGAAGCTCATTGGCAACGACTCCCTTGTCCAGGCCAAACTTCAAAGTTTGGATCATCTTCGCAAGGTTGCTAGTGTATCGGTTTCTTATCGGATACATTTCGGGGAGTGTGCATCTGGTTTGCATGACCTTATTCTCCCTAGCCTGTTCTTCTATAAAACAACCAAGAGTATGAAAAAGCGGCATCGTTTTATGGTTGACATACCTACAACACGCACGAAACGCTTTGGTTCTTCATTTCTCATACGGACCGCTAGAGTGTGGAATACTCTGCCAGACTGTGTGTTCCCTGACACTTACAATCTGGGTGTCTTCAAGTCTCGAGTGAATTGGTTTCTTCTAGGCAAGCGTGCTCCATCGTAGGCTGCATCACTGCTTATCATCAGGCATGTTGGCGGCCAAACGCAAGCCTATTACGTAATAAAAAAAAATCTGTAGGTAGCTGTATATTTATTTATTTATAGGAGAACCAAAAGCTACTTACATTAAAAATAATACAGTAAAATGAACTATGGATAGCCAATAATAGGTTCTCACGAATATATACACTTTAGATAAGAAGAACACGCAAACACTAAGAAGAATAACAAATTAGTAGTAAAGTAAAATAAATATTAAAATATAAATATATATATTATGGAAATACACTCCACGACCTATGTCAGCTGGTCCTTAGGTAGGAAAAATTCACTGCTCAGCTGCCGCCTCGCCGAGGAAGCTCTAGTGCAAAACAGGTCAAGGTCAAGTCGCTTTGCTCAGTTTATAGTATAGAATTGTAAATTCTCAAAAAAACCACCACTGGCTATCTACAGCCAGTATCAAGTTGGGGTTGGTTTGTGGCAAAAAACAAATAATATTATCCATGTTAATCTTTAGGTGTTTTAGTCCGAAAATAATTTTAATGATGGATGGTGATCTTAAGTATTAATCAGACAGAAGTAGAAGTCTGCTTTGAGTGAGATAGGTTTATAGGTTTATTTAATGTTATTATAAACCTCAGCACTAACAATATTCTTGGGCCCACAGTTTCACCTGTAACCTAATTAATATTTTACTAGCTGTTACCAGTGACTTTGTTTGTGTTTATTCAGAAAACAGTATTCAAAAATCCTTGTGATTTACTATAACTAATTATCAAATTTCATTAAGATCTATTTAGGAGTTTAGCTGTGAAAAGCCAACAAACAGAGAGACAGACAGAGATACAGAATTGTAAGAAAATTTCATGAAATTAGTATGGATTAGTGTGATATTTGATGCTTCAAATACATAGTTAAGAAGTTGTCACACAACCCAAGTGGTTACCATTTGAACTTGTTAAGATTATCTGTCCAAGGCTCATGCTAGCCTTGCTATATAGGTGTTGAAGGGTGGATCTGTGTGCGCAGGTGATGGTGGGCGCGTACGGCGGGGGCGGGGGCGGGGGCGGGCGCGGCGCGCTGCTGCCGGCGCCGGGCAAGTCGCGCGCGCGCAACGGCGCCAAGGAGGGCGAGGGCCCCGCCGTCACCGTGTTCATCGGGAACATCACGTCGCGCGCGCCCGACGCCATGATGCGCGCGCTGCTGGCCGCCTGCGGGCCCGTGCTGGGCTGGAAGCGCGTCTCCACCTTCGGCTTCTGCGAGTTCGCGTCGCCCGAGGCGGCGCTGCGCTGCGTGCGGCTGCTCAACGGCCGCGCGCTCGCGGACAAGGCGCTGCTGGCGCGCACCGACGGCAAGATGCAGGCGCTCGTCGACAACTACAAGAGTCAGTCTCGCTCGCATCACTCCACGCTCTTTTATTACTCCTATGCTTTGATAAGAAACTAAAAGTCTGCTGATTCATACTACCTATACTATAGTACAAAAGCATGAAACTAAACTCACTGCTGTCCTTGTTACCCGAGAAAACATTTGAGTATGTGTGCAGATAAGGTAATTAGAGATGGTACTCTGTGCAGCGGAGCAGCGGTCGCGGCTGGCGGAGGGCGCGCCGGGCACGGAGGGCGAGGGCCCGCCCGACTCGTACCTGGACGCGCGCCAGCGGCAGCTGGACGAGCTGGCGGAGCGCCGCCTGGCCGCCGTCTACACCGACTACCAGGACGACATCACCAACTACGAGATCATACAGAAAGGTACAGGCCGATTCAAACTTAATGACGGCTGTGAAATTAGACGCGAATCGCTGCTCAGCAGCAAAAACGTCGCACGGCAACAGACTCTAACATTCTCGTATCAACAACAAAGACAAAACAACAAACATAAACTATATGACACACTAGACATACAACTTTGCAAGTGACGTCACTTGTCTTGTAAAGTAGGATCTGCGTGGCCGAGGGGATATCTGTTTCAGAAAGATGTAATTATACTCAAAGAAGATTTTGTTCTTCCAGTTCTAAGGCCAAGAATAAGCTTTTTGACACACAAGTTTGTATATTCAAGAAATAAAATGGTGTCACTTTACAAAACTGATCCCGTGTTTTGTTCGTTTTAAACATTTACCTACCTAGTTGATTGATTCAGGTGTTATTTTGCAGAAGTTCATCTCCAAAATTGTTACTTGAACTAAAATCTAGTGTAATTCCGCTTTAACGTCGCATTAAGTACCTACATCAAGGATTATGAATTTTTTATTCTGTTTTGAAAATTTTTAAATTAATTTAATGAAATTTACTAGAAAACTTTATTCAAATTGATATTTGAATCTAATTTAAACATTACACAATTATATATTTCGACTAACGAATTTAACAGATTTTAAAAAGCTCATACAAATTGATATTTGAAGCTAATTCAATAAGGAATGTAACTGAAATAATGTCATGAAATTTACAAGAAAGTTTTTTTTATCAAAAAAAATATCTAATTAAAAAATTAAACAATAAAAAAGTTAAGCAATAACAAATCCCTAATCTTCGAGCACTTCGTCGACACGTGTTTCGCCTCTACACGAGGCATCCTCAGGACGTGTTGACTCTGCGAGCGCGTGGACGAGAACCACGCCTCTCTTCTCGTCTTCTTCTTCTTCTTCTTCTTTCTCGTAGCTTTTCGGCCACGCGCTCGGAGAGTCAACACGTCCTGAGGATGCCTCGGAAATACACTAGATATTAAAAATTGTTACTTGAACTAATATCTAGTAAAATTCCGCTTTAACGTCGCATTAAGTACATCAAGGAATACGAACTTTCTATTCTATTATCGGTTTGAAAAACTGTTAGTTTTTCAAGTTTCGAACCATATTCATCAACAGTCCCAAAACCTTGGTTCAAAGATTGAATTTGATTTCGTATAGCCGTGAAAGATTTCTTTGTCAATAAAGTTTTTTGAAAATCTTGTATCATGTCCTTGACGCAAGTAGTTTCTATAGTTCTATATAGTCGCCATGAAGTATTAAATGAAATACGTCTGTTTGGTTCGATGTATAATTACGACTAAATCAATTCATATTTATATTACCTACACACATTACATACTATTTCATATACTGCTTCACAATAGAATCACTTGATTTACTAAGCTTCACTCGTGAATGAGATTGAGATGAAGTGATCTCATTGGTTTTTAACAAACACATCCCTCGCAACGCATCTTCGCACATATCTAAGCCATTCCGAGGTCCTGGCTAACAAATCTTTCTAGAACCCCGGGGCTTCAGATCTTTATGAGGCCCTATTTTTTATGTAATTTATGTGAACTGATTTTTTTTTAGTATAGTAAAAAGAACAATAATAGTTATTAGGTGAGCACTTTTTAAAATGTTTGATAGTAACCATCGTTGTCGTTGCAGAGGAGCAGATCTCGAAGACGGCGCGCGTGCTGGAGGAGGCGGACATCTCGGAGGAGAAGCGCGACGTCATCCACCGCGAGATCGGCAAGTTCCGCGAGAGCATGAAGGTACCCGCCCGCCCCCGCCCCCGCCCCGCCCCCGCCCCGCCCCCTGTGCTATTGTTTAAAGGCTTGCGCCGCCGCGGAGCCGGCCCGCCGCTCCCCGGCGGCGCGGCTGACGTTGTTGCGGTGAATAGGTGCCGCCGCGCCGCCGCGTCCCCGCCCCGCCCGCCGCGCACGGTGAGTCCGCCCGCCCGCCGCGCCCCCGCCCCGCCGCGCCGCCCCGCCCCGCCGACTGCGCTTGCGCTGTTCATCCCTGGCCTCAAATTGAGCCCGTTCACCAGAACTGTCAAAGTCGATTCGCTACAAAATTTAAAAACGATCGCTCGAGGTGATATCGGACGCTCAGTTTTACGTTCATTTTTGCCTTTCACTCGGCACCGTTCACTCGAAATTGAATGCCCGAACGCAAAATGCAAGAGGAGTGCCGAACGAACTCATCGGTGAACGGATTCAACGATGGTGGATTTCGGGGCGCGCGTCTTTCACTCGCACCACAGACGAGAAAACAGTTGCTCACTCGCGCTCCGAATGAACGAGAAATAAAACATTTGAACTCGGAGAACGTTCATTCGGGCATGGCGTTATCGTCTGACGCCATGTTGAAAGAATAGAACGAGGGAACGTTCACTTCTGTCATTCTAGTAATGTCATGACACGTGAACTTGAAATGAAAGCAAACTGCAACATTCAGGCGAGTGAGCAGTAGTGCGAGTGCCCCGCCCGCCCGGAGCCGGGAGCCGGGAGCCGGGAGCCGGGAGCCGGGAGCCCGGCGGCGGCGCGGCGCGGGCGGCGGGCGCGGCGCGCTCATGATCTTACTTTGTGATCGTTCATTCGCGTTATATATTTTAAGCTTCATTCGCTTCTTCCATACATCATCTACAGCGCAGGGTTGTCCGGCCCGATGCATTTGAGTAAAAAATTGGTGCGATATTCATAATGACGAGTATTTCAATAGATACTTGTATATTAGCGGGCCGCAGCAGAGATAGAGATAACATAATTTTACAAATTTGTCGTAGTAAAATTCAAGTAAATGGTTGTGATGAACGCGGCGCGAGTAAAACAAGGCTTTTTAAAAAATCTTCTTGAACTGTGAAATCCACCAACAGAGGCAGCTATAGAAGGTGCGTGCGCACCACGCGTGCTTCGCACTATTTTTTTTTAAATTGCATTTCTTCACAAAAAACTAACAGTTAGTACCAAATAATTTGTGTAGTGTAGTGATAGCAGGCGTGTCCGGACAGCCCTGTGCGCGCGCCACCAGCACACCGCGCCTGCACTAGTGCCCGCCGGACACTACTTGTACTCTGCAGTGCCCGCCGGACACTACTTGTACTCTGCAGTGTCCGGCCGCGCCGGGCCCGCGGGGCCGGCCCGACGCACACTATCTATCTTGCGGAATCCAATGTGCGAAAAGTGGTCATGACATTTTTTCATTTGTAAATAGTGGAAATTATGTTAAAAAAAAAAGTAAATTTAAAACTGGAAATGTAAACGAGTTTCTAAAACATTGTACAGATGCAAGCGAAGCGGAAGCGAATAAAGATAAACGATGATGAGATATTTATTTATTGATAGGAAAACAAACAGCTGTTAACAATAAACTAAATACACAACGAAATACATGAAACAAATAAGCCTAGATAGTTTTCACTAATAAAGTAAGATTAATAAATTGAAAGAAACTGTTACATAAATGTCGAAATAACAAGAATGGAAATGAAAATGAAAAATGAAAATGAAAATATTTATTGTAACAACTTATTACCTATAAAAAACATTGTTTACTGGTTGCCTCACGAGGCAAGCCTGTATCGAGGCAACCCATAGTCCTGTTCAGCACATTACTTACCGCCTTTCAAGACCAGGAGATTAAACTAGATACAAACAAATAGTAGAAAAACGTACATAAAACCCAAAGTAAAAGACTGTAACATAAAGCTGTACCTACCATATCAAGTTATAAAAAATAGTAACAATTATATAAAGTATATAGAATATAGAATAATTATTGCACAAAAAATTTGGAAAAAAATAATTTTTAAAGTAATATTGTCTCGTATAATAAGTCAGTGTTCTCGGAATAGTTAACATTAAAGTGGTAACATATACGTATAAAGTATGAATTATGTCTATAGTTGGTCACGCACTGTTCTGCACGGAGCATAAGGTACTTTCTCCTGGTAAAAGCACGAGTCGGGACCTGAAAATTATTTTTTGACAGAAGGTCGCTGCAGTCTAACCTGTCGCCAACGAGATTATGGAAGAAAGTAAGATCAGCCACCTTCCTTCGCAGCGACATAGGAAGCAGGTGGTGGTGCTTTGCAGCTTGAACTATAGTCGCCAACAATTAGTTTATGCCTGTAATTGACATGACGGAGAAAATTCCTTTGAATTTTTTAAATTTTGTCAATATACACTTCGTAACGCGGGTTCCAAACTTGAGACGCATACTCCTATTGGCTCCTCACCAAAGAGCAAAATAGAATTTTAAGAGTCTTAACTGATTTAAACTTTTTGGTAATGCGGAAGATAAAACCCAGAGTCTTCGTCGATTTGCAAGTAATGCTATCAACGTGGTTGTCTAAAAGTAGGTTAAGAGTCCAAAATGACTCCAAGATCACTGACTTGGTCGGTACGCTGGAGCAATTGCTGATTCAACTTGTAATCATAAAATAAAAGTTTACGAGATCTGCTAAAAATGATACAGTTGCATTTAGATACATTCAGATCTAGTTTGTTGGTAAAACAGTATTTCAAGGCAAACGATCAAGATCCTGTTGCAACAGTAGACAGTCTGAATATGAGTTAATAGATTTGTAAACTTTCATATCATCTGCAAATAGTAGAATCTTTGAGTATAAAAAACAGCTACTAATATCATTAATAAACAAAATGAATAGCAGAGGCCCTAAAATGGACCCTTGAGGAACACCGGACGGAATATTGGAGAGTGGGGAGTGAGAAGAGAAGCCATTAAGAACTACTTGTTTGACACCGACTATCAACATATTATGAACCAAACCATCGAAGAAGATCTCCACGAATACCGGCTGCCTGTAACTTGCGAAGTAATATCACGTGATCAATCCTGTCAAACGCTTTACTAAAGTCGGTATAGATTGCATCGACTTGCCCTCCAGATTCCATTCCTCTAACTAGGTCGTCGGTGAATGCTAAGAGATTAGTAACTGTGGATCTACCTCTCAAAAACCCGTGTTGCTGTGGAAGAAAAGTGTGCTTGAGAGCAACATATAACTGCTTATGAACCAGTTTTTCAAATACTTTAGCAAAAATACATAGGCCTATAATTACTAACCTAGAAACTACTATGTACTCGTATTTAGAAAAGCGCAAATTACAGATGTTAAATGTAACGAAACAAAGGGCCCGGGCCGGCCCCGCGGCGACGATGCCTTTCATCAGTAGTTTTCATTTTATTATTTTTATTATATTTGCGTCCAACTCTCACTTCAACTTTCAATTTTGTCTATTCTCACAAACTAACTCATCGGTTTCAACGAAAGTACTAGCTCATCATGCGCTCACTAACTAATATTTGTGTAAATGTACATTCACGCTATATATTATAAACGATTCACGATAGGCCGGGCTCGGAGCGACCGAGCGCGACTCGCTAGCCTGCGACTGCGCACATACGAGTAGATCGGTCGAGCGAAATGGCTCGCGGGTTGAGGTCGCCAAGGATCTCGTTCAGTGTAGGCGGACGTATCGCGTCAATGTCGCGGCGGCGCGATGCGCTCGGTCGGCCGCGAGCCGGCCGCGAGAGCGGCAGTCGGCCGCTCGAGACGGAACCGCGCGACAGACGTGTCGAGAGGACGGGGAGTGAGCGCCGGCGCGGCGTCGGTCTCGAGCGACCGCGCCGCGGCCGCGGGCCTGCAGGGTGAGTTGCGGCCCGCGGCCCGCCCCGCCGCCGGCCGCCGCCCGCCGCCCGCCGCCCGCCCGCCGAGTCGCCGCGCCCCGCCCGCCGCGCGTGAGTTGTATTGTGACACATATTGCAGGTGCCGTCCGCCGGATAACTCGCCCCATCGTATCCCCTGTCTCTAGTGGCGCTCCGTCCGCGGTCCCGTCGAGTGCGTACGCCTCCGCGCTCTGTGTCGCCAGCTCGACCATCCTCCGCTCAGTCCCCGTCGTCTCCGTCGGCTCCCGCCGCGTCTCATCGCCTCTCGCTCGAATCGAGCCGTTCCTTCTTCGATCGCCCCAAACTTCCTCCGCCTCCCTGGAGATGTTTCTCCTTGGGCGTTTTCACGTCTGAACCGTAGTCATATCCTCAGATTTAAGTTGTAGTGCTTAAATCGTCTCAATGACGATTGATGTATTCATCTACCGATCCGCCCCCGACCCGCTTAAAACACGAAACCTGTAAATACTGCGCCGATTAAAAGTCAGCAGCGAGGAATACGAAAGATTCCTTTCTGTCTGCGCCACTCTCGAATCCATTCGTCGTTTGAGTGTGGCACACCAGTATGTTTGTGCCGTCCCGCGGCCGCCGGTCGGCTGCGCTAGGTGCCGGTGTAGAGTCCGGGCCGCCCGCCCTGCCTCGCGCCGGGCGGGCGGCGCGCGCTCGGCCGGACCTCACGTGCTGTGTTTGGGCGCAGGACGAGGCTGAGGTGGTGGTGCGCCGCAAGAAGGACACCAGGGACGACAAGGAGCGGGACCGGGACCGGGACCGCGCGCCCGACCGCGACAAGGAGAGGGACAAGGACAGGGACAAGGAGCGGGACAAGGACCGGGACAAAGAACGGGACAAGGATCGGGACAAGGAGCGGGACAAGGACCGGGACAAGGAGCGCGAGAAGGAGCGGGACAAGGACAAGGATAGGGACAAGGACAAGGAGAGGGGGGAGCGCGAGCGGGACCGCGACCGCGACCGGGAGCGCGAGCGCGAGCGGGACGACCGCGACAAGGAGCGGGACAGGGACAAGGAGCGTCGCCGCCAGCAGAGCCCGGCCAGGTGAGTGGCCGCTGCGCCCGTGCAGCCGTCTGCCGCGAGTCTCCACGGCTCTGCACTCACTGTAATGCCTCATTTTCATTGGCCCTACCGACCATTGAAAATGAGCCATAATGTTTACTATGGCTGCAGACAGTCCGCGAGGATCCGTGAAGAGACTCTGAGATCGGCGCCCTACTGTAGCTTTTGGCAGCTCTGACTGTGTGTGTGTGTGTTGCAGGAACAAGGATGACCGGCGACGCGACGAGCGCGACAAGGACCGAGAGCGCGAGCGTGAAGAGCGCGAGCGAGACAGGGAGCGCGAGCGCGAGCGTGAACGTGAGAAGGAGAAGGAGCGGGAGCGAGAGAGGTGAGCGGGACGATCCGAATACTAGAATATATGTACCGTCAATTATCGACTTTGTAGTCATTCGCTCCTAATATTTTCAGGGAGGTACGGGAGAGAGAAAGAGAACGCGAGCAACGCGAAAGAGAGCGGGAACGCGAACGCGAAAGGGACAGGGAGAGGTGAGGCATTTTTCTCAACTGCTACGATACCTATTCGAAAATAAAATTGTAATTAAATGGAGCGGTCGATAGAAACGAACGGCGCAGCGGGCGGTCGTCGTAAACGTCGATAAGACGCGATAACTCGTGTCGTTCAACTCCGTGTCGTGTCGCGCCGCCAGCAGCCGCGCGGCGCTGCGCCGCCGCCGGGTGCGTGCTGGGGTCGAGCTATTTTTGTGTAGCTTCTATCTTCGATCAGTCCCCAGACTAGTCCTCAGAGTTTGAGCAGATTTGTTGTGTTATTTTTGTCACACAGACTTGGTCTCCCGTTGGAGACTTCTCTTCTATTGTCTTTGTTGTGTGTTGTAGTTTGTTAATTGTCAAAGATGTTTTGTTTCTTGAGTTTTTTCGGGTATGCTGTCATAATCAGTCGTGCTGCCAATTCATTTGGATGGTTTTCAAGTCTTCCCTTGTATAATTTAGAATGTTACAGTTTAGAATATTACAGTACAGGAAGAAATTTACACAGTAGATAGATGATAAGTATTAACACATAAGCCAAAGAAGTTTTCACTTATAAACACTTAAATAGTTGCAAGTAAAAAGCCCTCTAAAAATACATGATTAATTAAATACCTCACACAAATACTAAAATTTACAAAATAATTTTTATCATTAACATGTTTATTTTCCAATTTATTTTTTATGAAACCATATTTCTCTGCCCAAAATGTTGCCGTATTTCTTCTGCAACAGTTTTACCATACTACAATATTATGCAATTCTGTGTTTTTAAGAAACCGTGGTGCATGTGATACGTTTTTTAATATTCCTTTTTGTGCTCTTTGAATTATGTATGTTTTGATTTGAGATGCAAACAGCCCCGTAGTTGGATGCCATATGTCCAAATTAGTTTGTATGGTCTTGTATAACAGAAGTTGGTTGTCAACAGACAATTTTAAATTTCTACCTCGTAACGATGAGTTGTTCTCTCTTTGTTTCGATGTGCTTTCTCCATGTCAAACGCCGATCCAAGTATACACCCAGGTATTTGACTATCACTGTGAGGTAGTAAACTGTTCCTCAGATGCACAGTGGGCATGTTTCTCTTTTGAGTGTGAATGTGCCGTGGACTGACTTTGAGGCACTGCTTGATGCGCCACTTTTAGCCGGATGTCTATTTCATTAACGAATGTTTTGAAGAAGTTGTGATGCTGTCTTCTGATCTCTACTGTTAGCCATGATGACTGTGTCATCTGCATATGTAGCGCTAGTTGTGTGTTGTGATTGTGTAAAGGACCGGGCCAAGAATTGATTGGGCAACTCCTGCATTTATTTCATTAAATTTGGATGTGTTGTTGCCATCTTTTACTTGGAAAATACGCCCAGTAAGATAAGATTGTATTAGTGTGTAGAATTTGTGCGGCAAGAACATTTTTACCTTGCTGAGTAGCCCCTTGTGGCAAACGCGGTCAAACCTGCTGCATGTCCAGGATGGCAGTCGAGCAATACTCCTTTTGCTCCATTGCTTGTCTTATGTTGTTATAGATTCTGTGTATTTGTTCAATTGTACCATGTCTTTGTCAAATTGGTGGTTAGGGATGATTTTCTTTCGGTGAATTCTGGAAGTAATCGTTTCAAGAGCAGTTTCAAGAGTTTTGAAACTACATGCAGCAAGCTAATTGGTCTGTATGAGCTGGTTGTATTGGGAGACTTGCCCTTTTTGTGGTTCATTATAATCTGTGAGATTTTCTAAAGTAGTGGACCACTACTTTAGAAACTACTTTACACTCGTAGTATGCCATTGAATAGCATTGTCAAAAATACTATCGCCTTTCTTAGCAGTTGGTGTAAAATCTCTTTTGTTATGACTTCAAAGCCAGGAACTTTCTTATTAGATAACCATTTTATTCCCGTGACTATCTCATTTGGAGTGGCAGGTTGTTTTGGAAGCTCTAGCTGGTAGTCCTGTTTTAATATAGAATCTAATAGAAGGAATGGTTGTATCAGGTTCGTTAGGAGTGAAAATATTTTTTAGGTGTTCGGCAAAGGCTCTCCCACTTTTTCTTGGGTAGATTTAGCCCAGCAGTATTTTGCTAGTCGAAGAGGGGGACTAAGCTTGCTTAAGCTTATCAGCATCATCCCTTATTGCTTTCCACAGGGAGTAGTTGGGTCCTTTGGTAGCTGATAGTGAAATGGTAGCTCCCGGAGGCTTGCGGCAGCCTGAAAAGACTGCTGACGTTCTGGGAGCACCTGTCCAGGAGCTGTTTCGAGTAAAAGGGAAGGAAAGAGACAGGGAATTCACGCACAATGGCCCAATTGAGTGGCTAAGTGCGGAAAATGCTTAAAAATTGCTGCTTAAATACAGTTCTGTTACTGGGGCACCAACTTGTGTGCTACACTTTGTGTAGGCGTTTGTTTACCTTAATTTTTTAAAAATTTCCCATGGTATGTCTTTTTTTTATTTCTAAGTTGTGAGAGAGTTGTCTGGCAGTGTTGATTTTCATCAGGCTACTTGTACGGTATTTGTGAATTGTATAGTGGCATCATCAATTTGTTCGAGCGGTCACTGACCGAGCCGTCTGTCCGCAGGGAGCAGCGCGAGCGAGATCGAGAGCGGGAGCGCGAGCGGGAGCGGTCCCGCGAGCGCGAGCGGTCGCGGGGCCGGAGCCGCAGCGAGGCCGACTCGCGCAAGGAGAAGGAGATGGAGGAGGAGGCGCGCGAGAGGAAGCGCCTCGAGAAGAAGGCGCGCGAGAAGGAGGCCGCCTACCAGGAGCGGTGAGCGAGCGGGACGGGGCGAGCCGGCGGGCCGGCGAGCGACGGGGACTGACTGTCGTATGTCCGCAGGTTGCGCAACTGGGAGACGCGCGAGCGGCGCAAGCACGGCGAGTACGACAAGGAGCGCGAGCGCGAGCGCTGCCGGGAGGAGGAGCGCGAGCGGGAGGCCAAGCGGCTGAAGGAGTTCCTCGAGGACTACGAGGACGAGCGCGACGACCACAAGTACTACAAGGGCTCGGAGCTGGCGCGGCGGCTCGGCGCGCGCGTGCGCGAGGCCGAGGCGGACGCGCGCGAGCGCGAGCGCGAGCGCCGCGACCTGGACGAGCTGCGCGAGCGCATCTTCGGCGGCGCGCCGCGCGACGACCCGCGCGCCGCCGCCGCCTTCGAGCGCGCGCGCCGCGACCAGGAGGCGCTGTACGAGCCGCGCCTCATCGTGGACGCGCGCCTGCAGGCCGACCTGCAGCGCGAGACCGAGCGCGCGCGCGCCGAGGGCCGCGAGCGCGCGCGGCGCGAGGCGCGCGAGCGGGCCGCGCGCGCGCGCGAGCGCTACCTGCGCGCGCGCGCCGCGCGCCAGCTGCCCACCGAGGCCGAGCCCATCGACAGCGAGGACAGCGCGCCCGGCACGCCGCCCGCGTCCCCGCCCGCGCCGCGCCGCCGGCACCGCCACCGCCGCGCGGCCGAGGGCGGCAGCACGCCGCCCGCGCCCGCGCCCGCCCCCGCGCCGCCCTCCGCGCCCGCGTCGCCGCTCACCATCAGCTTCAAGCCGGCGCGCAGCCCCGCGGGCCCGCGCGAGCCGCCGCCCGAGCCGCGCGTGCGCCGCCCGCACGCCGCCTTCGCGCCCGACGACGACGAGCCGCCCGCCGCCGCCGCGCACCACCACCACCGAGGTACTGACGCTACACTAGCACCACCACCACCGAGGTACTGACGCTACACAAGCACCACCCGTTTGAGCGCACGACAAAGCAACAAACGAACATACGCAAATACACAAACTTTTGCATTTAAATTAAAATATTAGCAGGATAATTATTTTATTCATTAGTACAAAAATAATTAAACATTTTTCTTACAAACTTCACACAAAAACCACTGATTTATTGGAAATGGTCGTGACATGTTTAGGACAGCTGTTTTATGACCATCTTTAATTTGAAAGTTTAGTAATAGCCCGGTCAAGTTAGCCCAAAAAATAGAGGCAAGGTTACAATCATTCACACAGATCTGAAAATTGGTACGAATGTTCAGTACACCATTTTAAATGAAATGTGAAAAGTCCCCACTGGTTCCACATCTGCATTTTTTTTTATTAAACGTCAGAGTTCACAAACACGGGTATTTTGCATTTTACAACCCAACGGTAAGTTTTATCACAAAAGTATGTTACCAAAAATTTTAGGTCATGCTATTATCTTTTTTTTTGTAGCGGAAGTGGAATTGATGAGGACTTTTCACATTTTATTTAAATCTAGCAGTGCCCGCAACTTCGTTCGCGTCTATTCAGAAAATAGTATCCATGAACCCTCCTCGCGATATACTGTAACTAATTATCAAATTATAAATAATAATCCGTTACCAAAGAGATCAGAGTTCAACATTCTAAGCCAACATTAAAAAAAAATCTGGCTGGTTTTGAGTGGAGTTTTAATTTTAGTTGTCAGTGGTTATTTTAGTACCAACTACGTACTATTCTGTGATGTTGTCTGACGCATTTGGTAAACGGCTCGTTATTTTTTTATTAATTTACAGTATTTCATGATAAAAAGATTTATTTGTTTAGAAAAAAGTTTTCAAAACCTTCCTTGTGATATATTGCAACTATTTATCCAATTTCATCAAGATCCGTTCAGCCGTTTAGCCGTGAGAAGCCTACAAACAGATAGACTTTCGATTTTATAATTGGTAAGGGAGGTGTTCCCAACATTTCCCAACTTTCAGCTGCAAGGGAATTATTGTAACCTTGTATGTCTATTTTGACCGGACTATAAAATTAGGTCATAAAGATGCGAACGACAAGCTTCTTTTGATGCAGTATGTTCCAGTTCCGTGTAACCCTGTACATATGTTTAATACACAAAAACACTACACACCATATTGTACAGGACATATAGTCAGTACTCAGTATGCTCTACAAGGTGATTATAAAATGGGATGTTGTGTTCATTTTTTTATTTATTTATTTACTACGACATTAACTTACAAAAACTAACAGCTGGCACCAAATCGTTTTTGTGTCAAACTTAAGAATAAAAACACACATCTGGGAAGTGTCTAATGCAATTTAGCAACACAATACGGTGTCCCGAGAAGAACAAATCGAGATCAGGCCGGCGGGCGGCAGCTCCTCCTCCGTGCTGATGTGCAGCCGCGCCTGGGCACCGCGGCGACGCGACGGCTCGGCTCGAGCGCGTTCCTCCCCACCATACCGCTAACGAACAGAGACGGACCCGAGTAGGGTAGTACCCGTAGATCATCCTACGTAAGAATCTTGCGAACATTCTTTGGATTCTTTCAGGCGTCAGAGTATATTTTTCCTCGTGAGGGTCCCAGACCAGCGCGTTAAATTCTAGCTCGCTACGAACTGAGGCGTAATACGGAGCCAGTATAGCACTCGTATCACTGATTGACTGATTGCCTCATCACAAGACCGAACGATTCATAAGCTCCTGTGCACAGTGCAGTAATATGACAGTTAAATGTGAGTCGCGTATCCAGTGTGATATTCTGCACCACATCTGTTATCGAAACCGACCTCAATATCGCGGAATTAAAACCGTCCATTTGATAGAAATATATTGATGCCGCATGCAGTACCAGCCTTTACTGCGAGGCCTGAGGTCGCTCGCTTCATAAAACTCGATTTAATTGATTTATTTTACTGATAGGGAAAAATACTAACACATTTAATAAATACGCAGAAAAACAATATTTAAATTTAGTAACAAGGAAAATCAACGACAATAACCCTTCTTTCTTGCCGTCACCGCAGTCGAATGAAAAAAATAACGACTGATTAATGACAAGCAAATTTAAAAAAAATCTAATTACCGAAATTCAAACAAATCGTGCTCCCGATCGATCACCATTCTCGTATCTCGTTTCCAGGGAAAGAAAAGAGAGACAAGGATAAAAGTAAGAAGGAGAAGAGCATAGAGGGCGCCGAGAGCGACAAGGACAAAGAGAAGGGCGACAAGGACGGCAAGTCTGCGGAGGAGAAGCGCAAGGAGATCAAGAGCCTCATCGACAAGATCCCCACACAGAAGGAACAGCTGTTCCAGTACAAACTGGACACGCCGCAGGTAACCATAGTCTTAATTACAGAGTATGTTACTAGTTAGTATTTTTGTTCATGTGGCTGTCAAAAAGATATTAATTTAGAAACCCTTCACTGCCGGTGACAAAATATCATGGCAGAGCGCTTAAGAGTCAATTACACCACACTACATCAAGTGCACTACATCATATAGGGCTCTAAAGGTAGTGTAAATGCAATAGTGGTGTAGGATTCTTACTTGGGTCAATAGCAAGGAGCCCGACCGCCCTTCGTGGCCTAACTCACTACATATAGTGCAGTGTAATCACAAGCGCGCCCAGTCCTGCCGCGGCCGAAGCGAATGAGTCTTGAAACGGGCTAGGCGACAACCAGGACTACCATAGAAAAAGAAACGTTATTCACGATTTAAGAAATGTTAAATAGTATGCACTACTTGTGGGACAAGATTAATTTAGATTAAAAGGATATAATGCTATTATAAGCTCGCTCCCTGTCACATTTGGGACTGAACATCGTCCGGCGAAGTGTGGGTGTTGTATAATTCTGCCAGCTTTTTCGGAGGAAAGGTGTGACGATATATGTTATGTTACAATAATTAACTTTACGTCAATAAGAGTTTATGGAAATAATTAAGTATGTAGTTTGATCTGTAGTAAGTTATCAAATTGTTTAGTATTAATTCTAAGGTAATTCCTTTAATGTTCCGGATCTATCTACGCGTGTAAAATAATCAAATTTTCTAAAGCACGGGCGTCATGGTCGTCGCTTGGGCAATGACTGAGTAAGGGTTTCTATGTAGTGCAGTGTAAACAGAACGTGCGATACGAAGTGGCCTTAGCTGAACCAAACAAGTGTACTAGGTGCAGTGTGGTGTAATCGACGCTTTACACTCGAACGCCTCGGACTGAACGCCCTTTCGCTCGCATGTCTTAAGTTGTCCAGTGTCGATACCGTAGCTTGTCGACAAGAGCCTGGTTGTTTCGGTCCCTGTCACTCTCAAGCCCTTTTGAACGAGAGCGACAGTGACCGGGGAGCCGGACGGACGCACGTAGTGTATCCCGGCGCACGTCGTGTTCCAGATCGACAACGTCCTGATGGAGAAGAAGATCCGTCCGTGGATCAACAAGAAGATAATCGAGTACATCGGCGAGCCGGAGCCCACGCTCGTGGACTTCATCTGCAGCAAGGTGCTGGCCGGCTCCTCGCCGCAGGGCATCCTCGACGACGTCATGATGGTGAGACACACTCATACACACACGTACACACACATACACACACACACACACACTTCATCTGCAGCAAGGTGCTGGCCGGCTCCTCGCCGCAGGGCATCCTCGACGACGTCATGATGGTGAGACACACTCATACACACACGTACACACACATACACACACACACACACACTTCATCTGCAGCAAGGTGCTGGCCGGCTCCTCGCCGCAGGGCATCCTCGACGACGTCATGATGGTGAGACACACTCATACACACACACACACACACACACACACACACACACACTTCATCTGCAGCAAGGTGCTGGCCGGCTCCTCGCCGCAGGGCATCCTCGACGACGTCATGATGGTGAGACACACTCATACACACACACACACACACACACTTCATCTGCAGCAAGGTGCTGGCCGGCTCCTCGCCGCAGGGCATCCTCGACGACGTCATGATGGTGAGACACACTCATACACACACGTACACACACATACACACACACACACACACTTCATCTGCAGCAAGGTGCTGGCCGGCTCCTCGCCGCAGGGCATCCTCGACGACGTCATGATGGTGAGACACACTCATACACACACACACACACACACACACACACACACACTTCATCTGCAGCAAGGTGCTGGCCGGCTCCTCGCCGCAGGGCATCCTCGACGACGTCATGATGGTGAGACACACTCATACACACACACACACACACACACTTCATCTGCAGCAAGGTGCTGGCCGGCTCCTCGCCGCAGGGCATCCTCGACGACGTCATGATGGTGAGACACACTCATACACACACACACACACACACACACTTCATCTGCAGCAAGGTGCTGGCCGGCTCCTCGCCGCAGGGCATCCTCGACGACGTCATGATGGTGAGACACACTCATACACACACACACACACACACACACTTCATCTGCAGCAAGGTGCTGGCCGGCTCCTCGCCGCAGGGCATCCTCGACGACGTCATGATGGTGAGACACACACACATACAGGCCAGACAGGCCGATTCAAACTTGCCATTAAGTTTGAATTTGAATTTTGAAATTGGTTTTGAAGGCGCGAAACGCTGCGCAGTAGTGAACACGAAGGTTTGCGCGGGCGTCAGAGAGGCGAGACGCCGCGAAGTGTCGCTTGCTGCGCACGCGCACAGCCGTCAGTGAGTCGAATCAGTCTGTAGCCACCAGTCCGTGGACATGACGCCCTGACCCGTGCGCTGTCGCAGGTGCTGGACGAGGAGGCGGAGGTGTTCGTGGTGAAGATGTGGCGGCTACTCATATACGAGCTGGAGGCCAAGCGCGCCGGCCTGCACAAGTGAGCGCGCCGGCCTGCACAAGTGAGCGCGCCGGCCTGCACAAGTGAGCGCGCCGGCCTGCACAAGTGAGCGCGCCGGCCTGCACAAGTGAGCGCGCCGGCCTGCACAAGTGAGCGCGCCGGCCTGCACAAGTGAGCGCGCCGGCCTGCACAAGTGAGCGCGCCGGCCTGCATACGGAATACGGGCACACGTGTGGACGTTCATATATGTTTATTGACTAGCGCCAGTGCTAAGTGACTCCTAACGATACTAGTGTTCATTTACAGCAACGATCTACAAAACTATGAATTCATAAAAGACTTTAAAAAAAACGACCGCAAAACAAGTATTTATATCAATTTGAAAAAACTTTTAAGCTAAACAGTTTAATCCTATAATGTTGTGTTGTCACGAGAATTAAATGGATGTGTAAGGTTTCATAAAAACGCTTCAGTGGAAGTAGTCGAAAAATCTGTCCCAAGAGTTGAGCCAAAAAATAAGGGCAAGAATAAAACTTAAAAAATAAATGAAACTGCCCATATACTTAAATAAAATATGCTGAGAGTTTGCTGTTACTCGTTTCATCTGAGATATGTTATAAACTCACTCACGGTGGGCTTGTACAAAACGGTGAGACAGAAGCACACCCCATCCACATTGGCCATATTTGTCCCGAGTTTGTTCTCTTTTTTAACCTATAGTTTTTGACCAATCACACCATATCTTACAAATACTGGGATTGAAGAACATTCTCTTTTCAAAATAAAATACTTGTTAAAACATGTTTTTCAGTAATAAAGACGCAAAGTTTAAAACTTAACGGTGCAAACAAAAATTGCTTGAGACCTTCGAGACAAGCACGGCCAACGTGTGGCATTAAGTGTTCCTAATTTAATTATTTAACATGAGCAACTGAACACACTTAAATGTGTAATAATAAAATTATATGAAATAACACTGATTCGATATGAACATTTAATTTATTGTATTCCACTAGAATATAACATTGTGAGTCGCCCGGGCCGGTGTCGCTCGGCTGGTGTCTCGACCGATGTTGCAACTTGTACCCCCATAATAAACGTAGCCTCGGAATATTTAGTGTTTTGTCCTTCTCCTTTTAAATATTAATAAATAAATGTTCACACCATAGTATACACTTTGTCGGACGATATTCAGTCCCAAATGTTTTAGTAAATAAATGATAAATAAAAAAAATCGGGATATTTTTCACGCACGGTTGCTTGACCCCAAAGTAAGCAAAGCTTGTACTAATAAATGTGCTTGTGCTTGCAGATTTTTGAACTCATCGGAAATAGGTGATTGAAGCAAGCGTTACTTTGCGGAAGTTCATCTTCAAAACTGTTTCTTAAACAAATATCTAGTGTATTTCCGGTTTGACGTCGCATTAAGTACGTCAAGGAATATAGGTTCAATTACATTGAAATACTTTTAATCTAACCTGAGTCAAATATTAAGTACCAACTAGAAAATGTTCAATGAAACTTAGTAATAAAGACGCAATCTTAAACTGTTTCTATCCAACAAGACAAAACTCTGTATAACTATTCCGAGGCTATACGACGCTTATTAGTGAGGGAGTCACAGTTTAACTTTAATTCGCGATTTTGGTTAAGTTTTGCTACCGGTCACAGCCGCTATCGTAAGGCTGCAATTTCAGCAGACGTTCAAGGATACGTAGGATGCAAGGTAGAATCGCTTATAGCGTATCCTCGCACATAGCAGCCTAAAACCTACGCCGTTTCCTCGCCACTCCATTATCGACATTGTATGCGTCGGTATAAAGTGTGAAATGGCGTAGCCCGCTCGCCCGGTCTGCGCAGGTTCCAGCGCACTGCAGCGCCGGATTTGTAAATAGTTTGTACAGTCGCGTACTCTGGACGGTGAAATATTCACTAGTTATTTTATAAATATGGTTAAATATAAATTGTTAGTGTGACTGTTCGCGTCTGTCCGACCGGCTCGTCTGCGGCTCGGCAGTTGTCTGGCGGCGACCCTTCGCGCGTGTACTCTCAAGTTCTATGAAATCGCCGTGACGTCACATGATATAAGGATTGTGAAAAGGTCTCTCATCCATCGACATTGATTAAAAATGTATTCAATATTATTTAATAATTTCACAGTCTTTTAAGCCCGCCCCACACGATGAAGATGCTACAAATATTTATAGTATCTTGGGCCATATTTCTCAATATCGTCAGCTATACATGTAAATGAAGCAACACACGACGGAGATAGTATTTTAATACTGAGTGAAAAATCATAGATTATTGATGATAGCCTAGTTAAAATAATGAGTCTTAGCTACCTACCTAGCTAGCTAGGTAGCTAACACTCGTTATTTTATTTGCATGTAAAATATAGTAACTTCATCGTTTGTGAAGGCCTTTAAAGATGACGCGAAATCGGTTCGGGCATGCAGTTCTAAATAGCCGATCCGTCGAGCGAGGAGTTTTTGGCGTGAACTAAAAAAGGACTTCATGATTATGTATTGTATTGTAATACTTGTGATTCTTCGAGTGTTAAAGTGTAATGATGGTGGATTATGAACCTTTCCCGTTTCGTTACGAGTGTTGGCAAATGATACAAACATTAGGAAACTTTTGACTTCTGACTTTTCGTGCTCTCTACAAAACTCGAATTAAAGTTTCCGCTCACTGAAACAAAACAGTAAAGTCTAGGCTTCCCTTCTGATTTTTTTAATGATGAATTGTTAATGACGAATGAATTGATTATGAATTTTGAGATTTTAATGATGACTGAAAACTCGAGTGGTAGAAAAAGCACGCCGACTCATCTTGCTTCTTGCTCACCTTTTTATTTATTTTCCACACTAAAACTTATTTGCAGATGGATGTACTTAATTATTATTTTGATTTGAACGCAATGATTTTAGGTTTTGGATGTTGAAAATTTGGACACGAAAAGTCGTGTTTCCTAATGTTTATTTGTCCACACTCGTGCACGTTAGCAAACCGAGTTAATAACCCACTATAAGAATCACAAGTTTTGGAAAATAATGCAAATTCATGACGTCACCTCTTCGGTTCCCGCCAAAAACTCAGGCTCCCCTTTTTTAAAAATGTTGACCTGACAACAGAGGCTTTTAGATCATGTCTTTATTTTGAATGACGTTCACGGCACTTTATACTCCAAGGCCGCCGCGCGCAATAATTGAAATATGTTAAGTTTAATTAATACCTCCTAGATAATAAAGTATATTGTGAAAGATGGCGTTTAATTGAATCTCACGGTGTAATCCTATTCTCCTCGCGTGGACTCTGAGCTGCTATCTGCGCCGGCGTCAGTCTACTGGCTAGCCGAGATGCGTCGCTTACTGCTCCTCGCTGTTACGGGGGTGAGTAGGTACATACAGTCGACCGAGCGAGCGTTATCGAGCGAAGCGTCTCTGCTTCAGCTTCGGCAAAAATGCAAAAAAGAAGACATGTCGCATTTCTTAACCGATTCGCGCTTCAAAATGGCGGAGATATGATTGTTTTTCTTATTTAGTAAAAATCCGCATAAAGATGTTACTTAACCGTAAATTTTTAAAAATTTCCGGAAACTGATTCGGCAAAAAAAAAACAGTATAATTGTCGAACCTGTCACGTAATTTCACCTGTTGAGGAGGACAGACGCCGGCTGCGAAGTCTTTAGCTCACAGATAGTGGCTCTGTGAGTAGTAAATAATAGGTAACACGGGGGTTGTTCTCAGGCAGGCGGCCGGTAAACCCCAGTCAAATCTTTTAAAGTACGTGTGATGTTATTATGGTTCAGTTTTGGTTGGAGTCTGAAATTTAGTGCAATATCGAATTCTACAGTACAGACTACAGTTACAAACTAACCGCAACTAAATCTTGGCCGTTCGCAGCCATTATAAAATAACGCGATTGGACCCCAGGGTGGGATGAAATCAACCAACATCTTCATAATTTAGGTTCTAAATGGTGAGACAAGTAGCCTACAAAATTTTAGACTTTCCACTTTTCTTCAACTGAGGGCCATGAGGGCCTTCTCTGCTGAGGCAAAGTACTAGTTACACAGATGTAGGGAGTATTCTATGGTTACCTACTTGGAATACAGGCCAACTTATTGGTCACGTGTGGATTGTTAAGAAAAGTAAAATATTATGTGTAGTTATGTTTCCCGGCAGTGGTTCGCGGCGGCGCTGCAAGAGATCGACCTCGAGGGGTACGACGTGAGTTGTCTACAATTGTACATCTATCTATTGAGATCACCTCTCATGATCACCCCATTGGCCATGCACACATAGAAGGATAGCTACATTTTACTTATAGGTACGTGCCTAGATATATTAGGTAGTGCGACGTTCGAAAGAAAATGTATGAATGGATGCTATGGACGAATACTATGGTATTAGGCGTCAAGGGAAGAAAAAAATCATTGATTGTAAATCGAATGCTTTACGACTTCCGTTCTACCACTTCTATGTACGATATTTTGACATATCTACTACTTGCCTTCGATCAGTGTTAGCTCTTCACAGCTAAACAATGCAGCTAATCTCGACGAAATTTGTCGTGGAAGAAAAGTGTTTCATGAAATCAAATAAGAAACCTATCCTGGAAAAATTGGTAATATTAATCTTTGCAGCTTCGATCATTTCGCATTCATTAAACAGCAATGCAGTTAAAACAGACGAAACGTTAACTAAATTCACTTTAGCAACCTTTATGTTGTGTTCAGCCGTCGCCATCGGATGTATCCAAATTCCGTCTGCTGGTGCCGATGATGGTGGAGGACCAGCCCGACACACTCGCCGCGCCGCGCCTACTCAGCCCGTTCACACTGTCCGACCGTGACGTCGACAAACACGACCGTGATCTAGCCTCGTATTATCGTGATCTCATCAATCACGACAATGACTTCGCTGCACACGATCGTAACATCGCCGAGCACGATCGCAAAGTAACTGGCCGCGACCGTGGCTTCTCCAAACACAACCGTGACGTCAGCACGCCCAAACGCAACGTCAAGATGCACGACAATCACCGCGGGATAAAAATCTATCTGTACGGCTTCGATCTTGACGATACGTTCCACGACCGTGCTAACCGACACATACGCGACCGTAGCGCCCAGTTGCACGATGGCGAGAACCGCTGGGTCAAAATCCTACACGGGCTTGGGGATCGCGAGGGGGCACCCGACCCCCCGGTCGTATTAGTACAGGACGCGGCGCAGTACCGAGCGTCCCTGGGGCCGCGGGAGACTGGTGAAGGCACCTTCAGCGACATTCCTTCGAGCGAGTTCACGCTCGATTCCGGCGAGCGCCGGCCCTCGGTCAAGAAGCAGCTCGGCGCGGCCGCCCGGCTCGACGGCGCGAGCCACTCTCGGGGGCGCGGGCCCTCGCTGTGCTGCGCGCTGCGCCGGCCTGCCTGCGCCCCCGCCCTGCAGTCGGCGCGTTCTCTTGACTCTGTTCCCAGAGACATGGTCGCGCAGCTGGTGGCCACTTCGCTCGTTGACCGGGCGCAGCGAGGGCCCGAGGAGCTGCTCACGGCGCTGCTGGCTTCGCGCCGCGACTGGCAAGTGATCAACTCGAACTACCCGGAAAAGTGAGTCCTTTTATCATGTCATAATTGACGCCGGACTTGGTTGGGGTGGGCATATACCTACGTATATTATCTACTCGTACGAGAGGTAGTGTGAATTAGGAACGAGGGATCATCGCTTTGATTTTTTTAATAGATAAGTAGAAGGAGACGCCTGACGACTAAAAGTCCGTCGTGTGTGTCCCTAAACGTTGCGAGCATACCTTCACCTACATGACTATAACGAGCCTCTTCTCGGCAGCATGAAACAGTTCGTGCTCGTTCACAAGTGAGTGGCTTTGATTCGATTCGTTCGTCGGAACGTTGTTCATGTTTTAACCTCTCTTTATTGTTTACAGAAACGGGACTTTGTTCGTGTAAATTAAACTATTCTTAAGCCAAACTAATAAATAAAATGTAACACGACTTCGTTTATTTTTATAATTCCTGTATGAATGTGTGATATTACAGGCCGCTGTATCTATAAAAGCTGGCCTGAGCGGAGCGTCTCGGTGTTGATCAAAATAATTTACAAAATTGGTGTTAAATGAAACATCAGCGAAGGAAAACATTATCAACACAGGGTGGTGGTACGGCTCAATCACCCTACCCGATGTAGGGTACCGTAGGTCGGCGTACCTGCAGTGAGATGTGGAAAACAGTAATAATGATATGAAGTCCTTTTTTTTTTTTGATGACGGGGGGGAAATCTTCAAAAAGATGCCCGGATGGTATTGGGGTGCATCCGGGTTATGTGGGGATTGACCCACTAAAACCCCCTCGGTGGCTATCCTCTGTGCATGGCAAGAGAGCACCGGGATCTCCATAGGACCGCACCGGTGCCTCCTTAGCACGTTGCTTGTAACAGCACCTTTCCCAGATATTGGTCTCTTGTCTCTCACCACAACGATGCAGGCCACGCCACACCGTTGTCTTCCCCGGGCTCGCTCGTTTGGTAGGGTGGTCAGATCCCCAAATCTGCCCACCTACGAGCCTAAATGTCCCCCTTCAGTCGGCTCTTACGACGGGCAGGGGATACCGTAGCCTTATTCTAAAACCCCGGCTCCAGGGTGAATGATATGTAGTCCTACCTAGATAAAAACTTTGTGGAGAAAACTAGTGGAGTGGATGTCAGCACGATTAAATACAATTAAAATAGTTGATTGAATCAGGCGTTACTTTGCGGAAGTTCATCTTCAAACTTGTTATTTGGACAATATCTAGCTTTAACGTCGCATTAAGTACATCGAGGAACGCGCTCGGAGAGTCAACACGTCCTGAGGATGCCTCGTGGAGAGGCGAAACACGTGTCGACGAAGTGCTCGAAGAACAGGGTTTTTTTATTGCTTTTTAAATTTTAATGTTTTCAGGTACATTCATTATTTTTTATTTTTTCAGGTTTATTTAATTCTTTTAAAATTTATTTTTTTCAGGTAAGTACATTCATTAATTTTTTATTTTTTCAGGTTTGTTTAATTCTTTTAAATTTTAATTTTTTCAGGTACATTATTTTTTTTTCAGGTTTGTTGAAATATTACATTGTATAACGGTTAAAATTAGATTCAAATATCAATTTGTATAATTTTCTAGTAAATTACAGTTTTTTAAAAAAATTTCAAAATTAGAATAAAAAATTCATGTTCCTCGATGTACTTAATGCGACGTTAAAGCGGAATTACACTAGATATTGTCCAAATAACAAGTTTGACAATTAAAATAGTTTGCCAGTTTCTAATATTTTAGCTCAATGTATCTAGATTACGTTTGAATGGTAGCACTGTATTAAATGTGAGTGGTCGAAGCCAACAGCGATCCATCGCCGCATCCTCGGCCTCGCCGCCCCGTGCTGTATCGCTGGTGAAATGCACCCGCGCTACGCCACTGGTTTAAGTTTAGAGGTTCAGTTTGTCAGTTTATTGTGTGCACGTCTTTAGGTCGATATGCTGCTGCTCCGTTCAATCCAGCTCTGTGGATGTCGAAGTTGAAGGTCCGAAGGGCCAGTGACGTCACTCGCAGCCCAGCACGGACTTGCGGCAACAGTTGCAGCACTTGGGCAGCAGCAGGCGGGGCGCGACCGTTTGCGGGTACTCGCGGCCGTGCACAGTCTCGAACTCGGCCAGGTACACGTGCCCCTTGCTGTTGTACTTCGGGCCCTCGGGGATCATCACGTTCCGGTGGCACAGCCGGTTCTATACGTACACAAAGCAACATTAAATGTGCTACCTATTCTACCAGTTGTGTGCAGCACATTTCTTTTGTGCAGAGCGTAGAATAGTGCGTGTAGCTATGATACTGAGCAGGTGTGTTTAGCAGCAGCTTTATTGCAAAACGGCTCCGTTTTGTAAAATGGTTAGCTGTTTTGTAATACGGCGGATTCCACTATTTGGCTGTAGCATTTATAGAAGCTATTTTAAACAGATTGTGTAGGTACTTTTGCCCTATGATTGAGCATAAACAAATCCCAGCAGCGTGGGATTACCGCAACGAATCCGCGCGCGCCGACTAATCCGATAAATGCATAATCCGAGGCCGTGTTATCGCGCTTTGCACGAGAGATATTCGTAGTACCTTTAGGTAGGTATGGGAGACATATTGTGCTCCAAAATAACTTTCATTGAAAGTAGGTATTACATTAATAGTCCTGAGAAATAATAATATTAACTAACTACGCCTCGCGTTGATACCCTTTGATAAAACGTAATGTGTGTCAATCCATGATATAAGATAGTAGCTATCTCCATACAAAATTTCGTGAAAATCTTTTTGAAGTAACAAGCAAACATCGCCTAAATAGGTATTGTTAGCAGGAGTACCCTGCTAGCATTCTTGTAATGTGTGCAGAACTACATCGGTTGGTAGTTTCTTAGATGCGTGTGTGAGTTATTATGTAGGAGGCACCTTAGCTCTGAGGCTGTAGACGATTCCGCCGCGCGCGGGCGCCATGTCGAGCTGCGAGGCGCTGGCGGGCGGGCGGTGGTCGGGCCCCGCGGGCTCCCCGCGCGCGCGCAGCCCCGGGGCCTCCTCGCGCGAGGCGCTGGCCCCGCGCGCCGGCCGCGAGCCGGGCCGCGCCGCGGGGCCCGCGCTGTCCTGCGCCGGACTCGCGCTGCGGTTGTCCATGAACTCGTTCACTATCACCTTGTACTTGTCCAAGAAGTTGCGTAGCTTTTTCACCTTGTAACATTCACAGTAAGAAATTTGCCTTAATTCAGATTCTTTATATACTTACCTTTCAAAATGTTTCCTTATTTGTGCGCCTGCCTAACAACTATACTAAACTAAGCAGTGATTTTAGATAAGCAATGCAATGCATACATTTCACAATGACGCATATGATTATCTGAATTTATTTTTTCATTTAACTAGATCCACACACGTGGAAGCATATATGTAGATAGGTACATGGAAACATGTAAGTACCTATAAGTACTTGGGCTTTATTTACATTCGGCTTGTAATGTTAGCTACATTCAGTTCAAATATCTTGATATAGGTACTGATGTGTCTTAGGTAGGTAGAGGTACCCATGGTATGTTCAATTAAAAATTAATTACAAACCTTTTTCCGATCTACCTGAAGAGCCTTTTTAATGTACTTAGGGTTGCGGGTCGCGCCTGGCTCCGCTGAGGCTGTAGTCGTCCGCTCGTCAGTGTCGGCGGGTGCGGCGTCAGCGTCGTCGGCCGGAGCGACGTCGTTATTAGAGGGTGCGGCGCCGGGGGCGGGCGGCTCGTCGTTCATGCGTCGGTGGTGTGGAGATTGTAAAAACTCGTCAGCCCCCTTCATGGTCGCCTCCGGTCCGTCCCTCAATTTATCTTTGTAATCATCATTGCCGATTTGTAATTTATCTCTCAGGATGTCTAAAAACAGCAACGACGCAATTTATCTTTGTAATCATCATTGCCGATTTGTAATTTATCTCTCAGGATGTCTAAAAACAGCAACGACGGTTACATAATTTTGTGCGTGTGCGTACCTCGCTACAAATTAAAACCAGGTGTGTGCGAAGTAGCTTTCTACTTAGCCATTGTAAGTCTTTATAATATATTTTGATGTCGGAAAATACCAGATACCAAACTAGCTAGACGTTTCTCCGATCGTATCGGCTAATCCCGGTTACTAGGTATGTCCCAAGCTGCAGTGGCTCGCTGACCTGTCGCCAGGCACCTGCTGCGGTATCTCGCGCGATAGTCTCAGCGGTTCATGTTCCGAGCCAGACCCAACTTCTAACTAAGTATTACTGTGACCTTAACCGAATGCTTGTCAAGAATTAAGACCGTTAAAGTCTACTTAAGGCCCTGTATTACACAAAATCACCAAAAACAAGTTTTTTTTGCGCCAAGTTTGATATGAAAAATTATGATGATCAGATGCAAAAAAATACAGCTGGTAGAAGAAACAACCAACTAAAGTTTAAACGAAGTACAATTTTAAAAATCATTCTCGTTTTCGAAAAAAAAAAAATACAAAAAGTATCTTCTAAAAAAAAATAAGTAGTTCTCTAAATTTTCAGCGATTACACCACATTTTTTTTCGATTATTAAATAGCCAGATTAGTTCCCCAAAGTTTAACCGAGCAACTCATTCTTATTTGTGTTCTTATTCCGATTAATACCAATAAAAATGGCAAAAAAAAATTCTAGGCGCCGCCGATCTTGTTTTACCATCAAGTATGATTTACGATTTTCAACTCTAAATAAAGCGGGCTACGTCAACGTATGCATGGGTAGATAATCGTGGAATGACCGAGCCTTGAGAAACTTACTCAGCATGTTATAAGTGGTAAAGTCGGCATCACTGCAGACAGCGGTACAACTGAACAATATCGCCGCACACACGAGCAACATCGATCACGATTGCAACACCAATATTCACAATAACTTTATCGACGTTCAATATAACATTTATTTAAGTAGTTATGTTCACAGAAACGCATTACCTAAAGTAGTACAAATATTTTATAGTAACTCAAGTTAATCTAACGCTATAATATGTATTCGGCAAGCGACAAACGGACGGCAAACGTCTGAGCAAAAGCAAGCAAGTTCGTATAGGCCGAGTGGCTAGTCCTGATGTCAGAGTTTCTTCTTCACGATTGTTGTCATAGAAAAAACAACCGGGGCCTACACTAGTCTGAGCAGATTCATTGTCATCATCGGAAACTGTTGGCTACAGTATATAGATGCAGTCCTAGGTGTAGGTATGCTAGTAGCGGCGTGCTGGCGGCGGTCACGCGGCGGGCTCCCCGTCCAGGTCGGTGGGCAGCACGATGTCGAGGTCGGAGCCGGCGCGCGGTTCCTCGTCCGACATGTACTGGCGGCGCGCGCTCGGCAGCCGGAACTCCGGGAAAGGCTCGTCCCCGAGGTTGATGATGGCCACGCCGCGCTCGTTCTCCTCCTGCAGGAACCGCCGGTACGTGGCTCCACCCGCGCGCCGCGACCCGCCCGGCACCTTCATCTGCACATACAGACATAGACTGATTCAAACTTACTGGTGGCTGTGCAGTGCGCACCAAACGAGACCTTGCGACGTATTGCCTCTCTGGCGCCCACGTATACCTACCTTCTTTTTTGCTACTGCGCAGCGTTTCGCGCCTTACTTCACAGCCGCCACTAAGTTTGAATCGGACGGCGCTAGAGATACCGTTTACGAGACCTCACGATACTTAAGAGTTAATGCTGTGCCTGCACATCGACACTCCTTTGTCGATGATGTAAGTCCTACATCATCAGCCTGCATTAGTCTACGTTGTCGAACCCTGATGAGACTACATAGCTCGATAGAATACAAAATTTTCAATCAGCAGTGCCCATTTACCTTGAGAAGTTTGTACTTGGTTTTAGGCGTGGTCTCGTCCGCGGGATCGTCCGTGTAGAGCGGCTCCAGCTCGTCCCCGGCGCGCTGGGGCAGACGTCCCTCGTCCATGTAGTAGAGCAGTTCGTTCATGTCGCGGCGCGGCGAGGTGGTGCTGCCCTGCTCGTAGTCGCGCGGGAGGCCGCCGCGGGTGATGTAGATGTCGTTCACGAACGGCAGCAGAGAGGGCAAGCCAGGGCGCGCCGGCGGGGCGGGCGCCTCGCTCACGGCTCGCAGCACGCTCTCGCGCTGCGCCTCGAGCCGCGCCGGGAACTCGTCCGACTCCGACGAGATGTAGTCGTAGTTGTCGGCCATCAGCTGCCGCCGGAGCGACGTCAGCAGCTCGGACGACTTCGATCCATGCGCCACCGCATTCACATCTGACAAAATATATTACAAAATTAAAAGTAAAAAAGCATTTTAATAACAAGCTTTTAATTGAAAGCGCTAAAAAGAAGAGACAGACAAAGTTTATTTTACCAAAAATATTACAAATAACCTAAAACTAAACTTTTAACTAACTACAATAGTTTAAAACAACCCAAACTAACTGCAAAAAATTATATATATTTTTTTATGGTATATATGTAAATGAATATGTATTTAACTGTTACTCTAAAACGTTTACTATTAACCTAAAACGTTATTACACAATTTATATGATACAAAAGCTTGTCACATCGTTCCATCCGTTTTCGTACACGGTTTTATGCAATAAAATTTTACTTTACTTCACTGGCTAACTAGGTCTGCGAGATATCGAGCGAAGTGGAAAAATATGGAGATTTAGCGGAAAGCGATCGTCTGAAGCCGAGATAAGGCGCCGTGATGGATGCGCTGCATCGCGACACGGCCGACCTGCCCGCGACAAATCACTGCATCCGATAGAGTACCTACTATGTACTTATGTAGTCCCAGTAGCGCAGTGTCAAAGTGTGCGAGTTCGACTTGACGGCTCGCGTTCAATTGAACTTTCGTTTCGTGAACAGGAGGCCTACCATGACATATATATTTCCATGATGGTCACGTTTTATTACCGACGCTGCGCGAGCGCGGATCATATCGCTACGCAATAAGGTCCATAGTCGCGCAGTATCGACAACAAAACGTAACTATCGGGGCAATAACATGTCACGGTAGACCTCCAGGGGTCTAGACAAGTTGCAATTGCTAACGCTCGAACGCCAGCTGCTGATTGGACGAAAGACGAGCTATAAAAATGTCAAATCGCGTTAGCGAGCGAAGCGTATATGTTTCAGCCTCGACAAAAATGCCTTCGTATGTCCGCAATCGGTTCGTCGCCGTCGTCTGTCCGGCTGTCTTCCTGTACACGTCATCAAAAATCATAATCATCTCCGCCATTTTGAAAATTTTAAACCGAATCTACAAAGTCTGAATAATTGTCGAACCTGCTCACAAAATTACACGAGAATCGGTTGAGAAATGCGATCCGTGCAGGACAGCCGGACAGACGCCGGCCGCGAGGTGTTCAGCTCACAGAGTATGTACGTTTTTATGTAATTTACAAGCTTGAGCTCACCTTCCATGAGTGCTCCAGTCACATGTGTGGCGACGAGTAGAGTGGAGAGGAACGAGAGCCTCGCGCCGGCGGGCGCAGAGCGAGTCATCCTGTCGCGCCACACTCAACTAGTACACGTTCGACGCGAACGGTTTCACACTGTTTGTTATTGTTTGTTGTTATTACTTTGGTAGGTACGTATATTGAACGTGAAATTCAACACATGCAATAAAAATATTTTAACACCGCAAAAACACGAGTAGGTAAGTATGAGAATTTCTTTGCTCGTTGTTCGTTGTATTTGCAAAAAATCGGTAGGTAAATAAAAAAAGATACTAAAAATAGCTAAGTAAAAATTTTGTTTGATAACTTTCATAATGCATAAAAAAAATCTGATCCCGCGATCGGTGGAGACAAACCATGAATTAATACTTACGCTAAAACTGGTGGATCTTGTATCTCGCCCGTTTTTGGTTCCTCTTCCTTGTTTAGGCTTTTGAGCGAGTTACCGAAAGTGTACAATCGGCGCTAAGCTGCCTTTTCACCGTAAGTTAAGTGATGCGAGACAACCCATTAAAGACAAACCTCTTTAGATGGATAGAGTTATCATTATTTTGAGTAGACATGATGGAAAGTGACGATGTAGTCTAAGATGGAACACGCTTGCCCATTTGGTGCCTGTCTTCCATAGAATAAGGTTGTAACTATTGCTGGGAAACACTGAGGCATTAAGTGCGTTCCGATTCTTGTTGCTAAAGAGCTTCTGCAGTTGCGTTAAAGAGCTTCGTGCGGGCTGTAAAAACATATGGACCGAATGTCTGCCTTGATGACCTGTTGCGCAAGTCAGATGATGAAATCAGCTCGTGCAGTTCCTGTGCACATTCTCCAAAATGGAGGCGCTAGAAAATGGATAAACTAGCTACACGCCGCCTGTGCGGGAGACTGTGCGACTCTTTCTCCTTACCAGCGCCTCATCATTGATTAATCTAATGGCGCATCGCTCAATTGAGTCCAATGTTTGAAGCTAGCATTTTGCAGAGCCACAAGTGGCTGCAGTATTCCAAGCAGGACCGCAGCTGCGCTTGATAGAGGTTAAGCAGTGGTGTAAAAAACTTAGACAAAATACCAAGTTTTTTGCTGCTGTTGTGGCTCTCGACTCTGTAAAGCGAACGAAGTAGAAGAAAGAACACTGTCCAAGGAGTTCAAGCTGATCATTAATTGGGACTGGCACACCCTGGAATGCCGGGGTGGCCAAGACAGAGGTCCGTTTAGCGGAGAACGCACAAGCATTGTCGCATTATATTCAAATAAATTAGTGGCGCCCAAAGAGACACTGCCTCAAGCGCCAAGTTTGTACGACAAATCAGAAATCAGAAATCAGATAATTGCCATTGATAAAAAATTGATCAAATCATTGCCTTTATTTATACCTCTGTTTCAAAGGTCCCACCCAGTCCGCGCATTGGATAGGTGCACACAGTAGTGCTATCATCTGCATGGCCAAGAGCGCCTAGTTTAAGCAAGTCATTGAAATGTAGAAGAAACAATGTTGCTGAGAGAACTGATCCCTGAGGGACACCGGTATTGATAATGAGGTCGGACGAGCAGACATCAATAACTACCCGAATTGACCTATCCCTCAGAAAATCTGTAATCCAGGTCCAGAAAGGGGCGAGCAAGACCGAGTGCAGCAACTAGACGGCTGTAACGCGAGCAGTAATTTCCCTTCTGGCAATAAATACGGGATAAGCTGTGTTCACCGACGCACTGCACGGCACAAACTGCACCGTGCAGGGTCTACCGCTGATCAGATATGTCGCACTAGCGTTACTCGCACTTTCACTGCACGGCACAAACTGCACCGTGCAGGGTCTACCGCTGATCAGATATGTCGCACTAGCGTTACTCGCACTTTCACTGCACGGCACAAACTGCACCGTGCAGGGTCTACCGCTGATCAGATATGTCGCACTAGCGTTACTCGCACTTTCACTGCACGGCACAAACTGCACCGTGCAGGGTCTACCGCTGATCAGATATGTCGCACTAGCGTTACTCGCACTTTCACTGCACGGCACAAACTGCACCGTGCAGGGTCTACCGCTGATCAGATATGTCGCACTAGCGTTACTCGCACTTTCACTGCACGGCACAAACTGCACCGTGCAGGGTCTACCGCTGATCAGATATGTCGCACTAGCGTTACTCGCACTTTCACTGCACGGCACAAACTGCACCGTGCAGGGTCTACCGCTGATCAGATATGTCGCACTAGCGTTACTCGCACTTTCACTGCACGGCACAAACTGCACCGTGCAGGGTCTACCGCTGATCAGATATGTCGCACTAGCGTTACTCGCACTTTCACTGCACGGCACAAACTGCACCGTGCAGGGTCTACCGCTGATCAGATATGTCGCACTAGCGTTACTCGCACTTTCACTGCACGGCACAAACTGCACCGTGCAGGGTCTACCGCTGATCAGATATGTCGCACTAGCGTTACTCGCACTTTCATTTGTCGCGTTCAAGTAGTGGACTCTACAATATTATAAAGGTAATGTATTCCTCGATAAAAAGTTTGTGAATGAGTGTTTACGAACTGGGGCAAGGTTGACATTGAAGCCGCCTCACAACAACGAATCAGGTTACACAGAAAAGATGTTCAAAAAAAGCTTGTTTGGTTAGATAGGTCATTTATGAAAAACCTAGTCTAAAAGCGAACCTTTTCTTTTTGTTAAGAGAGAGGACACGATTCAGGGATAGGGTCAACTGGCGCAAATGCGTCTGTGTGGTAATTGCGTCTTGCGAGAATGACTGACAAACCCTTCAAAAATTAGGCGCCACCTACATCTTTTTTTAAATCTTTAGTTGCAATAACCTGTACAAGATGGTGTTAGTTGCCTTATTAGTGAAGGGTTTGCCAGTGATTCCAGTAAACACGCAGTTGCCTCACAGACGCATTTGCCCCAGTTGACCCTACTGAAGCGGCGGCGTGCCTGCGCTGCGTCGCTTGTGTATAATCAGTATTATTCGAAATACGTCGCTTTGATACGTTTTGTATGAACAAGTTTTGAAGCGGCAGCGCTCCTGAACCTCATCCGCGTCGCACCTTCGCCTTACGTTCGACCTGTATATCTCAGGCCTCAAATCGGTGACCTAATTTGAGTCTTTGATGCGTTAAAAGTCAGCTAGAACAAGCAACCCACGCAGATATACGAGCGTTTCAACATTTTCACTTTCGACATCTGAATGAATTACAAAGAAAATGTATTACGGAGGTAGATCTCGTCATGTTTAATTTGGAATTAGCGAGTCGCTTTGATGTCTCGAGAAGGAAGTGAGGGAATTTCCTCGTAGGCACGCTGGAGAGCGAAACGACGTAAGAGTCATTCGAATATATAATGCCGAAGGTCGCGAGGCGCGGCTGTAACTGCAGGCCATCGACGAAGAACTAAGCATATTCGTGTCGCTCGTAATACTGCGAAATGGTTTTATGTTTCTCGTTTTGGGATGAGGGAACCGGCGAGAGAACCCTGTATTTTAGTACACCCTGGCGGTGTTAGATCAATGACGAATCTCTCTGTTTATTTGTAAATTTAGTTTTCACGAAACCGAACACGGTAAATCGACCTTGATGAACGTCAATTTAAAACATCTACCACTAATAACTAGAATATTTTGTAAGAAGTAGGGACCTACAATGTAAGCGAGCAGATAATGTGAGCACCAAGACGGACCATTTGGTTTTTTGGTGCAACTCATATTGTGACACATACAAATTATGTAAAATTATTACCGCACAAGGAGCAAAAGCCCAGAAGATGTAGTTAATTTTATTGATGTTACTTATATGTATGTTAGTCTGTAAGGTATTTATTTTCTATGGGCCTCTGTAACTTGCATTGTATGAAAGTTTTATTGCCTGAAATAAATTGATTAAGTATTATTATTTTATTTTATTTTTTTCGAACAAAATACACCTCTCAATAATACATGAAATAAACTTATAATTGTATATTAGGTTCAAATAAATAACGTCACATATCGTCCCGCGTTTCCCCCAAAGATGCCTTTTTTTATAAATAATAAGTCAACATTTGACCACCAACTCGCCTGATGCGAAGCGACATTGTGGCCTAAGATGATGCACGAATACCTAATAGGTGCTTATTCACTCTGGCCTTGATACCACCTAGGTATCTAGGTTGTAGTTAGTCGGAAAAACAGATGGTGGCAAACGATTCCAGTCCCTAGCCGTTCGTATTAAGAAGGTGGAGGTGAACCGCTTAGTACGAGTAGGTGCGGTATAACGACTAAGTAGGGATGATACTTATGCGTTTTCCGACTTGTTCTGCTGTAATAGGGCCTGTAGAGCTGTAATACAACATTCACACTTCGTCGGACGATATTCCATAAATAATACTAAGTAAGTAGTAAGTATTATGGGTACAAAACTGGATATTGACAGGTAAAGCCACAGGGCGCCAGCAGCAGAGTACGACACGTCCTCTAGCGCCAGCGCGCGGCTCCGCCCGCCGGCGGGCGGCACGGCTCGGCGCCGTGTTCTTCTGTATGACGTATGTAAAGCGACTCGTATGATAATATTTCGGAACCGGACGCACTCGAGTTATTTATGCGCAGAAAGATATTTCCCTGTCGCGGGAGCGTGAAATGCATTCATATTCAACTAAATATATTTTTTCCGGTGAATAGAAGCTTGGAGGTAGTATGTCTAGGTCACGTCGTAAAAACAACGTTGAGACGCAGGGCACAAGGTCGTTATCAAGTTGGAGGAATGAAAATTTCTGCGCAATAGAAATTTGCATTAGAAATTAGACAGTATTTTACTTAAGTTCCTCAGTCTGTTACCTTTTTATGACTAAACGACTGAACCGGTATTAATTAAATTTGAGAGGAGTATAGAATAGTGTCATCAGTTTATTTTATTAAAAATGAGACCAAGAAATAAATGTAATTAATTGCCAAAATTATTACTTGCTCGAGTTTGGCAATTATTTTTCTTTGTGTTCTGAAATCACGTTTTTACTCTAGTTTTACCGTAAATGCTTTGTTTAATATTTATTATTGAATGTCTTTTTCTCTCTTGGAACTGTAGCATCCCATTTAGATTTAAAACAATTATGTTAAACAGAGAGAGAGTGGCAGGCGGCCTGTTATCTACCAATCATAGTTATTAGAGGCGTGTGCGGCGGAACTTCATCTCCTTTGACACGCTTGCTTCCCAACATCGTCCCTCGAGGGTCGATCTCCTCCGTGCCTCGTGCCCGGTACCTCGTAACTGGTGCCTCGCACCCCGTGCCTCGCGCCTCATGCCTCGCACACTCTGCCCCGTGCAATCAATCAAGCAATTACCAACGAGTGTCTCGGCTCGAGCCGCTCACTCCACCTCACGTGATTAGAACACGACAGCCGGTTACCACTTCACTATTAATGCATTGTCCTATGTCAGCGATTAATACAGCAACAATAATAAGTTATATAAGCCGAAAAATATTTTGCACAAATCAATGAAATGTATTTATTCAATTGGGTAACGAAGATATTCTTATGAACCTCAAAGTACCCAGCCAGTACCCAGAAGCACTGGCAAGAAGGCAAGGCAAGGCATATTTTATTCATAAATCTGTTTTACAATTGTTGTCTTAAAAGTAGTAACATGATATTATTATATTTTCTTTATATACCTACTATTGGCTACCCGGCGGAAGTGGAAGAGTCCAAGCATATTTGTCTTCTAAATAATTATTAACTTAATAACACACGTTGTTACGTCTTTGTTCAAATAAGTTTAAGAGGAAGGTTGCCGTAGTCGAAGTCGACTTGGACTATATCATAGACGTAGCAAAAAAACGGTACCCACCTGTAGGTGGGTACCGTTTTTTTGCCGTTAGAAGCATTACGCTGCGTCGCTCTGCGTCGCTCACCTAGGACTACTCTTGCAATCCATAAACATGCATAGGCTTTTAGTTGAATGTTTTATTATATTTCCAGGTTGCTGGAGTATACACACGCACACATTAATACGAGTACCTACACCTACAAATACAATTTAAATAGGTTTGATCCTAACGAGTAACACGCTCAAGTGTAACAATGTCACCCAATGGGAAATTAAAAAATAATAATAATACACCTTTTGTATTCTTAAAAATATTCGAACCTTAGTATTATTCCTTACTTAACTAGAAATATGAACAAGTCGCTTGTTCTACTTGTAAATATAGTTACATACAAATTGCGACTCTTATGCTTAAAACAACAAATATGTTTACGACATATATTTATTAATAAAAAGAGAGAATTCATAGTTTAGATTGAAGTCGAATAGATAAAGCAATTTTAAAACTTTCCTTTGGAAGGTATTCCATTGAAAGTTTAAAGTGGCATCAGTCAGATGTACTTCTTCGTCCGTCGTAGTTCTCCCAGCCTGAAGTATTTATAGTCCGCGGGCTGTCTCTGTAAATAGAGCCTCGATACTGATCGACCATGTTTATAATTGGTGCGACGCGCGGCTACTGCAGGTTCTAGAAGGATACCAACTGTTCCTGGGTATAAGCATTGATTCCAAACTGCAATGGGGTCCACATATTAGTGCTCTGTCTGGGAGACTTAGTTCTGCTGCTTATGCGGTTCGCAAGATTAGGCAACTGACGGATATAGCTACAGCTCGGATGGTTTACTTTGCTTACTTCCACAGCATAATGTCATATGGCATTTTGCTGTGGGGATCAGCTGCTGAAGTGGAGGCCATTTTTATTTTGCAAAAGCGAGCGGTCCGCGCTATCTACGGAATGGGTCCCCGTGAATCATTGAGAGATTTATTTAAAGAAATAAATATATTAACTTTACCTTCTTTGTATATCTTTGAAAATATCATGCACGTTCGCAAAAATCTACATAAATTTAAATTGAACAGTGACTATCACAATTATAACACTAGAAATAAGGATAGGATAGCTGTACAGAGATTTAGACTGACTAAGTCAAAAAAGTCATTTTTAGGCAACTGCGTTCGTTTTTACAATAAAATCCCGAAAAATATAACAGGGCTCACCGAAGGAAAATTCAAATCACATGTAAAAACTACATTAATGAAAAGAGGATATTATAAGGTTAAGAATTATTTAGAAGATAAAGATGTCTGGAGCCTTCCACTTCCGTCAAGTAGCCACTAGTATTTATAGATATTACCTAGTTGTAAGCCAAAATTTGTGAGACTGTAATTTATTTATTATTTGAAAAAATAATGCTCCTCAGTTTCTTGCCTGTTCTTCTGAGTAGAGGCTTTTTGTCCGAACAAGGCGGTCGAGTCTATTTAAATAACTTTGACGTTCATAAGTGTATCTTTGATACCTAAATTGAATAAAAACATTTTGACTTTGACTTTGACTCGAAACCATGGTTTAATAATATGCTCAGATAGAGCATTCAGCAACACGTAGTGATGTCAATCGATGCTTAAGCATGACCGAAATAAGTCATTTACAACAAGTTCGAAAGAGACGGATAACGATGACGTCATTATGTGTTTACTGAGTGCAAGATCTTGTTTGTTTGGATCATGCTCGAAACGCTTTAAGCCGTCACACATTGATTATGACTCAGTTTGTCAGTAATGTTACTTAACTGAGCCCTACGGTCTAACCCGCGGTTAAAAAGTATCCTACTCTGGATAAGCTACCTACCTCCATACCAAATTTCATCAAAATCCCTTCACCCAATTGAGCGTTAAAAAGTAACAAAGAAACTCACTCAAACTTTCACGTTTAGAAAATACTCGTAAGTAGGAAGTAGAATAATATCTTTACAAATACAAATTTAAAATTTTAGAAATCTTTAGAAATAGCACAATATAACAACACACAAATAACTCTATCAAACATTCGTTCCATTGTAAGTAAGTATGTATATCAGTCCCTGGCAGCCATAGTACAAGCTTTGCTTAGTTTGGGGTCAGGCGACCGTGTGTGGAAGTGTCCCGAATTTATTATTATTATTATTATTATTATTGTTTTCGTATCAAACTTTGTATTTTTATATTCTGCAGTCATCAGTTCAGGATATTTTTTTCAAACGCAGACCGCGGTAGACTCCCTAATGCAGCGGCTGAGTGTTACTTAAAATACGTTTGAAATAGCACGAACTTTGACGGACGCGACCCTCCCCCTCCCCCCCTCCCCCTCACCAGCCGCCGCGGCACAGAACATAAATAAACACTTGTTATTCAGTTAATAAAACTTGTAGTTTGTGTCGTATTGTAACTCCCCTCGGTCGGTTTGGTCCACTTGCTAACTTGGTCCATAACTTCGCGACCCAAACAGATTTTCTTTTAAGCAACGTACGTAGTCTAGGACATCATTGTATTTGTCATTATGGCCTTCTTTCATTACAGGACCAACACTGCAATCATAAAAACAAAATCAGCTGTTCTATACAATATGTCGTTGAGGAAGAATGTTTTTTTTTTCCGGTGGAACAGGTGTTTTGTTCATTGCTGATCGAATAATAAAGATTGATCTTCAGTGACTACAATGATATTTTAGAATTAATTATTCGTCGATTATAGAAACACTCTATTTACTTATATATCTTCACATTTCCTTGAGCAGTTTTGTTCTTGTTTAAATTTGAAAAATATGATTTTATTTGCTTGATAAAATCCTCATAGATTAACGGAACGCAAATTTTCGTAAAACAAATAGTTGAAACAAACGAGTGTAACAATTAGTGAAAACCTTTAACCTAACCTTAGATTAAGACTTAGCAACAAACCCCGCTCTACATTTATTCTCCTTAAATTATAATTAAAATATTAGTTAACAGAAGTCACGGTCCCCGATGTCCGTGGAGTCTAATTAAAAAAAAAAGACAAACATAAAACCCGTACAATACATCAAGCGTTCCTCTAAACTCTGAGATATTCGCTTCGCAGTCAATTGAAGTAATACAATTAGAACGCAGCAAACAGCAAACAAAATATGACAGCACTTTATTCACTCTTCACACAAATCTGATTTAAAACAGGTTTTTTTATAACTCAGAAAAAAAGGGTTGCTGTAAGAGATGAGGTGAAACCGCAGGGCGTAGCTAGTGGTTTTATAATCATTATAAGAAACAAGTTCGTAGAAGTATTATATCAAGCTGATCAAACCCAACCCAAACATAAATCCATCAAACGAGCGCCAAGCTCGCGTGTGGAGCTGACCCCTAATACGTAGCAGCGTACAAGTCGCTCGTGGAGCTGACCCCTAATACGTAGCAGCACTCGTGCAATCTGCATTTTCAAAAACCACACATTTTTATTCTATTCGTAGCCGTAGACCTCGTAGCTGCTACGGCGTAGCGCTACGCCGCAGCTGAAGCTGCGAGCGTTGGTTTGATTTGATTAAAAACATCGTTAGCATAGTATTACTGCCGCGTACTTTAATGAATAATAAAACTTTAATGAAATGTAATTAAACAGCATTTTTGACGTTTTCAGAACAACGTCGGTGGTGGGGGTCGATCGCACGATGTTTTCTAATTAGGGAGCTTGTATCCGAGTCTTTGTTTCTCAGCTACTTTGTATGAAATCTTTGTAGTTTCTTCCACAACGTTGTGAAAGAAATGTTTGTCTCGACGGAAGTTGTGGGCGGGCGGTATTCCCGAAGGTCGCGAAGGCAAGTACAGAACATGTCCTACAATATTGAATTATAACTTCCAGATGTACCTATGATTTCGTCAAATATATTTTATTAACATTTTTAGTTCAATTAAAACTTGTTTATTTTATTTTATACTTACTTTCTTTTTTTATTTATTGTAGAAAATGAAAATCGTATATCGAGATATTATGTACTTGAAAGTAAGTTTTTGATGAATTAATATAGTTTAAAGTTTTGGGTCTTGTAGAGATATTTTGTTATGAAAATAGCTATAAACTCAATTTCGTTTGAAAATAGAGCTTTGTAATAAATATTAATATATACTTTTGTTGTTTTAAGTTATTTTAACGAGTAACGTCTCTTAGTTTCAAAAAGTTGATATTTTTTTGTAAAGTTTACAGTAAAATCCTAGTCATTGTTTATTTAACGAAATGATAAGTGTAGTTACCAAATAAGTAGCAACAAAAAGTAAGTCAGAACCGACAGTAAAGTATTTAGCGCTCAACCTTAATTGAGAGAAAAGTTATACCATTTCCGAAAACTTGCCTCAATTTACTCAAGTACCGGTGTTAGTCGACAGGTAGTAATCTACTGTACTAGCTCTACCCTACTGTTTCACTCATTACACTTATATTATAAATTATAAATGTGCTACCATAGTGATACCGCTTTTAAGGCTCTGCCTCCCGTTCTTACCTCCCTCGCCTTTGACGCCTTACCTCCGAGACCTTTTACCGCGGACGAGGTATTATTTAAGCGGTACCAGTAAATATATTTCCAGTAAAAAATAAAATAATTAATCCACATTTCCACCCAGCTCAGGAGACCTACCTGACATCTTATTGCCATGATGGTAACTGTCGTGGCAGTAGATGTCGTGCTAGGCCTCGAGGCACACGTACTTTCGGCGCCTCCACACTCAAATACAATGCAAAAAATAAATACGTTCTGTTTTTGTAGATTCACAGATTCTTATTTGTTAAGTTGAAACTATTAATGGGTAACGAAATAACTGCGAAATACGCAATAACTCCGAACACTTTTCAAATTCTGGTAAAAAAAATGCTGCTGTTGCCGAGCTTTGAAGAAAAGCGTACAAATAAACACACTTCTTAATGCATAATATGAGTAAGGATAGTGTGTTAGTCGAGCACGTAACTACGCCATTAGCGCGTACCTGTAGCCTGGCGCTGGGCGGGCGGAGCGCTGGGCGCCGCCCTGAGAGCTGTTAGACTTTAGAGGACCCTTCACTATTTCTTTGAATGTTATTCGCAAACACTCACTTTACTGAACACCTGTTTCCATTGACGAGTGATACGACGACGACCATTCGAAGTAGCGCGCGGTCAATGGGCAAAAGATATCCCTTCGATCTACTGGGTTCACTTTATAACTTGATCCAATTCCAATGTAGTCCTCCTCCTAATTTCCTAAGTTGCCCGCTTCCTCACTTGTCCATTCCTCACTAGCGCGAAGATAATGACAAACCCGATGAGATGACATTAGGACAGCATCATTCATCAATCGTCGTCTACCAACAGCGAGTCGGTGGTCGAACGCGGGCTCATCCTATCGGCGCCGTACAAACATAACTCTGATAGGAAAACTCCTTCGCGGACGGGAGCCAGATAGCGCCAGATAGCGCTTGAAATATTATAGTCTCGAGATTTTTGAAAGAGAAACATCTATCTGACCAGATTTCATCTCTGGGGAAAATCACGCGTATTTTGCGAGAGAAGCTCGAAGCGATTTTTTCTATGATAATGTATGCTATGCACCTCAAACTTAACATACACCAACAAACATATATTTGGAAAAAAAAACACTCTAGAAAATCCTAACAATATTATGAATTAAATCTTGAACATGAGTGGTCTTGAAACGAGATAGAGTAGATAGGTAATTCGTGTCATTAAAGAAATAAATCTACCGAAGCTGCGCTAATTATGTTCTCTCTCTCGAACATTCACACAAAATTGTCAGTGCAAGAGAGAGGACGCGATTAGCAAAGCTTCGTTTAGATTTTGTTCAATTGACGCGGCTTCTACCTGCTGTTGAATTACATTACCGTGTGTCAACGAACATACTCTTCAGTCGCGCATTCACGGTCCAGAGGCTGGCTTAACGAGTGCGGCCGGCGCCTTTCACAAACTACCCACACGTTACAAAATGCACCTTTTACACTAAATATTTGCATAATTCATGCGTTACGTTACTAAAATAAATATAATTTAAAATGGTAAATAAACTAGACTTTGCCTAGCTCGTAAATAAGTTGTTCTTAAATGCTACATTACTTTGTTAACATATTTTAAGATTACCTACTTTTATGTTTGGGATTTAATAAAATATTTACAATGTTTTTAATTAAGTTTTGGCTTATGTCTAACTTTTTGTTTCCTATACACTGTAGTAGTTAGCAGCTATCTGTTTTCCTTGTAAAATAAAAAAGAAATACCTAAAATAAAATGTGTGTTGCTTTCATCAAACAATCAAATGTTTAGAGCTCCAAAATAGTCGTGTACTAACGTAAATTGCACAGAAGAAGTATCTAGTATGTTTATAGCTACAGGGGTATCGACAGGTTTGTCTGTCAGTTGCCTAATATTAATTGGATCTGCAGCTCGACTCAGACACATGAATCACAGCTGTGAAGCCGCACTCGGCGCCGCCACCGCCGCCACCGCCGCGGTCGGCGCTACGTCGGGCACGTCGTGACGTGGCTGGAAGGAGGGAGGGAGCGGGTGCCACGTGGCTGACGTGGCACGTGTGGCACTCGATAGGATCGCGACTCGATAATAGCATTTTAATGGCCGCTCCCATTGACACGGGTCGGAGCGGCGCGAGCTACAGCCGTGCACCGGACAAACAAACATTATCAAACAGGTGTCTAGATGATTAAAAAAAAATGCCCTTTAGTTCTTGTTAGAAGGTGGTACAATATAGATAGATAGATAATAGATAAATTCGGGACACTTTCACACTCGGTCGCCTGACCCCAAACTAAGCAAAGCTTGTACTATGGCTGCCTGAGGCTGATATACATACTCAGATATTTTTAAATTCATACTTAAATAGATATCAACACCCAGACATAGAACAAACACTAATGTTAATCACATGAATGTTTAGATGGGAAATGATGGGAATCGAATCCACGCCCCATATTTTTTGTTACTTTGAGGATCATAACTGTATCTTCCATACAAAATTTAACAAAGACTTGATTTTATTTTGATTCAAATCAACAAGCCTAAAATGCGCGTTGCAACAACGTTGTAACTATTTTCCTTAGGAGCAGTAAAAATCTTGAAGTCGTCTACTTGACCTACGACCTACTTACGCAGTTTTCTTATTCACTCATTTCATCACAATCATTTAAAAAATACTTCACAACACATTTGGCAAAATCAATAAAACCGACGTTTTTAGGGTTAAGTATAAGTTTGGTAAAACTTTAATACTCACAGAGCGACTTCAATTCACAGATCTGGGAAGCATAAAAAAAGTGTGCGGTTCAATCACCGCTCCCGCTCGTGCCTCGTCCCGCGCATGTTCTCGGAACAATCGGCTCCGCACTCGCAATTACTAGTTTTTGCGTTCGCGCGAACACGTCTGTTTCAATGACAATCTGTAGCGACACACGGCCGCGCACTCACACGCAGTACCTTGCGTCCTGCACTACGAGGCGACACACGGCCGCGCACTCACACGCAGTACCTCGCGTCCTGCACTACGAGGCGACACACGGCCGCGCACTCACACGCAGTACCTCGCGTCCTGCACTACGAGGCGACACACGGCCGCGCACTCACACGCAGTACCTCGCGTCCTGCACTACGAGGCGACACACGGCCGCGCACTCACACGCAGTACCTCGCGTCCTGCACTACGAGACATCGCACTAATCGCACTGATACTAGTGACTGTGAGCTGTAGGACTCGCGGTCGACGCCTGTCCTCCTTTACAGGTCACCTTGAACCGCCCTTGAACTGACTCGTTGAACCTACTTACAAAATTTCAAGAGAATCGGTTCAGAAAAGCAACAAGGAAGACAGATCCGTACGTACGAGTACGAAAGCATTTTTGTTGAAGCTGTAGCGCAGGCCGCTTCGCTCACTGACGCTCGCTCGGTAGATTATATTTATGAAAGTTTGGATGGACGGGTACTTGAAACCCGATCACGCCGGAACGGCTACGCGGCTTTCATCTAGATGGATGAAAATTTGGCAAAGAGGTAGATTATAGTCTGCAAAAATGCATAAGATACTTTTTAACCGCTCTGTTAGCACCTTGGGGCGCGGCTAGTATCATATATGCGAAACTTCCTGCCTCGGTGTTCCCCAGCAATAGATACAACCTGGCTCTCTTCAAGACAAGAGTGAATAGGCAAGCGTCATCTTAGACCACATCGTCACTTTCCATCAGGTGTGTTGTGGTCAAACGTGGGCCCATTCAATCATAAAAAAAAAGTTTAGATAGATGTTTGTTACTCACGCCCGAATGGCTTAACGGACCTGGATGAAATTTGCCGCAGAGATAGATTATGGTCTGAATTAGCGTATACGATACTTTTTAACCGCGGGTGAAGCCGCGGGGTGCAGCTAGTAGTTATATCGTTGATAAAAAAAGCTAAAATATAGCTGAACAGCGTAGCTCCTTGACAAAAAGAAACCCCTTCTGCAATTGCTATTTTTGCTGATGTTTTCTTTACAATTGTTTCTCATCAGTTACGGCTGGCCGAGTAAAGCAGGTTTCAGAGCCTACCGGGATACCTCGGCATTTGTTTGTTCGACGACAAGTTGTCTTGAGTATCGATAATCCAATCTTCATGACAATTTGCAGGCAAGTAGTTTATGTCAATAACATTTTAAGGTCGAATATGAGCGAAATCGGACCAATAGATATGGATATTCCGGAGTCTTCATTCGAGGCACACTACTAATATAGGTACACGAGGTTCAGGCCGATGATAAACAATTTTACTTTCAATTCAGGCGAAATGTACACGAAATATGTAAAATGTACATACATGAAAAATGTATGTAAAAATCTACACGAGTAGGTACAGTTGAATAAATAAATTAACTACCAATCCAATTTTTGGTTTGTATAAATGTCGCAGCCAACTAGCTTAATTTGCCGTTCAATTAACAGACCAGCCCCTTTACTAAACGGCGCCGTTCTACTAGCTTCCTAATGATGTTCAGCCATTCAGTCGAACGGCTCGGTAAAATGAACGATTGAACGAACGAATGAACTAGTTAATATTAATAATACTAGTTAATATTATTAATATATCATTTAAGGAATTTTAATTTTAACGTTAATTAATTCAAAACATATTTCTCCGGTCAAAAACAGTCATTTTAGCAAATAATCATCTTAATGTATAAATGGGCTGAGCTGGCCAGCCAGTTTATTAAATGTTGCATTAGACGCTACGGCTACAAGTAAGTATATCATTTCAGGAAGCTAGTTGAACGGCGCCATTTAGTAAAATGGCTAGACTGTTAATTGAACGGCTGATTAAGCAAGTTGGCTGAGACATAGATACCAAAAAAAGAGTTTCTTATACCATGAACAAAACTCGTCTAACACAACGTTACACACTTACGTCTCGTCACTAAGTTCTCCTGCCTCGGGATGCCATGAAACACACAAAGACATGGACAACTAACACCCAGATGGAGAACAGATATTTTAATTCATTATTGGAACTTCTGCCAGGGAATCAAACCCGGGACTTCCTGCTCATAAAGCACTTATTTACTGCTAGCAAGTTTATCAAATACCAATCGACGGTCAAAGACTACGCATCGTCCTGCTGGCCAGGAGGCCGAGTGTTGCGGCGAGATATTTGATTATAGAAAGAAAGAAAGAAAGGAACAATTTATTTTATTGCACAGAACACTACAACAACAAAAAACAAAACACATAATAAAACAGTAACAGACGTTTATATTCGTGATTTACGGCTAGTTACAAAAACCCTGTTGTATAATTGAAGGGCACGTACACACACTTATAAGTTTAGCAAAAATACCAAAAAAATGCACGTTAAAAATAGCAACAGTTAGAACGCAAGAAAAAAAAGAAATTTATAGACATGTTAACAAATCTCTGTCATATGTTGGCGGCTTTTATTCTAAACAAGTAGCTGCACGACTCAAATAGTTTACAAATAAAACCGACGCGATTAGTGACTGCGTTCACGCTTTTAGGAGGGCGACGCGCGATGTGTGTTAAATTTTATAGAGTAATATTTATTAATTTAAGCTGGCATAATTGTCTTCTCCAGTAATCTACACATCATATAATATATAACCTCCTGTATTTCACAAATTCCCCAAAGTCTAAAGTTTCAAAAAGTGGCATTTTAGCCATATTCATGCGAGATTGAATCTATAAAAAACTGCAAAATTGCAGGTCACTGCGAGCCGCGCTAGTGTGCCGCCGCCGGCGTGTTCGTGAACTCACAGCTTCGGGAAATAAGCTTTTAATTCGCCACACATCGGAATTGAATCGGACTTTGTGCACTTGTTCAAATACGATTTTAATAACACCTCTATTGTTTAACAATTGACCAACAATAGGACACTGAATATGTGATTCAAGGAATAGAGCTCACAAATGCGGTTTGAATGGCAGTGGGTATGGACATGTGCATGTTTTACACTTGATGGAATATACATAGTTTCGGGCTATAGTTACAGAGGCAGATTAGCTGTAGTTTCGATCGGCAAAAAAATTTGAACATAGCGTACCTTTTATCCCGAAAAAATAACGATTACTGTGTGATCGCGGGGGAAACCGCGGGGCGCAGCTAGCTTATATTAGTGAGTATGGTACCTATAGCGTGATAATTTGCCGTGTCTGGTGTGGACAATAAAGAGTTGAGTGTCTATAGGTATAGGTAATTATAAAATACAAATGTGGAAGCAGAGCGCGTGTGAACCGGCGGCGGCAGATCCGTGAGCCCTCGATATAATGATACCGCAGCCCGAATCCTCCGATCCCTCACGTGGTTGCGGGTATTTATATTCGGTTTACATTTGCTCCACATTTCCTGTCAGCCAGACGAGACGATTCGAGATCTGTTGTCAATAACACGAGAAGCGTTTTAGCGGCGCGCGGGACCGCAGCGATACCGCGCGATCGGCGCGACACGGCGCGACGTGTCGCGAGGCTGTGACGCGCCGGGACACGACACATTTGGAGCACGTCTGGCTACACGGAGCGGCTGATGTCGCCATTTACATTCGATGGATAGATGAACTCTTCATTGTTTACAGACGTTCCAGACAAAATAAAAATAAAAGGATAACAACGCACTAGTGTAACAATTTGACGGCCTCGTGCAAATATACATAACTATATACATGAATAAATTAGTAAAAACATTTATGCCCCAAACTTATAAAACATGGAGAAAAATTGAAGTATTTATGTTTAAGTTATTTTATTGTAATTTTATGTATGTTGGGCACCCAAACTGACTCGTCAATGCGCTGCCAAGTGCGTGGATCTTGCGCCAGCATCGTCCGCGTGCTACCAGCTGCCTCCACGACGGACGTCGTCTCGCCAGCGTCTTCGTGCTCCCGCATATTTATTAATGTAAATAAATAAATAAAATAAAAATAAAAAAGCTTTTTTATTTCCTGTCAATTTACCATTCTTACAATCTATGCATGTGTTAGTTTAATTTTTTCTAATGTAAATTTAACTGTTTAATTATTTCTTGCTTTATATAAATTATCTGTTTCTAAACTATTAATTATTTTTGCTTAAACTATTTTTTTATTTAATTCACCGGAACCCCAGAATGGGTAAAGGCCTCCTCCAGTGAAGCCCATTTGACTCTATCTTGAGCTACTTGTCTCCAGTTTGGACCAGCTATTGTTTTAATATCATCTTCCCATCTTGTAATAGGTCTACCTCTAGTTCGTTTGCCTATTGGGCCGTTCCAGAATGTTACTTTTTTGGTCCATCTAAGATAAGTTAGCCGCGCAACATGTCCTGCCCAATTCCATTTAATTTTTTGTGCGTAACTCAGAGCGGGAGAGCGAGATTTATTAGTATAGAGAGCATTCAATCCTAACCTTCCACTTACTAGCTGTACACGACTTCACGAACTTAATTTATTTATTTATTCAAACATCATTTTAAACATGGTTTTTGAAATAAAATTGCTATTATTACACTATTTTTACTAAGAATGTATACCTAAGTACACATATTTTAGTTGGGCCTTGTTTTTTCTTCACTCACATTTTAATCTTCGTCTACCAATGGATATTCCAAACGCAACAGTTACATACTTATTACAAAACAAGTATAAAATAAATAAAATAAAGTACTGAACTAAAACTGACAATACCAAAACTCTTATTTTTTTATTGCTCGCTAATGCATTTTATAACTTCGTTCTGCGTCATTCGTTCAAAAGCAGTTACGAGTGCTCCAATTGGTTTTCATCCATTAAAACTTTGAGTATTAGCACTTTCGTTCGTATAATGACAGCTCGTTTTCCAATCGGAGTCTGGATTAGAACTATCTCCCTCCTGATCGCTATAATAGCTTCATAAGCGCCGCAGGAACGAATATTAGACATGTTCTTTTATTTGACTATTACATTTTTGGTATAATTGGGCCAGACCTTTTCTCCCAAAGCTGGCAGAGTTGTAACAACACCCACACTTCACCAAACGATATCAGTCCCAAACGTGACAAGGGGCGAGCTTGTCGCCAATCGCCATACATCGGAGTTCAGTAATGTAGGAAATTACATTAAATACGCACATACGAGTATGTTCACACAATGAACCAATTTGTGCGTGCCGTTGGCTGGGATCGAACCCGCTCCCGCTCTATCAAAAGCTCACCTCTGAAGACAGAGGACTGGCTTCAGAGGCAAGCCTTCGAAGTAAAATAAAATATCGAATTAGTACCTACCTACGATTTAGACACATAATAAAAATGTGTAAATTAGTTCGAAGCTGGTTTCTGTAGGCAGGAGCCTAAACCCGTGTACTGACCGAGGCCGAGCACTATCGAGTCGCTCCACTGAATGTAACATTTTCATTAAATTGAAAGGGGCGGGCGCCACGAGCCTGTTTTCAATCCAAACAATATCCGAAGGCAGACAAATTAGCGAAATTACACTGAGATATGACGGCCCGTTAGCAAAACATTTCAAGAAAAACATTTTTTAATTATTAAAAAGCGTCCCGAGCCCTCCCTCGAGTGCGACTAATTCAAATGGAGGTATTTATTTCTAGTTAATTATTTGAAAGCCTCCCCCTCCCCTCCCCCCTCGGGATGGCGGCTGAAGAATCAGTAACTGAACTGAACTGGGATCACTCACTAACACTGTGGAGTCGCCGTCACGAGCTGGCCAATGAAAAGTAAGTCATATGTTCGTATAGAGAGAGTGGTAAGTTTTCAAATCACAAATTAGACATCTAGTTAGGTAGCAGGTCAAGTCCGCGTTGTTTTAAAGCATTAGTCTTGCAAAATGACAAATCTTTCATCTCTATACTGCATGTGATCGGAATCGATGCCAATTTGAATAAGTACCTGATAGGTCTTTATAGGTCTTCATTTCATGTACCTTTACATTAGACGAGTGTTGCTGGCGACGTTGAACTATCCCGAAAACACTAGCTGTAGCGACCTGTAGTACTGCGCTCGCGCGTCTCGCCTCGGGGCACAGAAATCATTGTTATTCACGTTTACAAAAAGAAAAATTGTTGTAATCTGACAAAATATTTTCCGAACGAAAAGTTAGCGAGCAGCGGTCGGTTGCAAACGTTAACGTTTAGGGATAATGCCTCGGAGACATTTGGCTGAGCGATTTTTTATGGAGAAAGTGTGTTGTTTAGGGTGTCGACAATGACAGTGATTTTACATTTATACAATGCTTTTTTACCCGACTGCGCAAGAAGGAGTGTTATGTTTTTCGAGTGTATCTATGTATGTAAGTTTGTATGTATAAGGTTTCTTTGGCACGGCCTACAACAGCCTAAACAGATTGATGGATTTCGACATGTTAGGTGTTATTTGAATCGTCTTGACAGTGGAAGTGACATAGGGTACAACATTTAGCAGCCGAGTTTTTGTTTTATTAATATTACTTCTTATTAAATTTATACAAATCAAGACCACTCCAGTAAAAATATTCGAAATGGCTCGAACATATTTTGCTAAGCTCGGGACTAGACTGGACCTCCCGAGTAGATGTAGTTTAATTTTCGCCTTGTGGCCTGTATGAAGCGGTAAATCTCCTTTTATAGTCGTAAGTAATCGTATAAATTACTGCGCAGAGTACGGCGTTCACAAGACATCGATGACATACTCGTAGATATCCACGTACGTAGGCTATTGAGAGTTTTAGCGTAGGTGTTGACGTAGACGTCGCTGTAAGCATTGTGGTACGGCTACATTAGCGCGCGATATACGTGTCGCGCGTTAATATTTTCGTTATCGGTTTTCAGCGATGTTCTTGTCTACATTAGTGGTCAACTCGTTGCCATTCTGCGGAGTTGACGTGAGCTACGAGTACACCACCGAGTGACAAACTAACCGGCTACACTTGTCACGATAGCCCGAATTATCGCCGAAGGCCGCTAATGTAGTCGTACCATAAGCTTTAGCGTAGGCGTTATCACAATCGCTACAGAGTTTTGTGCTCTATGGCGTTTATACAGAATTCATTCGTGTACTAATTAGCAACAATGACTGGCGTAGGCATTGTCGTAGGCGTCAGCGTAGCCGGCAGCGTAGCCTCTTGCGTAGACCCTGCATAGGTAATGTCTACGCGTGCAGCTACACAAGCTTGCGCTGATATCCTGTTTACAAGCGAGTAGGCAAAATTGTTGCTAATCATTGCAATTAAAGACTTCTTACCATCAGCTTGTAATTGCTAACGTGACTCGATCTCATGTCACAGATGATCTTCGTTTGGACAGTATTGATATTCCAATCATTTCTACAGAATAAGGTTCAGAATTTTTGGAGCAATTTTATTTATTTACAAGTTCGGTGAACCGGAGAGCTTCATCTGATTACTGGGCCGAGACAGGCGATGCCTTCCAAATTACACACCACGCTGAAATAATTGACTAACAAACTTCATCTACTATCATTTGCGATATTCTTTTTAATTTTAGTATATTTTTTTACATATTTATGATTAGCAATTTAACTTTTAAACATCAAACGAGTTTGGTGTACTTTTCTATAAATGTTTTATAGTAAGATAAAACGGTCAATTAAGTTGCATTTTTATCTAAAACTGTGTTTTTTGTATTATTTTCAATAACGGTTAATTGGCCAGAAAAATAGCTTCCATTATTGCTTCTAACTTTAACATAGCAACTGAATTTTTCGAACAAAAAAAATGTTTTACCCTTTGATAAATTATATGTCTAGATGGACTAAAAAATATTGCGTGTGTCGATAAAAATAGCGATTGTTAGCCCCCAAGTGAACAAAAAGTACGGTGCAACGCTAGTGTGCGACGTAAGTATCCGTTTATCACACTAGTAAAATAAAATTAGCCTGTCATTTTTCGTTTATAAACTGTACGAAACTCGCTAGCCATTCAGGTACTCATAGGTTTTACTCTAACATATCGTCACGCCTTTCCTCACGAAGCCAGTCCCTTCACGAAAGGCAAATAGGCTGGCAGAAGTTTAGTGTATTACAACAGCTTAATTTCGCCGGGTGATATTAGGTCCCAATGTGACAGGGGGCGAGACTGTCGCCATACACCGGGCTCCAGTTATGACGTTCCAGATGACATTAAATATGCACATAATTATGTTCACATTCCATACTACAAGTAAAATAATAAAATCGAAAGTTACTCTGTCTGTCTGTCTGTTTGTAGGCTGTTCACAGGTAAACGGCTAAGTGGATCTTGATGAAAACTGATAATTAGATACAGTATTCCAAGAGGAAGGTTTTCGGATACTATTTTCTGAATAAGCGCGAACGAAGTCGCCGGTAACAGCTAGTCCATAATAAAGCCATGCGCAAACTCCCATCTTGTCCGCGGCCTCGCCTCGCGCTGACGACGAGCTCCAGGCTCGGGGCGGATGACACTTCACTTCCCATTTCCCAATTCGCACTCTGTTCACCGCGAGCTGTATTCATGCCCTGATAAAGTACAAGTATGTGACAAATTCAGGGGATTGCAATTTGTTCCGTCAACCCCTCCGCGCCCCTCGGAGACCGCTATCAACCCCCGAAAGGGGTAATTTCATCCCCCATTGAACCGCGCTCAATGGAGAAAAAATGAGTCAACACTTTATTTATTAAGGGGTTAAGATGCGCCAATGACATTTGGCATTCGGCGCTCAGCTGGTTTTAGCGCCTCTAGTGATCAACGCTCGAAGCTTTTGAACATTGAGCTAGCATTTCTCAAAGACAAACAAATTCAGACGAAACACCGTGAAAAAAATATTTTTGCCTAAAAATGAAAGCCCTCTGTGATGTTATGCTTTATTGTAATGTTTTTTTTACTAAATTATTTGAAGCCAACGGCGTTTTAAAGTTGAGCCTTATAAGCAGCATGAGCGCGGTAGTTTGTTTATAAGTATAGGTAGATTAAGTATGTACTCACAAATATCCCGCATCTAAAGGTTTTGATTCCCTTTGGTCGTGCGTGTAAAATCTAAAAAAAACAATCGTAGACCACGGACTCTCTGAAGTGTGAGATATTATCTTGGTCCCTCTCACTTTTATGATTTTTCAAACGAGAGAGACATTGACCAAAAAATATCTCGTGCGTAGGAATAGGGGAAATAATATAATATCGTAAGAATGGCCCTGGAGGGCTATTCTTGACGCGTGAGATGTTTCTTGGTCACTCTCACTATGATTTTTAAAACGAGAGAGACATTGATCAGAAAATATCTTTCGTAAGAATAGGGCTCCTGATGGGCATCCTAAGAACTCCGGTACCAGGGATAAATTACTCAACCTATCCTAAACCAATGCTTACAACATTTCAAAAATCTCATAACAAAAAACATATTTACTAGGACTAGCAGAGCTGTTCAATCGACGGCCCGCTTAAAAAATGTATTCTACGAGTTGGTAGTACTAATCTGTTTTACATAATCAGCAGGTAGTATAAAAATGACTAAAATGATTCAAAACATAGTGGACCTAGAACTTACAACCTCATTATTATCTCGATAGTTTCTTGCCTGATTTTGCTGATAATTATGTTCCTACTCGAAGTTAAAAACGCGTTTGTGTTTAATATCTTTTTCATCACTCTCACTCGTAAAAAGGACTTTATTACATCAGTTTTAGCTCATAATCCGAGCTATTAAGCACGTGTGCTGTTACTTTACCATTATCGCACTAGTAACTAAACTAGACTTTTTTTTTAATAAATCAACAAGAGTTTTTTTTTACTTTTCTTAAATTCTTGATTTAAAGTATCATAACTACGTAATAACAGTAAATAAACATTATTTTTTTTATCAAAATATTGACAATTAATTAGGTATGATAATTTAAACAAAGTACTCGCTTTATTATTATGCCTAGTAAAATTTTGATAAGTGGAAAAGCAGCAAAATGCGCATACATTTTCAGAAAAATGTATTGACTAATGCAAGTCTGTGTTTTTTCCCCTCGCATGTGTGATGAAAAACGTCACATGAAACGCGTGTGCGTTAATAATTTACACTATTGGCTCCATTAGTGTGCTCGCATACGGCTCGCGCTATAATACCGCCTCGAGTGTAATGATCTTAGCACAAAAGTGTCATAATTTACGATATAAAAAACTACACTTTGACTTAATTTTGTTTACTTAATTTTTTTAGTAAACTGATTTTCAATAAAAGTCAAGTTAGAAGATGTTTTAAGTGATCATTGTAACAAAATTAAAGCGACTTCCAAACCACAAATAAGCACTAATATTAATTAATATAATTATTATAAGCGCTACCCATCTATTTGAAGTCGGTGCCAGCCAAGTCTTATAGGTAGAAGAAGAAGGATACTACATACAAGTATCTACCTAATTACTACATATACATAGTATCTATATACTACCTACTTGGCTTGGCTGGTTCCGAGTAGTAGGTAATTCCTACTAAACATTCAGACTGAAATATTTGGCATAGTACGAGTAACTCCTAGTACTTCTACCTATTACCAACAAGTATATAACCTACTTACTACACAAATTGTAACTATCTACTCCATATTAGACTTGGCTACCTATTAGATTTAGCTTGGAGGCCGAGTTAACGGCTTACCTACCCGCTACCCTTGCCATAGACACCTGTCTGAGCGTGACGTTTTAATCGGACAGTGCCAGCCAAACCCAGTATAAAGACAATTGCCAATGCCAACTAGATAACTGTTGCCCGTACCATGGCCTGGCAATATGATGATGGTAGAGAGAAGGGTGCAGGTTCGAAGTGGGACCTGTGAATGACAAATACAAGAAACTAACGGAACGAGCTTTTTTTATCTACGCGTACGAAATCGTGAGCAACAGCTAGTAGTTAATATAGTAAAAAAATCCTCTCTAGCTGGACTAAAGGGGTCTTAGATTGGATATTGAAAAACCTTTTGTAGCTGAAATACATGTATAGTGCTTAGATTTTAGCAAACACCAAAAAAATAATCAAAATAAACCGAGAATCAAAAAATATCAATAAATCAAATGCTTTGAAGGCAGTAATCGCTCAGATTAACACATCCTTAATCTAACACATGAAAATCAAATGTTGGTTTTATAGATGAAACATAAATTCGAGCGAAGCTTGCAGTTGGGAGTTTCCAAGCAAAGAGATTAACATTGAATGAAAACTCAAAATAAGCACTGTAAGAAGAATTTATTTGAAAATTGAACTAGCTACCAAGAAAAAAATACGAGCACGTGCTCCACGAGCTGCACGAAATTTAAAATAAAAGACTGTACCTTACTAGTACCTTTTTATTAGTTATGAGAGAGTATAATATTAGACAGTATTTTTAGAAGAGGATTCGCTTCTAGGATAAAGCAGTGTTTTTGTCTTGGGCGGCTTGAACCCCTCGCTGCCCTCAGGACTCATCTCCCTTGCTGCGCTCGGGAGTTAACTCTAGATTCCCTCGTTACGCTCAAGGTACAATAAGCCGCCCGCGACGTAAGGCACTGCTTTGTGCTCTCGGTACATAATTTACTATTGTTACTCTTTATTCACAAAAAGGTGAATTTAGAAGCAAGACCTGTTTGCTTTTCTCCAATCAAGTCTATCGATTGTTTGGCGCAACCAAATCCATTGTGTCTTGATATTTCCTTAAATTTTACGAAGAAGAAGCTAATGTTATAATACGCCAATAACTTTTGTCTTTCTGTTCTTGTTCTGCTTCTTCTTCGACGATGAGATTCGGCAATGAAGACTGATATTGTTGTTCCTAAAAACAATATTAAATAATAATTAATTTGCAACCATACTAAGTCCCAACGCTCGTATCAATAATTTATTTATGTACATTGTGTACACAAAAAAAAAATGATTACCAGTTTATTCGAAGGTGAAAAAGTCCCTGTTCCTCGGATGCTCTGATAACCTTCGGATGATTTTGAACTAGGCATCTGTAGATAAAAATATAGGATAAGTTTTTAGTACTGAAACGGAAGTTCTTCACTCGCGCTTCGCGCTCGCTAAGTGAATGTCACGCATGCCCATAGCAGTTCAGCGCCACTCTGATTATAAGTAGTGGCTCTATGAGCAACGTCTCACAAATTACATATCTCCGCTATTTTAAATAAAACCTAAATTTACAAAATTTCACAAATATCGGTTGAGAAATGCGATCTGTAGAGGAAAACAATCGGACATCCGTGCAATCAGACGCTGGACGCCGGACATACGATAACTTTAGCAATAGCATTTCCACTTGGCATAGCTCTGACTATGCACTATGCTTGTCACCCTAATAATATAAGATGTTAAATGTCTTTTAACTCACCTTAGTTCAGTACTCGCATTTTTTGTTGGCTGAACGCTTGTGTTTAAACTTTGATAATTTCGTTGATCTCTGTTTCTGAAAAAATGAAATAGAGCAATTTAAAGATATTAATTACACAATATTCATATTACTCAAAGCGTCTCGTTTGTCTCTTTCCATGATACCATAAAATATAAAACAATTACCAATTTATAATCCCAGTTTAAAATATATTACTATTCTAGTCTTCATGCAATAGAGACTAGATTAAAATAACTATTAAGACTAGATGCAGGTTGGTATCAGTTACCAAAGAAATTGTTGTATTTAATAAATATAAATAAATAACAATACATACAATAGTGACTCTGTGAGCTGGAGATCTCGTGACCGATGTCTGTCCGATTTGAAATTGTCACATGTATTTTATACCCAAATAAATTATTTGTATTTGTATTTGTCCTCCTCTACAGGTCACACTCCTCAACCGATTCTCGTGAAATTTTGTGAGCAGGTTTGACAATTATATAAATTTTTGTTTTGACTCGGATCAAAAAGTTTTTTGGCAATTTTCCAATTATGCAGATATATCCTTTTTTAAATCACATCTCTGCCATATTGAAAAATTTCCAATAACCGCCTAGACAAGAAAATTCTTTTTAAATATCGGACTTACTCACAAAGTTTCAAGAGAATAGGTTAAGAAATGCGACCTGTAGATTAAGACAGGTCTGGGCAAAGATCCGGACAGAAATCCAGACGGAATTCGGAAATACGAAAGCATTTTCGTCGAATCTGAAGCATAGACGCTTCGCTCGCTAACGATCTCTCGCTCGGTTATTGTTGTAAGAAAATGTAATAACTTTTCTTTCGAATTCAATGGCCATAACTCGTAACACTACTTTCTGAATGCAAATGCTTGAATTTTTGTATTAAATACTATTTTTTACAAAAAAATACTTTATTCAAAGTGACTGATCAGAGTGTTAGTGAGCATATTCTTTCAAATAAAAAATAAATGACGAAGTTATGCTGCAACAAACATTTAGTAAAATTTATACAATGTAATAATTGAGTGCGTCCTAATTTTTGAAGTCGGTTAACAAACCAGGATAAGTTAGAAAAATATGCTCACTACACTGCTAAAAATAATAATGTATTGCGGACCGTGGTTGGTCAGCTATAACATAAAAATGTGATTGTTTCTAGTTTAGGTAGGTTAGTTTAGGAAATGTGCTATACCAAAAACAAAAAATATTAGTCATTTACACCGTTCGCACGCAACGACCGCTTTCTGATATTGACATCGTAAGTACACATAATAATTATCATTATTTTATTTTTACCCGATTGTTCAAGAAGGATTATTTATTATTATTAACTATAGAATACTCCCCATTTCTATGTTATTAACTAGGTGTTGGGGCATCAGCAAGTATGCCACAGCTTCAATTTGAAATGGCTTAGGTATATTGACCTTAGTATAATTTTTGTGAATAATTAAATCAAATGAAATCACGAGAAAAAAAACAGCTGTTTCATACAAAAAGCTCATCGATCGTCGACAAAATGTAAGCAGATGCTTTTTTCCCCGATTTAATTTACAAATAAAAAAGTTTAAAAAGTAATCGTTGTTTATAATGAAGAGTACAATGACCCCCGTTTGGCTTAGTACACCCTATACCGATAACCCTGTGCAATGTACTAATATGACACATATAGGTACATTTGTACATAACAAGAAAAAAAACACAGTTCTGACAAGTCTTGTACTTGGATAATTATCATGAGCAACATGTACAATGGGGCCCGTGCCGTGGCGTGATGATTGTAGTACAGCACGACGCTGCGCGACCGCGGCTCGTATCACAGCAAAATAAGGTTCATGGTCGCACAGCGTCGGCGGGTAAATCCAACAATCATCGCAATAAGGTGTAATGGACGGTGAAGCCCTGAGAGTTAACATAGGTCGGAGGACACGTCTGTAGTTTTCTATTAAGTATTTTTATCAGGAAAACAAACGTCAGACCGAATCATATGCCACTAAAAACTCAGACACTAGGGTTAGTCACTTCAGTCTACACAATAAGAACAAACGGGTAAAAATATTTATGTGGTAATTAAATATTAATAGGTAGGTAGGTACTTACCACTTAGCTACCTAGTTGGAGTCCAATTTTTTTGTTACGCCTAGCTGCCTTGGTGACATCTCCCATTTTCATCGGATCAACCTTCTGTACCCTCTACTCACAACGATCAATTATTGTCCAAATATTTTCACTAGTAGTAAAGTCACTAAAAACTTATCAAATGTCTTGAAAAACTACTTTTTTTGATTGGCTCTGGATAATTAAGCACTGTTTAATTGATGATTTACGTACAAATAGAAAAAAAATGCGAAAATATTTTTCGGCAAGGCGAGTACGTCCTTCCTTCGTGAGGCGCTGGCGCCGACTGGCCCGTCCCCCGCAAAGGAGCTCGCGGGTGTCAGTGGTCACGTGATCTGACGAAATACTTCAAAATAACACAAAATATTACTAAACTAACTCAATTTTAGCTCTAAAAATATGGTAAAAGAACGATCAATCATATTTTTAATTTCCTATCCGAAGGTGTAAAAATATATAGTAACGTAATCTCCGTAAGCACGGTATTGCACGCCATGAGAACGAAAACAACGTTCATTTAATATTTTTTTACTCGCAATCTAGTAAGTAATATAATATTTTAATTAGACTAATTAATAGGTAACAGAATGATCTTATTGGTGATATTTTTTTCATATCGGTAGGGTCCGTAGCTTCTTCACTATTACGAGTTGAATAGACGCATTTGGCGAATATTCAAGGCTTAAAGCTATGGACGGGTAAATAAAATCCGAGTCAAGGGCGGATTATGGCCGGGCCTCGGTGTTCCGTAGGATTTGTGTAATTTTTATGGAATATGGCGGTTCATATAAAGTAGGATATTATTCTTTGATCCGTTCCTTGTTTGATGTTAGATAATAGTGTGATCTATGGTTGTATTATAAAAAATGGAGCAAAAAATGATAGTAGATACTTACTCATTTTTTTATACTCTTCTCATTCAGTTTTTGATTGATTGATTTGGCAAGTTGCTTCGATTTTAAATTGCTTGAAATAAATACTCACACTAATAAAGTATTATATTTATAATTTACTTAAAGTTTGGATTTATTCATAGATGAATGATGGATAATGGATGGGTGGATGTTTGTTAAGGATGTGATTTTAAGGATGTGACTGAGTGGTCAAACGCTTAAATGGATAGTCAGTAATAAGGTAATTATATCTTTTATCTTTAAATGAGCAATTCTTGTATATATTTATATATATATAATTGGAATCTCGGAATCGGCTCCAACGATTTTCATACAATTTAGTATATAGGTTGTTTCGGGGGCGATAAATCGATCTAGCTAGGAATCATTTTTAGAAAATGTCATTTTATTCGTGTTTTATCGATAATCAATCTCAACTGAAAAATATGACTCTTCCTGACATCTATTGGCGAATAATAATACTATTTTTTGTGAGCAACTAATTGCTTTAACGACACAACAGCAGATGGCGTTGTTAAGTAACACGAAGTCAATGAGTGTTTGCTTTGAGATTAGACTAAAATCAATTGTTTATTATCCAAAAAACACAATTAAAAAATTAAAAAAAATATCGAGCAAAGCTCGGCCATCCAGGTACTGTATTATTAACGACCAAAGGGCTGGTAATTAGCATTGCTATTCAGCGAGATAACGTTGCCAGCCGTTTGGGTACTTTACCCGCGAACACTGACTTGAGCTCTGTTCATTATTTGTAATTTATGTTAAAATAAAAATTAGATGTTGAGTACGTATTGTTAATTTCTCTAGGCTATTGTAGGCTCGGCTTCCATGCATAATGTGCAACATTGTAGTAGATAATCTATGGTACCTATTGTAGGCATTGTTGGCGCGTGCGGTACGTCACAAGATGACGGATCAGAAGGTGGCGGCGGTGCCGAGTGAGGGCTAGCACACACGGGCTGTCAATTAGTGCGTCGTCTCTGAAAAGCGCGGCCGGTTTCTGTAGTATGACGGGTGCAAAACGCGGGCTGTAGCTAGTTCAAATGTGTATTTCAAAAATACTTAGAAGCCGCTTTCCACAAAAGCTCTCTTAATTTTTGAGATTGGAAATAATTTAAGGCTTTTCTCTCCCAACTCTTTTGCCAAAATAAACGTATCATTAATCATGACAATCGCAAAGATTAGCAATTTTACTTTATTCTAACGAATTCAATAGTTCGTTACTTTTAAAATTAAGATTCAGTGACTTTTTTGGTCCTGAAAAATAAATCTAAAAACATTACAGAGATACCTCTGGCCGGGTGCCTTCGGCTAAAACAAAATAAATGGACGGGCCTGAGCTGCTGATCTGTTCATTCAAATTAACTCAAAATCACTTTACTTCAATACCTAATTACATAACTTTAAGCATGTTTGCACGCATAATTATAGTACATTAAAAAAAAACCCAAAAACCCGCAGTAAAATGTTGTACCCTATGTCTCTTACGATTCAAATGACAGCTCACGTGTCGAAATCCATCAAGCTGTTTAGGCCGTAGGGCATGCCAAAGAAATCTCTTCCATCCATACATGCATACTCACATACAAACATACTTAAGTACATACATACCTATATCCATACACTCAAAAAACATAAGCCTCCTTCTTGTTCATTCGGGTAAAAAGGGGCAGAAAGCGCAAATTACTTTTTGAAAAAGAACCACTACAGCCCGCGTTTTGCGTTTCTTACGTTCTGAGAAGGAGTGAGACGTAATGCGAGCCCGTAGCTCAATTGAGCGGCTTCAAAAATGCACTTCTTGCGAGCCTGTTCTTTCACTACATTCTGGTCTAAGTCGAGAACTTGTAACATGAAATTTATGTATGTAGTAATCAAGAAAGATTGTAGGGATATACAATCTTTCTTGTTTCGTCACGCCGCCGGTATAGATGTATTACAACACCCACACTTCGCCGAAAAATATTTAGTCCTAAATATGACAGGGAGCGAGCCTGTCGCCACACACAAGCTAGGCAGGCAGGCAGATAACAATAAATACGCACACAATATTTATGTTCACACATCGGGTGTGCACACAATGAACAAATTGGTGCGTGCTTTCGACTGGGGTTGAACCCGCTACCTCTGGCTTGAGAGGCGAGCTTACTCCAACTAGACTATAATCGCTTTTTACAATACATTACGAGTTATAAAAAAATTAGCAGCAAACGCGTCCAGTCTCCCAGCTCGTGTGTCCGGCGCATTGTCCGCTGCACAATGCCGGCCGGACACCGCGGAACTACGCGCCGCTCGGCTCGCAGCGTAGCGGTGGACGGTGAACAACCTACAAATACAATTGCTTTACATTACCTACTTATCTCAAACTAATATGGAACTAGTAGCTATAGAACTACGAGTAGCGACCGGCACAACACTTTCTGAGTATTACCACAACCTAGTATTACTAACTAGCTGCACCCCGCGGTTTCACCCGCGGTTATAAAGAATCCTATGTGCTATTCTAGACTAAAATCTATCTCTGTGCCAAATTTCATCCAGATCTGTTCAGCCGTTCTGGCGTGAAAGAGTAACAAACATCCATCCATCCATACATACAAACTTTCGCGTTTATAATATTAGTAGGATAGGATAATGTGATGTCGTATGACAAACACAGAGAACTCGAAAGACAGTGCCCTACAGTGTAACGAGCTCATAAGCCTAACGAAGCTCAGTAGGTATGTACTCGTAGGTGTGTATCGGTTCTATACTAACATGATGAGTTGTTATTTACATGATGAGCCGAACTTTAGTTGATAATTGTATGTACAGGGTGTTACAAGAACCTTGCTAAACCTGCGCGGTGCGCGTTCATCGACTGGAGGTTCAAATAATGCATAAATGAAATCTGCGCTAATTATAATAATAATATTATACACACACGGTCGTCTGACCCCAAACTAAGCAAAGCTTGATAGTACAAGCTTTGCTTAGTTTGGGGTTTGGGCGGTCAGAGACTGATATACATACATAATTATAATTTTTTTAAATCCATACTTTAATAGATAATTAACACCCAGACATAGAACAAGCACAAATGTTCATCACATAAATGTTTGCCCTAGGTGGGAATCGAACCCACGCCACTAAGCTCAGAAGGCGGGTTTACCACCAACTGAGCCACCGAGGCAGTCATATAAGTCCGAGTAAAGTAAGTAATTAAAAATAGAATTTTTAAAATTTATGCAAAAAAATCCTTTTTTTCTGTGTCTTTAACCAGTCATAACTCTTTTTACCCGACTTCAGGAGGAGGTTCTCAATTTGCCGGAATCTTTTTTAAATGTATGTTCTCCGAATGTTCAAAGGCGCCTGTACTGGTTTGGAAAATACTTTTTTGTTTTAATGGGTGGTCACATTTTTTATTTATTTATTTATTTATTTATCTAAGTTAATAACATACATATGTATTAAAATACAACTCTGCCAAACTGCGTAGCAGTTTGTAGGCAGAAATATACTCTCATTTGATTACATTATATTGTGGTTACAACGAAGCATCATGAGGTTACATACAAATGAGTTTGTCAAAAACCAATAAATTAAAAAAAAAAAAAAAAAAAAAAAACTTTAACATGTTAAGAATGAAGTTGAGAATGAAATTGACTGCAAGAATTTAAAACCTTAATACTATGTATTGTAAAGCAGTTTGTTGACAAATTAATTTTTAATTACGTCATTCTTTCTAACAGTAGCTTCTTCAATGCAACTTTAAATCCACTTCACATATTTAAGTATTTTCAAAATCGGTCGAGCTGTTTTTTAATACTTCAAATTGGTCTTAGTATCAAAATCCAGTTCTAATGAGAAGTCGGTTTTTTAACGACCGAGTGAGCGTTAGAAAGCGAAGCTTCTACGAGTATACTTTAGCTTCGACAAAAATGTTCCCGTATGTCCGAATTCTGTCCGAATTCTGTCATCATCTACTGGTCGTATTTCCAAACCGATTCTCGTGAAATTTTGTGAGTAGGTTGGTTCGAGAATTAAATAGTCATTTTTGCCGAGTCAGTTTTTGGAAATCTTTCAACATTGCGGAGATACTATTTTTTAGGAGCAACGTCGGCCGCGATGTCTTCAGCACATTTGTGTGCTGAAGACATCGCGGCCGACGTTGCTACTTACAATATTATTAACTGGTATTTTTTTTGGATTTTTTGCTTGTAGTGTGTGTATATGCCCTTACAATATATACCAGGGTTTTTAGAGCATGCTGTAATTTATATTCTAGGTAGGTACTGCTATTTATTCTGTGTAGCCGATATTCGTGAAAGGCGCGTGTGGAAATTAACCTTGGCTTTATTGTATTTATTTGAGCCCTTATAGAGAAACTTTCAAGCCTTCGTCTAAATTTTGTGAACCATGAATAACTGTATTTCTAACTTTTTTATTATTGCCTATTGAAGTCAGCCAGCTGGAAGAGCTCAGTCTGAAGGACTGGCCCGGCGTGCCCGATGTATGTCTGGATGGTTTGTGTGAAAATGACAACGAGATTTGTACTCACACACCCATGTACCTGTCTTTCAAGACTTTTACGAGTGTTTCAGCATCATTTGTTACGATTTCTTTGAATGGCTTAATCCTAATCATCACACTTCACTTCACACTTCACACTAATCACAGTTGTATTATAAAAGCGAAAGTTTGTGAATGTGGAAGTGTGTATGTTTGTAACTTCTTCACGCTCAAACGCATGCACAGATTTCTATGAAATTTAGTATAGATACCTCTATACTAAATATTTATATCTGCGGGTTTACACGCGGTATTTATAACCGCGGGTTTACACGCGGTATTTATAACCGCGGGTAAACCCATGGGGTAAAGCTAGTAATATTTAAAGGCAAAAGTTTGTGAATGTGGGTGTAAGTATGTATGTTTGTTACTTCTTCACGGTCAAACGGCTGGACCAATTTTAATGAAATTGGGTATTGGGGAATTGGGTAGCTGATATTCTGGATTAACACATAGCTACTTTTTGATTGCCGGTAAAATCGCGGGGTGCAACTACTAATTTTATAAATGTGACAGTGAGGGGGGTTGATATGTTACGCTTTCACGCCATAACTATTTTGCCATAGAAATTTTGCGTACACGTTGTCAGGGGTATAAATAAGGACACAGGATACCATTTATCCCAAAATATTTAACGGTTCCTGCAGGAGCATGGGTGAAACCACGGGACGCATTTAGTCACTAAATAAACGTAAAATTTCCAACAAGAAAAATAAACTGTACTTCACATTAATCACACACAAAAAATAATTTCAGTAAAATAACGTTCGCCGAAGCGCAAAACAAACAGAAATGTAATCACACATTCAACGGAATCTAATTCAGAAATGTGAACATAACTCACATTACTGTCAGCGGATTGGCGATCCATCGCGGTGCTGGCACTCCCCGGCAGGGTAGCGTGGCGTGGCCGGGCCGGGACCGGGCCGGCTCCGGAACGGGACTGCGAACACAACCTAACCTAACTAATTTTACAAATGCGAAAGTATACGTTCGTTCGTTTGTTTTTAATTGTAGAGGAGTCTAGTACCAGCAAGAGTGCTCACAGTGTCGGTCCTTAAACCGCAAGGTTGGAAAGACCATGGGAGGTTCATAAGAGTATCTTCGAGTCATATGGCATTCTGCTTTGGGATTTAGTTGCTGATGTAGAGTGCATTTTTATTCTGCAAAAGCGAGCGTTCGTGCTATCTACGAGATGAATCCCCGCGAATCATTGAGAGATTTATTTGAAGAAATAAATATATTAACTTTAACTTCCCTGTAAATCTTTGAAAATATTATGCATGTTCGTAAAAATCAGCATAAATTTAAATTGAACTATGACTATCACAACAATAGCACTAGAAATAAGGACATAAGATAATGATTAATCCGAAAAAAAAACAGTCCGAAGGAGGCATAGTAAGACATATATTTTTCATCAAAAAAAATAACGGTTTCTGTGGGGCCACAGGCGAAACCGTGGGGCGGAGCTAGTCAAATATAACTTTGATACAGCAGTCAGCGACAAATCCAATTACCGCAATGAGCGCGCGTTCCACGAAGTTCTAGCTAGAGACGATCACAGCTGGTGGAGTATGATATGATAATAATATGTATGTCGCAGCCAACAAGCTCACAGCCGCTTAATTAATAGCCTAGTCTCGCGATCTGTTGATATTCAGCCATTCAATCAACCAGCTATAGGCAAAATTACTTGAATAAACGTTGACTACTTGCCTAGCCAAGTTATTTTAGTAGGGGAGGTTACGGGTTGTTCTAATATAACCAATTCAAATTTGCCCTGATAAAGGTGGCTTTAAGTTTAAATAATATATTATCATGTCTCTCAAAACTGCGGTTCGTTTCACTGATTTTCGAATTTCATTTTCATCATAATTAATTCAAAACACATTTCTTCGGTCAAAAATAGTAATTTTGGCAAATATTCACCCTATTGTATGAATGGCCCGAGCTTCAGCCAACCAATTTATTAAATGTTGTGTTAGAAGCTACGGCTGAATATCGTTCAGGAAGCTAGTTGAACGGATTCATTTAGTAAATTGGCTAGGCTGTTGAACGGCTGATTAAACAAGTTGGCTGCGACATATGTGTATACCAAACATAAAATCGCAAAACAGAAATTAAAAAATTACTTCGTTCAAAAAATTTATTGAACGGCAACAAAATATATGGAACAGTAAACATTTTTGTTTTGATATTTCAGGGCTGGTTCTTTAGTAAAAGTTGTTTGTTATGATGTAGAGAATCAGCTTTTAAAAGTTTGCTAGTATATTAAAAACTATGCGCCGCGGTTTCACGGTTCCTTTGTGACCGTTTATGTTTTTGGGATGAAAGGTAACCTAATTCTTTTCTATACCTCTGACAACGTGTATACAAAATATCATGATGATCTGTTGAGTAGTTAAAGCATGAAAGCATAACACACAAATATGTTTGTTTGTTACTCTGAATCTCACTTTCGTTTTTATAATATTAGGTTGGAAAGCTATGTGTAAACTCGAATAAAAAGCATTCACTGTCTCTGAGGTTCATCCTCGAGATAATATGTGTTAACTTAGCTCGTAGTCACGTACAATGCTTACTCAGTTTAAAGGTATGTGAGCGCCACTTAAATTGTAACCTAGTAAGCTAAACTGCAAAGAAAACAGTTTGGAAGCCCTTAGAGCGTGGAATGAAACGTGCAAGGCTAGGGGTCCTTGCGCGGAGAGTACCGGGCTGCTTGGAAAGGGGATGTCGAATTGAAAGGGGTTTGGGGTACTTACCATCCATGCACAACTTAACAATGCAAACAAACACCATTTTACTGTTCCTTAAAAAATATTATTCAATCAAGTCCGAATTTATGATTATTAATGATTAATTTATGTCGAGAGTGTTTACATGTAGTATGATAGATATTGTATGCTTATTATTATTTTGCCGCTTGTGACCAACTCGTGGCCAAAATGCTGGCCGATACTTTGCCCAAAGGATCAGTATCGTAATCCCACGGGGTAATGGGGCCAGCATTTTGGGTTTGCTCAGCACCTGGCAGCGGTTCATTAAATTAGGTTTTGTACATTTCTAAAGTTATTTTAGTTTATCTTTATAGTATCTCGACCAAATCGAAGACTCTTATAGAAAGGCCAGGTCAATAGTACCCGTAACCGATGAGCGTGTATGAAGGGACTCATGGAAGTGGAAGAAGCGAATGATGTGTACCAGGATCGTAGCAAGTGGAGAGAAGTGCCTACCGCTATGGGAAACAGGTGTGATTATATGTAAGTATATATGTATGTATTTTAGTTTAGTATTTTTTTTTGTGAGTTAAGCTTTTAATTTTTTATTACATGCTTGTATATCTCACGTACTGAAATTGATGTCATTTAAATTGAAGTATGCCATCGTCAATTCTATGCAAAGGTTCAAGTAGGTTCTTACATTTATGATGTCGTGTTGCTAGTTTGCGTAAGCATGAGAAAAATAAATTAATAAAAAGCTGAAAACACAGATCTGTTTTTTTTAATTGTAATTTTTCTATCTAGTTGACGAAATTTATGGAACAGCTTATTTTATATAAAATTGGCTTTTTGAGCTGAAGAGCCTGCGTCTAAGCATACCCGTACAGAAGGACCTTGTATACGTGCGTCGCAGGCGTTGGTCGCAGGACGACGTGCCGGCGGGCGGCGGCCGCGGACGTGGCACCTAACGAGTTTTGGACTTAGCTTCGATTTTATAACAAACTAATAATAAAAAGGTTGTTTCACCCATCGTATAATAATATCCTCCGCCAGGTAGAGCATTCCGGTCACGTGGGCAACACGTAGTGACGTTAATCGATGTTTAAGCGAGACCGAAATAAGTCATTTACAAATTGTTCGAAAGGGACGGATGACGATGACGAGTGACGTCATTGTGTGTTTGCTCCCGGAATGATAAACCTTGTTTTTTTGGAGTCCAAAAATAGAGTTTGTATCGCGAACACATTTTGTCGAACGGCTATCAATCACGCAGGAGCATGGGGCCGTGAATATTTTCCCGTTCTTATTTCCAAAATTGGAACTTATTTGTGATAGGTGAGTCCGTTTTTTTTCAGTTGTCTTTTAGTACTACGTATGAGTGCTGGCTGGCATCCTCACTGTGTCCTACTATGCCAGTTCGAGATGTCAAGTCTAGAATGAAATACGTAATATTATCATGTCTATGGTTTCCCCCGACTTGCATAACGTCCTGATAGTTCGAGAATCCATAAGCTTATTTCTGGAGCTACTTATGAGCAGGGCCTGCGGAAGTTGGAGGCAGAGGGGGCCAGATGCCCCCCCCTAAGATCAAAAATGGGGGGCCGCGGTTTCCCGGATTTCACTATCATGCAGCTGGGCTGGCACGGGCCGGAGACAAATTGTCTTTCCATCGCTGTTATCTCGCGAGGAAGAAACGAACTGTTAATTTTGCTTTGTCGGTTTTGTTCGGTGGAAAGACAACTTGTCTCTGGACCGTGCTAGTGATGTATATCTTCTAAGCAAGAGCCGAAGATTGAAGGAAGGGGGTGACGAAAAGAAGTTTGCCCCCAAGCATGAAGTACTTACACGGTCGCTGCTTATGAGTACTTTGGCATAAGTTTTATACCCACCATTCACACGCGTACCAATCCGCCGGATTTGTTGCTGGCGACCAATCCGCCGACGAATCTGCGTTTGAATGTTATAGGCGAGCGCACCGATCCGCTGCTCTAGCTCGAATCTGTCGAAGATACAAGTCCCGCTAGCGCCGCGCCGCGCTAGCGGGCCTGAGCGCTCCTGTAGTGTGTGGGCGACGAATGATTTGTCCGTCGATTCGCACGGCTCGTGGCTCGTCTAGTGAATGGCGGGCTTTACGTTCTTACGCGTAGTACAAACACGTTAGTTGTGTTTAAAGTACACTGCACAGACTGAAAATTGAATCTTAAGCTGGCAAGTTTGAGTAAAATCACTAGCACTGAGTTCTATGTTATAATTTTGTACTTGTTTCATGTACTTACGTAGTTAAACTTTTGATAAGCTAATAAAGTAAAGTGCTCAATGAGTTTGCTTAAAGAGTTATTGTGTGCTAATGATAATTATCATGTTATACTATTTTCATTGTAGGATGGTGCGGGTGACATTTGGACAAATCGCTACTTTTAAAACCTCAAACATTTTTTTTACAACAGACTAGGCATGCGTTTGATCCCTGACTTGCCTGATGGGAAGCGTCACGTGATCGAAGGTGTAATAGACTTGCGTAGGAGATACCTATGCACTTTATTCTTAAACACCCCCGGATTGTATTTAGGTGGAAAGACAGACGCAGGCAACGAGTTCCACACGTCTGCAGTTCTTACAAGAAAAGTTGATTTGAAACGCCTAGTGCGTTTTGGCCGAATTCCCAACATAAGAGGGTGTCTTCACTGGTGCGCCTTGTACAATTATAAATGAAGGGCGATGACTGGATCAGGTCGTGCAGTTCTCGTGCACACTCGCCGGTATTCTGTAAAATACCGACAGACTGGCCACTTCACGCCGATTGACAACATCGCTGCGATTTAGAAATCATGAAGTAAGCCGAACTAAAACTTCAGTAGCACTCTAAATATCACTACACTAAAATACGGAAACATCAATGACTGTAGCAGATTAAGCAATGAACAAAATGAGTCGACTGTCACCAGACCAGGTATTTTTGACGCGTGAGATGTTTCTTGTTCACTCTCACTCCTGTCTATTGAAACGAGAGAGACAATGACAAAAATATCTTGACCTGTATGAATAGCCGTCGGCACCAAGTTACAGTAATTAGAGTAGGTATATGTAGGTGTGCTGAATGTCAAGATAATTAACGTACCTACTATGATGTAAACTATGTGTCAATTAAACAGCCCGTTTTCAGAAAGAGATATTGAACCAGATACAACTGAGTATTTTGTGTCCGCTAGAAACAGCGAAGAGGCGTGCCCGACTGCCGCGCGGCAGCGACCTGTCGCCCTGCAGGCAGACAGCGCGCGCGGCTTGGCGCTGTCGCGGAGTTTATTGCAAAACTACTTTACAACACTCATCCATATTTTATTAACCTCCGACGCAAAAACGACGGGGTGTTATACGTGTGTGTGTGTGTGTGTTGGGTGTGTGTGTCTGTGTGTGTGTTTCTGTCTGTGGCATCGTAGCTCCCGAACGGATAAACCGATTTTGATTTTGTTTTTGTACTTGTAATTAGTCTGAGTCTTTCGAAATTATATTTACGAAATTTGTTTGTTTGTAAAGCAAAATCGTAGTGATTTCATCAACTCCTCAAGCAGAGCTGACGTTCTAAGATCTAAATACAAAAATTACATATTAATTCCTCAAACAATTAATGCTTTATTTTTTAATAAAAACATACTTTATGGCTATATAAATACAACAATAAAATTTGCCCTCTTCACTTCTACTTCTTAAAAAAAAATATAATCCGGCAAATTGTAGGTGGCGGAATGCGCACCTCTGTCAGCTCCTTCGGGGGAAAGGCGTAACAATAGGTTATGTATGTGTACAGTTATTGATGATTGATGCCATATTTTAGTGTTGTAATATATTTTTTTATTCTTTTTTTATTTAAAAATTACACTCCGCGGACTCCGGGGACCGTGACTTTTGTTAACATAAATCTTTAATTATTATTTAACGGGAATACAGGGACGACGATTTGTCTAATGTTACTCGCATCAAACTACGATGAAAATACTATAGTGTATGCATCGAAACAAATTAAAGAAGAAGCGGAATTAGATTCAAATTTCTAGTACACAGTGCGTGGACCCAATACAACTACAAGCAAACGGACACTACACAGCTCCGTTGACAATATTATGTTGCGTGTATCAATAACTAAGATAGAGAGACATACAAGAGACTGCAGCGAGAACGAGATAACAATAATTATCACTGTTGCATTTGTTTGTGACCACGGTGAATTGTGTGCAGCACCTAATATACGCAGTCCATTTTTAAGTTCGCGTACCGTTTCTTCCTCATATAACTTCCTGATTGAAAAGTGTGAGTAATGAAAGCAATAAAGTCGAAAATTCTGCGATTCTACTTCTACGATTAATTCTGTGATATTAAAAACGAAACTAAGTACCAATGTAACCCAATGATAACCTGCGCAACTGTAGTTGTCATTACGCAGCGCTTCAGGGGCCTACCATGACCTGTTATTGTCATGATGGTTACGTTTTGTTTTCGAGGCTGAACGATCGCGGATCGTATCGCTGCGCAATAAGGTTGATTGTCGCACAGCGTTGAAAACAAAACGTAACCATCATGGCGATACGACGTCATGGTAGGCAAGTGGTAGGCCCCCAGGTCATATTTCCGACCGCAATTATGAGTGCGGCTGTATTCCAATATCGAACCGATCAGAGCGCCGATTGAAGAGACTCTCACTGGTTGTTATTACTGTGACGTCATCAGCGTACTATACAGGATATTAATTACGGCATTCACTTTACGCATATTATTGTAAATATGGGCAGATTGAATGCTTGTGTTTTGTGTGTATGAGTAAAATTGAGTCGGAATTTCGTTCATTTTATCGATGATAAATCAAAGATTGGCTTGACCAGAGTTTAATCATAATTATACTCACCTACTTAATTTCATTTGGGAATGTTGACATAGAAGGCAGTTTTAACTATACGATTGCTAAGCTAGGCTATTACTTTGTCTATTTACTAAATGATACAGTCAAAGTGACCCTTTACAAATGGGGATATTTTTCATAGCTCTATTTTCTCTTGAGATCGTTTATTTTTTAAAAACCCTGAAATTCGAGGCGGAGATATAGTTAATTTAATTGTAAATGCCAAATTTCATCATAATCTGACAAATTGTTTTCAAGAAATTTGACAATCGCGCTTGTATGGAAAATTCAGAGCGTCGCGGAACCATTATTATACCACACTGAGTACTATGACACTTGGACGGTCTAAGTATGCCACCGCCGCGCCAGTACAGTATCAAGCTATGCAGTTTCATGTTCAGATTTTCAGTATTATCCCATTTGTTTTAAGCTTAAGGCCCGGTATTTCACGAAATCAAGGTAAACAAGTATTTTGAAAACAAAAAGAAATCACAAAAGTATCTTCTTATAAAAACTATTTGAGCAATACATTTTTTTTCGATTATTAAATAGTCAGATTAGTTCTCTAATGTTAAATTGAGTAACTTATCCTTGGTTGGTGTTCTTATTACAATTAATACCAATAAAAATGGCAAAAAAATTAATTCTAGGCGCTGATCTTATTTTACCATCAAATCAAATATGATATATGATTTTCAACTCTACATGAAGCGGATTAAGTAAATGTGTGTGGGGGTTAAAAAAATATGGTATGACCGGGCCTTAAATTATTGAAAATAACATAGGTACACAATATTTAAGCCACCACCGTCCACACCCATCCATCAGTCGTTTATCTGGTTGTCCGATACTCAGCTGAATACTCCCACACAACGACAAACTTTCCCACGCTCACACGCATGCGCTTATATTACTCATTGTGTTATGACGTCATGACGAAATAACAATAGGTAGCCGGCCTGAATCCTGAACTAATCTGACAAACAAAACCCAGTAAAAGCATCTTTTTGCTGAGTACGCTACCCTCCGCCGGAACAACGATGTTCAGACCAACTTGTTTTTGCAGGTGAACGAATGAGAGAACTGACATGTTTTACTGCTGACTGTCTCTGGTGTTTACAAACTACGACGGTGGCTCCTCCAAGAATTCAACAGATAAGTTTGTCGCACTATACCGAAATAGCTTATTTCCAAACTCATTGTAGTTACTAGTATCGGCGCGGGCGAGGTGGGTGGCCGGGGGGAGGGGAGGGGAGGGTTATAAAAACAGCGTTTCAATTCAAATTCACTGAAACCCGCATCAGCGGAGTAAAATCTAAGCAAAACGAGGGACCACATAAAAACTAGGCGTTACTAGAAACTGGCAGAGACGGACTTAGGACTATTATACTCAGAGGATAGTTGCGGGAATGATAACCATCAGAAATCAGAAAAGTTTTATTTGTGACAAGGAATATTAAAATACAAATAGGCACATTGTCACAAAACTGCCCAAATTCAGCATGTTGCTGATTGTACGCAACCAGGCCCGGCAAGTGAAGTCACGCGCGATAAGTGTATTCTAAATATGTACTCGTATATCTGATCGTAGTTATAAGTAAGTACTTGAATTGTGGAGTAGAATTAGGAAAAAACCATGGCGTTTTTTAATTACCAAGGAGCTTGAACTTAATTTTAATGAGGGTTTATAAATTTCTACATTATTGAAATACTAATAAAATATACAGTGCCCCACAGTTTCCACGTGATCCAACATGATGACGATAAAAAAATTTACCTTGTCGTGGTCCGTCCCCTAAGTCCGGCCCGAGTCATCCGCGTCCGCGATCGCTGAGTGGACGCGCTCTCGCCTCTCTATTATTTCTTCAGCGACCCTTTACGCATTGTCCTGTAGTGTGTGGGCCGGATAGGGCCGGTTTGGGCCAGTTGAGGCTGGTCTGGGCTGGTTTGGGCCGGTTTGGGCTGGTTTGGGCCGCTCGGGCCGCTGGAGCCGCTCAAACTTCATTATATCGCGGTCATGTCAAATCATTATGGCTTTTACTTACGGTTATTATTGGTTATGAAATTCAATGTAACTGTTGAAGTATATTATTATGAATATCCAAATTAAATTTTAAAACTGAAGATGGCGTTATCAGTTTCTAGTTTCTTAATTGTAATTTGGGTAATTGAGCCCTGCAAGAATATGTTCTTCTTTAGCTTAGTATGAATTTCCAATGGCCAATTGCAAATCAAAAATCCATTTACACAGGGACCTCCCTGTGTAAAGGTATTGTAGGCTACCTAGTCTACATCATTAGCTTTTAAATTAATTGGTAATACAAGGGAAATTTGAAGTTATCTAAGAATGGTTAAATAAGTTCAAAAGTCATAGAAATGATTGAAACTGCACTTTGTCAGTCTGTAGATGACTTTAGTTAGACCAATAAGTTATCGAGAAGAATAAGTAATTAATAACAAGTTTGAGAGAAACGATAACGATGACGTAGTTTGGTGTCAATTTCCGGAACGCTGGACCTTAGGAAGTGAGCAGATAGAAAACAGAAATCAGAATTTATTCATTACTTCTGTAGTTACACGTCACACTCACAATCTTTCAGAGGTCGAATTAAATAAATACATTAATTCGGGATATTTTCACACATGATCGCCTGACCCAAAACTAAGCAAAGTAAACTTTATATATTTTTAGACCGAACACAAATATTCAAATGTTTAATGAATTGACGCAAGTGTCACTCTTAATTATTTAAATTATTAATAATTTTTTTAATAATTTACAAAGCCTTCGTATCTTTAAAATGCCTCGCCGTATAACTAAACCAGCGGACTAAGATCCATCACAATATTCGTGGAAAGGAGTGGGATGTATTATTCTCTTGTTGGAAACTAGGTAGTTAGTTCTTTGTGGCGGTTCCTGTAACTCGTTCATTAGTAGAAATGTTTCGAGCAACCGACGAGCGAGCAAGCGAGCGACGAGCGACGGGTTCCCTACGTGGGGTTAGTTTTAGTTCCACCAGCGAACATTTTATTACCTCTTAGTAATATTATAATAATTTTTTGTCAAAGCCTATACTTACAGCTAAAAGATTTACATATTTGAATTTATTTAATGATTTGAAGTTCAGGGAATTCTAGTTATATAATTAGAATTCTCTGGATACCGTCGCAACATTTTCGTTGTTGTTTGTAGAGAGAGTTACATTTCGATGAAAATGACAATTTAAAATTGATTTTTGTCGAGTCCACTTGTAAAAAAAAACACTTTACGACAATAAATAATTATTCTATTCAATTCTATTCTTTCTAAGGGGCTCAAGCCCCCTTTAGCATCTAATCTTATTTTAATACTGAGTGACAAGACGAGCAAGTCACTCGCATGATGATAAGCGTCACGCTTGCCTGTAACAGTTCAGTGTAATAGTAATTCCTACCTTCAAAAAATTGCCCTTAAATTCGGAACACAGTAAAAAAAGTAAGTAAGGTTTTAGTGCTTTTGTGCTTACCTACCTTAAAACGGTTGCTCGCTAAGTCAAGCTATACCCACTTCCCAACCCAAAATCTTACATACCTTGATTAATCTTTAATCTTTATTTCACATAAGTCAAGCCCAAATAAAAACCCTGAACCCATCTCTGTTTAGATTTGTTTATTGCCAACGATAACTTAGCCTAAATTAAATAGCAAAAAAATAAATACACTTTGCTTATTTTAAATTAACCTCGTTGAAAACCAGTTAAATAGTTTTTTGTGACAGTTTCCGTGAATTTTTCCATTTGTTGAATGAATCCACGTTTTGAAACTGAAGGATAAACAACGTGCAATGAGTTTTCAATGTTTTAGGCTCAGGACAGACATAACGAAACAGTCCTCGCGCACTTTTTGACGTTATTGAAAAATGAACCATAGCAACATAGCCGAAATATATACGAAATGACACAATTTCGACGCGATGCTGACTTCTCCGTTGATATCATACAGTTTTGTATGTTAGGCAATGGTGATATGGTACATTTGTCAATGTCGTCAAACAATGTGCCAGGATTTTGCCGTTCAGTCTGAGCCGAGCCTTATTGCTTTTATTTACTTTTACTTTAGATTTAGTTTTAGTTATTGTAAAGCTTAAAGTTAACTTTTCCACTCAATTTTAAATTGAAAACATTAAATTTAATTGAAAACCTTTGTTTGCTCATCAGTGTTTGAAGCGATCCAGTGTCTCTCCCTAACACTGAGGAACCCTACGAAAAATAATGAAATACGTGTTCCGTTTCATAAAATTATGTAAAAACATTATTTATTATGCAAAGAAAGCTCGCCTGAAGAAACTACTTCTTTGAAATATAATCAGTACTGTACCATTACACAATACAAAGACGATCCTTAATTCTTATCCACTAACTAGACGATGCCGGGACTGAACCGGCGTTGTTAGAAGTTAACTAAAAAGGAGGAAAAAGACAAAAAAACTCTATGGTATAAATAATACGTGTGGTAAAATGATAAATGCTACGGCTACATTAGCGCGCGATACGGAGCTAGCTGGTACCAGCGAATCGCCGACCTCCATTGCGATCTCGAACTCCCCTCCATTCGTCAGTACATAAAATTTCTAGGCTGTCAGGGCAATTCGACGCTCCTCCCTCGACGACAGTCCAAGCCGAGGCCGTACCATAGAGGTGCCCTTGCGCTTGTCGCCCATAGTTATAACCATTACTAAAGGCCCTGCGCCATCTGCGCTTGCCTAATACACCGTAGAGGGCTCAGTGGAGTCCTTAAAAAAAAAACACGATAATTCGTGTCACGTTGTCGCGCTAAAATCATCGTTATCGGCTATCGGCGATGTTCTTGTCTACATTAGCGGTCAACTTGTCGCCTTTCTGCTAATTGACTTGGGCGATAATTTTTATTTTTATATATTTATTAAGGTAAGCCAACAGCGCACATATTAAACATACAATAAATGTTATCATGGTTTCTATCTGATACATGCACCAATTATAGGCATACACAACTTTTTCTACGATTTGCTTGCGTATAAGACTAAATATAAAAACTAATTATCGACAAATACACTTAAATAAAAATAAAGAGAGTAAGGGAAATTAAAAATTTCAGTTCAAGTTCAATTTTCAATTTACTCTATACGTACAGTGCTACCAGATACTAACCGGTTACACTTGTCGCGATAGCCCGAATTATCGCCGAAGGCCGCTGATGTAACCGCTTCATTATGGAAATTGAGGTGGTTTATACACACCATGATTTTATGATACGGGAAAATCTCATGTACGATTAAGTAGGTTATTCCGACTAGTTATAAAGTTTCAACCGCATTGAAACATAATAATTATATGGCGGTTGAAACTACAGTCAGAAAACCTGAGTTAGACTGAGGCCACAAGGACGTAATTTTGCTAGCGTAATTTCAGTCGCGTTTTTGAACTGAATTCGGTTTTAATATAAAAGGCCTTTTTGTGCCACACGGTAGCAAAATGAGTTGTCTGCCGACTCAGTATGCGACTCACGGCAGATAAATCCCGCTCGTGTGGCCGCTCTATTGAATTTCTGCCGAGCGCAAAAAACGCTACCGAAATTACGCTCGTAACTTTACGTTCGTATGGCTTCAGCCTTAATCTTGCTTACATAAGTAATTACCGTAAAATAAAATCATCTCTCTACTTAGTATAAAACGAGTAACATTATTAAAAGAAAAACGAAAACCTTACTGCAAAATACATAATAGTCTGACACTCCTGATATACTCATACTTAATCAAATGCTACCTACGTCACTTCCACTATCAAGACGATTCTAATGACACCTCACATGTCGAAATCCATCAAACTGTTTAAGCTGTAGGGCGTGCCAATGAAACCTCATACATACATACCCACATACATACGCACATACATACTTACATACATAAATACACTCGAAAAACTCAACCATCCTTTTTGAGCAGTCGGTTAACAAAGTAGCTTTCCGCGTCTGTCTCTTTCTGTTGTTCGCGTCTGTTTCGTCCCGTCTCTTTCTTATATCCTGACTGCATACCCGCTTAGTCCTAAACAACCACGAAACTGATTTTGATGCGGTGTTCACCAGCAGATATTTTTTAACCGAAAGTTTATTGGTACTGCGCCTCGCTGCCTAGTTGCTAGTGATGTAGAAATTATATGTTTGGTAGCTTTTATCATTTGTCTGTAATACTTAAATGGTTGAGGTTTTGAAGACTAAGCTAGCCCAAAGCCCCTAATTAAGCTAATTACCAATACAAATTAGTCGGGATCGCTTAGTCCGTCTGCCTCTCACATGTCATATCTGTGCAATCGCATCATTAGGGATCTTGTACACTTGACAGTTTAGCTACGCGGCATTAGCAGACGGCTTCACACTATTCTTAGCGGTGTCCTCGAGGCTGCAGCACAACTGCCGCGCTGACCATGTTTTGTATGGCTAAAATTATCCGCTTATACCCGCAAAAGCGTCTATACGCCGTTTCTATTGGTCAAAAAAGAGCCATTAACAACCAATAGGAATATTTTCACACTGACAACAGGCCCTCTGTCACATTTGGGACTGAATATCGTCCGGCAATAAGTGGGTGTTGTATTACACCTCTGCCAGCCCCCTCGGGGGAAGGAAAGATTTGTATGTATGGAACACTTTTGCAGGCGTTCGCGGCAATAGTCTGGTTATTAATAATGGATAATTGATAATTAGTAAGGGGCTATGGTCGTCACGTTGTGACCTAGAAGCGTAACAACCGGTCGACTTAGCCGCGCGACTGTATAGCCTAATGTGAAAGGGCTCTTAATCTAGTAGCCGGCCCAGGTGTGGGCCGACACGGCAAATGTTTGTCGAAGCGCCTACAGACGTCAATCATCGTTATTAGCGACTATTAGCGGCACATTGTTATTATTAACACGGTATTGTTACAAGCACATGCTCGCTGGTACAGTGCGTGCCAAATGGATTGAGACAAAAATTTAAAATCAAATTTCTTTATTTACCGAATAATACAAAGGCAAGTTGTATACGCTGAGGGCCCCAAACTCGGCGCAGCCGGTATCTTGGGGTCCGATCAAAGCATTACCAAAATAGAGTGGTCGCGCACTTGCCTAAAATTAAAATATCTTACATTAAATATAAATTTAATAAAAAAATAACATAACATATCGGTGACGATATGTTATGTTATTTTATTTATTAAAAAAATAACATAACGTAAAGGCATAACATACTCAAGGCTAGCAGAGGTGTAATACAAAATTGGTGCGTTCTGTCAGCTGGGTTTGAACCCGCTCCGTCTGGCTTGAAGGGAGGGCCTTCTCCAACTAATAAATTAACTTGCTATTTATTTATTAGTAGGAAAATCAAAAAGCTGTTTACGTGCCACGACTTTCCACCCGCACACACGTTTACTTAATCCGCTTAATTTAGATTTAAAAATCGTCAATCACATTTGATGGTAAAACGAGATCTGAAACAGTTTTTTTTAAAGATACTTTTCTTAATTTTTTATTCTAGCAGATTTATTTTCAAAATAAAATTCTAGTACAGTAAATCTGATTTTAGTTGTTTTTTTTACTAAGTAGCTGTATTTTTTGCACCTGATCATCACAATTCTTTATATGAAACTAGGCGCAAACAAAATAATTGTTTTTATTGATTTCGTACCGTACCGTTCGTTGATACCGGGCCTTAACAAAGTATACAAACAAAATAAAACAAACAAGCCTCTAACTTATCCTAACTTTTAAATATTACCAAAGCGAAAGTTTGTTTGTTTATAACGCTTTCACGCTTTAACTACTCATCCGGTCCTTATGATTTTGCATACGCGTTGTCAGGGATACAGGAAAGGACATAAGGTAATTACCCTGGAAAAAATTCACGGTTCCTGTTGGATTGCAAGTAAAACCGCAGGACGTAGCAATATAAATATAATTTGTGTGAAAAAGGTTTACAACTTCTGATCACACGGCCTTGATCCCTCATCACTGAACTTTTTTCTAAATCCCCTAAAGTCCCCAAATTGGCCCACAACAATGCGGATTTGGACAAAAACATTGTTTACTGGCCACTTGCACCGAACATAAGAATTGCCTACGTCCTTGTTTAAAACTAGTTAAATAAAATTAGTTAAATCTACTCCTTAAATGTACAGTAGGCCGACGTTTGTCCACCAACTCGCCTGATGTTAAGCGACGTTGTGACGAGCACGACGACCTAGAAGGTACTTCACTCTAGCCTTGAAGATACCCAGGCTGTAGTTGTTGTTAGTTTATTTTTTTTTACAAACCTTAAGCCATTCCTTAGGAGAACCTTATGCCCGATAAATAAAGGGGTTTTCTCGGCGTTTTCCTGCGAGATCGAATTAGAAATGAAGATGAAATTCGCAGGCGAACCAAAGTAACCGACATAGTCCGAAGAATTGCCCAACTGAAGTGGCAGTGGGCAGGGCATATCGCTCGTAGAACCGATGGCCGATGGAGCAGAAAGATTCAAGAAAGCGAGAGAAATCTTCCCGCAAGGTGGACTGACGATCGGGTGAGGGTCGCGGGAAGCCGCTGGACGCGGGTAGCGCAGGGTCGGTTATTGGGAGAGGCCAGTAGTGGACGTCTCCCGGGCTGACATGATGATGATGATGTGCCCAATAAGCGAATATTTTGTTAGAAGTAGTTTAAAACTAGTTAAGCAAGGACTCACGCATTTCCTATATTTAGTGCCAGTGGCCTTTAGTCTATTAGGCGTGAGGTATAGATACTGCGACTGGTAGTAGCCATCGATCGACGCAGCTATTTCTACGGCACTAAAGCACCATGTAGGCACCTGCGCTGATCATGAAAATTTAATGAATCGAATCGCATTTAACACTAATGTTGAATATATGGAAGTTACTCATACATAAGGGAAATATACAATGTAACAAGTTTTGAAATAAAAACATTTTGAAATAAATACGCTCTGTTGTTTCCAGTTTGAAACAAATGAGATCCGATGCAAAAGTTAAAATAAGCTCTCGTTAGCGCAACCTGCTCTCTCATAATGTAAAAGAGACGAGAGGCACAGAATACATACTAGTAGCTTCTACTGTTGTAAACTTGCTTGACACTAGGACTCGCCTATACATACATAACTATAGTCACGCCTTTTCCCATAGTAGATAGATACCACTTCTCTCCACTTGCTACGATCCTGGTACATATCTTTCGCTTCTTCCATTTCCATGAGTCCCATACATGCTCGTCGGTTACGGGTACTCCTGACCTGTCCTTTTTTTAGTTGCCTATACGCCAGTAGGAAAATATGCCTGATTTCTTTTTTCTTCTTGACTGTATCAAAATGTGCTTGACGAATGGAAGATTATGGAAGATACCTATAGGTATCTTCCATTCTTAAAAGTTAAGAATTTACGATTTAAGAATTAGACGAGACAATCTTTAAAATTTGAATAGCATTTAAAACCTGATATTTGAGCACAAATCCTTTTTTTACATAAAAGTAGTTTGTTTGTCGTTCTAAATAAAATCACATTAGAATCTTGTCGAAAATAAAATATGTAGTAACTTTCGCATTTCTAATATTAGTCTGATGATTTCCTCAACTACTGTACGCGTCAATAGTATTTATAATAAACGACCACCTACGTACTCGTATCTAAATTACCAATCATGTGTGCAAGTGAATCTGTAATTACTGCGCTAAATGCATTGATTAGTGGTCCGGTGGACCACAGTCGCACACGTCTCACGTCCCGAGGACTTCCAACTTGCACTGAATATAAAAATTGCCTATGTTTTTGCTTAAAAAAGTAAGGATTCTCCAGAATTACTTACATTCCTGTAAAAAAGGTGAGGAGCTAGTTAGGAGTAGTTTAAGCTAGTTAAGCAATGACTTAGGCAGTTTCTTATATGCAGTGCAAGTGGCCATCGAGTCCATGGGGAACATAATATTATCCACATACACACACGTGGTTGCTTTATAAATACATATGAAATGTTGTCGGACTGTTCTTTATGTGTGTTAATCACTTACAAAACAGCCTGAATAAATCTTACGCCTGAAATATACAGACCGGACGTGAGTCGAGGATACGGCACTTTCAAAGTTTTTTGGAAATGGACCAAGTAAGGAAGTGGACCAAACAGACCGGAGGCGGGCTAAGCGACGTGGTGCAGGCACGCTTTCCACGCCTGAATTGTGACTGCGCCGCAGCCTTGCTCTGTCCTCCCTCTATATTTCCGCCTTAGATTCTTCCAAGACACGGCACATAGCATCATCTTAATTTGAAACTAGCTGGTTCACCCGCGACTTCGCTCACGTTTTATAGCCTATGACACCGTGTATGCAAAATTTCATGATGGTCGGTTAAGTAGTTAAGGCGTGAAAGCGTTACAAACAAACTCACTTTAGCATTATAGAGGTACCTAATATTAGTTAGGACAGGATTAGGAAGTTAGGATTAGTGTAGATAAATAAATAAATTCGTGTATTCGAAGGTGTTCCTGAGATTATCATTTTTAACCCCCGACGTAAAAACGACGGGGTGTTATAAGTTTGACCTGTCTGTGTGTGCATCTGTGGCATCGTAGCTCCCGAACGGATGAACCGATTTTGATTTTTTTTTTGTATGAAAGGTGAATTAGTCGGGAGTGTTCTAATGTGTGTGTGATGATTATGAAAAGGTTGGTGTCAGGGGTTTTCACATTTTAAATTTATACTTGTGTTTACCGAAGCGAGCAAACTTCGTAGATGTGGGTTGTGACCGAACAATATATTGAAACAGAAGTTCGACAACTGCAAAACAGACGTCTGGTAGCCATTCTAAGATACTAAGTACCTATAATATACCATTATTAGTAGGTATATGTATGTAGTATTATTAGTGCTATCGAAGGGTAATCAATGTGTAATTAATGCGTTATTAGCGTAAAGGCTCAATTTCATTAGTCGATTACTTGATCGCTAGCCCGCATTAAGGAGGACTTCTCGCTTGCGGGGGCGGGGTGACGACAAAAGAAAGTTTCCACACAAACGCGCTTGTCAAATTTCTAGGAAACTATTCGTCAGATTCTGACGAAATTTAGCATGTACTATTAAATGAACTATATCACCGCCCCTATGTTCTTGGTTAAAAAAAAACGTCCTCAAGAGAAAATAGAGCTATAAAAAATATTCGCATTTGTAGGGGGTCACTTCGGACTGATTTGTATAATAAATAGACATAGCAAATAAAAACACCCTTTAGACAGGAAGGTTGTCTTCATCATTAGCTCTTAAATTATTCTATAATACAATGAAAAGTCTTAGTCTGTTAGGAATGATTAGAGAAGTATGAAGTCACTCTGTAGATAACTTTAGATGCTCTCTTTATTTGACATCTCCTTTTAGACGAAATGGCAATAAAAAAATGCGAAGTTAGCCTAAAGTGGTCGCTGGACCTTTAATCAGCCGTTTAATTAACAGCCTAGCCATTTTACTAAATGACGCTGTTTAACTAGCTTTCTGAATGATACTAATACGTCTAATACAATCTTAATTAACTGGCTGGTTGACGCTCAGGCCATAGAATAGGGTGGTTATTTGCAAAATTTACTATTTTTGACTCGAAAAATGGGATATGAATCAATTATGAAAAAAATAAAACCCGAAAATCGGTAAAACTAACCGAAACTCTGATAGTCATGATTTCATAACCTAAAACCTGTCCTGTCCGTCTCCTTTATTAGGGCAAATCCGACTTGGATTGGTAAGGTAAAGCAGGAGTTCCGCTTCGCTTCGCTCCCGCCATAGCCTTCGTGGTTATTTCTTTATAGCAACCCCTTAACCTCTCCTACTTAAATGACTTGGCCAGGCAAATAGTCAATGTTGTCGATTGAAGTCATTTTGCCTAGCCGTTTGATTGAATGACTGAATATCATCAGGGAGCTAGTTGAACGGCGCCGTTTATTAAAAAGGCTAGGCTGTTAATGGAACGGCGAATTAAGGTAGTTCGCTGCGACAGATGTACAACATGCGGGTAATGCCCGAAAGCGGGTTTGATTGAGTACATGCGAGAGCACAAAATCTCTCGCAAGCTACGTGCGGCTTCAACGGCTAACGAAAACGGCTCTCGCATGTGGGCTCTACGAGTATGACACGCGGGTGCCTGCACCGTGAGTGCGGGCCTGAACGACCAATGAAATTGAGCCTTAATACGCGTCGCTTGAAGGCAGCCGCGGGTCGATCAGCAGTACATGTTGAGAGGCAGTCAGCTCCTTCCAGCGATATACGAGTAGGTATTATTACGACTGAGATTTGATTTCATTAAACATTAACTTTAATTAGTTTGTTTACAGTAAAAATTAGATGTCGAAAAAAAAAAAACTGTACCTAAAAAATCGAATTTACTACACGAACAAATTAACAAATACATTTTTATCGATGCCATCAAACAAACCATTGCGCTCAGAAGATGGAAGGCCTCTTGCCCTGTTCTGACCCATAGCGTCAAGCTGATATCATTCGTATTATCACGTCTGAACTCTACCCTCTTACAGACTAGTGGCTTCTGTCCTTGCGGCCGACGTTTGTCCTCCTTTACTGGTCGCATTCCTCAACCGATTGTCGTGAAATTTTGAGAGCAGGCTCGATAATTATTCCTATAGCTATCAAATATAAACTTCAAAGCTAGGTTGAATAAGTACATTATAGGTCGTCGTGCTCCATCTTAGACCACAACGTCGCTTAACATCAGGCGAGTTGGTGGTCAAATGCCGACCTATTTTACATAAAAATAAAAATAGATTTTCTTGCCGAGTCAGTTTTTGGAATTTTGAACCTACTCACAAAATTTCTACAGGTTACGAAATCCGACCTGTCCGGAAAGATCCGGACAGAATTTGGACATACAAAAGCTTTTTTGTCGAAGCTGAAGCATGCCTAGACGCTTCGCTCGCTGACTCTGGCTCAGTCGGTAAATGTTGTATAGCCTCTCTCTGAACAGTTACTAAACCTTTTGTCTTTTTCTTTCTTGTAAGTTGTTAACTCGATCGAAAAAGACAAAACACTGCAACTATTTCGGAGTACCTCCATTTATACCAATACACGATATTTTCATCTTCAACAAACATAGATGTATGTATTCAGACTTCAAAGCTGTGTGCAAGCAACAATACATGCTTACTGATACTCCATGGAACACTTTCTATAAACAGAGTCGATCAGTAAAAGCATCATACAAAAATGCAAGCACGCCGGGCGGCTCCGGGGCCGCTCCGGGGCCGCTCCGGGCCGCTCAGGGCCGCTCAGGGCCGCAAGACGCTAACATAATAAGCTCTTGCCTCCTATCTCAATATGTTTGTGTTTTGCATACTGCGATACCCGCGCTTGCATTTTGCATAGTTTCATATTGCATTAGGTTAGCATAGTTTCCTATCGCAGCCGGTTAGCGCTGCTCCGCTGTACTCAGATTTTATAACCCCTATAGTCATGTAGAAGGGGCAAAGTCGAGCCAAAATGTCTTGATCACGAATTGTCAGGATTAAAAAAAAGGTTTTATCAGTATACCTACTTTGAAAACTAGAGACGGCGTAATAAAAAAAAAATATTGATTTCGTTGTCACACTAATATTGTAAACGCAAAAGTCTAAGTGTTAGTTACTTCGATTAGATATTATACAATTAGTTATGACGTCTTATTCACACTTAAGTAACCGCATCCCCCATAAGGACTGGCAGAAGTGTAATACAATATCCATACTTCGCCAAACGATATTCAGTCCCAAATGTGACTGAGGGCGAGCCTGTCCTCATACACCGGGATCCAGTTATGGAGCAGATGACAATAAGTGCACACATATGTACATTTTCATTCACAAATGAGTAAATTCGTGCGTTCTGGGACCGAACCCGCTCCCTCTGGCGGCGGGCCTTCTCCGACTAGGCTATCATCGCTACTGATTCAAATGACGTCATAGTTTATGTTGTTTGTCAGCCTCTATTCTCACCATTAGTGTATTTTAAAGAATTAGAAGCAGAATTCATTTGAAAAAACAGAAACAATCCAAATGTATTATAATTTATTAAATAATTTAACTATTTTTTTTTTACAAATTACAGACACTTCACGAATAACAACAAATAACTATCTACCGACAAAATACAGGAGTTATACGACTGTCACAACGACGACGTTTTTTTTATGACTCTATGCTGTTGGCCACTGAGGCCTCGACAGCGTACCGGACATTAGGCAAGCGCAGATGATGGAAGGCCTTAAATAATGCTTGCAACGAGCGCAAGGGCACCTCCAAGGTACGGCCTCGGCTTGGGCTGTCGTCGAGTTGCCCTCGCAGCCCAGAAGGGGCTTGCTCTAGGGCCCTAATTGAAGTTAAGGTTAAAAAAAAATATTTTTAACAATAACTTGACCGCCTTGTTTGGAAAGGGAGATCAGTTTATATAAACGTGGAAGGGTAGGTGTTGCCAACAGTATTGTAATGTTGTGAAGAAGACCACTTGCTGCTTCGGACACGGTCTGAGTAATGTGTCTGTCGGGCGAACGTGGCTCGTGCCGCGCCGTGTTCCGGAGCACGACACATTCACGGGACACCTAACTTGCTTAGAGCGCCACTGTGACTGCGGACCTTGTCAATAATCCATACTAATTGTTATAGAGTCGAAAGTAGGTCTGTTTGTCGGTCTGTCTGTTTGTAGGCTTTTACACGACTAAACGGATCTTAGTGAAATTTGATAATTAGTGACAGTATTTCACGAGGAAGGTTTTTGGATACTATTTTTTTAATGAACGCGAACAAAGTCGCGGGTAACCGCTAGTGTAAAATATTGCAAAAAATTACTAAGATTTATTTTCATTTCCTTTTTCTTATGAATAAATTATGGCTAATTGTACAAATTGAAAAGTTTGCTAGTAGCGAAACTAATTTTAAATGGCAATTTGTAAACATACATTTTGACATTTAAACTACAAATAAGACGAAAATTAATCAGAGTAAATGTTCTCAGAAAATGAAAGATCTTTCAATGGATTTGTAGTTTTTTTTAAATCCTTTGGACGTGTTCAGCTTAAGTCAGTATTCAGATAAATAATTATAATAATGCCTAAATCAGATCGCAATCTTCATCTGAGAAAATGTCTATTTATTTTTAGTGATTGACAAAATATTTGCTTGTTTTTGAATTAAAAAAAATAACTGCTGTTAAAAACGGAAGGTCCCAAGTAAATGCGGTCGCTGTGTAGACAGCGCGCAGCGGCTGGGCGCGATGCTCGATGCACATTTTATATGATCTCGGGTCTCGGTTATTCAGTTTTAACTCGCTCGCTGCTCGCTGGCGGAATGTGACTCATACATATTTACACGTCCAAGATTGTTCATGATAAGTGACGAACATGTCGCTTAAATACCATTAGGCTGTTCCAGAGGGCACGATATTGGAAAGTTAGGTATCTACTTGAAAAGACACGGCACAACATAGCGATATCCTATTCAGTATTTGCCATATTATGGTCATCGGTCATTATGGCTATTCTTCACTTCTGAGTGAAGACAATAATACCTATACCTGTAATAGTAACAGATAAAACCAACAAAAAAAAAACCATGAAAACATACACAAACACTGCACGCGTAAAACCCCGAAACAGGCAGTGTGCCGAAATGTCGCTTGACTTGTCCATTATTTCTGGTGACCATTTTAAAGAAATTATTGTTCTTAACGTTGTCTAAGACCTGTTTAGACTAGTAGGACAACAAACCCTGCAAACTAGGCAACTAAATAAACAATTGCAGTAATGAGCTCTAAACACAGCGCCGAGAGAACAACACCGCTGCAACAGAGTTGCAAGGCGGCGCGAGCGCGCGAGGGCGCGCGGGCGGGTTCAATCCCGCCCTAACTACATTATTTATTACTGTGCATGCTAGCTGCGTCCTGCGGTCTCGCTCAGAGCTTTTACTTTTACCACGGTTTGTAACAAGAAAATTACTGTACGTTTGTTTGTTACAAGAAATAGTGATAGAGAGAGAGAGTGATAGATTTCCTAACTGATTCTCTTGAAATTATGTGAATGGGTTCAATAATTATAAATAATTCAAGTTTTTTGTCTATTCAGTTTTTTTTAAACTTTAAAAATCATATCTCCGCCATTTCCGCCATAATTTCGCCAAAAGTTGAGAAACCGACCTGTGAAGGACAGCTGGGCAGACGCCTGCCGGTCTTCAGCTCGCAGAGCCTCTAGTTTCTATTTGTTGATTCCGTACCATACTACGTGGTTTAAGGCAGGCCGCCGGGCTCGGCTGAGATTGTTCATTCCGCGCGGCGCGACGAGTCTATCTCATTAGTTACGTGCAGCGCCGCCTGCTGCGCGCTCGCGGCGTTTAACACTTCTACAAATTGTCATCGTTTTATTCCTAACAACATGATGTATCTGCTCCCCTCTTCCCGATTATTGTATAGAGAGTTAGGAGAACGCTCTCGAAAACGAAAACTGAAAATAGTTCTGATGATTACTACAATCAGATACAATACAACTAAAAAAACGCAATAAATATGGTTTTTAAAGTTCAACAACTGTTTTTTTTTAAATCGACACAAGTTATACTAGCTTGAAGCTCTAGCCACGACAACTATTACGAAAAAAAACTGTTTTCCTGTTAACGCGCAATCTAATGCAAACTACTCAGCTGATAGAAGCAAACGCACCGTGCACGGCCGCGCCAGCCTTACGACCTTCGATATATTTGCGATACATTGCTGGTTTGAAAAATACTAAAAAGTTTAAAATAACAAGTTTATGGCTAGTTAATTTATTAGTTTCGAACTATGTATAGGTAGTCAATTATCGACGTTCCGGCTTCGAGAGCGTTCTTCTTAAACGCGGAATAATACGAGTATGTATCTCCCATGGTGGTGGTTTGTCAGCGTGCATTGAATACGACAGCCGTGCCAAACCAACGCTGGTTTTTTAGTGTGATATTACTGTTAAATGTTTCATAATTTTACAGTGATAGTGATGTTCGATGATACACACACATGCTCTCCCGCTCGCGCGCTCTCTATCTCAACACCTCTCACCGGATGTGCCATCAGTCTTCATCAGGTCGTGATTACGGCCGCTCACTGTAGTATAAATAATTAAATATTCGGGACATTTTGCTCACACGGTCTGCTTGCTCACACAGTCTAACCCCAAACTAAGCAAAGCTTTTACTATGGATGCTAGAGACTGATACACATCAGTCTCTAGCATCCATAATCTAAAAGCCATATCAGTGTAATGAGTACATGCACAAAATTATTTAAAGGCATACATGGTTAAATCATCGAGAGAGCTAGGTAAGTATGAATACCCTTATTTAAGTATAACTTGTGACTCGGAGTCATCACGGAGTTTGACTGCCTCGGTGGCTCAGTTGCTAGTGAACCTGCCTTCTGAGCTTGGGGGCGTGGGTTCGATTCCCACCTAGGACAAACATTTATGTGATGAGCATTTGTGTTTGTTCTAAGTCTGGGTGTTAATATCTATTTAAGTATGTGTGAAAAATATATATATTATGTATGTATATGAGCCTCTGGCAGCAATAGTACAAGCTTTGCTTAGTTTGGGGTCAGACGAAAGTGTGTGCAAAATGTTATTTATTTATACATATTTAACAAAAAAACGGAGGTCCTTTTTTACGCTCGATTAAACCCGTTGTTACTCCGTTGGATAATTATTATTATAATGATAACCACATAGTGTCGCACAAGCTTGCGACAGTACAACTACCCGCACGCCGCGTCGCTGCACTTAGCAGCTGCTCACTATGTAAAGCGGCATTTGGCAGCTTTATACTCCACAGCAGTGGTTCCCAAAGTATGGGTCGCGACTCTAGCGACCCACTGGTGGCTCTGGACTGAATATTGAGTGCTCCCTAAAAAATATGATGATACATCGACCGGTCAGGCCAAGGGTCATATAGCACTTCTTGCACTTCTTCCCCCTTACCAATAAACGTTGTATAGCCTCGGAATAGTTATAAGTGTAGTGTTTTGTCTTTTTTTTTTTAATAAAGCACAAAGCATAATTGTAAAAGAATAACTGTATACCTACGTATCGCGATGCTATATAACGTTTATTGCTAAGTAAGAAATAACAAGTTTGATAAAAACTGCAGTATTTTTTATTTAAACAATTTTTAATACTGTATACCCGTATTTATTCATGACTACCAAGGCGTGAGTTCCGCATTTCGAAGTTTTGTTAGGTGGGTCGCGGACTAGTCAACTTTGGAAACCACTGCTCTACACTACACTACCTCGCCTATATTGCATAGTTACGGAATGTGAGAGGTGATCCGGAACGGGTACTTAACCGAATGCTGCTTTGGTCAATTTCGTGGAAATTTCTAATAATAAAAAAAAAAACCTGACTTTCCACCATCCTAATTGGATTTTAGAAAAAAATGGGACCAATCTGCAAATAAATCCTTTCAAATAAAAAAGGAATTTACAAAATAGGTTCATTATAGTAACAGAGTTCTACGGTAAGAGCATGAAAATACAACCGACTTGAGAATCTCCTTTCTTTGGAACTCGGTTAAAAATATTTTTAAATAGTTGAATAACATTTTATGTATTAGTAGTTTTTACTACCAGTGAATGTGTTAGTGTATGTATTCATTGACTGATTTTGCAAATATTTGTATTTAAAAATGGTATTTGGATGAGATAACAAACGACCATTTAGCGAGGTAACGTTGCCAGCCTTTCTGTAACTTTACACGAGGATACTGACTTGAGCTCTGTTTATTATTTGTAAATTAGATTTATGTTAGGTTTATATAATTGTTATTATTAGTAAAAATAACTTTCTTCTAAATAAATAAATAATTAAATTTAATGAACAACTTTTTAAAACAGAAACAGATACCTCTGAGCTGCCGTCATCATAGATAAAATCATGCTGCATTAAACGACTGACACCTTGGCAGTGCCAATTTTCCGGCGGTATCAGAATGCCTCTCTCGGCAGTATCGCGGCAATGCCTCGACTCGGTTGTTCCGCGCTATCAGATGGTCCGCCACCTGCTTCTATTGCCATCGTACGGTCATAGAGTAAGCTGAACAGAATGTTGTCTATATTTCGAGTCAAAATTAATTAACACAAAAATTGAAGATACCAGACGCCAGCGAAAACTCACAAAACAGAGAACAAAATATACTAGTGGGCTAGTAAATTACTAGCTGGGCTCTGTGACCTGAAGGCCTCGCGTGTCTGTCGCATGTCTCATAGATTCACCATTTTGAAAAAAATTCAAAAACTAAATAGTAAAAAAAAACCTTAATAATTATCGAACCTGGTCACAAAATTTCACGAGAATCGGTTGAGAAATGCGACCTGTAGAAAGGAACAGCCAGACATCCGGACAACGAGACGCCGGACGCCGAAAATACGAAAGCGTTTTTACTCAAGCTGATAGACACGCTTCACTCCTGCTTCACGCTTGCTCGGTCATAATTTGAGTATTGCAAACAAGCAAGTTCGGAAAGGCCGAGTGGCTAGAACTGATGTCAGGGTTTCTGGTCCGCCGTTAAATAAAATTTCCCATTGTGTTACAGTTGAGGGTGTGACTTGTAGGGAACAAATTAAATTTAAAAACTTTAATTATTAAATTTATCATGAAGTCGTTATTTTTAACACAATATTTTTTTATTGCAAAACAAAAATAATTCCAGTTAACTTTAGTCTGAATTCATTAGGCTCGATCTGCAATGACAAGCGCACAGCGGCGCACTATCACGAGTTGCAGCTCAAGCTGTTACGAGCTTATAGCTCGGAATATGAACTTGGCAGCTGATAAAAGAAGCTATTAAGCTTTACAGTAGATTTGCCTTTTTAAAACGGGATTCTGTGATGTGGATATAATAAAATTCTAGAGTCATAAAACTGAGTAATCTTTCAGTAGTAATTATATGAGTGTGATGTGGATGTAGGTATATACTCGTAAACATATTAGGAACTCTGTGAGCTAAAGAACTCGCGACTGACAGAGTCGCGAGTTCTTTAGCTTTATATAGTTCAAAATAGCTAAAATAATGTTTTTTTGACGAAAACAACCCCTTTTTCTCTATTTAAAAGTAAAATCCAAATACTGAATCGATCAAAATAAATCTATACAGTTCAAGCCTGTTCACTAAACATGAAAACAAGGCGCTCTCTCGGTCAACTACACTAGCAACGACGTGTAAGTAAAGATGGATAATTATACAACTTCATAAAATGATTAATATGTCTTTGTAGAAATTAAAGTTTCGCAACAGACACTTCTGTACTTCACCCTCTTGTCTATGATATATATAGATTAGTATCACATCGCAGTGCGGTCGTATCGCATCGCAGAAATCGGCGATCGCACGCGATACTGTGGAACTATGTACCCATTACACAGAAATGTTAAGCGTAACATCACCTATTACCTAACGATCGTCGTGGAGTAGCGCTTGGGGTGCTACCACATTAAATCTTGGGCCAAGAGGCCAATGCGTGTATCAGTGTTTGGACACAAAGTTGATATTGAAGCCAATGTGTCACACAGTAGTAAGGTTCAATATTGGCCATATTCAATTAATGCCAAGCTTATAGACCGAAATTTTAACCAATGCGAAGCAGCGGCAAAATATTATTAAACAAGAAACATTATTATAAGCAAAACAAAAACCCGGCTGCATAATATTGTACCCTATGTCACTTCTACTATCAAGACGATTCAAATGACACCTCACATGTAGAAATCTGTCAAGCTGTTTATGGTGTAGGACGGGCCAAAGAAACCTCATACGTAAATATCCACATACATATAACTAACTATATAAACAAACATACACTCGAAATACATAACCCTCCTTGCGCAGTCGAGTAAAGATAATTTAATTGACAGCGTGAAAATTTACCAAAGGGTCATTTTGCACATGAACCTTTGCGTATAAAATTTTGCAATAAATTAGATATATTTCACTTGCATTTGTACTAGAAACTACAGTACAAATTGTACCTCAGATAACTACAGCTGTAACCATGACGTATCTATTCGTTCAAATTGGCATTTATTGGGTAGAAAACCATTGAGTCGGCTCGAGCATCCCAGCGGCCGGCCACAGCGGCCCAGGCTCCTTTGTCTGTGCAGACGAGCCAACTAGGTAATGTCCGTGACTGACTGACACGCAGTCGTACATATAGTAGTATACAAGGTGCTGCTTTTGGGAGTAGTAATACAAAAGGCTGGAGCACACCAAATGCAGGTGCAGTCCGGTCCAGTTTGTGAGGACCAGTAAAGTGTGAAATTGTATGAAAGACGTCACACCGAAAGCAGTTACAGTAGCTGCGTGACGTACAGACTGCTCGATGACAACGACAACCTGACAGCTCGCACACGGAACGGACTGTAACTAGATTTGGTGTGTTTCAGCTCGTAAGAGTGAGGCATAAGTTTACCCGTCAAAGTAAACAATTAAAAAAAAAAATTTCAAATTCAAAAGAAAAATTATCGAGACTCCATACAAAATAGTTAGCCGTTTGATGTAGTTGACCCCCGACTCAAAAAAGACGGGGTGTTATAAGTTTAACGTGTCTGTCAGCTCCCGAACGGATGAACCGATTTTGATTTTCTTTTGTTTCAAAGGTGAATTAATCGGGAGAGTTCTGAGTTATGTTTGATGAAAATCGGTGTCGGGGGTTTTTACATCTTTTCATTTACTTATACTTGTTCATTTTGAAGATTTTTCAAATATCTCAAACTTATATTCTAGCAGTCGTTCACATTGACGGGTACAATAACATCCTTATGTATTGCTACACCCAAAAGCAGCACCTTGTATAGTACTGACGCACGAGACTGTTCACTTCCTCGGGGCCGGCAGCTAACCTGACTACTGACAGCTGACGCGGTCTTTGTTCTGAAGCGCAGCGGTGCGGAGTCGAGCGCAGTACACGAACATTGCAGTAGCAGAAAACCAGACGTTGTGTCCAATGTGAGATAGAAATGCATCGATGCTACGCGAGACGATACGACAATAACGAAAAGTGAATGTAAAGTAAGCCGGAACGCGAAGTGAAGAAAAATATTTATTTCACTTACACCACACTTAAGCAATAGATACAATATGTGACTTAAAGGTACATAATATGCTTAATTATAAAAAAAATACATTAACTTAAGTTATAGGTACTAAATTTAGTTGCTTAGTTAAATTTCTATTGGTTCTTAAAAGCTTTTAAGTTTCTATTGGTTTAAAAATCGGTTGCTTTCGCGGGCGTTCGCGGCAATAGTCTGGTTCCAGCTTTGAAATATACGTGAGTTAAGTTTCCGCGTAGATTTGTAACATACTTTCGCAAGCTGATATTGATATGACAGTCTTTGCTCGTCTCGTCATGCAGTTTTTGTCTTTGCTTCCCCACCCAGGGGAATTTGGCGTCGCACGTCTTGTGCATTTGCCTGTGTCAAGTTAATATGGTTTTTTAAAGATGATGGAGTGATGATGAAAAGGTTATGATGATGATGATGAATCCCTCCCCTTTCTCCATTTCAACAAAGTGAAGGATACTTTACTGAAACTTTAAGTGGAGTTTTGTAGAGAACACGAAAAGTCACGTTTCGCAATGTTTGTATCATTTGCCCACACTCGAGCACGTTAATGAACCGCTAAAGGTTAATAATCTACTATTATCACAATTTTACATTTAAAGAATCACAATATTTGGAAAATATGTAATTAAAAATTACGACAACACCTTTTCGGTTCCCGCCAAAAACTCAGTCAAGCAGTTACAAATAAAAAAATAAAATAGATACTCATTTATAGATTTAGTAAAAAGTTTTACCTAAAATAAGTTCTTAGTTTTTCAATTTTAATCAAATTGAATTCAAATTAAAATTATCTAGTAAAAATTCTCTTCTATCTTAGACATCATCCGTCTCATTTGGAAATTGTATATAGTTAGGTAATTCTTCCAAATTACATAAATAAATAATGAATGAGATTATATGTAATTGATTTGTGTTTCTCGCTACAAGTTTTTTTTTACTTAATAAGCTTGCGTTTGGCCGCCAACACGCCTGATGATAAGCAGTGATGCGGCCTACGATGGAGCACGCTTGCCTAGAAGAAACCGATTCACTTGAGACTTGAACAGATTATAAGTGTCAGGGAACACACACTCTGGCAGAGTATTCCACACTTTAGCGGTCCGTATAAGAAATGAGGAAAGCGGACCAAAGCTGGAACAAAACCAATTAAAATGTGATGTGATGTAATAGTTATTTTATGACAATACAGGGTGTATCGCTGCCGCCGGCTTGGGTAGGTAATTGTTGTTTTAAATGACCTCATTTATAGTTTACATATATCGTCATGCTTTTCTCTTTAAAAGACTGTTAGAGGTGTAAAAGGTGTAAAACACCCACACTTCGCCAGCGATATTCAATTAATCAATTAATTAATTGATTAATCAATTAATTAATTGATTAATTAATTGTTCAATTAATTAATTGATTAATTAATTATTTTAACTAATCATGTACAAGATAAATGTAATTGATTCGTGTTTGTCACAACAAAGTGAATTTAATTTTAATTTCAAAGTGTTCTCATACTGTTATAATAGTTTTATTATGACAATACAGGGTGTACCGCCGCCGCCGGCGGTGCTACATACTCGTCTCAATGGCGAGTTGAGGGGCAGTCCGCGGTCCGACGCCTTCAAGTAGAAATTAGACCAAAGTGTATCTTTGATACCCAATTGAATAAAAACATTTTGACTTTGACATGATTGCATACTGTATAGCATAGCGAGCGACGTCCTAGGAGAATAATTCTAATGATATGTGATATCCACTAGCCCGCACTGAGCCAGCAGCGTGGTGGATAACGGCTCAATCACCCTCGATACCTACCCTAGGGTAGGTCGGTGTCCCTGCAGGGGGACGTAAAATACTGTGCTGTTGATGATGATAGCAAAGCGAGTATATTGAATCAGGAAAAAAGGTTAGGTTGGAAAATATATATATATATATTCGGAACATTTTCGCGTACGCTAGGCCTACTAGTAGAGAGGTGAGGATGAAATGTTTTTTTTTAATTTTCTAAGATTTTTTGTCAGTGTCGAGTGCTACATTGTATTTATCCGGCACGTAGAGCGAGTCGGCGGTGCGGTGCGCGTACTCGTCCATCTGCAGCTTGAGCAGCTCGTAGAAGACGCGGATGCGCGGGTGGATGGGGACCTTGAACGTCTTCAGACGGTCCAGGATCGCTGACACCTGCGTGACATAAAAAAGTTACTAATCATATCGTCACGCCTTAATATTATAGACAATAGACAATTTTTATTTGTGAGCAAAAAACAAGTACTTACCTAAGTATCAAAAAAAAAAAAAAAACACATATAAACGAAAAATAACAATAAACATTAAAAACTATTGTCTATTGTCTATTAATAAATTCGAGACATTTTTCACACACGGTCGCCTGTCCCCAAACTAATACTATGGCTGCCAGAGAATGATAAGCTAATGTACTTAATTACTTATGTATGTATGAAGTTTCTTTGGCACGCCGTACAGCCTAAACAGCTTGATGTATTTCGACATGTGAAGTATCATTTAAATCGTCTTGATAGTGGAAGAGACAATATGGGCACAACATATTGCAGCCAAGTTTTTTTGTTTTTCTTTTAATGATGTTACTTGTTATATTCATACTTATATAGATAAGGGATAATAACACCCAGACATAAGACAAACAGAAATGTTCATCACATAAATGTTTGCCCGGTGGGAATCGAATTCGTGCCCATAGGCAATATCTGCTCATAGGCAGATTCACTACCAACTGAGTCTCCGAGGCAGGCAACTAAAACCCGACTGCACACCTATCTAAGGGCGCTTAAGTTTTTAAGACAAATTTAAGGAAACATTAACTGTCGAAATCCATTCAGCCGTTTGAAAGATACGAAGTAACAAAGAAATTTACAAAAAAAAAGATACGCGCGAAAAACATCTGCAAGTATAGTAATAACATTATATTACAAGCTACATAAGTGAGCGATAATTCGCGTCACGTCGCGGTAAAATTATAATTTTCGGTTATCGGCGATGTTCTTGTCTAGATTAGCGGTCAACTCGTTGCTTTTCTGCGGAATTGACGTGGGCGATAATTCGCCCGATACATACACGCCATGTGACCTAACCGGCGACACTTGCCGCGATGTAAAACTTTCGCTCAATTTCTTGGGAACAATATCTACTCGTGAATACACTGGTAGATAGTCCTAGTAATATTATATCTTATACCTTTAAATGAGCAATTCTTGTATATATATATATATATATATATATATATATATATAATTGGAATCTCGGAATCGGCTCCAACGATTTTCATCCAAATTAGTATATAAGGGGTTTCGGGGGCGATAAATCGATCTAGCTAGGAATAATTTTTAGAAAATATCATTTTATTCGTGTTTTATCGATAATCAATCTCAACTGAAAAATATGACTCTTCCTGACATCTATTGGCGAATAATAATACTACTATTTTTTGTGAGCAACTAATTGCTTTAACGACACAACAGCAGATGACGTTGTTAAGTATAACACGAAGTCAATGAGTGTTTGCTTTGAGGTTAGACTAAAATCAATTGTTTATTATCCAAAAAACACAATTAAAAAATAAAAAAAAATACCGAGCAAAGCTCGGCCATCCAGGTACTTATTGTTTAAATAACTCACATGTTTTTGTAGTTCTGGATCTGTTTTTAATTTATTGAAGTTTTCATCCACGGACACAATGTTTCGCTTTTCGCAATTCTGAAAGAAATACATTAGCTTGGTATTTTTATTTTATTTTATTTTACTAAGTTGGGGTATCCCGTAGCTAGGTCAAAGATAAACTAAATTAATATGTCAATAAGGCCACTTAAAAATACCACTTACAAATAAAACACAATGATATAAAAATACATAAACTTAAATAATAACTACATAATCATCTGAAAATGCGCTTGCTTGCAAGTTGGACATCTTAAACGCTTGCGTCCGTTTAAGACGTACAACTGAAGTATTAAATAAATCAACATTGTCATGCTGAATAGTCATAATATGATTATGGTTTACTACTGAGTGATTATGAAGTCTAACTCCTTTAGCAATTAACGTTGTTTAGTTATAATAAATAATAAATAAATAAATTCGGGACACTTCCACACACGGTCGCCTGACCCCAAACTAAGCAAAGCTTGTACTATGGCTGCCAGAGACTGATATACATACTTAGATATTTTTAAATACATACATAAATACATATTAACCCCCAGATATAGAACAAACACAAATGTTCACCACATTAATGTTTGCCCTAGGTGGGAATCGAACCCACGCCCCCAAGCTCAGAAGGCAGGTTCACTACCAACTGAGCCACCGAGGCAGTAGTCTCGGAATAGTTGGGTCTACAAAGTTTTGCGTTTTTTTTTGGCTTTTAAATTTTTGAACTCGATCGAAAAAACAAAACACTGTAAGGTCAACTGGGGCAAATGCGTCTGTGGGGAATCGCGTCTTTCGAGAATTACTGACAAACCCTTCACAAATTAGGCAACATAAGATATAAAAAAGGTGTAGGTGGCGCTTAATTTGTTAAGGATTTGTCAGTCATTCTCTAAAGACGCAAATTGGCCTACAGACGCATTTGCCCCGTTGAACCTTTAGCTATAGGTATACATAACTAACTTAGAACTATGGCTATACAAAGTTACTTGCTAAGGGAGTTAGTTTCTGCGAGAACTAGTCGGTGTTTATACAAGGTGCTGCTTTTGGGTATAGTAATACTTAAAGGTGTTATTATATTCTACACTTCAAAGCGAACATTAAAATACAAACTTGCAAACTTCAAGAAAAAACTCGAGCCTTCATATAAAATTGATTACGTGACTAGTTATTTTGTATGGAAACTCAATTATTTTTCTTTCCAATTTCCAAAACACCCCCAAAAGCAACACTTTGTAAAATGTTTCGTATTTCCACAGTTCAAAACCAACTACTAGCAGTTAGCACTGAGCTTACAACGCAAGCCTCTTTGGTTGTCGCGGCGTTATTTCTGAGGTCAGATTTGCTCGTGCCTTGTTTGACGTCCTTTGTCTCCTCCTCCCAGTAGTCCGTGTAGGCATGTGTCCTCAGCACGCAGCACGCCACACACAACACTGCCCACCGATGCATGTCGTCTGTCCTATGTGTACCTAGTTCCTGCCAAAATTTACTTGTACTTTAAAGCCGGTAGCAGACTATAGTCGTGAACGCCTGCGAAGGCACCGATATGCCAATTCTATAAGTCAACATGTAAAAAAAAAAAAAAAAAAAATCCCCGACACCGATTTTCATCAAACATAGCTAATAAGCTGATAAAAGCTGTAATGTGTATATAATGTAGTCAGAAAAAATAAATGTATCTTATCTTATAGCTAAGAACACTCCCGACTAATTCATCTTTCAAACAAAATTAAAATCGGTTCATCCATTTGGCAGCCACGATGCCACAGACACTCACACGTACACGCTCACAGACAGACATACACGTCAAACTTATAACACCCCGTCGTCGTTTGTGCGTCGGGGTTTAAAAACCTTATTCGCGAGCATTCGCGGCTAAAGTCTGATTCCAGCTTAAAGTGCCATAAAGTGATTGCAAATTTCACGCACTTTGCCATTTCATTATAACTTACGTTGAATCTATTAGAGTGACTACGAGTATATAACAAGGTTTTGTGTATTGAATTACAAAATTTTGAAGTGGTTTGGGTTAGAGATTGGCACATATGTTATGTACACCTACTGTAGTGTATCTTATCTTAATAATACGTGTTTTACTACTAACAATATCTAAGGACATTTTCAGTAATTTTACTGGTTTATGTCATGATCATCGTCAGCTTGCCCCGCCCAACGCAGAGCACGACGAACAGAAGGAACGAGAAAAAAGGTTTTTTTTCTCGTTCCTGTTCATTGTCAATCCACAGCCACTGCGAAGGCCACAGCAAAACAGTATTGCCACAAATAGCAAGCTGAGTTTCTTAAACCTCTATAAAGTAGCGAATTCCATTTCTATTTCAATCTTCGATTGTCCGTGCTCTCCTTGTATTGGAGGTTTCAAGCTCTGAAGCAAAATGAGAAAGTTCTTCAAAGTCTCGACCTCGGCCTCCGTTCCGGCTCGGTGTAGAGACCGACCTCGAGACCGACCGATGCATTACCTCGCGACCTAGCGAGAAGGATTAAATAGAGAAACATTTTATTTTTCTTCTTTTTAAAGAATAGATTGACGTTTGACCACCAACTCGCCTGATGTTAAGCGACGTTGTGGTCTAAGATGGAGCACGACGACCTAGAAGGTACTTATTCAATCTAGCCTTGAAAATTTAAACCCAGGTTGTAACTATAGTTAGTCGGGAATACATATGATGGCTGTTCCATTCCGTAGTAGTTCATATTATAAAGGTGGAGGCAAACCGTTTAGTACGAGTTGGTGGAGTGTCGACTAAGTGGAGATGGTACGTATGCGTTCTGTTGTAAAATTGCAAAGCTGAAATGTTAACCAGAATTGTATCCGGCCTCTTCACATTAATCCACGCACACATCTCGCGACGCACACCGCTGCACAGTGCCGTCGTACAGTCACCCACACACGCACGCTCGCCGCGTGATAGCGACGTCGCTGATAAGGCGTTTGTGATTTATCGGCCGCCTCGTCGACAGCCTCCGGCGATGGTTACAAGACGTTAGCTATATATTACGTTTGTTCACTATCAAATTTTCACATAATTGAGATTTTAGGACAGAATAAACAGACCCTCTATTCTAACGCGTGAGATTTTATCCTGGTCACTATAACTCCTGACTTTTAACCGACTTCAAAATAAGGAGAAGGTTCTCAGTTCTTCTATATGTTATACGCGATAACTCCGCCAATTCGCTTTTAATGTTACGAGTACCAAACAAAAAAAAAACAAAAAAAAATAATATGTAATAACATGTTAATTAATAATGTTAATATTATCAAAACCTGTCAAGTAGCGTATAAAATATTAACGAAAGTCTAAGAATTGTTTACGGGGATGAGGGAAAGTCGGTTTTTTATGATTTGCTTTTTATTTTTAAACGAGAGAAACAATGACCAGAAAACATCTCACACGCAAGAATAGGGGCCCAGAACTCTGTGTGGTATTTAAATTCTCGCTTCCAGAGATTGTCTGTGCCTGAAACTCTAATGTTCATCTTGATGAGAGTTACTGGAAAACTTAGGCGATAATGAAGCGCCTGAAAATAAATCTGCCAGCCTTTACTGCGAGGAAATGTGATGTAGGATGCCCAGGCGTGGGTGCAAACTGAGCGCAAAGAGCTACAGATTAAAAAAATAAATTAGTTGAAACCTCGAACATGCAATTGATATCAAGTACCTCTATAATAGACAGATAGATAGATAGATAGATAAACACTTTATTGTTCACACCAGAAATAACAAAACAAAAGAACAGAAAAGTCTTAAACTGTAGTGTAACAACAGGCGGCCTTATCACTAAGAGCGATCTCTTCCAGGCAACCTTAGGATGGAGTGGATACTTATGAAAGAGTATGGGACATGGGTGTGCAAATATTTACAAAAAAAAGAGTGTTGATACACCTACTTAAACTATTTGAATTATACTTACATAAACATACAGGTCATAATAATATAATACATTCTGATACTTAAAATACCTGTTAGATAATAAAATAGACTAATTGTTACATATAATATCACTAAAATCAAATACCTATTAGCAATAGACCCCCTTACTAATTTACATTATATTATAATCTTGAAATAGTTAAATAGAAATAGTTTATAGTGTTTTGTTTTTTTCTTTCGTTCAATTCTTACCTCGAGGTGGACCGACGAGCTGGTGACGGTCGTGGGAAGCTGCTGGATGCGGCCAGCGCGAGACCGGTCGTTGTGGATCATTGGATGATCATTTGATCATTGGAGGAGGCCACGGTCCAGCAGTGGACGTCTTCCGGACTAACTCGATTGAAAAATACAGAACACTGTATAACTATTCTGAGGCTATACAATGTTTATTAGCAAGAGGGTAATGTTTGTCTGGTCGAAAGAACCCAATGTCTTGCATAAAGTACCTATTAAGGTAATATACCTAATGATGAAGAATTCGAGCTAGTCAGATGTCACGTTACATCATAACGTGTCATCTACTGGCACAAATAAATAAAATCTATTAGCAAATAAATAAAATAATAAATAAATTCGGGACATTTACACACACGGTTGCCTGACCCCAAACTAAGCAAAGCTTGGCAGCCATAGCTGCCAGAGACTCATATACATACATAATATATTTTTAAATCCATACTTAATTTGATATTTAACACCCAGACATAGAACAAAATACAAATGTTCTCTACATAAATGTTTGTCCTAGGTGGGAATCGAACCCACGCCCCCAAGCTAAGAAGGCAGGGTCACTACCAACTGAGCCACCGAGGCAGTCAAAGGGGGTAATGTTTATCTGTTTTAAAGAATCCCAATATTTTACATAAATTAATACGCTTATGATGAAGCATTCGTGCTAGGAATGATGTAACGGACAACTACTGGGGTCTGGCCCCTATTCTAAGGCGTGAGATATAATTTGGTCATTGTCCTTTTTGTTTGAAAAGTCATAAAAGCTAGAGTGACCAAGATGCGTCAGAACAGAGTCCAAGCTCCGTGTCAGTTCACATCTGGGCTAATATCCCGCCTCTGTCCATCAAACAATAGGTCATATCAAGCATTCCGCCGGCGATCGGGCGTCATTGATCGCGGGGAGCGGCGATTGATCGCGACCATCGGCGATTGAAACAATTGTCGGCGTACAATAGCGCTTGTATTGGCGCCGATTAGCGCAGCACTTCAAATGCAGTCCGAATACTACGGCCGGGAGCTGGCTGCCGAGATCGGCAATGTTTTTAGTACTTTTTGATGACATGTTTTTTTTTTTAGATTCGAATTTTACTGTTTATTTTTTTATATTTATACATATATGGATCAATAAAATGTCAGATCATTTGTGTTATAATATACACCAACTGATAGTTCTATCCACAAAAGTGCACAATAAAACTTAGATACAGCGCAAATATACTCGTATATAAATACTGCAATTCTACACCTGAATATAGTAGTGTTTAGTCGTACATCAATCGAAAATTATTACCACACTATCTGATGATACTGTTATTTATCGATTTACCGAGACACTTTGGAACTGAATATCGTCCAGCAAAGTGTGGGTATTGCATTACACCTCTGTCAGCCCGCTCGGGACAAAGGAGTGACGAAATGATAAAGCATGAATAAATTTCAATTACCAAAGAGTACCTCAAAAAGTTTATATTACCTATAGAACAGCACTGATACATTTACAAAAAAACATAACAGATGTCTAATAACATTGACACCCGGTTTCAATCAAATTGACAAAGAAGTGAAGGAAGGACCCTACACCGACCGCTCGCCGCCTCCCGGCCACGTGGCTGGGTCGCTGCAGCTCGGTACAACAATGGGCATTCGATTAGCTCAATCCCACTCCATCGGCAGTTTCTGAAGCGCAGCGAATACAGAATTTACTTCAAATCATTATTGAAACGCTGCGAGCCATTTCCTATTGTGTAAACAAACGGAATGGAACTTATTTTCAGTCGTATTTGGATTAGTGGAACTCTTCTATAGAGTTGACTTGGGGAAGTACCACGTTTTGTTCTAATAAACCAATACTGTGTACTTGTACATAAAGGCTTGTTTTCATTGGTCGTATTCGGGGTGCGGGTTCTCGTATGTCATAGGGCCCGCATGTGAGCCGTTTTCATTAGTCGATGGGGCACGCATGTGGCGTCCGAGAGATTTTCTGTTCTCATATGCTTTTGGTCAAGGCCATTTTTGGGCAATACTCGCTGCTGAAAATTGACCGAGGTATAGATGACGAACTTTCATTAGTCGTTACTCTGCATACGAGGAATCACCCGAATGTCGGCTAAAGACCGAGCTAACGACTAATGAAGTCGAGCCTTAAAGTATGTTCTGGATTAAAGTATCTACTATGTACGAAAAAAGGTAATTACAGTTCAGCAAACTTACTGCAAGTGCACTCGCAATAAATAAAGAGAAGTTCTTGATAGTTTAGACCTTGCTTTTACTTGAAATAATTTGTAATGTAATGTAAGATATCCTTACTTCCTTTCTAATGTTTTAAATGCGAAAGAGAGTTTGTTTGTATGTTTGCTTCTAATGCTTTCACGCCTTAACTACTCAATCGATCATTAAGAATTTTGTATGCACGTTGTTAGGTGTACAGAAAAGGACATAGGGTACCTTTTATCCCGAAAAAAATTAGGGTTCTTGTGGGGCCGCGGGTGAAGCCGCGGGGCGCAGCTAGTTCTTATAATATGAATGTAAATGCTTGCAGAATAACTACATACTTACAATAACTCCCGTACAGTATTTGGTTCATTACTTCTCGGCGACGAGTTTCGGATATTTTTAAACCAAACAGAATAATTAGGTCGGTTCTTAATTACGAATTATTTATTAATTGGCATCGCGTACAAATTCTCATTTGTTCTACGGACAAATTACACTTTACCTTGAAGCGTTGTTTCCACGGTGCGGTGTTTGAGCAAAAAAAAACGAAGATATTCTTACGTATAAATATTATTATAAATATATTATATTTTAGAGTGGGATATTCTGAAATCCAGCTCTGCGTAGGCTTCAGCTTACTCTGTACATCGCTGAGAATATCTCAATTCCCTAATTAAAAAAATTTGCTTTTTATGCTGCGTGCAGAGCAAGGCCGGCGAGGGCCGGCGATGTGCTGCGTCTCGTTTTATTTTATTGAAACGAAACGGGACGCTGCGCGTACGTTGGCGTTCGTTGGCTTGGTGTGTGTGTACCCAGCATTAATTTGTAATTCGTTTTTTAATTTTTAGTTTTAGGCAATAAATACTTTTTTATTTTATTTTTATAGATACTAGCTGCGCCCCGCCTTGTTTTTTTTAATAAGGAATAGGTAACATTTGAACAAAGTGAAGCGACATTGTGACCTAAAATGAATCATGAAGACCTAGTAGGTACTTATTCACTCTGGCCTTGAAGATACCCAGGTTGTAGTTAGTTGTTGTCCGCGATTAGAAAGTAGCTGGTATATTAATGAAAGGTATAAGCTACCTCCATACCAAAACAAATAAACACACATAATTATACTCGGGATAGATTGGCGCGCGATAATTCGTGTCGCGTTGTCGCGCCAAAATCATGGTTATTGGTTTTATCGGCGATGTTCTTGTCTACATTAGCGGTCAACTTGTCGCCTGCGGAGTTGACGTGGGCGATAATTCGCCCGACACATCGCCGAGTGACGAACTAACCGGTTACACTTGTCGCCCGAATTATAGCCGAAGGCAAGTACTAATGTACGACTAATGTAGCCAATACAGATTTTTTTCTTTTTTAAAATAAAAAATTACCTGGGTTCCACGCCGGTGTTACTCGCGATAAGAAAAAGTAGCCTATGTATTAGTCCAGGGCATGAGCTACATTCGTACCAAATTTCATCAAAATCAATCCCATCCAAAAGAAGTATCAACCACACCAACACACACACACACATACATACTTACGAACAAACTTTCACCTTTACAATATAAGTAGGCACAAATTAATGTAAGCCATTTCGCCAGTGTGCAGAAGTGTAGAAGCCAAGTACTTTGTATCTATAGGTGGTTATTCTAAGGATTATAAAATTATATTCCTACTGCCATAATTACTATTGTTCTTACAATTAATCGGAAGAGGCAAATGTTGCTAAAACCCCGCTCGTGGAAATGGCGTATAACACGAAAAAACACTGGAATTAAAGCCACAAAATTAATTGAAATTAAAAGCGGAAATTCACAACGCCCGGGAAAAGCCAAGAATACAATTAAACTACTTGTAGCGTTGTAATTTGACCGAGCCAAGCGAAGACTCCAAATGTATAAATTAAGAAATGGCGCTTGTATGTGGTTTGTATGTTTTATATTTATTAACTGACTTCCAATCCGATCTTTATCAAAATATGTTGTAGTCAAGAAGTATATGCAAATGCTATAGTTCGAAATTTCGAAAGTTAAGTTCGAAAATGAGAAAAAACTGGAATTGAGGCATTTGAGGATGTGGTGATCGAAGTCACGGTTCGGGACAAACAACTAGTTTTAAAATTCTGCTCAGGATTGTATCTCGTTAAAATTACTTGTAGATTCAATGCAAGAAAATGTATATGCAAATCTCGTAGTGGTTTGCTACGAGCTACGCAGCGTAGACTGGTGCTACGGCGTAGCACATTTAATTTTGTTATGGTCTTCTCCTAGTAAACCATGTTACGGATTTTGATGCGGTTTTCATCACCAGTCAGATAATTTTACACTGAAGATTTAAACGTACCACGCATAACCGGGACGGGTCTTTAGTAGGCTTTCTGATAATAAAGCAGATGGACATTAATAATGTAATTTGCTAATACATTTAATTCACAGTCAGAAGGTTCCTTTGCAATAGAACTAGAGCACAGCATATTGCGATAGGCTCGCCCTTTGTCACCTTTGGTACTGAATATTGTCCGACAAAGTGTGGGTGTTGTAATACACCTCTGCCAACCCCTTCGGGGGAAAGACGTGAAACTAATAAATATACATATTTTTAATATATATAAATACATTTCATTGATAGTAAGAAAGAAGGTAAAACTGTCGTCCAAAGTATAACAAATGTACAGACACTTAGTGATAATAAAATTCCAAATGCGACTAAAAACAAGCAAAGTTACGAGCGTGTCGTTAAAGTTTAAAAACAATATGAAAGTTAGAAGCACGCGGCAACTTAACCACAACTTAGTTCACTTAACTTCGACTCTTATAACAGACAATACGAGCTTCAACTTTAAAGATAGTCATCTACTGTAACGTACGGTTCAGGCGCGGAAAAACTTGCCGCAATTTAGTGCATGTGAGACTTGCAAGGTCTGAAAGGTAGGGTTCAGCTTCGCAGATATTTGCCGCAAGTTGTTGCATATGCAATTTGTTACATGGTTCATAAATATAGTTAAAGGAGACATGTTCTTCTTATTTTATGTGTACTAGCTATCAAGGTCTTGATTCTATCAATTAGTTGTTTTTAAATTGTTAATTAATTGTCTATGTTTGACACTTCTGGCATACAAAACTTGTCAACTTGAGGCAATTCATTAACAATATAACAACAATTGGTTAGTAAAATTGGAGGGCTCGTGAGCTGTCGTCAAACGCCTTGCCTGTAAACCATTATAAGTAAGCTGAGCAAGATAGTTTATACGTTTGGAAAGTTGCTGATATTGACTCCTGCAATTTTCTTGCTAGTCTGAATTTTGCATAATATTATAAATGCAAAAGTTCGTGTGTGAGTTTCAATGTTTGTGCCCACTTAACTCCGTAACGGCTGAACAGATTTTAATCAAAATAGATGTGTGCGCGAGATTAACATATAAAATACTTTTTACCTGAGAAAATGCAGAAAAACTTCAAGTAAACTCGATGGGCGCAGGTAGTCTACAACTAAAACAATTGAAGAGCGCGCCAGAACTGTTTAAACTTAGAATGAACGCCAGATCCCTCGCAGCGATAAGGCCGCCTTTCACACGGTAGTTCCAACTTACACGATAGTTTTGTGGAAATTCTTGACCGGATTTTTCATTCTTTTTTGGAGTGTAGTTACTCGTATGTCTACTTAGTTTATGTTTTAAATGTTTGAAGAACAACATAGACACTAAAATATATGTTCACACAGACACACTTACATTCCTACGAGTACATAATTATAAATACACTCGTACTCACTCCTACAGATTGCTCTAAGCTAGAAATCCCCAATCATTTTTATCTAATAGACCACTTGCCATATTTTTCGGTTTTGAGCAGCTCACATGCTTAAATTTTTGCATTTTTGAAAATTCCTCTTCTTTAACTGTGTTTTTGACTGCTGTCTTACTGTACTGAGATGCAACTAAAAACCGATTATGCTGCAAATATGCGTAATGCTATGAGATGTAATAAATTTGCTACGAATGTTATGAAATTGCAAAACAAAGTTTGTTTATAAATTTTACAATCAAGGATGCAAATCTTTACTAATTATAAAATCGAAAAGAACTCTGTCTGTCTGTCTGTATATAGGCTAAACGGCTGAACATATCTTGATAAATTTTGCTAAATAGTTACAGGATGTCATAAGGAAGGTTTTTAGATACTTTTTTCTGAATAAATAAATATTTTTGTCATGAATTTCTGTAAATTAATAAAAAAATAACGCGCCGATAAAAAATAACTTTAAGCGTTTTTGTTCGATATTTTTTGTTATTTCTGGTGTGAACAATGAAGAGGTTATCTATCTACTAGCGACCCGCCCCGGCTTCGCACGGTGACTAATCCTTCCGTGAAAAAAAATCTAACTAATGATGGAAACCGCGTCAAAATCCGTTGCGTAGTTTAGGAGGAGTTACTCGTAGCTATTTAGATTAGACTATTAGATATAGACAGAGGGGCAGACAGACGAGGAAAGTGACTTTGCTTTATACTATACTAGCTGCGCCCCGCGGTTTCACCTGCGGTCCCACAGGAACCTTTAATTTTTTCGGGATAAAAAGTACCCTAGTCCTTTTCCGTACCCCGGCCAACATGTATGTAACATTTCGTGATGATCGGTTTAGTAGTTGAGGCGTGAAAGCCATACAAACAAATAAACAAACGAACAAACTCACTAGTTAGGATATTTCGAGAAGAAGAGATAAAAATCCATCTACGAATTTTTTGGGCAGTTGAAAATAAGAAACAAAACGTCTAGAAAATAAACTATAAAACCGCGTAGCCAAGTCCCGCTAGGGTAAGAATTCCTAAAAGCCAATAGTTCAATTTCTACGACTAAAGTTTGACTTATTTTCTTTCGAAATGAGCGCAGTTGTCTGTGTTAGTTACTGTTACCTGTGAGCAATTATGTACAGCTTACTAGAGATGATGCCACACTTCAGCGAAATGGTGCGTTTCAGTCTAATTAACTTACTTAACTTTACTTAATTTCTTGCGATCATGCTTGCCGTGTATTTTGTAGGTCATGTGTTTTGTTGGTCCATCTTAATATTTATGAATTACGTGTCACGTTGTTTGTCCGCTATAGACTCCTAAACTACTTAACCGATTTCAATCAAATTTGCACACCGTGTGCAGTTCTATCTAACTTAACAGATAGGATAGCTCACATATATATTTATATATATATAAATAATAAACGCGAACGAAGTCGCGGGGTGACAGCTAGTGTGAATATATATCTATTAAAGTGTATTAAAGTGTACGGGACATCCCGGTACTACTCATCAAAATAAGTAAGAATTACTTTTCAAGCGAGTGACAGAATGAAATGATGCAGATGTGCTTCTATTAAATTTAATGTGACATTGCAATGTACTGCCGTGTCATCTCTAGTATGTAGTTTGTAGTATCTCGAAGGCTAGGTAGTACTCACCTAGTTATGTATTAGTTTGTTAATGACTCCGCCGATACTTTCCGATTCTTTCAGTAAACGACCTTCTGAACTAGTTCGTACTTGGCTGGACCACAGACTTGCTGGGAGAAATATTTAGACTGCGCTAGTGTAAAAACTTTGGACTTCGTCGATATCGCCAACTGAATAATATAATATGTATATGTTTTTATATCAATACTAGCTGCCCTTCGCGGTTCAATAAGAACTGTATTTTTTTCGGGTTGAAAGGTACCCAGTCCTTTTTTGCACCCCTGACAAGGTGCATTAGTACGGCTACGTTAGCGACCGAAAATTCATGTCGCGTTATCGCGCAAAAATCCTCGTTCTCGGTCATCGGTGATTTTCTAAATTAGCAGTCAACTTGTTGCCTTTCTGCGGAGTTGACGTGATCAATAGTTCACCCGATAAATCGCCGAGTGACTAACTAACCGGCTACACTTGTCACGATAGCCCAAATTATCGCCGAAGGCCGCTAATGCAGCCGTTCCATATGCTAAATTTCATGACGATCGGTTGTGAAGTTAAGGCTTGAAAGCGTAACAAAAAATTGACAAACGAACTCACTTTCGCATTTGTGATATTAGTTAAGATTAGGATTATGTGAGCAAAACATTTGGGTTTAAGCGTGTAGCACGCTAGCGATATCAAATAGAACTTCGTCTCGCGATTCGCATGCGTTTAACACGCTGTTTATTAAGCACTTGTATGAATAGGTTCACAAATCATATTCACAATAATTCGAAAACGTTTCCGATCGGATTCTGAATATTTTAAACTCAAATTGATCGAATGTCAATCTATTTTTATAAATTTTGGAATAGAAAATCCTACTAATATTATAAATGCGAAAGTTTGTATGTATGGATGGATGGATGGATGATAGATAGATAGATAAACTCTTTATTGTTCACACCACAGATAACAAAAATAACAAGAGAAAAATTATGATAAAACTTATTAAATAGTGTAACAATGGATGGATGTTTGTTACTCTTTCACGTCATAACGACTGAACAGATCTGGATGAAATTTGGCACAGAGATAGATTATAGTCTAGAACAGCACATAGGATACTTTTTAACCGCGGGTGAAACCGAAGGGCGCAGCTAGTCAATTATAAATCAAATTGGAACAATGAATTACATTTAAAATCTTATGAATGCGGAATGAGATTCGAAGAATTTAAGTTTCCAATTTCTCGATTCGAACGGAAACGTTTCCGAATGATTGTTAAAGCGGGTACTGGTGCTTCGTTATTCCTAGGCCAATTCCGACTTAATGGCAGCTGTGAAGTTAGGCGCGATACGCTGCGCAGGAGTGAAAACGAAGGCATGCGCGGTGCGGAGAGGCGAGACGACGCAAAGTTTTGCTTCATAACCTCCATTAAATTTGAATCAGTCTATAACAATTCATTATACCATATCATAACCATCGTTTTCAGTCCAGTCTTACCACACCTGCGATTAAATCAGTGGCCAGGGGAGCCCTAACTGAACAGCGGTAGAAACAAGTGTGTTGCGGCATTGAATACCGATGCGCTAAGTTCGACGCAATTACACGCGCGGTTACCTCGCGCCCGGGCGGAATACAGAGCGGGCGGCAGGGCGGGCGCGGGGGCAGATGATCGATGCTTCTGCGTGTTGGGGCTAAGACAACGATACATAAATCGGCTGCGTTTATTTAAAAAACAACAACAACAATTTGAGTGCGCAATGTTGTCAACATTTTGTAGTTATAACTCAATCCAAATAACTAGCAATAAGTCGCACTTTTAAATCTGTTAAACTGTTTTGGTTACAGGTTGGAAATTTTCAGAATTCAATAAACATACCAACAGCGGACAGTGACCTTTAAAAAAAATTAGGGCTAGTGGCTCTGTTAGCTGTAGACCTAGCGGCCGTCGTCTGTTCTACTCTACATTCCTCTCCCGACCTGTAGAGGAAACCAAGGACCTGGACAGAACTCAAGACAGAATTCGGACATACGAAATCATTCTCGGGCACGCGCTCGGAGAGTCAACACGTCCTGAAGATGCCTTGTGGAGAGGCGAAACACGTGTCGACGAAGTGCTCGAAGAATAGGGATTTTTTATTGCTTTTTTATTGTATAATTTTTTAATTGTATTGATTTTGTTCCGAAGACGGGTCTGAGCAGTAGCGCACTTGTAGCGCCTCACTCAACTGCCGTCTTTGTACTTCTTCACTCTACAAAATTTCAAGGCTAGAGTGAATAAGTACCTTATAGGTCGTCGTGCTCCATCTTAGAGCACAACGTCGCTTAACATCAGGCGAGTTAGTGGTCAAACGCCGACCTATTTCTACATAAAAAAAAAAACGATAAAACTTTGTTGTAAATTTCATGAGATGAGGTCGGTTAAATTCGTTAGTTGAAATATCAAATTGTATAATGTTTAAATTAGATTCAAATATCAATTTGTATGAAGTTTCCTAGTAAATTTGATTAAATTAATTAAAATAAAAAATCCAAATTAAAAATAGAATAGAAAATTCATATTCCTTGATGTACTTAATGCGACGTTAAAGCGGAATTACACTAAATTTTAGTTCAAGTAACAATACAAAAGCATTTTAGTTGAAGCAAAGCGTAAACGCTCGCTAGGTCAAAAAAAATTGATAGCTGCTTAAAACGGCCCAGAGCAATAATAATATAATAATAATAATTTCTGGACACTTCCACACACGGTCGCCTGACCCCAAACTAAGCCAAGCTTGTACTATGGCTGCCAGAGACTGATATACATACTTAGATATTTTTAAATACATACTTAAATACATATTAACACCCAGACATAGAACAAACACAAATGTTCATCACATAAATGTTTGCCCTAGGTGGGAATCGAATCCACGCCCCCAAGCTCAGAAGGCAGGTTCACTACCACCTGAGCCACCGAGGCAGTCAACCTAAGTACCTCTTGGTGTAGCTCGCAGTACAAGTCGATGCCATTAAACAAATACAAGCTAGACAGGCCGCCCTCACGGGCGGGCGCGGCGAACGAACGTGGACTCTATGCGAGCCCGCTAACACTCGCTCGAATTTGTCCTCCGAATGTGGTCGTTTAGATAAGACAATCTGCGCTTTGGCTCTGATCGTATAGTAACGATACATGGCTCGGGTGATGCTTCTAAGTTTTACTAGATTTGTCTACTAGTAAAATTATAATATGTCTCTAAAGTAAAATTACACTACATGGACTCCGGGACCGTGACTTTTGTTACTTACTCTGGTATCTTTCTTATTATTAATTTAAGGGGAATAGAATAGGGTAGAGGAGGGGTTTGTTAATCGTATCAAGTCTTAATCTAAGGCTAAAGGTCATTAGATTACTTATTGCTACATTGTGAGTACCACAAACAGACTAGCGACCCGAAAGCAGCACCCGATCACGAGTATGACGAATGTGCCAGCCATCGCTGTCATCAAGCATATTTGTTACATTGCATGCAACACCAGTTAATATTAGAAATTATAAATGGATTGATGATTGAGAACGAGCCGACACACGACGCCGCCGCAAGAAGGTTGGCTAATAAAGATATTTGTATTTGTTTTAATCCGATCATTTGAAATCTTTACAGAGATCTAGACAGAAATTTTAACTTGATCGAAAAACATCATACAGTATAACTATTCGAGACTATACTATATCCTATATAACTATACTATATCGAGACTGTGCAACATTTATTAGCAAGAAGGTCCGAATGAAATATAACAACAATATCTTGCAATAAAAATCACTCACACTATTTATACCGCAGGAGGTCACATAGAAACAGACAAAGAGACATACATCTAGAAAATATTACATTCTTTTAGGGCAGTTGAGTAAAAGTAAAAAAAATAATCAATGAATCGTTTATGTTCTAAAGTCACATTCATAACAATACATAACAAAGTATTAAATCCTTGTTATGTACCCACATACTCGTCAAATTAACATGAATAGCATTTCACAATTATTTGTGAATGATGGGTGTCCGTCCACCTGCAAGCTCAGCGCCCGACCGCCTCGCAAAAAATAAACTGCAACATGAAGTCTGCCTTTAGATCTACCTTTTATCTTTTAAGCCATCTTTTAGAGCTGCCGACGAACTGACCGCAGGTGACCCGCGCTCGCTCTAAGAGCTGAAACACACCAAATCCGGTTGCAGTCCAGTCCTTGCAGTGCAGTCCGTTAGCATTACGGGTGTAGTACGTGAGACGTCACACCAAACTGCACGCACCTGCAAGAAACTCTTTTATTGATATTTATTGAACTGTGACTCGTAACTAGTGGAGTTATCACTCAATTAAATTATGATTTCTGATTTTTGAACACGGACTGCACTGCACGCACGGATTGGTATGGCGTCCAGTAAGAAAGTCCGTTGAATACCCCGTCACTCGCGCTGTAACTGCATTGCACGCATCCGTCCTGTACCAGCGTGCGATCTGTCAGTTCGACGTTGGCAACGAGCTGTCCGCGTGTCACACGCTACTGCACTCGGACTGGAAACGGACTGCTTTCGATGTGACGTTTGTCATAGAATGTTATACTTTACTGGTTCTCGCAAGACGGATCGAAATCCATATGGACTGCCGTTGCAGTTGGGCACACTAACCTTAAAGTAGACGATGCAAAACTTAATACTTTTTGATTTAAAATTATCAAAAAGTATTAAGTTTTGAAGCGATAATAGCCTAGTTAGAGAAAGCCCGCCTGTCAAGGCGAAGGGGAGCGATCTCGATCCCAGCCAACGGCACGCACCAATATGTTCATTGTGTGAACATATGTGCGTATTGTGTGTCATCTGCTACATGACTGGAGCCCGGTATGTGGCGACAGGCTCACCTCTTTTCACATTTGAGACTGAACATCATCCGGCGCAGTGTGGGTGTTGTATTACACCTCTGCCAGGCTCCTCGGGGAAAAAGCGTGACGATATGTATATATCTTGGTTTTTATACATTCCAAGGAAGGAGGATATTATGTTATGTTATATTTTGTTTATTAAGCTATTTTTTTATGAAAAGTGAGGCGGCCGGTGTCTGAGCTTACAGGTGGATGGATACTCGTATAATCTGCCTGTTGTAGATTAATGATCCTGTTATTGTATACGATGGAGCTAATGACGTAAACACCTGAGATTCGAGTTAATTAACAAATATAATTGGATACAACTAGTTACAAATCAATACAGAAGCTGGGAGAAGGGGGATTTTGTTAGTTGGCCGAATAGTAACATTAGCCTTAAGTTATACAGGCCGGGCGTAAGGCGAGGATGCGGCGTGGACAAGGGCCGAGTGCGCCACGCCTTTCCCCCAAAGGAACCGGTAGAGGAGTACAACACCTACATTTCGCCGGACGATATGTAGTCCCAAATGTGACAGGGGGCGAGCCTGTTGTCATTCACCGGGATCCAGTCATGTAGCAGATGACATTAAATACGCACAGATGTTCACACAATGAACAAATTGGCGCGTGCCTGCGGCTGTGCCCGAACCCGCTTCTTTTGGCTTGAGAGGCGAGTCTTCTCCGACTACGCTATCATCGCTCATAGACTGCGTAAGAAAGAGGGTTATGTTTTTCGACCGTAGGTATGAATTTATGTTTGTTTGTGTGTATGTGTGCATGTGGCTATGTATGCACGAAGTTTCTAAAGATGGCACGCTCTACAGCCTAAAATTTTTTTTCCAAAATACTCGTACATACATTCATCCCATATCTGCGGCCTAAACAGCTTGATGTATATAAAGGTTGCCTGGAAGAAATCGCTTTAGGCGATAAGGCCGCCCTTGTACTGCCGAATGATATTTTATCTTAATATATATAAATCTCGTGTCACAATGTTTGTCCTCAATGAACTCCTAAACCACTTAACCGATTATAATAAAATTCGCACACCATGTGCAGTTCGATCCAACTTGAGAGATAGGATAGTTTAAATCTCAAATTATAGTCGCAATTTTAATTTATTGCTAATTAAACGCGAACGAAGTCGCGGGGTGACAGCTAGTTGTTTAATATTTTCTTTATGTTTGTTTTACTTTGTATTTTTGGTGTGCAATATAGATGTATTGTATTGTATTGTATTGTATGTATTTCGACATGTGAGGTGTCATTTGAATCGTCTTGTTAGTGGAAGTGACGTAGGGTACAACATTTTAATTATCGTCGTAATTATAATTATGAGGAGTATCAGACTACATTTTGGCGTCGGGTTTTTTTTGTTTACCTTTTAATAATGTTACTAGTCTAATAATTTCATTAAATATTTTGATGTTCAACAAAATCTTGATTCAATTTCTCAAAAGCACCACTTTCCTTGTAATATTTCCCTCCCGCGAAGCGAATTCGTTCATTCGCCGAATGGCGTCACATTTCTGGACGAAGTCGCAAACTTGCTTTAATTTGTTTTAATTTTCGACCGGCAGTTGACAAAGGGCGGGTAATGTAATTATGCCAATTGACGAATATTCGCCGCGAGTTCGCTCGACCTAATACGAATGTAAATTGTTATTCGTTTATTATTCGTCAGAATTGTAAGAAGTTGAAGTTCGAAGTGCAATGTCAAAAATTGAAAGAACAGTTATTTTTCATAAGTGTTTAAAAATGTAATTATTATTCTTTATTTATTTTCTGTGTATCTTTTAAATTTTAATTTAGCTTATTTTATTTATTGTGTATTAATCTTGAGTGTCTGTCTTTTAAGTGTTACTTATCTATTTATCTTTATATTTGCGAAAACTTGTAATTGGCCTTCTGTCTCTATCTTCTATTTATAATTTTGTACCTAGCTGTAAGTTTTCCTAAGAAAATAAAATAAAATAAATTCAAAATTATAAACTTAATTTGTTAAACAATTTTTCGAAATGTCTTGTACATATTTGAGATTCCCAAAGCAGCTGCGATTTTTAAAGTTATAAATACATACACGGAGGCCCGCAACTAGATAAATATCTGTTGTATCCTTTTCTCAGAGTTATGTGACGTTTATCGGAGATAAGTGGATAGTTTGTAAAGATTTGTTTAGAAATATGTCGAAGATATAAGAACCTAACTGTAATTTTATTGAACTATATTTTACTGTGTATTACATACACCTTTGTCTGTTAATAAAGTTGAGTTTACACTGGAGCGGAGGTATGTGAGGCAGATAAGCGATGCGCGAGGAAAACCCACCAAAAGCATCACTTCACTTAACATTACACACTCATAGCTAGGTCTAGGTCTCCCTGTGTCGGGATGTCATAGAACACACACAAATACAGGCTTGTAACACCCAGACCCAGTATAGATATTGAAATTCATCATTTAAACATCTGCCTGACCGGGAATCGAACCCAGAATTTGCTTATAGAGTAGTCGAATTCAGACTAGGCTAAGGAGTTCCTTAAGTTGTTGCGACTTGCAAAATTAACACAGCGAAGTGATCTTATCAGTGGTGGATTTGGCAGTCTTGGCCGCCCTACACCGTGTGGTACCAGCCGCCCCTTTCTCATCTTCCAGGACTACTTAGACATGTATAAATTCGCCACAATTGTATTTAACACCATCGTGGTGGAGTTCCTCATGTCCATGTCAGTGTAGATAGACTATTCGATTCGCAGCGTCTATATAACCCGCCCGGATCCTGTTGGTGGGGTTCTTCCTCGCGCATCGCTCATCTTCCTCTTCTGGAGTATAATTATCGAACCTGCTCACAAAATTTCACGAGAATCGGTTGAGGACTGCCACCTGTAGAGGAGACAGACGTCGGCCGCGAGGTCTACAGCTCACAGAGCCACTAGTACTACGGGATTCAAACCCACTACCCCCAGGCAACAAGTGACTCTTCCACTGAGCCACGGCGGCTGTATTAACTAAGTAATTGAAAGTTAATTAAGCTGAAATCCCTCACTACAGTCTCTGTCCTGAACAAAACATAATATAACACTGAATTCTTATCTCTAAACCGAAATACGCGACCTTTCGAATTTCGAACAAGAAATTACATTTCAGCGCCATACGAAATTGATCTCTAAATTTTGGGGGTAAGGTTTTTTTTGGCCTGCACTCGGAAGGTGTTAGGAGATTTGAAAGGATCTCTTGAAAGACGCCGGAAATCGGGTGACTCGTACTAAAGACACTTTGTAAGGGCGAGAGCAGGGTGAGAAGGATACAGCGGGATATAGAATATACTAGCTGTTACCTGCGACTTCGTTCGCGTTTACTCAGAAAAAAATATATCTAAAACCTTCCTCGTGAAATTTTGTAACTAATTTTATAAAATTTCATTAAGATTCGTTGTCAATTAGCGGCGAAAAGTCTGAAAACACACAGACAGACAGAGTTACTTTCCATTTTATAATATTAGTATTAACTAGTTTAGCCCCGCGGTTTTACCATTATTTCCCGAGTTGTTAATTATTTTCATTGAAATGAAAAGTTTTACATTTCCATTTCAGTGATGAAGATCGTACTAACAAAATTTTACCAAAATGTGTCCAGCCGTTCAATATTGAAAAGGTTAGAAAGCGACATTGATCACAATCGATCGATTACAAAAATACCTTACAACTAGCATTGCTTCGCGGTTTCACCCGCTTGCTTCAACAGTAACTGTTATTTTTCTCGGGATGAAAAGTAATCATGTCCTTTTCTGCACCCTCCTCAATGTGTATGCAAAATTTCATGAATTTCGGTTGAGTAATTTGAGCGTAAATGCGTAACAAATAAACTCACTATCGCATATATTAATATTAGTTGGAATTACTTACTGGTATTATTGTAGTGTTTTAAGTTAGTTACTGTTTCTGAATTATGTTGGCAGGTCTAGGATTTTGGGTGGTAACTACCACCGTCATAATAAACAGTTTCACAATGTCATGCCGTGTGTAATTGTGGCCTCCGATTCCCTATCACTAAAAACCACAATATTTCAGTGTTGTTTAAATTCGTGTTCTTACGGTAGAGGAAAACATCATAAGGAAACCGACATAATTATTGTCCTAAAATTAATAATTTGAAAGACATGTGACATCCACTAGCCCGCACTGAGCCCGTGTGGTGGATAACGGCTCAAACACCCTCGATGTAGGGTAGGCCGGTGTCCATGCTGTGGGGCGTCAATGACTATACTTACTTACGATTGTTTTTTGAAAAATAAACTTGCAGATTGCAGAAAACCACTCGTAAAAAGTGGTTTTTACAGTACCCTATCCTCTGCTCCTATACTCCTATACTCTAATCTACTCCTATCCTCTGCTCCTATACTCTACTCTACTCCTATAATCTACTCCTATACTCTACTCCTATACTCTACTCCTATACTCGACTCCTATACTCTACTCCGATGCTCTACTCCTATACTCTACTCCTATATTCTACTCCCATACTCTACTCTTATACTTCTATACTCAGAAATCAGAAATCAGAATTTATTGATAATTCCTATAGTTACACGTCACAGTTGAATATTTATAATTAAAAACGAATGTCAGAACAATAATAATTGATAATTATGTCAAATATAAAAATAATTCATTAATGTCATTATACAGATAAGTATAGTAAAAATAGTTTAATAATATGTAAGTATAGCTATTATTATCCAAAATAATAATAGTTCAAAAATCTCTTATTTTAAAATAAGCTTCAATGTCATAAAACATATTATCTAGTAACCAAGCTCTCATCTGGGTTTTGAAGCACGCGGTAGAAGGCGCATCCCGAACGGAATTTGGTATACGGTTATAGACCGCCGGCCCTAAAATATACTCCTCTACTCTATCGTCTAATCCTATCACCTCGTCCTCTCCTTTACAAGTAGTATAAGACCACGAAGTAGGTTGCAAGGCGCGAATAAATTTAATGTATTAACCGTTCCCTGCAACTGGGTCCAAGCCCAGCGCTGGGCAACTGTCCACTCGCTTCACACGATTAATCTGGCCATTTGCCTGAGCGAAGCGACGGCCTCTGGGCAATCTAATAGACAAAACATAACATATCGTCACGCCTTTCCCCCGAAGAGGCTGCCAGAGGTGTACAACGCTCATACTTCGCCGGACGATTATATATAATTTATTTTTTTATATACTTATTATATTATATATTATCGTCAGGCGATCAGACTTCGCCGGACGATATTCAGTCTCAAATGAGACAGGGGGTGAGCCTGTCGCTATATACCGGGCTCCAGTCATGTAGCAGATGACATACAGTACGCACATATGTTCACACAATGAACAAATTGGTGCGTGCCCTCGGCCAGATCCGAATCTGCTGCCTATGGCTTAAAAGGCGAGCCTTCATATCTTCAGGCTATCACCATTAACAATCAAAAAAAATGAATTAAAACACTCACAACGTAATGCTCTAAACAGTCTATGCTGTTAACCATTTTATGATTATTTATGTAATTACAAACAAGAGATACAAAATTTAAACTCAATTGTTTTTACTTAACTAGCGTGGTAAATAAGAATTACGTTTACAATTAAGAGAACCAAAAACAGTAAGCCTTGCGAAGTAGTCCTCACTAGGTTGACCCGTGTCGAGAACTACTGCACTACATCTCACTACATAGCCGAGCAAACATCGCACTAACAAAAACATTTTGTTAGAATAATTATCCATAATATATGTAAATATGCATGTATAAAACAAAGAACAACTATGTTAAACATTTACAACAACAGATATTCAATAAGTTACACAATATCGCACAAGCCGCCTTAATCTCCGAACGTGGAACATAATAATATACCAGACGCACTGTACCATTACAATATGATTATAGAGCGCATTAACAACACTTGACTGTATTACACTCTACTGAAACGACGTCTCGTTCTACCCCGCAAGCTTGGGCGGGAGTGAGGGAGCAAGAAGACTTAAGACAAATATTAAGACCGCGACGTCGATTGTTTGATTTCCGCCGCGTTGGAAACACTACCTGTGTCACTAAACGGGTTACGGGTAGGGATGGGATAGATGTGGAAAGTTATCGATATCGATTATTATATCTTTTGAACAGACATTTTGAACCCACATTGAGTTTGAATAAACAAAAGCCGCAGTGCATAATCCTACTAATATTATAAACGCGAAAGTTTGTAAGAATGGATGGATGGATGGATGTTTGTTACTCTTTCACGCCAGAACGGCTGAACAGATCTGAATAAAATTTGGCACAGAGATAGATTATAGTCTAGAATACTTTTTAACCGCTTGTGAAACCGCAGGGCGCAGCTAGTTGAAAATAAGTCTCGTCATGTAACACCTGTCATCACCTGTGAAATGTTAATGAAGGTAATGTGGTGTCGGTAAATGCCGATGCGGTTAAGGGTGGTAATTATCACAAAGGTACCTAAGTAATTTTGGTCACAGGTCGTCACTATCAGCTCATTACCGAATGGAGGTAGTAGAAATGTCTTAGATCCATTTTGTGACTGCTATCAATTTGTTGAACTTTTTTTTTTTAATTAGCCATAATTTTATTGACGACTGACTCTGATACTGCCTAGCTTTTTTGACGCGCAACCCACAACACTATTTACATTATAATTTAAAAAATATGCCCTAATAGGATACTTATAATGATTACTCAATACATTTTTCAATTCTAGAATTTTAATTTAATATTTCAAAGTAGACATTGGACGTTTAATCGACAAGTGTTATCAAGGATGCAAGCGCTTCCCTAGCTCCCGTCTCCCGGCTTTGTCTGGTGATTGTCTCATCGCCGATTTATACGACGCGCGCAATATCCGTGTGTCGACGCACGCACGATGTGTACTCGAGAGTATTTACTGTATCTGTACATACTCGTACACGTATTATAACTAACATGTATCTACTTGACGACCCTCTTAGTCTTCAAGCTCGTACCTCTCCACAATAGTTTATTTCAAATAGCAAGTCAGCTATGACAGGCTTAGATCAGATATTCGGGACATTCGGGACATTTTGGCACACATGGTCGTCAGAACTAAGCAAAGCTTGTCTATGGCTGCCAGAGACTGATTAACTTGCATATATATTTTTAAATGCATGCTCATACAAATATTACCCAGACATAGAACAAATACAATGTTCATCACAAGAATATTTGCCCTAGGTGGGAATCGAACCCACGCCCCCTAGCTCAGACGGCAGGTTCATTGCCAACTAAGCCACCGAGGCAGTCAATAGCACCTTGAAAACATGGCTTAGGTCATGGTATAATAATTTACTCCACCAGGTAAAGCATTCCGGTCACGTGGGCAACACGTAGTGACCTTAATCGATGCAAAAGCAAGACCGAAATAAGTCATTTGTAGATAGTTCAAAAGAGACAGATGACGATGACGAGTGACGTCATTACGTGTTTGCTCCCGGAATGCTTGACCTTGTTTTTTTGGATCATGGGCTATATCAAGCCAAGTTGTGTAAGCCGTGTTTCGCTGTCAGTCGCTCTGTGATCTAATTGTGCTTAAAACACTTTAACAAATGTCATCAACGTAATTGCAGAATGATAAGGCTTAGATTCCAATGAAGCTTTAGAACGTGTTGTTTTGCATCCCCGCGGAATATGTAGAGGTAGTTATACTCCACTAGCAGAGCATGACCAAACTATGGGGCAACCTTGAAATTGAGAAAAGTGGGCCTGTGAGCTGAGACCTCACGACTGGCGTGTGTGCTCCTCTATAAGTCACCTTCCTCTACCGAGTCTCGTGAATTTTTTTGGCAGGTTCTTAGTTGTTACAGTTTTTTCTGCTAAGTCTGTTTTTTGATTTTTTTCAAAATTGCGGAGATTTAATGATAAAAAACATCTCTCCGCCGTTTGTCCGTAATTCATCCGAAAATCCATAAACTGCACAGACAAAAAAATGTTTGCAGAATTATTGAACCTACTCACAAAGTTTCAAGAGAATATGTTCAGAAATGCGAGCTGTAAACAAAGACAGAGATCTGAACGGAATTAGCACAGAAATTCGAACAAACGAAACCATTTTCGTTGCAGCTGAGCAAAGACGCTTCGCTCGCCAACGGTCGCTCGGTCGAGTAATACCTCTTTCTATAAGTAGGTAGTTACCTCACCCGCATAGACGATGCGTCAACTTCAAGTTAAACTTCAACTATCGCTTGGCTTTAAAGAAATACCGAAACAAATAGTTGCAAAAAACTTAAACAGACTCGGACAAGCGGGACTAGTTACTTGAACTCTTCGAGGTAGATTTACGAAGTATTTGCCAAAAGTAAAGTACTTAGATGTTAACTTAGTAGCTTAGTAGTAACGACGAGCATGTATGAAGGGACTAATGGAAGTAGAAGAAGTGAAATATGTGTACCAGGATCGTAGCGAGTGGAGAGAACTGGTCTCTGCCTACCGCTACGGGAAAAAGGTGTGTATGTGTGTACCTAAACTTAGTAGCCCCTATTTAGAACGCTAAATTGCCAAATCCAGACTAGCTAATAGTATTGATGTCCTTGTCTAATACGCTGGATTAGCGAAGACAGGTATATTTTTAGCTCGTTTAGTTAGATTTAGTCATTTAGCGTGCTAAGGATTATTAATTACTATTGCGTTAAAATCATTGTTAACCGATGAAACGGAGAAGGTTTACAAGTCGACGCGTTTACATAGATATTTTTTATGTATGACCACACATAACTTTTTACAGAGTAGTCCGATTATATGTTGTATTACTGCTCCACAATTTTTTTTCTGCAATATTTTTTTTTAAATAAAATCTTTGACTTGTTGCCCTAAAAACCTAGTTAGACCACGCGACACTTCCATTTAATTTTGTTTATAAAAAAGTATAATTAAAACAAATACAAAATTACGATTAATGTTTCAAGTGTACAAATGTTCATGAATGTTTGATCTATTTCCATTATTTTTTTCCTATGCAGGAAATTATATGGAATGATATTACAGAAATCTACCCTTGCGACAATCACCTGCATTTCACCGAAGTTGGTCGTGACCTGTAAATAATACAGCAGAACACCGAAAGAAAACTACCTTTTTGTCTAGGACGGAACCTCGCAAGTTATACTGTGTGTTGTTTTTAAAGAAACTTACCTGTTTGAAGCACGACAGTTTTGGGGTTCACTGGTAAAATGAAAACGACCGAAACTTAAACAAGTATACATTTGAAATACCCCTGACACTGATTTTCATCAACACCGATTTTCATCAAACATAGCTACGAGTAAGAACACTCCCGACTAATTCATCTTTCAAACAAAAAAAATCAAAATCGGTTCATCCATTCGGGAGCTACGATGCCACAGACAGACACACACACACACACACACACGCACACACAGAGAGAGAGAGAAACATGTCAAACTTGTGGGGTGTCACATAAATATAATGCATAAAATAAATAAATAAATAATTATATAAACTAAACTAAACACATAAATAAGTAAATAATAAAAACAAAGAAATTCTTACCTATACTTACCGGGCGAGTTTAAAACGCTCGTCGCTTATGGACAGAACGGTGCTCGTGCGCCGGCCGTCTCGATGCGCCGAGCCGTCAAGCGACGAGGCAGTGTTTTCCTACCTAACGATTGCGCGTGTTTATGCTCCGCGATATTTGTCCGGTTAAAATTGTTTGTCATAGTTTTTGTTTGTGTAAATTCATAGACATTATTAGTGAATTGTCAATTGAGCTTTTATGATTATAAACATTTCAAAATATACTCAAGTGAAGTGGTTTTCCTACTTAAATACCCAGACTCACACCCATAACTGGTGACCCCTCTCATGAACAATAAAGTGTGTAAAGAACGAAATTGAACTTATAGTGACTTAATAGTGCATATTTTGTGACTGAACAGTGCATATTTCGTTTAATTGAACAGTGCAAATTAAAATTATTGGGTGATCCTACCACTATTTAATGTGGGTATTTGAAAAAATTGTGTGGACCAAGTCACAAGCTGATAGCGATTTAAAGAAAATATAAATTTTTTTTTTGCTGATTATTATGACGGCACCGAACAAAGATGCGGGACATGTTCCAACTGTCTCCTCCGAGTTATTTAGAGTGGGGATACGAGTCCCCCCTTTCTGGCCAGAAGAACCCGAGATATGGTTCGCTCAAGTCGAAGGGCAATTTGCAGTGTCGAATATTACTTCAGACGTGACGAAGTTCAATTACGTCATTGGCCAGCTTGACCACCAATTTTCAAAGGAAGTAAAAGACATCATAATTACTCCTCCAGCAACTGACAAATATGACAAATTGAAGACAGAGCTTATCAAACGCCTGAGTGCTTCGCGTGAAAAGCAAGTTAAACAACTTCTCATGCACGAAGAGTTAGGAGACCGTCGCCCATCCCAGTTCCTGAGGCATTTAAAAAGTTTAGCGGGACCGAAAGTGCCAGAAGACTTTATAAAGACCATTTGGACGAGCAGACTACCACGTAGCGTACAGACGGTGATAGCCGCACAGCCTACGGCATCAATGGAGGTACTGTCCGACTTGGCCGATCGAATCCAAGATATAGCACCTGCCACACCGCAAGTATCAGCCGCATCATTTTCATCATCAGCTGCATCCGCACCTGGTTCGATGTTGGAAGCTATGGCCAATGAAATAGCCGAACTTCGCAGGCAGATGAAGACGCTGCTGGATCGTGAACCTCGCGCTCGAACCCGCCAAAGAAGCCGTAGCCGCTCTGGAACCAGATCCAACTCCAACTACAGAAAGTTCCCGAATTGTTGGTACCATTGGAAATTTGGATCGAAAGCGACAAACTGCGTCAAACCTTGCAACTATCAAGCGGAAAACTCTCAGGGCGGTCGGTAATGGCGACAAACGACCGTCCCAACCAGTCTGGTCGCCTGTTCGTCGTAGATCGTCGGTCGAAGATGCAATTCCTTGTCGATACAGGAAGCGACGTTTGTGTCTTCCCACGGCGTTCACTACATGAGCGTCGTCCCAAGTCAGATTTTGAACTCTCTGCTGCTAACGGTACATCTATCAGCACTTACGGATTTACTCACCTGGATTTGGATCTCGGATTACGCCGCGATTTTCCATGGCGTTTCATCGTTGGTGACGTCACTAAGGCAATCATTGGAGCAGACTTTCTGAAGTTCTACGGCCTTCTAGTAGACATTCGCAACCAACGCTTACTAGACAATACGACAACACTCTCTGTCGTGTGCGCACCTGCAAACTCGTCGACTGCGATTTCTTCCATCAAGATACCAATCGGCGAGTCTCGTTACGACCAAATCCTGAAGGAATTTCCTGAAATAACAAACCCATCCAGTAAGCCGACAGAAGTTAAACACCGTACCGTTCACTTCATAAGGACTACGCCAGGACAGCCAGTGTCCTGCAACCCACGCCGCCTAGCACCAGACAAACTAAAAATAGCCAAAGCTGAAATTGATTCCATGCTGAAGTCAGGTATCGCACGACCATCGGAGAGCTCCTGGGCGTCACCGTTACATCTCGCACCGAAGAAAGAAAACGGATGGCGGCCTTGTGGAGATTACCGAATGCTAAATGCTCGCACCATACCTGATAGATATCCAATTAGACATGTGCATGACTTTACTCACAGTATTTCAGGCTGTAAAATATTTTCAACAATCGACCTCGTCAAAGCTTTCCACCAGATTCCTGTAAATCCTGAAGACATCCACAAGACCGCCATCACGACACCGTTCGGATTATACGAATTTCCATGTATGACGTTCGGATTGCGAAATGCTGGGCAGACGTTCCAACGTTTTGTCGACGAAATGACACGCGGACTGGATTTTGTCTACCCGTACATCGACGATTTTTTGATTTTCTCGAAAAACGAGGGTACCCACGAAGAACACCTTCGTATTCTCTTCACCCGACTAAAGGAACATGGAATCGTCATCAACACTTCAAAATGCAGTTTTGGCCAGTCGGAAGTCAAATTCCTAGGCTACCACATATCAGCCAACGGAATCAAGCCTCTATATGAGAAAGTAGAAGCAGTCAGAACATTTCTACCTCCCAAGACAGTCAAAGAGCTCCGAAGATTCTTGGGGATGCTAAACTTCTACAGAAGATTTATTCCCAACGCTGCTGAAGTCCAAGCGCCACTTCATACTCTCATGACTGGTTCTGTAAAAGGTTCCCACCCTATTAACCTCTGTGGAGATACTCTGAAAGCCTTCGAGAATTGCAAAGAAAGCCTCTGTCGCGCCGCACTTCTTGCGCATCCAGATTGTCAAGGCAAACTAGGCCTTGTCACAGACGCATCAGATACTGCAATTGGTGCTGCCTTACAACAATACCAAGATGGTGACTGGCAGCCGCTTGCCTTCTTTTCACGCAAGTTGAGCCCAGCGCAGAGAAAGTATTCTCCTTACGACAGAGAACTTCTGGCGATTTATGAAGCATTGAAATACTTCAGACATATGGTCGAAGCGAGGGAATTCACAATTTACACAGACCATAAGCCATTGTGTTTCGCCTTTCATCAGCGCAAAGACAAGTGTTCTCCGAGACAGTTTCGTCATCTGGATTTCATATCCCAATTTACAACAGACTTGAGACACATCTCGGGGAAGGATAACCTAGTCGCTGACACGCTGAGCAGAGTAGAAGAGCTGGAACTGTCAATAGATTTCTCTCAGCTTGCTAAGTCACAGGCATCGGACCCTGAGTTAAAAGACATGCTGGAACGTGGAACATCGTTACGACTAGAGAAGGTGAAGATACCTGGAACCCGTGCTGAATTATATTGCGACGTCAGCACACTTATTTCAAGACCTTACGTCACAAAGCCTATGCGCAAGCAAGTTTTTGATAGCTTGCACGCATTAAGCCACCCCGGTGCCAACGCAACGATCAAGTTAGTAGCAGAACGCTACGTATGGCCCGGCGTTAAGAAAGACTGCAGAGAGTGGGCACGTACATGTCTAGCTTGTCAGCGTTCTAAGATAACTAGGCATGTATCCTCCCCTTTAGGAACTTACCAGCTGCCACGTGCACGCTTCATTCACGTGCATATTGATCTCATCGGACCACTTCCAATCTGTAATGGAAATAGATATTGTCTCACCGCCATAGATCGCTTCACTCGATGGCCTGAGGTGATACCAATCCCTGATGCGACAGCTGAAACGGTAGCAAAAGCCTTACTCACTGGATGGATATCGAGATTTGGATCCCCCGTGGACATAGTAACAGACCGCGGCAGGCAGTTTGAATCTTCGTTATTTCAATATCTATCCAAAATAGCAGGATTTCATCATAAAAAGACCACTGCATATCATCCAGCATGTAATGGAGTTATAGAGAGATTCCACAGACAGCTGAAAACTGCTATTACCTGTCATGCTACTGAAAACTGGATGGAAGCCTTACCTTTCGTGTTACTCGGCATCCGAAGCGCGTACAAGGAAGATGTCCGAGCGAGCGCTGCAGAACTTGTTTACGGAGAACCGCTACGCTTACCGGGAGAATTCTTTGACCCGAGCACAGCTGGAACAACCGACATTACAGAGTACTCTGCCAGATTACGCTCTTTCGCCAACGATCTGAAACCTTCACCTGCTTCGAGACACGCCAAGCCATCCATATTCATTTTCAAGGACTTACCTACTGCCAGCCATGTATTCCTGCGAGAAGACGCAGTACGAGCTTCCTTGTCACCAGCATATACAGGTCCACACGCAGTTCTGGAGAGATCTGAATAAGTATACAAACTTTTAATAAAAGGCAAACCTGTCACAGTATCGGTAGACCGTTTGAAGCCAGCCTACGTATTGAATGACAGACGCAAAACTCCAGACGAATCTCCTGACGACACACCTCCACCTGAAAACATACAAAGAAAAACAAGATCAGGTCGTACAGTAAAGTTCCCAGATCACTATCGACCGTAGACACGATCTCTGGAAGGGAGTGATGTGGGGTGTCACATAAATATAATACATAAAATAAATAAATAAATAATTATATAAACTAAACTAAACACATAAATAAGTAAATAATAAAAACAAAGAAATTCTTACCTATACTTACCGGGCGAGTTTAAAACGCTCGTCGCTTATGGACAGAACGGTGCTCGTGCGCCGGCCGTCTCGATGCGCCGAGCCGTCAAGCGACGAGGCAGTGTTTTCCTACCTAACGATTGCGCGTGTTTATGCTCCGCGATATTTGTCCGGTTAAAATTGTTTGTCATAGTTTTTGTTTGTGTAAATTCATAGACATTATTAGTGAATTGTCAATTGAGCTTTTATGATTATAAACATTTCAAAATATACTCAAGTGAAGTGGTTTACCTACTTAATACTTAAGTGGTTTTCCTAAATTATACCCAGACTCACACCCATAAACTTATAACACCCCGTCGTTCTTGGGTCAGGAAATAAAAAAAATTACAGTAAATTTTGATTGTAAAGTACTTTTAGAGTACAAATCATAATAATAATGTACTGGCTAGTCGTACGCTTCGAAAGGAGACCTCGCATACCTCTGTAACTTCTGGTCCGACTTTGCTCATATGTGAACTTAAAAATTGTATTTGCATGAACTACTTGCCTGGAAAATTTGATGAAGATCGGATCAACGATACTCAAGTTATCGTCAAACAAACAAATACGCCGAGATGTCCGATGTGGAGGTAGTGTAGTGTAGTGTAGTGGAGTACGATGTAGAGTGTGAGAGCTCGCTTAGCTCGGTCCCTAATACTGTAATATGACGTTTGACGCTCGAAATATCTACTTCTTGAGTATGGATATAAAGTTGAAAAATTCGTTTTCAATTTAACTTGATAGTGTTCATTATTTGTTCAAATTTTTGCATTAAGAAAAAGGCTGGCATTCTGGTAAGTATTTCATGTTTTCTTTATTGTAAATAATATTTTTCCAGGCAAATAAAAAAATATTAGGTTCGCCCCGCGGTTTTCCTCGCGATTGAAAACTGTCCTATGTGCTATTGTAGACTATAATCTATCCTTGTGCTAAATGTCAACCAGATCTGTTCAGGCGTTCTGGCGTGATTGAGTAACAAACATCTATTCAAACTTTCGCATTTATAAAATTTCTAGATGCGCCTCGCGGTTGAAAAGTAGCCTATGTGCTAATCCAGGGTCAAACCTACCTCCATGCCAAATTTCATCAAAATTCGTCCATCCGTTTAAGCGTGAAGAAGTAATACACTTATAAACTTTCGCCTATGAAATATTAGTGTGATGTGATTTAGTGAGGTGGCGTATGTCTTATGTAGATGGCGGTTTAAGCAAAATATCCAAAAATTATTATAAAACACTTTGAATATCAGCTATGCACAGAACTGTTGCAGACGCGCTCAATTTTCCGCTGGCCGTTGGCTGACGGAACCCATCGAGTTCTCTGATGATTAAATACTTGCTCCAGTCAAAAGTGTGAGTTTTTGCTCCTGAATTTTGCGGCTCCTTGCTGGAACTGAAGGGCAGTTCGACTAACCACGGCCAATACTTACTGGACTGTTGACGTTGCGTTTGTTTTTAAAAATATACGCGTCAACTTGTAAACCTCCTCCGTTTTGTCGGTTAAAAACGAACGTGAACGCAGTATCAATAACAAGTAATATTATTATAAGAAAAAAAAGCCCGACTGTAAAATACGTAGTACGTCTGACACTCCCGATAAACCAACCTAATTATGAAAATATTCAAATGACACCTCACATGTCGAAATACATCAAGCTGTTTAGGCTTTGTTTCGCAACTTCACAACTTCAACTTCCCAGTCACTGATGGCCACTTGAACTAAATATAAGAATTGCCTAAGTCCTTGCTTCACTAGTTTAAGCTACTCTTAGCTAGCTCCTAGCTAAATGTTCTAGCACGAACCTTTAGCCAATCCTTAGGAGACTGTTAACTTTAAGTCCCCGCTAAGCAAATATTTTGCTAGGACTAGTTTAAGACTAAAAATAAAAAAAAATCCCCGACATCGGTTTTCAGCAAACATAGTTAAGAACACTTCCGACTAATTCACCATTCAAACAAAAAAAAAAAAAAAAAACAAAATCGGTTCATCCCATTGAGAGCTACGATGCCACAGACTGACACACACACACACACACACACAGACACTCACACACTTATAGACACGTCAAACTTATAACACCCTGTCGTTTTCGGTTTATGACTGAGTTAGGCAAATCTTATGTTCAGTACAGTTTAGCATGAGTAGGTATTAGCTATTAAACGCGAAAAGCCGCGGGTAGGTATGTTAGTAAAAAATATTCTGTTACAAAGAGCAGTTATGTCGCATCTCTATCCCGATATTCCCGATAATGGTTCAATAAATTGTATTTCAAATTTTGTGGAAGCCGCGACCGATTTATTTCGGACAACAATACATTTTATTTGAAGTGCACACGGGTGGCTTAATAGCATCGACCAAACACGAGCGGACTGCACAAGTGCACATCAGAGAATGTATGTCTAGGTCTTAAATCAGATCGTGCTTTCAAGCATTTTGTTACATTTAGACTAAAATCATTTTTATCAGGGAGGAGATAATCACTACGTTTTTTTTACAACGGACTAGGCATGCGTTTGAGCACTGACTCGCCTAATGGGAAGCGATGACGTGATGGAAGGTGTAACACGCTTGCCTAGGACATACCTATTCACTTTTTCTCTTGAACATCCCCGGATTGTATTTGGGTGAAAATATAGGCGCAGGCAGCAAGTTCCACAACTCTGCAGTTCTTATAAGAAACGTGGATCTGAAACGCTTAGTGCGTTTAGACGGAATTTCCACCATGAGTGGCTGTCTCTAATTGGTGCGCCGGGTGCGATTGTAGAAGAACGTTGATGGCTGGAGAAAGCCGTGTAATTGTTGTACACATTCACCGTACAGAATAAATTAAATCTTTAAAATTAATAATTCTGTAATTTTTTTATTTTGACTTTAGAAATCTTTGATGTAAACGGCGGGCCAAAGACGTTTCTTTTTAAAATAGCAATAACGTTAACAAACAGACTTTTCTTCTCAATCCAACATTTTATCAAATAGAGCAAATATTCTCTTGAGCTCTCTCTAAAAAGCTTAAAAATAATGGGACTAATTATTGGGATTTAATGTCATCCGCTACGTAACAGGAGCGCGGTGTATGGCGACAGGCTCGCCCCCTGTCACATTTGGGACAGAATAACGTCCGGCGAAGTGTGGGTGTTGTACACCTCTGCCATACCCTTCGGGGGAAACGCGTGGCAATATTCACTCATGTGGCTGCCTCCAATTTGATTTTCCTCTTCTGCAACCAATTGACATCGACAAGATAGCTGATTACACGATCACTGAACTTATTTTCAAAATTTGCACTGTTTCGGATGCACAGCAGTGACTTTGGAAGCTTTCAAGATTTCCCAACGTTGATAAAAAAATCGATTATTTTTTCCTGCGGAATATGATACTGATCTTTTGACAATATTCTGAGCGGAAAAGAGTTATCAGTGCTTAGATTAATTATGATTAAAAAACCGACCAAGTGCAAGTCGGACTCAGAGCACAGAGGGTTCCGTACAAACATGATCATGAGGAAAGGGGAAGTAAGTTTAAAATTATATGAAAGTACTTAATAGATTGTTTACAATATAAGCCTAAAATAAACCAAACAAAAATAACAAATTACAAATAATAAACAGAGCTCAAGTCAGTATCCGCGGGTAAAGTACCCAAAAGGCTGGCAACGTTACCTCGCTAAATAGCAATGCTAATTCGCTGACCGAGGTAAGCACCGGCCCTTTGGTCGTTTGTTCTCTCTATCTCTTAAAATTATTAAAAATATTTTTATTATGTCACGAAACTAAAAATGTATGCATTTCGCAATTTTTCCTTTATCTGTGCTATAAGACGTTGCTTCGTATCAAATTTTAAGATTTTGAGTTCACGGGAAGTATCCTGTAGGTTTTGATTCCCTTGCGAGTGTCGAAAATTTGCAGCATAAACGGCTTTTTTGATTGCGTTGACTTAGGGGTTTGATTTTTTCACAGCCCTAAGGGACAGTAGACCTGGGTTTTTGATATGAATTTCAGCTTGATACCTTCCCGCGTTCGGACGGACAACAAAGTGATCGTATAAAGATTCGTTTTTTCCTTTTGAGGTGCGGAACCCTAAAAACACTAAATGGATATATCAAACTATTGAGTCGTCTCGCACTGTTTTACAGCAACTGACAACAGCAACTGACAACTTGAAGCTCGCTAGATGTCATTTTATTCCAGCGATGAAACTATAGGTACATCACAGACAAAGTGTAGAACTACATCACTCTTTATAGCGTAACAAAGACCGGTTCTATCTAGCAATGAACTAAAGTGTACGTCTACTGGCTGCTACATGTGCATTGCTTACAGAACTACAAGCAGGGGCGGATCTAGGAATTAGTTGTGAGGGGAGAGGGTTTGACTGACTTAGGTGAAAGTAAGCTCTACAATGGTAGGTAAAATAGGGGGGGGGGGGGGGGGGTAATTTAGCTCAAGGTAGGTAAGCATATAATTTTTAAAAGATCTTTATTAAAATAATACATAAATGTATAAAAGGCACAGTAAAGCTACAGTTTGTTTATGATAGTAGGTTCTTACTTGTTATGTCTGGCCTATTGTGCCAGATTCATTTTCTGAATTTTTTTAGATGATCACAACAAAAATCAAAAACCGCAATTTTTGACTAATGTACATTGTGTATTAAATACTTTGGGGGGCTTGAGCTCTTTTAACCCCACCCCTAGATCCGCTAGTGACTACGAGTGGACACGAGTAGATAATAACGTAGTTACCGACCGCAGCGCTGTTATGCCGATTAATGACGTTTACTGGGTCATTACCGACAGACAGCGCGTTTAGCCTGTCCATTTTTATTTACTCTGTGGTAGAGTTAATGAAGCAAACGGTTGGATGATTTTAGCCGACTGTCTGAAACGGGAGGGTAAGATTTTTCGGCTCTTAGGCTAGGTTTTGAAGCCGTTTTTAGGGCCCCGTATCCATAGGGTAAAACGGGACCCTATACCTAAAACTCCGCTGTCCGTTTGTCTGTCTGCCTGTCCGTCTCTGATCAGGCTGTATCTTATGTACCGTGGTAGTTAGACAGTTGATATTTTTACAGGTGATGTACTCGTATTTCTGTTGCCGCTATTATATAACCACAAATACTAAAAAACAGAATAAAATACATTTTAAAGGGGCTCTCATACAACAGACATGATTTTTTTACCGTTTAAAACTATAATGGAACCCCTCTAATAAACTATAATGGAATCTAATTCGCATTTGGACTCGTCGTTTTTTTCTTATCAATTACTATTAGCTTTTACACACAAACCATTAATCGATATTTAGAAAGGAAATAAAAAATATCTAGATAACCTTTTTTTTCTTGTGAACGGTTTTAGTGCAATTGACATAGTTTTTGTCCTCGTGAGTGAATCCCTCGTAATTTTATTTGACTGAAAATAATCGAAGTTCTTCATAAAAATTACTATGATAAATGACACAAAGTATCTGAAAGACAATTTAAATTTACACTAATATTGTAAAATCGAAAAAACCGAAAACATAGCCTAGTCGGAGAAGACTCGCCTCTCAGGCCAGAGAGAAAGTGGGTTCGGACCAAGGCGACGGCACGCACCAATTTGTTCATTGTGTAAACATATGTGCTTATTGTATGTCATCTGCTACGTAACTGGAGCCTGGTGTATGGCGACAAGCTCGCCCCCTGGCACATTTAAATAAATAAATAAAATAAAAAATGTATTTATTGCCAAAACCTATGAGTTAAAAACACATTAAAGAAAAGTACTTATATCATTACACCTAAACTGAGTATAATTTAAAAATTTATATAAATTGTTTTGGCAATCGGAGTAGGCTCAGCACTGTTCTGAGTAGACGAGGTCCACAGTCCATTTGGCACTGAATATCGTCTGGCGAAGTATGGGTGTTATACATCTTTGCCAGCCCCTTCTGGGAAAAGGCGTGACGATATGTTATGTTATGTTTATAAAATGGAAAGTAAGTCTGTTTCTAGACTTTTCACGGCTAAACGGCTGAACAGATTTAATGAATTTTGAAAATCAGTTACAGTATATTACGAGGAAGGTTTTTGGATACTACTTCCTAAATAAACGCAAACGAACTTGCTGGTAACAGCTAGTAATATTTTGAAATCGAAAGTAAATCTGTCTGTCTAGCCGTGAAACAGATCCTAATTAAATTTTATAATTAGTTACAATATATCATGAGAAAGGTTTTTGGATAAGTACTATTTTCTGAACAAACGCGAACGAAGTCGCAGGTAATAGTTAGTTACAATACAAAATCAAAATAATCGAAATTCAGCCCAAACTAAATGGAGTTTAAATAAATTTGACGTCCATTTAAATTCTTAACTTGAGTAATAACGTCCCGGAAGTCGATTAGGATTAGTGTCCGTCTTACTTCGAGATAATTTGTCACTCTTCATCGCGGAGAGAGCTCTTTGACTTGTCGATTTATCATGAAATTAAGAGAAAATTTGAGGCCACTTTCACTCATTTCTATCAAGTCATTACTTATAATTAACGATTGAGTTTGTCAAAAACAAACAAGCATATTTAATCACACGCTACTTCTTCTCCTTTCATAATAGTGAATTTAAAAATGTCTATTCATAAACAACTAGCTGCGCCGGCCGGTGTTACTCGCGGTTAAAATGTACTCTATGTGCTATTCCGTACTATAAACTGTCTATTAGTAAAATTTCATTCAGATCCGTTAAGCCGTTCTGGAGTGATTGAGTAACAAACATCCATCCATCTATACTTTCATTTAGACTTTTGCTCTATAATAGTGAGTGTGATTAGCGCAATTAATCATTTATCATGACATTCTCTATTTTATGTATTACACGACATTTTGCGGTTGATAAAACACACACTGCAGGGACACCGCCCTACCCTACATAAAGGCTGATTGAGCCGTAGTCCACCATGCTGGCTCAGTGTGGCTTCCTAGATCTCACATCTCCGAGAATTACAATCCTAGGACCGTTTTAAACCGTATTTTTAACCGACTTCAAAAGGAGTTTTTTAATTCGTCGCAAAATTTTTGTTGGTACGAGTATATTCCTCGATTACTCAAAGACGCCTGAATCGATTTGGATTCTTTTTTTGTTTTATAGAGTAAACATCCCAGTTGGTCCACTTACATTTTATCGAAGTAGGTCAAGTGGTTTTTGGAAATTTACTGGTCTCATTGTAAAAGTCTGATCTTCTCATCAACTGATTATTAGATTTTAAAAAATGTGACAGCTACTAGGGAACGACGTTATTCAATGAATTGTGAAACTGGCCCTTAGGGATGCACCTCCTCTTTCCACATCGATTATTTCAGTCGAAGTCATTCGATTATCGACTTTCCATCATCACCACGATGACAGACACAAAATCACATCTCTATTTTAAAGTGTTAACTCCTTATGTGTAACATTTATTATTAAAATGAATTCTACTTCTAAAGTTCTGTCCAAAATAAATAAAAAAACACAATATTTGATCATGTCTCTGTCTTCTGTCCGTCCGAGTGTACGTCATTACAATTTTTTAATGAGCTACATTTATGAGTCAACCCTGAAATCGCGAAAAAAATAGCTGTTTCATACATGTTGTCGCCGATCAATAAACTTTTTGTATGGAACAACTGATCTTTTTTCACAATCTCAGGGTTGCCCCATAGCAAAAGTTGATCATAATGATGCGAAAAATGATAATTATCCTTAATATATCCATCGTTTAAAGATACAACATAATGAATAAATAGATTTCATAAAAATATATTATGTCATTTCATTGTCATAAAATAGTGAAAAAAACTAAAAAGGGGCATAAAAAATCAAAAGATATTTTCGCAATCTTGCTAGCTCTACCCAACTATTGAAAATTAATTCGTCGGCTAACGAGTTTACAGTTCATATTTACATGCAGATTGTCTCGCGATAGAATGGCTTAAGCCATCGTCTTTCGGGTTCATGATCTTTAGCATAAATTATCCAAGAATTAAGTTCTCTACTCTTTGACAATACTAACAGAGTTATTTTAAAATATTAAATTATTAATCGTGCTTTTGAGTTACATGCAATATGTTAAGCGATGCCGATATACCGTGTTCTACATTGCGATACATAGGAATAAATTCCATTATCCATTAAAATATTTATCGTAGTTGAACAATAAAAACAAATTTAAAACGATACGGGAATAATCTTTCCAATATACATCAAAACTTTGTTATGCCTTTTGCATCGTAAATAATCTAAACCAAACAAACATGTTTATAAATAGAAAAAGTATATTATTATTATACTTCGTTATATTACAAACACTAATTGATATCTCATTTGAAACACCGACCAGCGTTGCGAAAGGCATCCCTGAAGAAGTCTACGAATCGGAAATAGAAAACTTGATAGCTAACAAAGAAGAAAAAAAGACAAAATCTGAGAAATTAAGAGAAACCAAAATACAAGAAATTGAAAACAAAATTTCTGAGAAAAACACGTCGCAGATGATAGACCAACTCGAAAAAGAAAAAGGAGAACTTTACAAACAAATAAGCCAAGCTATCGATGAGAGTGTGCTACTACTAGAACGAACGAACAGCACCCAGGCCCAGCTCGGAATTAATTCCATGAAAGATCTAAGAGAACAATTAAAACAAATAAATGGATCAGACATCGCTATAGAGCTAGACGACAAAGAACAATCAATACTAAGAAGATCTCGTGCAAAAGATTTAAGAAAGCACGAAAAGAAGATTCTAATAACTTATAAGGAAATCGCAGATATTTTCAAGGAAAAAAACCGGAACAACACTAAAGCTTTGAAAGCCAACGACTTAGCGATGCAAAAGAAGATAGACACTTGGATACTGCAAAGGCAATTGGAGAGAAAGAAAATTTTAGAATCAAGAGGCAGAATGAATTACGGCAAAAAAGAGAAGTGCCCTCGATTCGGGATCAGCAAGAAGACGATCAAAGTAAAAGGTGTAAGAAGAGGGCGATACTTGCCATGCTGTAGGAAATGTTGTAAAAATTCTTACTTGGGATGTTTGTAATTCTGACTAAATCATCATCTTAATTAAGAGAAATATCTGTCTATCAACTCTCTCTGTCTCTTTTCGACTATAGGGTCCACTGGGGCAATTGCGTCATTCGAGAAATACTGACAAACCCTTCACAAATTAGGCGCCAACAACATCTTCTTTTTTTTCCATAGTTGCAATAATCTGTACAACATGGCGTTCCTCGCCTAACTTGTGACGGGTTTGTCAGTAATTCTAGAAAAACCCAATTGCCACTTTGCCAAATTAGCCTCGATGTAGGGTAGGTCAGTGTCCCTGCAGTGGGACGTAGAGTACTGTAATGATGTGCGCTTGGATTAAATGAGAACTTAGTTTGAATGAGATCGTTTATGGCGATAGGACTGTCTTTTGTAGCTTAAATGATGACGATGATAGCCTAGTTGAAGGAGGCCCGCCTTTCAAGCCAGAGGGAGTGGGTTCGAAACCAGCCATTTGTTCATTGCCAGCACGTTATAGTATGTTCATTGCATGAACATAATAAATGTGCGTATGTCATCTGCTACATGACTGGAGCCCGGTGTATGGCGACAGGTTCGCCCCCTATCACATTTGGGACTGAATATCGTCCGGCGAAGTGTGGGTGTTGTATTACACCTCTGCCAGCTCCGCGCTGCTTGCTTGCTTGCGACTTCGAAAGGCGTGACGATATGTATGTATGTTGTAGCTACGAAACCAAGCAAGAAGCAAGCACGTTAAGACACGCACTTGACAGATTTAAAATTATACGAGGTATTTTATCTGTGGATAAAAAGCCTAATGTGTTAATCCACGGTATAAGCTATCACTGTTCAAAATTTCACCAAAATCCGTCTAGTTACGGATTAATACGTTTTTATTAGTAATACGTTTGAGCGTAAAGTAGTAACAAACATACACACTTACACATACACTTACAAACTTTCGCCTTTATAGTATGACTAGCTGCGGCCCGGATACTTCACTGTTCGGGATAAAAATTAGCCTATGTGTTAATCCAGGGTGTCAGCTACCTTTTTGTCAAATTTCTTCATAATTAATTGGTCCAGCCGTTTGAGCCGTACATTAAATAACAAACATAGACAAACTTTGGCCTTTAAAATATTAGTGGGATAAGTGTGATATTAGTGTGATAAAGAAATTGTACAGTATGGGGGTCTGCAAGAATTTGCGCGGACGTTGTTGACATGAGTCCGTTGCCTATCGCTTGTGCAAAAATCCGTGCCCGCGCGCGCTTTATTTAGCACCACTACTATTTTTTACCCGACTGCGCAAGAAGGAGGGTTATGTTTTTCGAGTGTATGTATCTGGGTATGTATGTATGAGGTTTCTTTGGCTCGCCCTACAGTTTAAACAGCTCGATGTATTTCGCATGTGAGGTGTCATTTCAATCGTCTTGATAGTGGAAGTGAAGTAGAATATAACATTTTGCTGCCGAGTCTTTTTGTTTTTTAGCCCCCGGAACAAATACGACTGGGTGTTATGTGTGGGTGTGTGTTTGTGCATGTGTCTGTGGCATTGTAGCTCCCGAACGGATAAACCAATTTAATTTTTATTTATTTTTTGGTTGGTAGGTAATAAATAATAATAATAAATTCAGGACACTTCCACACACGGTCGCCTGACCCCAAACTAAGCAAAGCTTGTACTATGGCTGCCAGAGACTGATATACATACTTAGATATTTTAAAATACATACTTAAATAGATATTTACACCCAGACATAGAACAAACACAAATGTTCATCACATAAATGTTTGCTCTAGGTGGGAATCGAACCCACGCCCCCAAGCTCAGAAGGCAGGTTCACTACCAACTGAGCCACCGAGGCAGTCGAGGTGATTTAGTCGGAAGTGTTCTTAGCTACGTTTGATGAAAATCTGTGTTGATAAAGATCGGTGTTGAGGTTTTTTTTAATTTTTATATTATAATATCACGCCTTTCCCCCGAAGGGGTGCCAGAGGTGTACAACACCCACACTTCGCCGGACGATATTAAATCCCAAATGTGACAGAGGGTGAGCCTGTCGCCATATAGGATAATAAAACAAAAAATTAAATTTTTTGTTTTATTTTCCTTTAATAATGTTACTTATTCAAGACCCGAGCGAGTTCTAGCAGATGTTGAAGTGTGTTATGGGTCCGTCCACACTGTCAATGGTCCCACACACGTCTTGTACAGCACATGTACTAACATTAATATGGTAAGTGTGAGCGGAGTGTTGCCAGTACAATAAATATCTCTCCCCCCGCGGCTCACAATGAAGCGTATAACATCTGAGGGAATTTGGAAAAATGTTTCCGCGTGAATAATTTCTCTTTAATATCTTAAAAGGTCAACGAGACTCACTGCCGCTTGGGTTGGGAAACTTTAGCAATGTTTGAGCAGATTTTATTTATTGTATAATGATATGTAGTCTCTCGTTTTTCACTAGTTAACTGTCTTAACTAGTGAAAAACGAGAGACTACATATTTGGTGTATTTTAGTTTAGTTGCTCTATTTTTTAAAGCTTATAACTGATATGAATTTATTTAACTAATAGCTGCGCCCCGCGGTGTTACACGCAGTCAAAAAGTGATAAATGTACTATTCTAGACTATTATCTATTCCTGTGCCAAATATCATCCAGATCCGCTTAGCCGTTCTGGCGTGATTGAGTAACAAACAATACGTCTATCCAAACTTTCGTATTTAGAATATCACTAGCGGTTGCCCGCGACTTTGTTTGCGTTTATTCAGAAAATAATTCTCCAAAAACCTTCCTCGTGATATACTGTAAGTAATTATCAAATTTCATCAAAATCCATTCAGCCGTTTAGACCTGAAAAGCCTAAAGGATAAAGATTTTGATGTGATTTCATGGACGAGCGCGGTGCAGAGCTAGCTGTTCGCTTAGTATGTTAGGCTTCTGTAGTGTATCTGTAATCGAAATTGGCGTTAAATGTGTTAACAGTTTCAAAGATATTATGCAAGAACATTGCTTCAAACTTTGTAAAATCTAGAATTGTGGAAAGTTTAGTTTAAATAGCTTAATAGTTTTAGTAGCAGTTTTAAGTAGAGTGAAACTAGTTTTAAATCGAGATTCATGACTGAGCGTCGTTTTAGAATGCGGCCCTTAGACTCTTAAGCTGAGTTGCAGCAACCAACTTTAACTATAACCAAAGTTTTTACAGTTGGGTACGCTTTGGTAGTGTTTTTACGATAACCAAAGCGTATTAGTAACATAACGAGCCGTGAAATCTCAAAACAGAAGTTTTTAAGCTGGTTAAGCTTAGCTTTGATTATAGTTAAAAGCTTTGATTAAAGTTACTTGGTGCAACTCAACCTTAGTCTCGTATCTCGGTCGGTAATCTAAATTTTATAAAATCGACCTACACGGACAGGGTTAACAATGTTATACTATTTAATATGCATAAAGAATAATTGCTTAATGAAAACTAATTTGGTTTTGACACAATTATCTACTTGTAGGTCTTGTAGTTATCTAGTTTTATTGGTAGCATATTTTATTGATGCCAGTTTTTTTAACACAAAATCTATCCATACCATATACTATATAGTTATACACATGGATACCATTTTAATATTATAAAATCGAAAATAAATCTGTCTGTCTGTCTGCTTATAGGCTTTGCACTGTTGAACGGATTGTGATGAAATTTGATAATTAGTTACAGTATATCACGAGAAAGGTTGTTGGATACTATTTTCGGAATAAACGGGAACAAAGTCACGGGTAACAGCTAGTAATTATATTATTTAAAATATTAAAGTGTCTACTCGAAAAGTAACTTTATAAAGAGAGAATTGACCACCATTAACGTTATCAATCTCCACAGTCCGTGAGTCAGACTGTCCCAAAAGGTTTTACGACATAACTGGGTCAGCGTATGGCAGCCATCAAATATTTACGGGCGCGTATACAGCGACGCGTAAACGTATTTAAATTGCTACGAGCATGCGTTCTGATTTGCGCTCGCCGTCCGGCGCGGCCGTGTGTCCGCGCTAGTTTGTATAATGAATGACGTGGGGCTCAGCGCTCGTTTGGAGCTTCCTACAATATTAAATGAATATCATAATGTGAGATTTAGCATTATGATTCCATGAACACGATGTTAACGTACTTATTTGGCGAAATCTATGTTGAAATGCTGGATTACGGGGCGAAGGGGTGCTACCCCGAAAACAGGCGTTAGTACAGGCGTTTTAAATACTTTTACTATAGGAACAACCCGGAAATTTCAGAAAAAAAAAAACAACTATTTGATAGACAATTTTTGACACTCAACAAACTGTATGGAAAATATGTTTTTTTCCCGATTTCAGGTTTGGCTTCTAACATTAGTTAATGTTTTCAGAAATATAAGTAGTAACACCTGTGTTCTGTTTGTACTGGGAAACGGAGAACGAACACGGGTTATTCCCCGTATTCCAGTGTAAACAGAATTTCAAATCAAATAGGACTTTCTATTAAAACATTCCTGGAAGGCTTTTGCGTCAGCTTAGAAAGTCCTGATAATAAAGCTTTGTCCGAATTTACATGTTAGGTTTAAAAACCGGCCAAGTGCGAGTCGGACTCGTGCACGAAGGTTTCCGTACCATTATCTATAGAAAGTGCAAAAAAAAATCACGTTTGTTGTCACTTTAAATATTTGGTTTATTCTGTTTTTTAATTTTAGTTGTTAAAGCGATAACAGAAATACATTGTCTGTTAAAATTTCAACTGTCTAACTATCACGGTTCATGAGATACAGCCTGGTGACAGACGGACAGATAGACAGACGGCGGACAGCGGAGTCTTAGTAATAGGGTCTCGTTTTACCCTTTGGGTACAGAACCTTAAAAACGATTCTCCAAGTTCATATTCCCATCAGCGAATCGTTTTCTTGTTTTATTACTAGCTAGAAAACGATGCGTCCCGCTCTCTCTAGACATACGCTCTCTCTCTTCAGAGAACACTACAATATACCTTACATTGTAAAAAATATAAACCAAACATTATCTTAAAGTAGTGTTCCATTTAAGATGACCACAGCATGCATTTAGATTTTAAAATTAAATTAAAGATAAAAAGAAACTATAAATCAAAAATAACACTAAAGACTAACACGGATAATAATTATAATTGTCTCTCAAAAGACATTACCTGAATACACTACACACTAACACAACTGAAGAAATAATAACTAAAGTCAAAGTCAAAGTCAAAATCTTTATTTGCATATTAGTGGTACATAGTCTTAAGTAATACGTCCATCCATTAACAGCCGTAAGGCGTGCAAATTAATACATACGAGTATGTATTTACATATCCGTGCTGAGAATCTGATTATGCTTAACTGTAAGTTTATTTCATGTCATTTCTGTGTGCTGAGGATTTTGTTCAAATAAATAAAATAAAAATAAATAAATCTCACGAATCAAACGTGTTGTGCGGACTGCTAGAGTGTGGAATACTCTGCCTGAGTGGCCGTTCCTCGATAGTTACCTAAAGTGTGGACGTTTTGTTTGAGTGAATCGGCTTCTTCTGGGCAAGCGTGTTACATCGTAGGCCCGAGATGGCGGCCAAGCGCAAACCACTAACTGAATAAAAAATTAGTGGTTCTGCGAGAGAGACACACATACGAAAGCATGTTTGCCGAAGCTCAAGCAGAGACGCTTTGCTCGCTAACGCTTGGTAAATTCTGAATTCGGTCGATAAAATTCTCCGAGCTATTAGCTTATCAATTTAAGAGACATCTGAATTCTAGAAATATTCTAAATTAATAAAAAGTATCACCAGCACGCTGTATTTTGTCGAGACGTTTTCCTTCACCGGCAGCAGGCTCAAAGGTTCCGTGTCACGCCAACTAGAGGAGCAGAGGTTCCCAAACTATTTTTTCTCGTAGACCACTTGCCATGTTTTTCGGTTATGAGTAGACTCCGTGCGCGGATTTTGTCACATTACTTTTTTTTACTAAGCACACATCGTTTTTGGGGGGCGGTGGTTAACTGATACATCCATTTATATCCATGAATAGATTTTGAACACCCTGCCCCATACTCATTTGTCGTATCCTCTCCATCCTAAGGTTGTCTGGAAGAGATCGCTTTTAGTGATAAGGCTGCAAGTTATTACACTATTATAATTATTCTCCTATTTTTTTGTTATTTGTTGTGTGAACAATAAAGAGTTTATCTATCTATCTATCCATAGAGACATAAAGATTGATAGCACTTACCACTCGGCTATCGTGGACCGTGGACTCCCGTTTATTTCCCACAGATCCCTAACCCCTTTTCCTCTTGTAGGCCGTCACCAACCCTGGGGGTCGATATAAACCACTTTGGGAATCACTGAACTAGAGTATCGTTCTCTACAGAAGCACCACGGATAGGAATTTATTTTGTTTCCCCGAATTAAGTGAATTATAACCCAATACAGTACTTAGCTCAACTAGTACGATTTCGTGATGGGATGTTACCTGACCCGGCTCGGCAGGATTACACGCGCTTACACTAATCCGCCGGCAGCGGGCTCGAGCCGCGCTAGTTACATCATCTCAGATTATGGAAATTAATGGGAACTAGCTGTGAGACGCGGCTTTACTTGTGTCTAGAGGACCAATTAGATTCCGCTTGAGATTTGTGAAGAGACGGGCTTATCTGCTTGTGGCTTAGCGCGTGTTACGGTACTTTTTATTTATTTGTCTAAGTTAATACCATAGTGTCAACTGGGACTAATGTGTCAGTGGGGCAATTGAGTCTTTCGAGAGTTATAAACTCTTCACAATTTAGGCGCCATCTTCATCTTTTTCCTATCGTTACTTGCAATAATCTGTACAAGATGGCGTTAGTTGCATATAAAAACATATAAATTATTATGCAACTCTAGCAAACTGCGTAGCAGTTTGTAGGCAGAAATATACTCTCTTTTTACTTATGTTGCAGGTTACAGCCACGCTAAAGCGCACTATTCACACGCGCACCAATTCGCTGGATTTGTCGCTCGCGACAAATCTGCGGAAGAATCTGCGTGTGAATGCTATCGGCGAGCGGACCAATTAGCCGCTAAAGTGAATGATTTTGTCCAAAACAAATACAATGGCCTGGGTCCGTACATCTTATTGCTGTGATTTTTAATTAAGTTATAGTTTAGCTGCAAAGCCATCTGTTACGCGACCGCGAATCGTATCACAGTGCCATAAGGTTTATGGTTGCGCAGCATCGGCGGATGTATATAAAAATCATCACAATAAGATGTCACGGTACGGGCCCTCATATAATTGTAACCGTGATCAGACAAGTGCCTTAAATGGGTATCGAAGGCACTTGTCCGACCACCGGCGATGAGCGAGTAGCATGTAAAATGCTTAAAATGCTACTCGCTCATCATATGCATTTGTTGTGTATGTACATGCATTTATTTACAAAAAATTGTATTTAAATGCATGTACATAAAATATGTAAAACACTCGTTAATCGCTCGTCAAGGCGCCGAGCGAAAATTTTATTTTTTTACCCGACTGCGCAAGAAGGCAGGTTATGTTTTTCAAGTGTATGTATGTAATGAGGTTTCTTTGGCACGCCCTGCCTAAACAGCTTGATCTATTTCGACATGTGAGGTGTCATTTGAATCGTCTTGAAAGTGGAAGTGACAGGGTACAACAATAAAGTCATTAAAATTATAAATGGCCTTTCGTTTGATTACAACACACCTGATGCATTATGACCAGTGACAATGCAGTCTATGACAAAGCACGCTTGCCCATGGAGGCAAACATGTATTTTTTTAATAAGTATCTTAACTAATATTATAAATGCGAAAGAGCGTTTGTTCGTTTGTTTGTAATGCTTTCACGTCTCAACTACTTAACCAATCGTCTTGAAATTTTCGCACATGTTGTCTGTATGGGGTACAGAAAAGGACATACTTTTTAATACCGGAAAAATAAACGGTTCCTGTGGAATTTGAAGATAGGTACGTTTTTTAATAAACTCGCTACTCGCAGGCGGTCGATTAAGTGCGTAAGACCGACCAAACTTTGCTAATACAATACACCACAGTGCGAAATATAAAAAATTATGGCAGAGTATTTCTGCCAAATAATTTTTGGAACAATAAAATTCTGCCAATCAAGGAATACCCAACTATACCATGCCGAAGTTCCAAATAAAACGCAAAATCAATTACGTTATCTTTACAAACATGGTCTCCCAAGACGGACGGTCCAGATCGCTCGACAGATTGGGACACAAAGAAGAATGACAGAACTCACTGCTTCGGACTTCCGAGACCGACCGATTGACTTAATCCCGGCCTCGCTGTCCCGGGGAGCCTTATCCCGGGAACCTTATCTCGGGACGATCGTATCGCCCCGGGACTGGGAGGTTCGGTTGATACGATGGACGAGGAGATAGTAGGCACTGGTTCCGAGCTGAAGTTTCTAAGATTTTTTTGAAAAGATTGTCAGTGGAAATTTTGTATATGTCTGTTTGAGAGTAATGATTAGGGACAGAAATGAACTATTTTACCTGACTGTGCAAGAAGGAAGGTTATGTTATTCGAGTTTATGTATGTATGTGAGTAAGTATGTATGTATATATGAGGTTTCTTTGGCCTTTAGCACGGCCTACAGCCTAAACAGCTTGATGTATTTCGACATGTGAGGTGTCATTTGAATCGTTTTGATAGTGGAAGTGACATCGGGTACAACATTTCGCAGCCGGGTTTTTTTTTTTTTAATAATATTACTTGTTCAAAAACGTAATGTCATTTTTATTACTCTCCGATTTAGGGTAGGTCAGTGCCCCTGTAGTGGGAATGTTTAAGATTGTTATAAGCCAAACTAATATTATAAATGTTTGTTTGTTTGTTTTTTACGCTTTCAAGCAACTGACACCATGTCACGTTGTCAGGGGTACGGAAAAGGACATAGGGTACTTTCTAACCGCAGGTAACACCGCGTGGCGCAGCTAGTAAATAATAAATTAGCGCAGAGGAATATTGAATCATTCAGCATTATTTTCAACCAAACTCATAAACGACGGAGTGTTATAAATTTGACGTAAAAAATTAAAAGCTTAAAAACGATTGCCACTGATTTTCATCAACTTCGATTTTTATCAAACATAGCTAACTCTTAACTCTCCGGACTAATTCACCTCATCAAAATCGGTTCATCCGTTCGGGAACTACGATGCCACACACACACACACACAGATAAACACACACGTCAAACTTATAACACCCGTCGTTTTCGCGTCGGGAGTAAAAATTAGACGTAAAGCGTTCTGGATGAAAACAATTACCTACATTGTTTGTAGAAGAATCTATTTTTGGAAAGAAAAACAAAACATTTCTAGAGTAGTTCACAAGCAAGGAACTAAAGCTGTAACCAAATGAAAACACTTCTTTTTTTCAGTCCATATTTTTTATCCAAACAATGGTGTAGCCGCAGTCGGAAATTTCTTTATCCTCCCGTCCTCTCATAACCGTTAAAACCACCTCGCAGTCCATAAAGGTCATCATTAAACGCTTATCCGGGTAATATATCGATCTTACAATCCTTTTCAATTACCCCGAAGCTTGGGTAAATGACCCTAAAACTCGGGTAAGTAAACACCACGGCAACACTCGCCCGCAGAGATAAGATAAGCTACATTTGTATTATAGAGGTATACATACTCAAAATATATAAGATTTTTTTTTACGATATTTAGGAAGAAGGTCAGAAGTAGGTATTTGAGGTTTTCTAGTTTACTGGTATTGCTTATCGGATGTATAATAATTATGTTCACCTATTTACTGCATTTTAATAATTGTATGGCTTTCATTTAAATTATATACTAGTTGGAGCAGGCCCGCCTCTCAAGCCATAGGGAGCGGGTTCTATCCAAGCCGACGGCACGCACCAATTTGTTCACCGTGTGAACATTGTAATGTCATCTGCTACATGACTGGAGCCCGGTGTACTGTAGCCCGGCCCGCCCCTAGTCACATTTGGGACTGAATATCGTCCGGCGAAGTGTGGGTGTTGTATTACACCTTTGCCAGCCCCTTCGGGCGAAAGGCGTGATGATATGTTATGTTATGTCATAGATATTAACTTCCAAATAATATCGAGAACGAAATCCACCAACCCTGAGCCAGCGTGGTGGATTACTGCTAAATCACCCTCGATGTTACATCTTAAAACATTAAAACAAACTTAAATCCTGGCTTATCCATGAAGTTTTTACACCAATAAAGAATATTTTGATGACCGGAAATTAATCACATTTAATATATCGGATCTTTCAGTAAGCACCCTGTGTTACTAAGTAAAAACAAAATTTCGCAACACGACAAAAGTTATACGCTCGAAATGGGTAGAGTTTATTCCCCTTAGCTTTGCTTAGTTTGGTGTCAGGCGACCGCGTGTGGAAGTGTCCCGAATTAATTTATTCACTTATTATTATTAATTTACAACTTGTAACATATTTTTGGCCACAGTTATACAATAAATTTATTGATATTCTTATAACGTAGAGTAAGTCGGTGTCCCTGCAGTGGGACGTAAAAGACTGGAATGATGTTGATAATGATGTCGAGAATGTCACACGTTAGGATGCTCATTTACCAGACAGTTTTTGTTTGTATAAGTGTCCGCTACCACTATACTACCTACCTACTACTATACCTACTACTTACATAGAGATTTTCGATTTTTTGAGCCTTGATTTCATTATCAAGAAACTATATTTCTTTTTATTCATCTTGATTTTTTCTTCATCTTGATGAAGACCGCCGAATGCGGTTGATACTATAGTAGGAATAGTAAAAGTAAAAGTAAAAAAGCCTTTATTTCAATTACATTTCATGTCAATTAATTAATTATAAATGTCCATTGTCACATAATGCAGTCATGTGTAGATGTCGCCTCCTTGGCGTAGGCCTCCCCCAGTTTTGTCCAGTGTTTTCTTTCTATTGCTTTTCTCCTCCCGTCTATTCCCAGTCTTCGGTTGAAGATGTCTTCCCAGCGTCTATGTGGTCTTCCTCTATTTCTCCTTTCTCCTCTCGGTACCCATTCTATTATCTTCTTCGTCCATCTACAATTGTCCATTCTAAATATATGTCCTGCCCAGTTCCAATTCAGTATTCTGATAGAAACTATAGTAGGAATAATCGACTAAATCGTACGTGAGTGATTCCCGTTTCATAAATCGTAATGTGTGAAAACCATGTCAGTTTCCATAATAAAATCAAGAAACTTTCATAAAAAATTAAGGTTATATCGAAATACTATTAACATGTCACGCGGATCCATCTGCCTCAGGTCCTAAGCTCAAACGTGCGCTATTTCCATAATAATTGAGATTGAATTTACTAATAAGTCGTATTCATGACGACTGTAGTCCCCGCGATCCTCCGCCGTTAGTATTTGCTGAAACTAATTCCATGGGGTCTTAGTCGAGGTTTAATGCAACGCTGTTTGAGAAACGAACCGATGCAGACGACGCTGGACTTTACAATTATGTAGAGACGTGCGTATTACTTTCACATCTTTAAAAAATATATTTTGTCTCTTGTAAAAAAAAACAAAGAAGTTGATGCCTGACATGGACCTGCTCGAAACAGTAAAGAGTATAGCGCTTCTTAAGGCTGCATAGTAATACATAAAACTAGTTTTAAAACGAGATTTATGACTGAACGTCGTTTTAGCACGTGGCCCTTAGTACCTTGATACGTTCATAAGTGTATCTTTGATACCCAAATTGAGAACATTTTGACTTTGACTTTATCGGAAACGAGACATTGATCTATTCATTTTAAGAAAAAACAATACGTTAATTCGTTTTTGGTATTAGCAGCAGGGTTTGGGTCGCTGCGCGAACAAAGTAGGTAAGTAAGTAAAAATACTGATAAATTTAATTAAAATGATGTTCTTTCTTGAGTTGAGTAAGAGTGAATAGATATCTCGTAGACAAACGTGTTACACCTTCGATCACGTCGACGCTTTCCATAAGGCGAGTCAGTGTACAAACGCATGCCTAGTCCGTTGTAAAAAAAAGAGTAGGAAAAATATAAAGTAAAGTAGTATTCATATTGTATCACTATACGTCAGATTCCTTGTGATTCGGGTTTTTTGACGTTTACTTTATTGTTAACAGTCAGCACGTAATAATATATCGTGACGCCTTTCCCCCGAGGGGGCTGGCAGTGGTGTAATACCACACCCACACTTCGCCGGACGATATTCAGTACCAAATGTGACAGGGGGTGAGCTAGTCGCCATACACTGGGCTCTAGTCATGACATGACAAAACATATGCACAAATGTGCACACAATGAACAAATTGGTGTGTGCCGTCGCTCGACTGGGTTTGAACCCACTCCTTCTGGCTTGAGAGGCGGGCCTTCTCTAACTAGGCTATCATCGCTTTGACGTAATACGATTAAGAAAGTATTTTGCTAAAGACAAGTGAGACGTGAATGGTCTAAGCTAAGGTATTCAAGTCGGTCACCGTACCGGACAGCATATTCCGTGCAAACGGCTCGGTGAGCTGGTAAACCTCTAAACACCGGCGTGATTGGCATCTTAATATTATTTAAATGTGCCTCGGGCCGGTGCGGTGGATTACTCAATATTTCACTAGCGCTTCCCGGCTTCTCTCATCTGTGTTCACCAGCTTTATGGGGCTCCTACACGGTCGACAGCCGCATCCCCGATAGAGGTGACCTTGGTCGGCAACAGATAGAGCTATATCGAAATTTGCTGTAAACCGCCTTCCACACGGCAACAAACTACCAAAGTTACCTCTGTCGTGACATGGTTGTCGATCGTGTAGCAGACCCATTAAGCCTTTTTTACCTGACTGCGCAAGAAGGAATGTTATGTTTTTCGAGATTTCATACACGAGACTTCATACATACACACATACAAACATACAGTATGTATGTGTGTATGTATGAAGTTTCTTTGGCACGCTCTGCAGCCTGAACAGCTTGATGTATTTCGACGTGTGAGGTATTATTTGATTCGTCTTGAGTGGGATTGACATAGGGTACAACATTTTGCAGCCGGGTTTTATATTTTTCTTTTAATAATGCTAGGTACTTGTTGTTTTAACATGTTCGTTAAAGTCTGAATGTAGTTTATGATACGTTTTATAGGAGTATTTCAGGAAATTTTGGGAAGCACAACGTCAGCTAGTAATAGATATTCACGTTTTCTCCTATTCTCTACCAATTTATTAGGAGCAATGCAATGGCCCAATTATTAATAGCAACTAGTATTTTCTCAGGTTCCTTGAGACATTTTTAAGAAGGAAGTTGCCGAAGTGCTTGTTCCGATGGATAAGTCACTTCCTAACGAATTTTTATTTTCTGCTTCACCGCACTCCCTGTTTGCCCACCGTGGGCCGACTTCAGGTTTGCTGCAGCGTTGACTACTGAATTGCTAATTGACGTCTTCCAGGTTCACACTTTGATTCCAGTAAATTAGCGCCGCTCAGTACACAACCACACTGCACGCGTGTCGGGACCACACTAATGCAAGGTGCCAGGATTTCAGAGCACTGAAGTGGACGAAAGTTTGCGTTGGATGATGAATCTAGTACGTAGTACATTATAAATATTGATGTAATTTTTTTTTTGAGACACAGCACTCCGTTAAAATCTATTCGACAATAAAACAGTTTATCCTCAATACTAGCTTCGTCCTTCGAAACATAAATTGAACGGACAGAATAAACACGCGGTCAAGCGTGATGCGTGACGGCCGGGTCCCGTACATAATCAATATTGGTTGTAGGAGCGCGTTGGGTGGACACCGTGATAAAATATTTCAATGTTCTGAATTGTTTTTTTACGTCGTGTTTATTGGATTATGATGACGATTTGAATTTCAATGATTGGGATAGGAATATGTTAATATTTAGGTATTTAAAGTAACAATAGAAAGACTCGTGTTCTAATATCATATTATTCGTTTTAGAATGTATTAACTGCGCCCCACGGTTTCACCCACGGCCCCGCAAGAATCGTTTATTTTTCGGGATATAAAGTACATTATGTCCTTTTCTGTACCCCGGACAACATGTATGCAAAATTTCAAGACGATTGGTTGAGTAGTTGAGACGTGAAAGCGTTACAAACAAACAAACGAAAAAACTCCCTTTCGCATTTGTAATATGAGTTAGGATTATAATACCATTAGCTTTAGATACATTTTTAAATGATCGACTAGGGTTCTTACAGAGTTTTTTTTGTTGTCAACGGAACCCTAAAAAGACAATAGCCACAAAAATCAAAGTTAAGCGTGATGTCAAAGCGGTTATAACAAATAACGATAAACGTGACACAACGAAAATAACGAATAACGGCCGTTACAAATAGCCTTACACAAATGTGGGTAGACAATAAGGAAAGATTTAAATCGATACGCTCCAATCACAGTAATGGTGGTCACATTGTTGTGAAAAGTTATAATTAGACTGAATATGTATTTTAGGAGTTTTATAACATTAAGAAGTTTTGTATAGACTGTTATAAAAAAAAATTGGCTCGACCTATAGCTACTTGTGGGTAATAGCGGGGAGGAGCGGTGATAACAAATTAATTGGACCCCGAAAGCTCGTGTAAAAAATCAACCATTTTTGAGAAAAAATAATTTGAAGGTTTTTTTTTATTCATCGAGGTAAAATTACTTAAATATTAATTTAAAAAAAAATGTGCTGAACTATGCTTTTTTATTTTTAAGTAGCAGAGACATCATTGACATACAACACCCACACTTCGACGGACGATATTCAGTTCCAAATGTGACGGGGGCGAGCCGCTATATTCCGCGGAATATAGCAGTCGCTATATTCCGGGCTCCAGTCATGTAGCAGATGACATACAGTACGCTCATATGTTCACACAAGTAACAAATTGGTGCGTGCCGTCGACTAGACTTGAACCCGCCTCTGACTTTAGAGGCGGGCCTTCTCCAACGAGGCTATCATCGCTTTTGAAATCGCTGTTAGTTTTCTAAAGAGGTATTAAAATTTAACATCGGTCATAGGGTTTAAGAACCACTTAGTAATATAGTCTGGTCTATGCCATCCTTAAATTAGTGTCTCTTTTTGAGATTGAAGGCCGATGAAAGGCCGATCTCGGATCTCAATTAGGTGGAATTCTCGAAGACACGAACGTAATGGTCTAAAAATTCAAGCGTTCAGAACTCAAAAGAGATCTCTCATCGACAAATTGGTCTCTCGACGTCTGCTCGATTCATCTCGAATAAAATAAAATATTGACAATTTATTTCCCACCCTCGCGTCAGAGACATTCTAAAGACATCACTTTCGTTTATTTATTTATGCAAAAGAACCAAAGAAAAACTAATTTCCTTATTTTTGACGGGGTACTGTAAGTGCAGTATGGGATCTACTATTCTCTGTTCTCTGAATGGTGTGAGTGACATCTACATTTGTTTTAGTATAACTAGCTGCGTCTCGCAGTTTCTACCGCGGTCTCACAGGTACTGTTAAGTTTTGCGGGATAAGAAGTGCCCTATGTCCGTTACTGTAACCCTGACAACGTGTATGCAAAATTTCACGAATATCGGTTGAGTAATTATGAAGCCGCCAAGTAGCCACTAGTACATAAGATATGAATTACCTAGTTGTAAGCCAAAATTTGTGAGAGATAGTGAATTATTAATGTGTTTGAAAATAATAATGCCCCTCAGGTTCTTGCCTGTTCTTCTGAGTAGTGGCTCCTTTTCCGAACAAGGCGGTCGCTTCTAATTAAAAAAACTTTGTCGTTATTAGGTGTATTTTTGATACCTTTTGACTTTGACTTTAAGGGTCGCGCGACACTCTGAAATTTCCATACAAACGCGCTCGTCAAATTTCTTGGAAACCATTTGTCAGATTATGATGAAATTTAGCATGTACAATTAAATGAACAATTTCTCCGCCCCTATGTGCTTATTTTTTTTTTTTTTAAAACATCTCCAAGAGAAAATAGAGCTATGAAAAATATCCGCATTTGTGAGGGGTCACTTTTGACTGATTTATTCAATAGATAGACAAAACAAATCATAAATTTCATTACATAGTCTATATCATTAGCTTGTAAATGAATCCATAATACAAGGAATTTTTTTAGTTATATAAGAATGATAAGAGAAGTGCAAAAGTCATAAAAAATATTGAAATTTCACTTTGTCAATCCATAGATAACTTTAAAGGCTCGCCAGTATCTTTACTTAGCTCTCTTCGCTTATCTCTTCTTCTAGTCGAAATGGCAATAGAAAACCTTTAGCCAATGCGAAATTAGTCTAAAGTGTTCGCCGGACCCTTTATTTGTAATAATATTATTTGCATATTCGTTACTGATGTTTGCATGTGTGGTGCGGAGGCGTTAGAGGCGAAGTATTCAATTGTTCACTCATTTCGCAGTCGATCGACAATCGACGGATATCGGAAATTGAGTAATGGGGGACACAGACTGCGTTGTTTGTGGAGCGACCACCGCCGCCGGGGACTTGGCGGCGGACGGGAAACTTTGAAACGAGATTTCACTTCTTAATGAATTAGGACCAAAGCACCACCTGCGTACCTACTTACATTTAGATAAAAAAATAAGGAGCCCGGTGTATGGCGACGGGCTCGCCCCCTGTCACATTTGGGACTAAATATTGTCCAACGAAGTGTAGGTGTCGTTTTTTTTAATGATTAAATGGGCCCACGTTTGACCACATCACTCCTGATGGAAAGTGACGATGTGGTCTAAGATGGAGCACGCTTGCTCATGAGGTGCCGTCTCACTCTTGTCTTGAAGAGAGCCAGGTTGTATCCATTGCTGGGGAACACCGAGGCAGGAGGTGCATTACACCTCTGCCAGCCTCCTCCAGCCAGTTAAAAAAATACTTTCTTAGCTAAACTAATGCCCACTTGCACTAAACATAAGCATTGCCCAAGTCCTTGCTTAACTATTTTAAGCTACTCCTAGTGAAATACTAGCTTATTAGGCACACCAAGTTAAGAGCTTCCTGGCTAAAGTATCGTGCAGAAATTTTTGGTAGGAGCTAGCTAGAAGTACATATTTTAAACTAGTTAAGCAAGGACTTAGGCAATGCTTATGTTTAGTGCAAGTGGGCAAATGAGTTGATCCCGACTGAGCAATCTGTGAGCGCCTCAATGTCCGTTAGCTGAGTCGCATAGTGGGCTAACTCAGTATTGAGCGAGCGGCAAACTGAATATGTCGACAAGTCGGCAATGTCGCAAACTGCGTACAGTGCGCGCTGTTCGTACACTCATTTTAATAAATATATAGGTTGGCTAACTAGAGGCAAACAGTGAGCCGTTCATAGTTTAGGTATTCAGTTAGGACAAGTTCTTTTTAATCAAAAATCAAATTGTTAACTTAATAATTAATCAAAGCGCAAATAAGCTAATTAAAGTAAGTATCCTTACTAACTTGTCAGTATCTGAAAGTTTTGAGACATAATAAGTAACATTATTACACGCATAAAATACAAACCTTTTGTGTAAAACAATTTTGAATAAATCCAAGATGGTTAAAAATAATTGATATGGGATTAAATCTGCATCAAAATCGGACTAATAATTTTGGAGAAAAACGGAACATGGATTTGCACAAACAATGTTTGCTGCAGCGCCCTCTGGTGAGTTGCCACCGTAACACCTATCTGAACAAGAACATGCACCAATTAAACCCGAATCTAAAAACTGCATCAAAATCGGACTAGACTAGTTCCGGTTAACAGCCGGCATTATGCTGAGTTGGGGCCGAATTGTGACCTTGTAGATAGTACAATTGCCTTAATCGTTTTTAAATAACAAGTTGCGCCACGCGGTTTCACCCGCGGTTAATAAGTATCCTAAGTGCTATTCTAGACTATAATCTATCTCTGTGCCAAATTTCATCCAGATCTGTTCCGCCGTTCTAGCGTGAAAGAGTAACAAACATCCGTCCATCCATCCATCCATTCTTACAAAATTTCGCGTTTATAATATTAGTAGGAACGACTCCAGTGCTTCACTAGTGGTATTAAGTTAAAAGACATTTTTTAAATTAAAAATATTGTATTTATTCATTTAAAAAAAATAAGTTGTAAAAGGCACGAGTCCTCAGTCCCGGTGGTGGCCCCTAGTCTTTGTCCGCGGGCGCGTCTTCAGTCGGAAATGAAAAATTCCAAGTCAGCGATGTTTTTATTAACTGACGTATTGTCGACGCGCGCCCCAGCCCTGGGTCCTCTTCTGACGCGTACAATAACATCGCGGTCACTGTCTCTCCCGTTAGAAAAGTAATTGGAGTGACAGGGACAGAGATAATATCGCGCGCCAGAATAGGGGCGGCTGACGGCTGGCTGCCATACTATTTGGGGAATATTTGATAGTCATTTTAACTACTCGTAGTAACTTTGTGAGCTGGAGACCTCGCATCCAGCGTCTGTCTGCAGGTCGCATTTCTCAAACGATTCCCTTCAATTTTTTGAGTCTCTTCAATATTTTAACCAAATTTTTTTCAATTCTTTTTTTGAAATGCGACGAAGATAAAGATCCGGACAATGATCCAGACGGAATTCGGACATACGCAACCATTTTCGTCGAAGCTGAGGCAGAGACGCTTCGGTCGCTAATGCTCGCTCGGTCGATTATCAATAAAGCGAAGTGGCATTAGTTTGTCCGACGAAAGTTGAGTCAGTACCTACCATCGATATTTGCGAAATTTGTAGGCAAGTAGTTCATCCAAATGTTATTTTTAAGTTTGAATAGGGGCGATAGTTTGAATATGGGCCTAATTGACTGCCTCGGTGGCTCAGTTGGTATAGTGAACCTGCCTTCTGAGCTTGGGGGTGTGGGTTCGATTCCCACCTAGGGCAAACAATTATGTGATGAACATTTGTGTTTGTTCTATGTCTGGGTGTTAATATCTATTTAAGTATGTATTTAAAAATATCTAAGTATATTTATCAGTCTCTGGCCGCCATAGTACAAACTTTGCTTAGTTTGAGGTCAGGCGACCGTGTGTGGAAGTGTCCCCAATTTATTTATTTATTTATTTAATTGGTCGAGGATCGTGAGGTCACAGTTCTAGACGAACTACTAGTTTACTACTACTAGTTTCACTGTACTACAATGTATTTACTTACTCGTGAAGAGTCCAAATCCTCCCTCCTGCTCGAGTCGTACTGCTCACTGCTGAGCGTCGTGATGATCCCGACCGATAATTTTCCGGACAATTTGTCGCCATTTATGTCGATCAGCGGCCTCATGAATGGCGTTATAAATTTTGGTGTCAAGCTGCTTAGATACCTGTTCCGACCATCGTTTAAGGCTTCGACCTCTACTTCTTTTTCCTTCCACTTTCCCTGTTACTATGAGCTTTTCCAGATTGTCCGCCGGTTTTCTTGCAATGTGCCCAAAGTACTGTAGAATCCTCTTAAGGCATATGGTGGACAACCTCTGGCTTACATTGAGCTCACTCAAAATGGATACGTTTGTTCTGTGGGCCGTCCAAGGGATTCGCAACATCCGCCGCCAGCACCACATCTCAAAAGCATCTACGCGTCGTCTGTCAGTCTCCTTTAGGGTCCAGGACTCTGAGGCATATAAAAATTATCTAACATATGTGCAGAAATTGAACGCCATGCAGACAGGTACCAGACTGCGGATCTGTTCAAAAAAGTGAGAGTCATCACGCGACAAGTTAAAGCTCAATCGTGTATAATTGAAGACAAAGATGGCAATGCAATCAACGAGGTTCAAAAAGTTGCAGAAAGATGGAGAGAGTATTGTGCGGACCTGTATAGGCTAGACCGGACAACAGATATCCTTACTTCATCATCATCGCAAGGATCTTAGGAAGTGTCGGATGACCTGGAACCAGACATTCTGTACTCGGAAATAGTAGCAGCCATACAGAAATTAAAGTCACAGAAAGCAGCTGGCACTGATAACATTACAGCAGAATCTCTAAAAGCTTTAGGCAAAAATGGAATTACGAAGCTTTTGGAATTATGCAATGCGGTATGGAGGAAACGTCAGTGGCCAAAAGACTGGACACACTCTGCAATCTTACCCCTACACAAAAAAGGCGCGACCAAAAAGTGTGAAAATTACAGAACGATTGCGCTGATATCTCACACCAGCAAGGTTTTACTACACGTTATTAACAACAGACTCCGATATTTTCTAGATTGGCAAATCCCACAGGAACAAGCAGGTTTTGTCAAGGGAAAAGGGACAAGAGAGCAAATACTCAACATAAGACAAATAGTAGAAAAATGTTATGAGTTCAACATCCCGGTTGTAATGTGTTTCGTGGATTACCAGAAAGCCTTTGATTGCGTGAGTTGGGAACATCTTTGGAAAGTGCTGAGTGAAATGGGGGTACCTCGTCATCTGGTGCAAATTGTGCAGTCACTATACATCTCAGGCCATGGCTCGGTAAAGATAGGAACCTCAAGGTCCACAGAATTAAATTTTGAAAAGGGTGTATTATTTTATTTTATTTTTATTTTATTTTATTTTATTATGCTGATGACACTACCCTATTGGCAGCAACAGAGGCAGAAATGGCAGAACTTCTACGTCGAATTGAGAGAGTAAGTCTAGGTATGGGACTCAAGATTAACCACGCCAAAACGAAAGTCATGATGGTGGATAGAACTAACACTCTTCAAGGAAGCCATAATATGCTAAGGGGATATGACATAGTGCAAGACTTTATCTACCTGGGCTCAATGGTATGTAACAGTGGAGGATCAGAACTAGAAATCAGACGACGAATAGGCATGGCAAAGTCAGCAATGAGCCAATTGGACAAAATATGGAAAGATCGGAATATACTTAGAAAGACGAAAATGTATATTGTTAGGACGTTGGTATTCCCGATCTTTTTAAATGCCTCAGAGTCCTGGACCAAAATCCTAATCATAACTAATACCTAAATCCTAATCCTAATCATAACTAATACTAGAGGCTGTGAGCTGTAGTCTTAGCAGCCGACTTCTGTTGTCCTCTACATTCGTATTACTCCAAAAAAAATCTCAACACAGCTGTCAAACAGCTATCACGCCTTATTAACAACTTAACCGATTATCATGAAATTTTGCGTACACGTTGTCGGGGACACAGAAATACAGAGTATTCCTAAACTGCGGGTAACACCGCGGGGCGCTGCTAGTAAGTACTTGATAAATGTGTACTCTACATCTTCTTTGCTACGGCCACATTGGCGCGCGATTATTCGAGTTGCATTGTCGCGTTAAAGTCATGAAGGCCGCTAAGTTAGCCGTAGCTTTAGAAAAAATCATTGAATCTCTCCGCCCATAATTTCCCAATGAGGCTATTATGCCCACATCCCCGTTTCCCGATCCCCACCGCGCGGGGCTATTACCAACAATCGATATATCCCCATCAGGGCAGGCCCTTAAATCAAACCAGCGACCTTGCGCTCCGAATTAAAAACAAAAGGTATTAAATTCCGCCATTGAATACCCAACGATAAATTTAAACAAAACGAAACGGTCTTGTTTGGTAGATTTTATGAATTCCATTATTAGCAAATATTGATGGAATTTGAAAAAGCAATGATAGCCCAGTTGGAGAAGGTTAGTTGTTGAACCCGCTCCGTCTAGCTTGAGAGACATTTGTCACATTTGGAACTGAATATCGTCCGGCGAAGTGTGGGTGTTGTATTACACCTCTGCCAGCCTCCTCGGGGGAAAGGCGTGACGACATGTTTGAGAAAACATGGAAACAGCCTTAAAATTATCCCTGCAAAGTAGCATCATGTAATACTGGAGCTCGCGTCATTTAGCGGTCATTACGTAATATCCTACGGTATTATCACGAAATCAACGAAAACTAGTATTTGGTTTGAGCCTAGTTTGATATGAAGAATTGAGATAAGATATACAGAAATGGTGCAAAAGTAAAAGCTGGTAGAAAAAACAACCAAAAACAACTTTTTTAGTTTTTAAAATCATTTAGATTTTGGAAAAATAAATCACTAAAGTATTTACTTTAAAAAACTGAGCGTTGTTCTCTAAATTTTCAGTGATTACAACCCTTTTTTTTGGTTTTTAAATAGCCAGAGAGAGGTATCTGAAGTCTAATTTATTCATATTTGTATTCTTACGACGATGAATAAAAATAAAAACAGCAAAAAAGGTAATTCTAGGCGCCGATCTCATTTTACCATCTAATATGATTTGCGATTTTCAACTTTGAATGAAAAGCCTTAAATAAACGTGTATGCGTGTGGAAAATCATGGTAAGACCGAACCTTAAGGCCTTGGTCTCGAAGTCAGTGGGAGCGGGGAAAGTATAGAATGTATTTTTGATAAATTTTCCTTTATAGATGACTCAATATTATCAATACAGGAAGTTTATTAAAAAGACTGTGTGTTCCCTGACACTTATAATCTGGGTGTCTTCAAGTCTCGAGTGAATCGGTTTCTTCTAGGCAAGCGTGCTCCATCGTAGGCCGCATCACTGGCTTATCATCAGGCATGTTGGTGGCCAAACGCAAGCCTATTAAGTAATAAAAAAAAAAAAAGTCGAGAGAGAGCGAGACAGCTGCCGCGCCTTACCTTACCCCTTAAAAAGATCAGCGACATGCTTGCGTTGCTCCCCGAAATCTACCCTCCCGACGCGACGGCTCCTGGCATGGGTGTTATTTTTTTTTCAGCGAACCGTGGACAGCGTAGATAAATGTTGATTACGTGAAAACAATCGGGTATGTTTTTAAACGGAATTGGTGGTCCCAGAGACCCGCGCCGGGTACCCGGCCACCGTCACACAGACGGACAATTAAAAACAAATATGTAAAATGTTAATTTTAAGGCTGCGTGAACACAATACCAGCTTTGTCTCTGACGCAATGTAAATATATTTTTAATTATGCAAAACTACTGAAATGAAACTCAAAAATTAAAAATCAAGTATTTTTGATGCAACCTATTTCCAATTCAATATCCAAATTAAAACATCCGTTCAAAGTAAAATATATTTTTTATTGAATTTGGTCTCAACTCTCAACATTACATAAGCGGCAAGCCAGACAGAAAAGACGTAAGACGAGAACAACAAGATACGGACAGGACAATTAAGCGACGTCCCTTCAATGCACCTAAGGGAATGAAATGTAAATCTGTACGAAATGTACAGAGGAGACCGATGCAACATATACAGAAAAGACGGGGCGCGAATGCGACGCTTCTCGTTTTATATAAAAGTGCCATGTCTCCGTCCATTTGAGTTAGGGCAATCTAAGACGTCTGCCCCACCCTGGTCTCTAACTCGAAACTCAAAATTAAGGTTTACTTCTGCCCCACCCTGAGACAATTCTTAACTTCTGTCCTACCTATACAACTAGTAGCTCTGTGAGCTGTAGACCTCTGTCTCCTCTACAGGTCGCACTCCTCAACCGATTCTTGTGAAATTTTGTGATCAGGTCAGATAATTATACAGTTTCTTTTGCCACGTCAGGATTTTGGAAATTTGACGAAATTGCGAAGATAGGTATGATTTTTTTTCAAAGTTTCAAGATAATCGGAAAATGCGACCTGTAGACGAAGACAGAGATCCGGACAGAAATCCAGACAGATTCCGGACTAAAATCCGGACATTTATAAGCATTTTTATCGAAGCTGAAGTAGAGACGCTAAGCTCGCTAACCCTCGCTTCATCGAAGTCTGGGTACTCCCATGGCACCGCCGCGTCTGTTACTCGTGCTCGTCTTACGACTTTTCCGTCAGACCAGCACCTTAAGCCTAATTAAAAAAATATGAAAAATAATCAAACACTATTCAAGCTCTTTGTTTTGTACTGAAGTCCTTACAAAGCAAAGTCGACTCTAACTGCAAGACCACTTATTAAGTCGGTCGTAGTCGGAAACACAAAATAATGGGCTAACAGCTACCAAAGGAACTTCTCACAAGGATATCTTTACTAAAGGAGACGTCAGTGCAGCGGGACAACCTTATCTTTCCAGTTGCACGAGGGAGCCACCATCGTATTTCTGTCCGAAACAGATGAATAAAGTTAGTTCTGTCATTTGGCCAGGTGTAACGGAGCTAAGTAAAAGGTAGTGATGGTAAAGGATCGTTTGAAGGCAAATCTTGGCGCAGAACAAACTTTAAACCTTTGAGGTGCATTCATAAAGAGGTATATATATAGGTTTGTTGAACTCAGTGGTTTTGTATTTTTGGACAGTGTAATATCTTTTTCCAATATCAAAGTTCGTTGGAGCCATTATTATGTTTTCCATTTCACACACACACACATAAAAAAATCTAAGGACAAATCTAAACAAGTATAAATTAAACCGACACCGATTTTCATCAACACCGATTTTTTCATCAAACATAGCTAAGAACATTCCCGACTAATTCGTATAAAAACAAAATAAAATAAAAACCTTAAAAATAAAAACGAGGGTCAAAAAAACCGCTGTAATTATTTAATTAAATGTTTGCATGAAAATCTTACTAGAAAAAAAAAACGCGGAAAGCAACTTTATATCGTACTGTGTAGAGAAGATAAGCATAAAATGCGGTCTTATAGCTAAGACATTTTTTTTCAAACAACCTTCGAATGAGACCTAGTATGATTTTACCAATTATGGACAACTTTACCCCATTTAGGAGCATGGATCGATATCACGGTAATAAGAAAATAATTTACTCATTGATTTAATTTCTATGAAATTTTCAAAGAAACTATTTCCACAGCGCTTCATGCCCGACGCTCCGAGTTAAACACACACCATTGTAAATTCAAACGAAAACACAAACACGTCTCCAAACGAAACAGCACACGCACGCATCAAACATAGCAAACTATTTCTAACAAGCACTAGCAAACAATTGTTATCAGGCACACGCGGGCGCGGTTTTACAACTTTCTTGACTTAGTTGGTTGCCTATCAGCAGAGGGTCGCGGGTTCGATTTCCGGCCGGATAGATATTTGAAAATATTACAGTCTTTTAATATAGTCTTTTACGTCCCACTGCAGGGACAACGACCCACTCTACATCAAGGTCGATTGAGCCGTTATCCACCACGCTGGCTCATTACGGGTTGGTGGACGTCACACGTCTTTCAATCTATAAATTCTAGGACATGTCGGTTTCCACACAATGTTTTTCTATTACTGTAAAACCGTGTGTAATATTCAAATGCACAAAAACTTTTCTACAAAAGAAAAGTTCATCTGTGCAGGGCCAGGTTCGAACTCACGACCTCTGGATCGGAAAGCGCGGTTTACCCCACTCAGCCAACATGGCTCTCAAAATTTCAGTTCAGTCTATTTTTGTTCGATAATTTAGTGATGAACTCAAATATCTGATCAGGGCAAAACACCCAGAGTTTTCCCTGAACTCTAGTGCTCCACTAGAGTATGGCATTAGTACTTGGTACACCCTGCTTGTAGAGAGAGCCTAGTAAGCTAAAGGGGGAACTCTGGGCTTAGGGGTGGTTTGAGATGGGGCTCTACCCACCCAAACGAGCCCGGGAGGGAGACAGCGCAGGGGGGCATAGTTTGGCATTTAGCTGTTCCCGCATGCTATGTGCGCAAGATTTGTGTTCTCGCATGCCATTGGTCAAGGCAGTGTTTGACGCGTGAGATAAGATCTGGTCACTCTCACTCCTGCGACTTTTCAAACCAGAATGACAAGAAAATATTTTAAAAATTTGACAAAATTTGTCCAAGGTAGAAATAGAATGGGGCCCTATTCCAACAATGCGAGATTATTTTTGGAATACAACGAAATATCCTGGTTTGTTGAAATAGCAAAGTAGAACGTTTAATGTTCCGTCGCTTGTGAATTGGACCACCAGTAACTAGTACCCAACTAGTCATTAGATAAACTCATCAATGGTACAAACATTGAAATATTCCATTTAAATTCAATTAGTTGATACAAACACTCGTTTGAAAGGCTTGACTAATTTACGTGAGACTCGCGGCGGATGGAGCGAGGTTCACAATGGACTGGTAACGGGAGTCAATATAAAGGAGCTTCCTCACCGGCATTCGTGTGGAATGTAACATTACAGTAAGAGAGGAAAAAAGAGTAGAGAGAGTAAAGATGTAATGTAATATAATAGTGGAGAGGGAAGAGAGCTGACAGAAAAATAGGACACAAATGGAAAATAAATGACCGAGCGAGAGTTAGCGAGCGAGGCGTCTCTGCTTTAGCTTCGACAAAAAAGCTTTCGTATGTCCGAGTTCTGTCTGGATCTCGGTCAGGATCTTCGTCTTTCTCTACAGGTCGCATTTCTTAACCAATTCTCTTGAAATTTTGTGAGAAGTTTTGATAATTACATGTTTTTTTTTGTAGAGTCAGTTTTCGGAGCCCGAAAACAAATTATAGCTCTGCAATTTTGAAAAACTTCTAAAAACTGGCTTAGCAAAAAAATCTGCATAATTACCGAACCTGCTCACAACATTTTAAGAGAATCGGTTAAGGAATGCAATCTGTAGAGGAAGTCAAACGTCGAGCGGGAGGTCTCCAGCTCACAGAGTCACTAGGCTTATTGGTGTACCTCGCCCACCGCTGATCTTCCTCGCTCTTCTCCTGTGGCAACACAGCCTTAGACTGCGCGCCGGTTGAGGCTCTCGGAACTGTGATATTGACTCCTAGAATCGCTACAATTAGTTCTTCTATACTAAGCTATTTTACCACCGTCTTTGTCTACTTATGCCTCGTCTTCAAGCAGGCTGTGAGCGGCTGACTGTTTCCCTCCAGTTTTTTTTCCTTTTGGCTTCGCGTGACTGACGCATTTGTCATATAGGGTCAACTGGGGCAAATGCGTCTGTGGGGCAATTGCGTCTTTCGAGAATTACTGACAAACCCTAGATAATCTGTTTTATGATGTTATTTTAAAATAAGAGACTTTTAAATTATTATTATTTTTAATAATGATAATTATATCCTACTTCCTACTATCCTTACCTACTAATATTATAAACGCGAAAGTTTGTAAGAATGGATGGATGGATGGATGGATGGATGGATGGATGTTTGTTACTCTTTCACGCCAGAACGGTTGAACAGATCTGGATAAAATTTGGCACAGATATAGATAATGGTCTAGAATAGCACATAGAATATTTTTAACCGCGGGTGAAGCCGCGGGGTGCAGCCAGTTATTAATAAGTGTGTAATTTTGTTGACATTAATTATTTATTTATTATTTGACACATGTAATTACTGTTTTGACATTTCTACACTCTTGTATTGTTTGACATTTACTGAACTGTGACGTGTAACAATTGGAGTTATCAATAAATTCTGATTTCTGATTTTAAACGCATTTGTCCCAGTTGACCCTACGAGTTGCTTATTATTTTCTTGTTCTAATCCAACGTTTCCTACGTTTGTTTCCCACACCTTGCCTCCAGTTCGCCACTCTAATTAATATACTTAACTAGTTGCGATCAGTGGTTTCACCCGCGGTTAAAAACTATTCCATCTGCTATTCCAGACTATGATCTGTTTCTGTGCCAAATTTCATCAAGATCCGTTTAGCCGTTCTGGCGTGATTCAGTGACATGCATCCATAAATCCGTAGACTCGATTGCTTTTTACTATCTGTCATATATCTTATTATATATACATATATTAGTATATTTATTGATGTAGGTACTTGTGTATGTTTATGACTATTTTTGGGGTAGTTTATTTGTATATTTAGTAATTATTTATGTAGTTATTAGTATGTATGTTTATTTTAATTCTCAAATTTGTAAGTACATTGCTTAATTATTATTATTTATTTATTTTCTTTAGCACACACCACCGTCCATGCTTAATCATAATGTTTTTATTCCATCCAAAGGTTGTCTGGAAGAGATCGCTCTTAAGCGATAAGACCGCCCATTGCGCCTATATTTTTGAATGTTTAGTTTAGATTTATTTTGTATTTGGTGTCAATAAAAAGTTTTTGTATTGTATTGTATTGTCATACATCGGATGGATGTATGTATAGATCGATGTTTGTTAATCAACTTTGACGTACATAAGTATGATAATATGAGTTTGATGGAGTATCCGAACTACGCATACTGTACGCAGTTTACGTGCGGCTTATTTTTTGCTGACATATTTCAGTGAGGTTGTGATTCGCATTTTGTTTTATTAGGATTTACATGCAGTTCGCCGTTTATGCAACATTGAGAGAAACATTCTAAAACGACGCTGAATTTTGAATGCGGTCCTAAGTTTTTTTTAATGATTGAATTTTACGTTTGACCACAACACACCTGATGCAAAGTGACGATGTGGTCTAAGATGGAGCACGCTTACCCATGAGGTGCCTATTCACCCTTGTCTTGAAGAGAGCCAGGTTGTATCTATTGCTGGGGAACACCGAGGCAGGAAGTGCGTTCTACTGCTTGGCAGTTCTTATTAGAAAAGAGTTTTTAGTTCTTATTAGGAAGGAGTTTTGAAAGTTTGGCTGACGCGACTCTGCGTCAGCCAGCAGACAAGCTACGCAGCCGATAACAGTTAGCTTAGTTAGGGCGGAGGCTAACGAGAACCTGGGCATCATCAAGAGTGAATAAATACCTTCCGAGTATTTGTGCTCCATCGCAAGTCACATCGTCGCTTTACAGCGCGAGTTAGTGCCCAAAGTCGACATATTTCTACTTAAGAATACTACTTTTACCTTAACTTTGATTAAGTGCAATCCGGGGATGTTCAAGAGTAAAGTGAATAGGTATCTCCTATGCAAGCGTGTTACACCTTCGATCACGTCGATCAGGCGAGTCAGTAATCAAGCCTAATCCATAAAAAAATCCATTTTAACTGAGCCCCATAACCCTATTCCTAACTCATAATATTATTAATGCAAAAGTGAGTTTGTTCGTTTTTTTTTGTTTGTTACGCTGTCACGCCGTAACTACTACTGCGATTGTCATGAGTTTTTGCATACACGTTTTCAGGGATACAGAAAAGGGCAATGGAGACTTTGTAGCCGCAGGTAGCTCCGCAGGGCGAAGCTAGTAAATAATTGATAATAACACTAAATATTGTGTTAATACAATGAATAAATTGTGAGTGGGATTGAACCCGCTCCCTCTGGCTTGAGAGGCGAGCCTTCTCCGACTAGGCTATGATAGCCTAATCGGAGCTCTAAACATGCTGAAATTTATTGAAATTTCAACACCCGTGTTAAGCTCGTCCAAGCTGGGATGGCACGGGATTTTCCATCAACAAAAACTGATGACATTATACAAAAATACTTGCCTTTGTGAAATCAGTAAATAGGCAACTTCTATTTCCACAACTTCTTTTTCTGACAAGGTAAACCAGACCTTTAATTTAAAACCTGTCAAACCCAACCGCCTTTGAAAACTTCGATAGAAAATATCGTATTGCTATACGAGTATAGCCCGAAATTGTTTTGTGATACCATAACTGAGGTATTACAGCCAAAGCGGCGAAATGAGGCGCTGTAAAGCGATCCACTGAGATATTGACTGTGACCTGAATGTTGGAAGTTGAACCTTACTGGACTCCTTTAAGGTAGATTATCGAAAATAGTTTTGACGAATAGTGCAGCTATGGAAATTAACGGTCAAGTACTGGAATATAAACTCTAGTTTACCCAGTTTAGAGTGTGATTTTGAGTGTACGTTTGAAGTTTTAATATATGACCGTGTAGCTATTGAAAGTGGCTTTCAGGTGTGGGATTGTAAGCTTTAGTGTTTAACACTTTGGGTAGGATTTTGGGTGTAGTTTTGAGAAGCAGAGTATGCTCGTGTCAACGATATTGGCCTGTAATGTAACTACGGCCGGGAAGGTAAGCTTTAGTTGAAGGTAGTGCAGTGTATGGCGTTTAACCGATAATGAGATTAATTTTGAAAGACTTACCATCTTATTAAACGTTGTATAGCCTCGGAATAGTTATTCAGTGCTTTGTCTTTTTAAATCGAGTTGAAAATGTAGAGCAAAGAAATTCAGAAAACTTAGATACAAAGTTTTCTGAATTTCTTTCCTAGACAATACAATACAACTATTCCTAGGCGTGTATTAGTAAGGGGGTGTTTAGAAACAGTAATAACTGCATTTACCTTTGCCCTGATCCGCCTTCTTGGGGCCAATTTAGGACCTTAATGTGGATCGAGACAAAGGTTCATTGACCCCTGGGCAGTCTGATCAAGAGTTGTAAACCTTTATTACACTAATTACTTATATTTATTTTTCAATAAAAACTTAATTTTTTGACAGCATCGGTGACTCAGTAGGTAGTGAATCCGCCTTCTGCGCTTGAATGGGAGCGTGGGTTCGATGTCCTCCTCGGACACACATTTATCTGATGGGCTTTAGTGTTTGTTCTATGTCTGGGTGTTGACATCTAACTTACTATATATTTAAAAATATATACTTATTCTTACTTATTATAAAATATAAAATAACTTTATGTATCTGTCTATTTGCTTTTCAGCAGCTGGGTTAATTTTAAATTTGAAATTGATTTGAATTTACTTTCATTTAAATTTAAAACATTTTATTTCATTTTTCTTATATGTTTTATATTTTAGTCTTAAAATATGTTTTTATTAGCTATTATAGTTTATTTTATATAATTTTTTCTGCCACTAATTATGCATTTGCACATGTTTTGGAGTATGGTCCAGCTCTGGCTTTTTTTTTCCTATTTACTATTTTGTATATGACTGTACTCTGTTTTGTGTTTAAATAAATAAAATAAAATTAAAATAAAATTAAAATTGAAATTTGATAGATATTTAGTTACTCACAGTCACGAGGAAGGTTTTTGGATACTATTTTTACCCGACTGAGCAAGAAAGAGGGTTATGTTTTCCGAGTGTATGTATGTACGTAAGTAGGTATGTATGTATGAGGTTTCTTTGGCACGCCCTACAGCCTTAACAGCTTGATGTATTTCGACATGTGAGGTGTCATGTGAGTAACTTCTATTTTCCTCGGTCCAACAGTTCGTAGTAAACCTGCCTTCTGCGCTTAGGGGAAAACATTCATTAGTGATGACCATTTTGTTTGTTTTATGTCTGGGTGTTAATATCTACTTTAGTATGTATTTAAAAATATATAATGTACAAGCTGCGCACCGTGGTTTTAGAAAGTATCCTATGTGCTATTCTAGACCATAATCTATCTCGATGCCAAATTTCATCCAGATCTGTTCAGCCGGTCTTGCGTGAAAGAGTAACAAACAACCATCCATCCATTCTTACAAACTTTCGCATTTATAATACTAGTAGCATATTTATCAGTCTCGGGCACCCATAGTACAAGTTTTGCTTAGTTTGGGGTCAGACGACCGTGTGTGCAAAATTGTCCCAAATATTTGTCACGATTTTTTGACATAAAGGTCCGGCGACTACTTTAGACTAACTTTGCACTGGCAAAAGGTTTTCTATTGTCATTTCGTCTAGAAGAAGACGACAAGTGAAGAGAGCAAGTAAATGTATTGATGAGCCTCTGAAGTTTTATCTGCAGAGTGACAAATTGAAATTGTAATAATGTTTATTGTTTAATGACTTTCGCACTTACCTAATCATTCAGACAACTAAGAATTTCCCTTGCATTATGGATTAACTCAAAAGCTTATGACAACCTCCCTATGCAAAGGAGTTTTTGATTTGCTTTGTCTATCAATGAAATATATTTATCAAAATTAACCCCTTACAAATGTGGATATATTTCATAGCTTCATTTTCTCATGATGACGTTTTAAAAATAAAACAAGATTATAGATAATTTGTAAAGGGTTTGTCAGTTATTCTCGAAAGACGCATTTTCCCCAGTTGACTCTACACAAAATTTCAGCTCAATCGGTTGATGATACCTGCTTCAAAATTGAGTTGCAAGATTCCACCCGACCAAACATAGTTACATACCTACATTGCAAGTTATGTAAAACCTTGTACAAGGGGAAACAGCTATAAAGTTAACAAGCCGTCCATACCATACCATCTAAATACCATTCGCGGTCATCCATCCAAATAATAACCACATTCCAAAACTGATTTGTAGAGACTAATTGAGCTCAGGCCCGAGCCTTTTAGAGATGAGCACTAGATATCGATGGCCCGTATCCCGTATGCATGCACTATGCATGTCAGCTGTTTGCCCTCGATATTTGTGACGCGCTGCGGTCAGCAAACAGCGACCGTTGAGCCGTGTGAACTAGGCATTGCGTTGTTGACATTTATCGACGTCGATGAAGCTACTGGGGTAAGCGGTTTTGTATCACTTTTGTCATGTTAACAAGGGTATACTGTTAGACTGCAGTAAGATGGTTTTAGTGGAGTATAAAATGTTTTGTTTTTTATCTTAATGGTTTTCAACTATTCTATATGTAAATCCTACTAATATTATAAACGCGAAAGTTTGTAAGAATGGATAGATGGATGAATGGATGGATGTTTGTTACTCTTTCACGCCAGAACGGCTAAACAGATCTGGATGAAATTTGGCACATAGACAGATTATAGTCTAGAATAGCACATAGGATACTTTTTAACCGCGGGTGAAACCGCAGGACGCTGCTCGTAGGTATACATTTTGGAAATATTATGATAAAGGAACTATAACTATTGTGTTCTTGCGACGTTAAGTGGAGGCAACAATTATAAAAAACAAAGATTAAATGTTAAGTATTTAATCAGCGAGCTGTCTAATTCAATCGATAAATCCTATCTCAACACGTACTTCAGCACATCACTATTCATTTCAATAATTACAGTGAAATAGCCGCAGTATTCGGTATTCAGTCAAATCAAATACCTGCAGAGGGAAGCAAATAGTGTAATGTAACTGAACAGTTACGCGGGTAGCACACGTCCGCCGCGAAACCGTAGCACCGAAGTCCCAACCAGCTAATTTGTGAATATAGGGGCCTGCCATGACATCTTATTGCCATGATGGTTACGTTTTGTTTCCGAAGCTCATGAACCTTATTGCGCGGCGAAACGGTCCGTGGTCGCTTCGCGTTGACAATAAACCGTGACCATGGTAGGCACCATGTCATATTATTGCCATGATGCCCTTGATGTCACGGGACGATTTACGTGATATAAGGTGCACATATCAGACCATATCCGCGCACGACCGCGAAAGTGTTCCTATAGCTTCTTATATCGCTTCTATGGTTTCGCGGCGGAGGTGTGATTTCTCGCTTAAAGCTCCTATATAACTCGGTACATAAGTCTAATTTATTTTATAGCAGCTGTCAAAATTTAAGTGGTTCCTAAATGTACCTACGTACTTAATTCTTGCCTGTGTGACCTAAAAATAGGTAAGAAATCATAATAATTCTAATAATGTGTAAAAATGGTTAAACAAGGTACTGGTTATGGACTTAAGTATGTTGTTAAAACTTTTAGAACTCAATTTTGCAAAATTCGCCAAATAAAATCAAGCCTTCGTACAAAATTGATCACGTGGCTAGTTTATTTTGTATGGAGACTCGATTACATTTCTTTCGAATTAACTAATTAAAAACGTATCAACCAAGCCAGCGTTAGCGGGCGAAGCGTCTATGCTTCAGCTTCGGCAAAAATGCTTTCGTATGTCCGAATTGTGTCCGGATTTCCGTCCGGATCTCTGTCTTCCTCAGCCGCAAGCTCTCCAGCTCACAGAGCGACTAGTGTCCTAAAAGTTGTATACAATGTGTCACAATTCTAGTCTAAGGCTATTCAACATTTATTGCTAAAGCGGTTAATCTTGTAAGTACTACTTTGTATCTCAACGAGCCAACTTTTACTCGAAGCAAAAAGATCTAATAAGTAATTGAATTGCATTTAGAAAATCACTAGCGACTAGCGATGAGTAAAAAGACTAAAAAAATCATCCATGGAGTGAACAGAACAAAAAACAAGTTGAGTTGCACCGCAATCGCTGCTTCAAGCAGACGAGTGAACTCGCGCTAATATACTATATTATAATGTATAATGTAGAAGAGTCTGTTTGTCTGTAATTTTATTACAATAAAACTTTTATGCTCACGAGTTGGTACGCGGTAAAAAAGTAAATAGTACTTTGGTTCGTGTAGGCCTAGCTCGTCGCAACAAAATTTTGTCGACTCTTTGAGACAGACGTATATTTACACGTAGCCTTGTCCCGTTTGCACACGATTGATTGAATGATTGATTTTGTCGCGGCGCGCATGCTGGTGCTAAAGTTTTAAGGAAACCCCAGGCTCTATTCTTACAAGTTGAGTATTTTTTTGTCATTGTCTCTCTCGTTTGCAAATATATAGGAATGAAAGTAATGAAGATAACATCTCACGCGTCAAATAGGAAGCTTGGCCTCTAAAATGGCTTATCGGTCGTTGTTGTTATTCTACGGTTTCTTCTTGGCGTTTGGCTTCGCGTCTTGTAAGTTATAAAATTTATTTATTATAATGATTTATATATTTTCAGGGCTATCAGGAAAAGGTGTACGAAGCCGAAAAGGGGTCATTGTACTCATCATTATGAACAACTTTTACTATGTGGTCAACTCTAATATCGAGAAAAAAATAACAATAATCCATATATTTTTTCGTTGAACAAATAACTTTTTATATGGAACTGCTGGTATCTTTTTTACGAAGTTTTGGTTGGAGTTCATAGTAAAAGTTGTTCATAATGATGAGTACAACCTTTTGGCTTAGTACACCCTATACTGATAACCTTGTACATACAAAATACAAAATACAAAAATACAAAATGTTTATTTGTTTCAATACATGTACACAATTTTACATTAGGACCCTGTCTGCTGCCGTAGCGTGAGCTGTGTTGCAGCAGCCAGTGCCTTCCCAGAACTAGGTACATATTAAAATTTAGAGGTACTATTTCTATGATTCAATATAGTATGAGAAATACATAGTAGATACATACATAAATATATATAGGTTTACAATTATTGATGTGTTCAGTTATTTAGGGTGTAGTTTAAGTGTGGTGTGAGTAAGGTTGTACGTGTGCGAAGATTTATGAGTTCATGTAGTGGCAGCGTGTGTTGAATGACTATGAAATTGTATTATAAATGTGTGTACGTGAGTTTGGTTAATTGATTGTGTTATTCATACATGAATCCATGGTTGACTTGACTTTAGTTCACTTTCATTAGTATGGTTTCTAAAGATTTGTAATCATACCGTTGAAGCCATTCGTAAATAGTTGCTTTTAGTTTGTGTGAATGTAAATTGTTTATTTGAAATTGTGTCCTAAGCAAGTTATAGAAGATAGGGGCCATATGGTTATAGTGTCTCCATGAAAGAGCAGACTTGTATCCGGGTACTGGGTATTTGTCACGTCTTTTGTTGCTGACGGTAGGCTCTGTACCTCTATGATACCTTCGTATACATTGGTATGCGAATATTTTTCTAACAGAAGCTACTTTGCAAATGTTATACAGTTCAGTAGTGGGAAATCTGAAAGGTAAAAATAATATAACTTTTAGTAGAGCGCGTTGTGCACGCTCCACCTCAATCATGTGTGTTTTAGCTGCGCCTCCCCATGAGCAGATACAATAACCTATAATACACTCGCAAAGAGCTTTATAAGTCTCTAGCAGTAACTTCTTGTCTGCCACAGGGCGAATTAGCTTAAAGACGAAAATGAATTTTCTTATTCGTTTCGAAATTGTATGTATGTGTGGACTCCAAGTCATTTTGTGATCCATGATAACTCCTAAGTACTTTATGGTATCCACGCGGTCAAGGGTGTTGCATGCACAATATATACGAATAGACGAAGATCGATTACACGGGAAGGTGTGAACATGAACATCAAAGTCCGTAGGTAACTTTGTTCTTTCCGTTTTTTTAAAACACATGTATTTAGTTTTTGACGTATTAAGCGATAAAAGATTGTCTTCTAGCCAAGATGTGACACAGGCTAGTCCATCCTCTGCCAGCTGGCATACATTAGACCAATTTGATCCATGGAAAAGGAGTACGGTGTCGTCTGCAAACATGAGTATGTCTGCATTCAGTAATTTCATTTTACACAATTCATTTATATATATTAAAAACAAAGTTGGCCCTAATGTACTGCCTTGAGGTACACCATATTTACAAATAGCTTCGTCACTCTGATATTGGTCAATCTTAACCTGTTGTTGACGATCGACTAGGTAATCTTTAAACCATTCAAACACACAACCTCTCAATCCGACTGCCTGTAGGCGCACTAGAAGTATCGGGATAGATACGGTATCAAAAGCTTTTTGCAAGTCTAAGAATATACCTACAGTTCTCTCACCCATGTCTAGGTATTTTGTAACTAACGATGTTAACTGCAGCACAGCGTCGTCAGTGGACTTTCCAGAGCGGAAGCCATACTGATTGGCAGCCAGAATGCAGTTGTTTTCCAGGTATGAAATAAGTCTTTTGTTTGCAATTTTTTCTATAATTTTGGAAAGAGTGGGCAGAAGTGAAATGGGCCTGTAGTTGGAAGCAAGCATTTTATCACCGGCCTTGAATATAGGGCAGACTATAGCTTTTTTTAGTATAGAAGGGAATTCACCCTTGCTGAAACTGAGATTACAAAGATGGGCAATTGGTTCAGCTAGAGATTGTGAACACAGCTTTAGTATGGTAGATGTTATACTATCCCAACCAGGGGCACTATTCGTTTTTAAACCTGAGTAGTATATTATTGAGAGTTCTAACCCAGCGTTATTTGCGGTTGTGAAAATGTTTTTACTATGGTGTGAAGTATGGCGAGTGTGTTTTACCAACCGCAAAATGTCGTGTTAAGTTTGTAAAAAATGTTTTTTTTTTAAATTTGTATGTGATTGAGGCCATGGCTCCAGTGGCTTCAGTCGGGCGGGCTAGAGTTCCATTCCGTGGGCTGGCTAGGGTCGTGAGATGGGTGTAGGGCTCCGGGTGGGGTAAGATGGGTCACGTAGGGCTCCGGGTGGGGTAAGATGGGCTACGGTGTAGGGCTCCGGTTGGGGTAAGATGGGGCACGTAGGGCTCCAGTGTGCGGCGGCGTATGATTTCTAACTCACGTTTATTGCAGTTGTGAAAATGGTTTTACTATGGTGATAAGTATGGAGTGTGTGTTTAACCAACTGCAAAAGCTGTCCTCTTAACTTTGTGTTTTTTTTTTCGGATGGGGTAAGACGGGCTATGGCGGGGGGACGGGGGCGGGGGCGGGGGGCTATGGCGGGGGCGGGGGCGGGGACGGGGACGGCGGTGGGAGCGGTATCTTGCGGTGAGTGTATTGAGGACAGTTTCGATAGTTACATTGTAACAATCAAGTAACGGAAATAGCTGTGGTAGTATTTATATCTAGGTATATATATTATAAGACAAATTAAATAGAGGAATTATGAATGAAACAGTGATTGAGAGAGAGATAGAGAGAGCGGTCGCTGTGCGTGTATCAGTATACAAAAATGTTGGAAAACAGCTGCTTTACCCCTCAGTTTCCATACTTTAGTTTGAGAATGACGCGTGTGAAGAGTTTTGTAAATTGGCCCCCCCATGCACATCAAGATCCGGAGAGGTTGGCAGACGCGGGATTCTTCTACATCGGCTGTGAGGATAAAACCATGTGCTATTATTGTGGTGGAGGTCTGTGCGATTGGCGAGAGGATGACGATCCCTGGCGAGCACATTTACAGTACTTTAGTCGATGTCCATTCGTGTACATTCACTTAAAACTAAATAAAATAAATTTGAGTCGAGTTGAGAGTTGTTCGACGAGGTTTGAGAAATAAAAGAGTGTTTTTTTTACTTTTACATATGTTTTTTTTATTTAATATTCCAATGACCCCAGGCTAACGTATTTACATTATCATCGCAAATATATCTCTTATCATCATTACTAGAGAGCACTTTCTTTCTTTTGTTTAGTGTGTATACATTATGTTTATCACTACAGATTATGTACATGGTTGCATATTGTTGGTAGTCCCGACTAAGGGCATTTCTGTAGTTTGTAAAGTGTAGAGCTCTTACAACTGCAGCAGAAGTGCCCTTGTTTTTCTTCACAACATCATCATCATCATCATCATCATCATCATCATCATCGTCACTTTTAAATTTATAAGCATACATTTTAGAGCGTAAGCCTACGAATTCTTTTATTATACGTCCGTTGCTTTCATCTTTCATCAAACCGAGAACTTTTTTATTCACCAATGGTAAGTTATAGATATTGTCTTTTGGAAAATCCGACGTGTCAAATTTACCCTGCAAGTCATTTCTGATATCTTCGTAAAAATTCTCAGTTTTGATTTCATATATAAAAGAATCCGTATCAGTGTAAGCTAATTGTACATTGTTTTGATATTTAGGTAACATGTAAGAGTAGTGAAAGTTGTACATAAGATGTTTGGAAAGTTCCAATACAGTGAAACCGACATAAATTGGTTTGTTGTACAAAATCTTAGTTTTGTTCATCTGAACTGCTACAAAGTTCTCAGAGAAAATTCTTCTACTATGGAAATTGGGACGTGCTATATACCGTTCAATACCATATTTGGACTTGGTTTTTGTCGATATATCAGACCATGATGTGCATAAATGCACATCGACCCTTTTCGCTACATTTTCTATTGTTTTCCCGAAAATTGAATTATTCATGAGCTTATAAAAATCTTTTTCAAACGAGTTTGTTGCCATAATTCTCTTGTTGGTGTTGAAATCAATATACGATTTGAGCCAAGGTGATTGATTAAATGACAAGATTCTATGAATTTTTTGACAAATTAGACCATGCTCTACACATTGTTTCAGATTCATATAGTGAATGACGTAATGCTTCTTAGATTCTAGAGTGAGTAAAAGTTTTTTTGTTTGACCGTGAGGTGGTTTTTTTGTTTCAGGACAAAAAGGATAATCATTGTGTAAATCATGTAAAAAATTTGGATAATCAATATCAACTTCTAAGATATATCCAACCTCCGAATCAGCTTTTTGTTGTTTGATGTCGAATGTATTAATGTCATTTTCCGATAACCATTTAAAGTTTCCTAGAGGTAAATATTTACTCATAGCCTCACCATACAAATTATTAACATCTAGGTAAACAATAAATTTACTTTCTTTTTCCGGATTGTATTGATTGTCCATAAATTTGTTGTTGGCTTCCACGTGTCTTTTTGAGACTTGACTTATCCCACCTCTAATACCTGCATTTAAAAACTGAATCATTTCATAATCGGTGAGAAGTTCAATATTTACACCTGTTTCCCTTAACATTGCATCCCATGAAAGACCCGGTGCGGTTAAGTACCTACATGGATCTAATTTGTATGTAGCAAGACAAACTTTTCGAAAGTTTTCAAATACCTCAACCAATAATAGAACATCTGTTTTTAGATATAAGTCAGAATATTCACCTAGATTGTTTATATTGAATGTGTTCCACACCTTTTGAGCATGATTGTAGTCTTCAATAGAAATGTGTGTCTGTGTCAAAGAGCTATAAAAATTTTTTTTATCGGGTAACGTTTTTTCTTCAAGTTTTTCCCAACAGTCAATGTATTCGTAGGGGAAGACACCTTTACGTGTCAAGAGAGACATTTGCTCATTGTCGGGGAAATAATGTGGTAGCACCATGAATTGATCTGTAGAAAGATTTTTAGCTAGTTTTTCTAGACTAGATGACATAAATTTAAACGAGTCTACAAATCTGATTGTGATATCTTTCGTTTTTCCCCCTTCACAATCAAAAGAGATTGTCTGACTAAACGATACATATTTTTCTTTATTCTGCGCGATACAAGATATTTTTTTTCCATCCTCTCTGGCTGCCAATTCTTTGATAAAGATATGGCTATCATAACCAGACAAGTTATGAAAAAATATAGGAACATAATCAGGTATTGAATAATTTAAGTTACATGTGTAATGTGCATACCCTCTTATTTTACCTGTTAGATGACAATGGTCTAGAACCTTTCTATCAGTAGGTAGAAAAGTCTTCTCACATATATGACATGAATTGTTTTGTGGAAAGTCATCGTTGTCGATATTATCGCTGATTGGCATCTTTTTGGAGATAATCTTCCCAATTTCACAAACGTCAGAGTAAATACTGTCAACAAACTGTTTGACACAATCGCCACTTCGATATGTGACAAATTTTGACAATGACTCATCGTAATTACAATGAATGTAATATGCAAAGCTATACGCTATATGCTCTTGAGTGTAATGTGAATTTTTCTCCAAATTGTTGTGTAATGGAACCAAAATAGATTCAAAGTCTGCATAGATAACAAATGGTATTGAAAGTTTGTGTTCAAAATTTTTAAATTTTAGATACTTTTCTTTTGAAGATGGAAGCTGTATCACCACTTTCTCACACCCCAATCTTTTATGAATTTGTAGTTTTTCTTTGCTCGCAAAATATTGTAGACAAGAGTCACAGAAAAACTTTTGACCGTTATGCTTCGATAATTGAATACCCACCAAACGAGATAGATTTTTTATCCAGCAATAATGCGCTTTCTTTTGATCTTCAAAATACAGCAAATTAACATGACGGTCACAAGTCTTTGATGAAATGTACAAAGGTGAAATATATTTTTCCTTAGCTTCTAAACCATACACGTTTACTTTGATATTGTTTAAAGTCTCAAAGTGTTTGATATCCTTAATAGTAATCTTTAATGCACAGTCTATTCTATCAGTTTTCAAAACTGTTTCATATGGAGGGTAAGATGATACACGATCTGCATGTTTTTCAATTGGAAAAAGAGCACTGACGACACTCCAGAAAAAACAAGCGTTATCAGTATTCTGTATATTTACACACGCTCGTTTGAGTTGTATCCACTTTGGTAGTGGGATGTATGAACTACCTTTCATAGGATTGTGTTTATTGATGTTAACTTCTAAAAACTCAATCTTCTCCAACGCCCATCCACTGTTGCGTTCTTGAAATGCTTCACACTTGTTGATTATCTGAGATGAAAAACTCTCGACAAAACTGATCATATCTGACATTTCTCGTATTTCCACATTTTTCGTGTTGAAAGACTTTAAATCTCTTGTAATGACGTCATCTTTTGTAGTTAAGTAGGTCCCGAATAGTTCTAGATTCACTTTAATTTGCTTATTAATTTCTAATTCCAATCCAATTAGCTCTATGACTTTCGACTGCACGTTTGCCAAATAAACTTTGGGATCTAAATCTGAAGATCCGTTTATTCGGTAGCTTATGATTCTACACTTGAAAGCATTGTTCACAATATATACAAAATAATCTCCATCATCTTGTTCACATAGTAGTTTGTGTCGTTTAGTTTTTGAGTGAGCAATCAACTCATTACTCTTCACTTGCACATTGCAAAAATGACACTCCAACATTATAGTTGAAAAAACTAATAACTAACAAAAAAAACTGAACACCTTCACAATGAGAGATGGACAAGTAACAACTAATAATACATTGAACAATAACTTGCTTTATAAAAAAAAAAGATGTGGTTTGAGGTTTGTGAGAGAGAGATAAGAAACAATGTATGTGAGGTTATAATATAGTTTATTTGTCTCTATATTAAAGATGAATACAATAAATACTGTAACGTAAAATACTTAATTTCTACATCCACAAGAGATGACTCATCGCAGATAGTATTCATTAGAGAAGAGGCTTCATACAACGTCTTCACTTGACTAAGCTTGAATCTTTTTCTAAAGTAACTCATACGGTTTTCATAGTAGTATTTAATTTTATGCAGTTGTCGAATACGTAGGTTGAGACAATTCAGTATCTCACAGAGGTGCCACCATTCTTCACGACATAATCTTATAGATTGAACTTCTGTGTACATCATGATAAAATTGTCTCTTCCTTCTTCTTGCATGTCCATAAATGATATACTTCTTGATTTCTCTGGAGTTGAGTCAGGATTTGGTGGTGGAATAGTGCCGTTGTTGAAAAACTCTGAAATATCCGCTGCATTGTCCATAAGTATTGTCTCCCACTCTTGCTTGGTTAATATAATTCGATTATTGATATCGATACATACTTCCAGACCTGGATTGATAGGACTCAATGCTCTCAAGTATGTAGCTATGTACGGTATCGAGTTGGAGATGTTATATACATTCTTAGACAATTCAAAGTTAAATGGTGGAATTGATGGTGCGTATGAATAATGTTGTACATTAAACATTTTATTATACTGTTTTTTTGTTAATTAATAATTAACACCCTATTGAAGTGAGAAACAGGACTGCTTACCGAGTTGAACAGAACAGAACTGAACAGGTTTGAACAGGTCTTAACAGATCTGAACAGGATTAAACAGAACAGATCTGAATAGGTATTAACAGATCTGAATAGGATTAAACAGGTATTAACAGGTTTGAACAGGTCTTAACAGATCTGAACAGGATTAAACAGAACAGATCTGAATAGGTATTAACAGATCTGAATAGGATTAAACAGGTATTAAAAGGTTTGAACAGGTCTTAACAGATCTGAACAGGATTAAACAGAACAGATCTGAATAGGTATTAACAGATCTGAATAGGATTAAACAGGTATTAACAGGTCTTAACAGATCTGAACAGGATTAAACAGAACAGATCTGAATAGGTATTAACAGATCTGAATAGGATTAAACAGGTATTAAAAGGTTTGAACAGGTCTTAACAGATCTGAACAGGATTAAACAGAACAGATCTGAATAGGTATTAACAGATCTGAATAGGATTAAACAGGTATTAACAGGTCTTAACAGATCTGAACAGGATTAAACAGAACAGATCTGAACAGGATTAAACAGAACAGATCTGAATAGGTATTAACAGATCTGAATAGGATTAAACAGGTATTAACAGGTTTGAATAGAACATAAGGATTTTTTTAACTGGTTAGTTTTCGAACTGTTTTAGATAAGATATCGTACTCAAAGAGTGAGTCGTTGATGATAAGACAGTGAGCTGTTGTATTAGTCGGTAGATTTTTTTTAAATTCCAATTCTAGTTTGATATCAATAGCACCACCAATAAAACGAGATGAATCATTCTGCCTAGAGCAATCGATAACAATCAGAGGTGTTTTTGTTTTGAAATTTGAAGGATTAATTTGAGCGTTAAAATTATTTGAACAATAGTATGACTTTCTAAAGTTAATAAAAGCTTCGTATAAAAGGGTAAACATTCCCTTCTCAAAGTCACATGCGAATGAATCATACGGATAATATTGAGAGTTTAGGTACAATCGAGCGTTTAGAAAATTGCTATGGTCAAATAGACTCATATCTTTATCTGATTCATTGTTACGTGCATGTTGAAAACCTAGAATAACAAAACGAGGTTTTTCCAACTGAGTGGTAGTCTTCACAGTCCATACATGTCTTTGAGATGTCGGTAGCACTGGATACTCATACAGATCCCATGAGCGGAATGCAATAGTAATTGGAATATTGTTTTCTACGTACTTTAACAAGTTGAGTTTTTCCTTGTCGGATACCTTAATTGTAGGCATACGCCATGAAATGCGGGTTAAGTCTATATGAATCTTTTTTGTGGGATCCTTCAAGATAGCGCAGTTTAAATTAGAAGAGCTCCTGTTCAATACTAGTTCATGCTTTGCGTTCACAATTACTTTTTTATAATCTTCAGCAAAACCCAGCAGGTGTCGCAGCGGAACAGTGAAAGAAAAATCTCCCTCAAATTCTTTAAAACCACCTAAATTCCATCCACTATTTTCCAAGGCACTGCTCTCATCCTTCCCATAAGAAATAATTCCTTTCATGGTGCTGGTAATACCACAGTTTTTGGTTCTATCAATTTCTACTCCATTTAATTCGTAGCGTATATCTTGAAAAAGAAAGGCTAATGCATTGTTAACAAGAGTACAATCTTTTGTAATATTACCCTCAATAATTAACTGACTCTCGCAAGGTAATACTATTAAATCTTGACTATTAATACAAATGCGAATCTCATCATTGTTCTTGTAAGATTCATTGTAAGGTGTGTATAAGTGGTATTCAATACTTTCAATACTATCATCGAAGATAACTTTCTCGCCAATATTTAAAATGCTTGATGTGTCGGCCATTTCACTTCTAGGCCCAAGGATTGAAGGTATACCAAGTTTTCTTTTCTTATTTTGTTTAGTTTCACGCCAATTTGTGGGGTTGTTAACACCGTGCTGGTATTCGAAATACTATGATTCAATACACTGCTACCATTGTTTTTATAGATAATCATACTGCCTTTCTTAAATGTAAACGCAGTGATATGTTTTCTTTTCTAAAATTGACAAGGTTTCCTTGTTCATTCACTATACGCACGTGTAGATTTTGAATGGTTTTCACCTTTACAGGTAAATAAACTGGGTGTGAAGGACACTCTATGATTTGATATCCTGGTGGAACTATTGGAGAGAATTCATGTAACACATGCGACTGTTTATTATTGATGAATGATCCCTCAGTAACATTACACTCTATTCTTATAGTGTTTGTTATCAGAATGTTAATTGGTTGATCTGATAAATGAACAACATTTTTCGGGAGTAATTTGCGAGAAAACCCAAAAATACTTCCGATACTGTTTTCTTTCTCAAAGTGTATGTCAAATTCAGGTGAAAAAAATAAACATTTCATAGTGTTCGTATTGGCTTCCATATCAATTAATTCTTTACCATCTCCACCCGATCTACGTTCGAGCTCTCGCTCTAGTAATTGGAAAATATTATCTAGCTCATAGGAACCTTCCGGAATAGTAATCACATTATTATCTCCATAGTGGAAAAGATTATTACTACTGTCAACGTTCGGTATTGAATTGAATGTTTTAAAGTATATCACCGCACATTCATACTGGTCACCGTTATCAAGTTCAATGGGTGGTAGAAAATTCACATTAAACGTGGATTCGTCACTGTTTAACGTTAACGTGAAAGACATTATATCAAGTCGACTTTCGGGTGTAAAATGAAATTTCCAATAATAATTTTTGCCATTTATATTTATTTATTATCAAACAAATTATTACAAACATTTAATAGGAAACGTAAACACAGATGACCACAATTGTATTTATTAGATTTTTGTACATTGTTATAGTTATAATTAATTGCTATGTTACGATTAGATTTCAACATGTAATTGATAAACTCTTGAGGTGGTCTCAAGTCTCCATAGCTGTCAAAATATTCACAGTGTAGATTTTTCTTTGCGTATGCTACCCAATGCGTACCCACCCCACTCGAATTGTCTAAATTCAAAATGCCAGTTTCACAATACCATGGCTGTGAATTTCTCTTTATCAAATCATCTCTCATTACAACTCCTCGAAAATGAGGTATGTTAATTTGCTTGATAAAGTTCAAAATTTCATAGTCGGAAAGGGCATGTTTCGGTAGGGTGAGATTTAGTTTTTTTGATAGGGTGTTAGGTAGAGACCAAAACCTTTTTTATATGGTGCCATGTACATTCCTTTTCCTACAGCCACCGGTACCGTTGATCGAATTGGATCTTTCTTTTTAACCATTTCGTAAATATTTTTGGCAGCTGTTGAAACTCCTCCAGCCAAGGTGCCGGCAGCCGCCAACGCTCCCAATATTGGAATCAGTGGTAGAAAACCACCTCTCTTAGGTAAACGAATAACTCTAGGTTTCTTGACGAGTTTATTGCTAATAGATTTTTTTGCAGCTTTAACGGCAGTATTTAACAATGTATCATGAGGTGTCATTTTATGTTTACCCTTTGAGTATGTTTTTTTAAGAGCTTTACGGGTTTCAGTTATCACTCTGGAGAGAGGTATACCCATACCTCGTTTCACCTTAAACTTCATAATTTTATTAACGCCTAGAGCCATTAATCTCTCAGACAAATGTGGTGACTCTCTCCAACGCTTCGCAGCGGCTGATGCTAATTCCAAATCTGCTATATGCCGCTGGTCTAGATTAGAATTCTGAGCGTATGCAATATCATGCGATTTGCAAGCTTCGTCTAAAGGATTGATACCTGCATCACCTCGAGCTAAACGTTTTTGTAATTTTGTTCCCGGTCCACAATAATTATAGCCGGGTAGGTGTAGTTCAAACGGTAAATTGTTAATAATTTTGTTAACAAAACCACCTCCTTGCTTGACAGTAGGTTTAAGAATGGGACTACTTTTATGTTGTATAATCATTTTAAAAAAGGTATTTAAAACACGTGTATACAATAATAACAACTAATCATAATGAAGTTTCGAAAGCAAAACACGCTTTTATCAGTCAAAGATTGGAATATTTCAGATAATATTAACGGAGATGGCGGTCAGAATAAACATGGTCCGTTGCTACCTAATAGTATAAGATGTTTAATCTGTGGACCGTCAGGCTGTGGTAAAACAAATATACTGCTCACCCTATTACTCGACGTGAATGGACTTAAATTTCAAAATGTCTACTTGTATTCAAAATCTTTGAATCAATCAAAGTATTTATTTTTAGGTGAAGTATTTACTCGAGTGCCCTCTGTGAATTATTACACATTTTCCGATAAGAGTGAAGTGACCTCAATAGAAGATACATTTAACGATAGTATTGTGATATTTGATGATGTGTCAATGGAAGACCAAGAGTCTATACGTCAATATTTCTCTATGGGTAGACACAAAGGATTAGATTGTTTTTATCTATGTCAGACATATAGTAAAATTCCTAAACAGTTGGTGCGTGACAACGCAAACTTTATTATACTCTTCAAACAAGATGATTTAAATTTAAAACATGTATATGATGATCATGTAAACACTGACATGTCTTGGGATGAATTTCTCTCAATATGTCGAACCTGTTGGAAGAACCAATACAATTTCTTAGTAATTGATAAAAATCTGGAATTTCATAAGGGCCGCTATCGACGGGGGTTTGATGATTTTATATGTTTATAATAATAAAAAACTTAAATACATATTCAATCTTGGATTTGCTAACATTTCACCATGGACTCTCAAGCATCACAGATCTTTGGTGATAAAAATCTAAAACGTAAACTGATTAAATCGGTGAATTCTGTGAAAAATAAGGTAAAATCCTTAAATGTTGATAAAGCTGAAATGTCATCTACCCTAAAGGAAACCTTTGAACCAATCACGCAACCTTTGAACAGTATACTGAACGAAGCAATCAAAATAAATACTTCTAGTGATGATACTCCAACAAAAATAAAAAACCTAAAAAAAGAGAGGAAATCGAGCTTTATCGGTAAAAAGTTAAAACACAAACTTAACCTTAAGAAAAGCAGCACTACTGATGATGATGATGATGATGATGATGATGATGATGATGAAAATAACCTCACTAGTGACAAAACGCTTTATTCAGCTACATCAGGTAGAAACACCTCATTATCTGAAGATGATTTTCAAGATGCTACTACATCATCTTCCAAGAAGAAACTCAAATACAATTACAAAATGCAATTACAAAATGTTCCTGGATTTGTACAAATCTATTTCGATAATTTAATTTTGAATAAAATTATGAAAGTTCCCTTTGGTATTAGCATTACACCTGATGGATATCATATGGGTAATAGTGCAGTTACCTTTGAAAAAAAGAGTATTAAAGTGAAGGGCAAGGAGTATAACTATACACCTGGTTTACTGGAACTTTTATTAAAAAAAGATCCAAACTCTTCTCTTGTACAGCCTCAAGATATATTGAACTATAATCAAATCATTTTAACGACAAACGCACACAAGCGTAACTTTTTACCCCATGGACAAATACAAGGAGATAGAAGTCATAAGTATAATACATACATAAAACAGACGATAGCAACTACAACAAAAGATTTTAGCGGATCAGGTCTACCGCTTAAGGATGACGGTGATAATGATGGCGTTAATAATTCTGACGTACGTAAGAGCAATTGTACAAAAAACACTCAACTAATCATGAAAAAATACCATCCTAACACAGACTTTAAGTATTGGGATGATCCTAATGAGTTAATTGACCGTCTACGACTTTTAATTGCATCACAAAATGTTGGTAATAACGGACATGGAAATGAAATTATGGCAATAATTGAAGAATTGATAGAAGCAGATATTATTAATCCTCCGTCATCTGGTCTATTAAGACATCTCATCAAGTAACACATTTAGTGTAAGAATGACGATTAATAAGTTTGGACGTTATCTAACTGACAGTAGCAGTAGCAGTGTAAATAAACCAAAACAAAATAATTCACTTAAAGTTTACAAGAATGTTGTAGATTTGGAAAGCAAGCTTTTAAGAAATGCTCGAGAAGGTATCTTAAAAAATGACGTCGTTATCAAAAAACAATTGGAAGAGTCCATGAACTTTTGTTTACTGAAGATTAAAAACAACTCTCATCGTTTGAATGAACTTTACAAAATAATCGCTAGCAAGGATGTTAAATCAAAGCCTGCTGTTTTGACTGTTGGTGGTCCAACTGCTGCTGCTGCTGCTGCTGCTGGTGGTGGTGGTCTTGCTGCTACTGCTGTTGCGGCTACTATTCCAATTACAACCGCTGCATCAGTAAAACCAAAAAAACGAGTAATAAAAAAAACCTGAAAAAGATGAGTAAGTGGCAAGTGGTTCAGGAGCTTCATAAAAATGCTCGTAAAAATTTTCCACGAAGACGTTTCATACAAAAGGGATTTGATGACACCTGGCAAATAGATTTAATCGATATGCAAAAATACTCCAAGTATAACAGGGGGATGAAGTACATATTAACTTGTATTGACACTTTTTCGAAATATGCCTGGGTTCAAGCGATTAAAAGTAAATCGGCTGATGACGTGACTCGTGCTATGTCAACCATTCTGAATAATAATAATAATAATAATCTATTAGGGAGAAAACCTAAGAACATTCAATCAGATGATGGACGAGAGTTTTTCAATGAAAAGTTCCAAGTATTGATGAAAAAGTACAATATTAACCATTACTCTACGTACAGTGTAAAGAAAGCGTCTATCGTTGAAAGATTGATAAGAACTCTCAAAACTTGGCTCTGGCAACAATTTACCTACAATGGTTCCTATAAATGGATCGGGGCAACCCTTTCTGACGTAATAAACAGATATAACAACAAAGTACATCGTACAATCAAGGCTGCCCCAGTGACCGTGAACCATACAAATGCGAACGCCCTCTTATCTAATGTTTACAATTTTATCAAAGTACGACCCAGGGCAAAATATGTCATTGGTGACTGTGTGCGAATAAGCAAATATAAATCTGCTTTTTCTAAGGCATACACTGGAAATTGGAGTACAGAAATATTCAAAATAGCTAAAGTGAACACCACCAATCCGATTACATATCAATTACATGATGAGAAAAATGAATCAGTGTTGGGGGGATTCTATGAGCAAGAACTACAAAAAGTTAAATACCCCGACATTTATCTAGTGGAGAAGGTGCTGAAGAAAAAGGGAGATAGGGTTCTAGTTAAGTGGTTAGGTATGAATGAAACGAGCTGGATCAATAAAGAAAATAATGTTGAGTAAATAATGTGTTTTATTAACTAATTATACCCTAAATATTATAGAGTAAAAAAAACTATTGATAATACATACTCGTAACGGTTACATTGTGATTACATAGTGATTACATAGTGCTTAGATTAATACAGGAGACACAGATAATAACTACACATTTTGTTTATACTGCTCAAACCATGCGGCAAAAGCATTAACTTCTTCCAAACTACAGTGACACACTTGCTGACCGGTAGCGTGGGAACGTTCAAGACCTTCTTATCACTTTTACACATCCGTTTTAACACGTCATAGCATCGCACCGCCTTACCTCTAAACACTACGTCACTTGCTGCGCTGTGATTGGCCGCTCCGCGCTCCGCTGAGGTTGAAACTCTCACAAATCTTAAAAAAATGCTTTTTACAAAGTTAAATCGGCCTTGTCGCGGTTGGTAAAACTACTTCACCATAAATTTTTTTCATACTTTGGATACAATTACGTGACACGTCGTCTTATCTCCAAACACTACGTCACTTGCTTAACTGTCATTTTTTTTTGACTTACCTGTCAGTTGTCAAGTGACAGCACCGTCTTACCTCCAATACACTACTCACGTCACTTGCTGACCGGTAGCGTGGGAACGTTCAAGACCTTCTTAAAACTGTCATTTTTTTTTGACGTACCTGTCAGTTGTCAAGTGACAGCACCGTCTTACCTCCAAAACAGTACTTACGTCACTCGCTGCGCTGTGATTGGTCGCTCCGCGCTCCGTCGCTCCGCTCCGTCGCTCCGCAACATTTTGTATACTGATACATGCACAGCGACCTCTCTCTCTCTCTCTCTCTCTCTCTCTCTCTCTCTCTCTCTCTCTCTCTCTCTCTCTCTCTCAATCACTGTTTCATTCATTATTTCATCACAGAGATAGATTATAGTCTAGAATAGCACATAGGATACTTTTTATTCGCGGGTGAAACCGCGGGACGCAGCTAGTATTATATATATATATTCCTAGATATAAATACTACCACAGCTATTTCCGTTACTTGATTGTTACAATGTAACTATCGAAACTGTCCTCAATACACTCACCGCAAGATACCGCTCCCACCGCCGTCCCCGTCCCCGCCCCCGCCCCCGCCATAGCCCCCCGCCCCCGCCCCCGTCCCCCCGCCATAGCCCGTCTTACCCCATCCGAAAAAAAAAACACAAAGTTAAGAGGACAGCTTTTGCAGTTGGTTAAACACACACTCCATACTTATCACCATAGTAAAACCATTTTCACAACTGCAATAAACGTGAGTTAGAAATCATACGCCGCCGCACACTGGAGCCCTACGTGCCCCATCTTACCCCAACCGGAGCCCTACACCGTAGCCCATCTTACCCCACCCGGAGCCCTACGTGACCCATCTTACCCCACCCGGAGCCCTACACCCATCTCACGACCCTAGCCAGCCCACGGAATGGAACTCTAGCCCGCCCGACTGAAGCCACTGGAGCCATGGCCTCAATCACATACAAATTTAAAAAAAAAACATTTTTTACAAACTTAACACGACATTTTGCGGTTGGTAAAACACACTCGCCATACTTCACACCATAGTAAAAACATTTTCACAACCGCAAATAACGCTGGGTTAGAACTCTCAATAATATACTACTAACCTGAAATAACACTAGAAACTTCGATGGCATCTGTTAGGAAAAGAGAAACTGATCCAACAGGCGAGGAGGAATATTTACTGGTTTTTGCCGCGAGTTCAATGTCGGTTTTATTTAGTTTTTTTAATGTAATATTGGCTAGTTCTTGTCCAATAGATGTAAAAAAAGTATTAACTTCGTTCAGAGAGTCAATAGGGTTATCCCTAGTATTAAGTAGGCTAACTGATTCGCTTTTATTTTGGCCATAGTTGGAAATTTCTTTTATAGCTTTCCACGTATCCTTAACATTACCTCGAGCCTTCTCTAATTTAGATTTGTAGTAATTATTTTTAACTGTTTTGATTAGTTTGTTACAAGCATTTCGATATTGTATAAATTTAGTGCGTAATTCAATTTGGTCTGGGGATGCCTTCCATCTCTTTTGTAAATGATTTCTATGTCTGATACATCTTATCAGACTAGAGTTGATCCATGGTTTAAGTGGCCTATCTTTGTTGGAGATATGTTTTGTTGTTGTATTTTTTTGTATGACTTCTTGGATGTTTCCTATTAATGTTTTCGCAGCATTGTTGACGTCTGTTATTGCATAATATTCATTCCAGCAGTATTGTGATAATATTTCTCTAACAGCATTAAGGTTAGTTACTGGTTTGAATGTGGTTTTATTTTTGTCAGCTGCGTTGCTCAACATATCATTAATGTGCAGAAGAATTGACGAATGGTCTGTGAAGTCACCAAAAACTAAGGTTTGCCATGTGTGTTGTGTTTTAATCATAAAATGGTCAAGACATGAGGCGTCTCTAGTAGGTAAGGTAACCCCTTGTACCAGGCTGTGGGATGCCATTAAATTTAGATATTCTGAACCAAATCCAGAAACAGTTGGGCCTGGTAAAATATTAACATTCATATCACCGGTAAGTATGATATTATGCTTTATTTTCAGGGTTTGGAGTATACTATCTAGGGAACTAAAATAGCTAGTTGGGTTGGAAAACGCGCATGGTCGATATGTACAAACTAAGGAAAAAGTGTTATTTATTTCAAGTATCAAGAAATTTCCTTCTGGTAACAAAGACTCACTTGCATTGGCACTATGTCGTTTGTGTACGTAGGCAACTACTCCATCATTTTGGTTGTAATTGCGTTTGGTGAAAAATAAGTTATAATCAGAAATCGGCGGAGGGTCATATTTAGAAGTCCAACATTCTGTTAGTACAATTATATCTAATGGTATATCAAAACTGCTTAAGTACACGAGAAATTTGTCTAAGTTTTGATGAATGCTTCGAATATTCTGTGTTATTATTGTAATTTTATTGGTTGTATTACTATTCTTTTTGTATTTTAAGAGCTGTGAGCATAATTATTTTAAACCTACGTTATCACACTGATATTTAAAAGGCATAAGTTTGTGAGTGTGTAAGTGTGTATGTTTGTTACTTCTTCACGTTCAAAAGGCTGGAGCAATTTTAATTCAATTTAGTAAGGAGGTAGCTGATATCGTGGAATAACACATAGGCTACTTTTTAACCGCAGGTAAAACCGCGGGGCGCGGCTAGTTATAAATAACTCTAGTGTAAAATTCCATATTTCTAGACCCACCGGTTTAGCCTGAGCAATATCAGTTTGAATTTTAAAAGTAAATCTCAAGGAAAACCGCGGGATGAACTATTATCCAATACAATTAAGAAATCCGATTGAATTCCGATCCCGCTCTGTGAAATAACAGGGTATGGCATGACTAGCTGTTGTTTATATTTTTAACCCCCAACGCAAAAACTAAAGGGTGTTATAAGTTGACTTGTGTGTGTGTTAGTGATTGTGAGTGTGTGTAATTTGTGAGACTGTAATTTATTTATTCTTTGAAAAAATAATGCCCCTCAGTTTCTTGCCTGTTCTTCTGAGTAGAAGCTCCTTATCCTTATCCTGCGGTCGAGTCTATTTAAAAAAAACTTTGACGTTCTTATGTGTATCTTTGATACCTAAATTGAATAAAAACATTTTGACTTTGACTTTGACTTTAGTGTATGAGTATGTGTGTGTGTGTGTGTGTGAGAGAGAGAGAGAGAGAGAGAGAGTCTGTTTGTGTGTGTCTGTTTGTGGCATTGTAGCTCCCAAACAGATGAACTGATTTTGATTTTTTTTTTTGTTTGAAAGGTGAATTAGTCGGGAGTGTTCTTAGATATGTTTGATGAAAATTGGTGTTAATGAAAATCGGTGTCGGGGGTTTTTTATTTTTTATTTATACTTCTGCTTGCTGTTGTACCCCTGAGGTTGTTTTGTTAGGTGTAAGCTAAGCTGAGCTATCTATAGTTCGCGTCATGTAAAAATAACGCTGGAAATTGGACGGGGCGTGTTTGCGCATGGCTACACTTGCACACGAAGCTAGTGGCGCTGTGAGCTGGAGAGCTCGCGGCCGACGTCTGTCCTCCTATACAGGTCGCATTCCTCAACCGATTCTCGTAAAGTTTTGTGAGCAGCTTCGATAATTATAGAGTTTTTTTTTTGCCGAGTCAGTTTTTGAAAACTTTTCAAAATTGCGGAGTTTTTTTTGTAACCTACCACAACTTTATGAGAATCGGTTAAGAAACGCGACATGTAGAGGAAGACAGCGATCAGGACAGAAATCCAGGCAGAATTTGAACATGCGAAAGCATTTTTGTTGAAGCAAGAGCATAGACGCGACTAACTAGGCCTATTGTTTTATTTTTAGAACTAGCCTTTCGCTCGCGGCTTCGTTTATTGGTAGGTACCTCATGCCACCAAATAAACAGATACCTAAATCGCTTAATGCGCAGCCGTATGGCCAAAGTTTTTATATGATGCGACCTGTACTAGGGAATGATTTCTAAGTATTAAAATATTAAGGCGTGACGACATGACGATGTATATAGGTATGTAGAATGTTAAGTTATGCTAACTAACAACTACAATGAATAATTCTGATCCTAACTTTTATATTAAAAATCCGACCGACTGACCGACCGAAAGACCCACCGACCGACCAACCGACCGACCGATCCGCAAATCCGACCATTATTAGAAGGCCAGATGCGTGAGATTTAGGTCATTGTCTCTCTCATTCATAAAATCATAAGAATGAGCGTGACCAAGATAATGTGCCAGGACTCCCAGGCCACAGGCCTCATCCTCACGCATCAAGCTTCTATTCTAACGCGTGATATGTTATCTTGGTCAATCACTTCTATGACTTTTCAAATTAGAGAGGCAATGACCAGAAAATACCTAACATCAAGAATAGGGGCCAGAGTTACTGCATAGAAACATTATATAGCAGTACCCGACCATAGATATACTAAAAGTCATAGAAGCGACGTCCCGTATTGTCTCGTGCCTGCGACAATGGCTCGCGAGTTGAGTGCCGATTCTCCACGCTATATTGTACGTATTAATTGCTAGCTTCAAGCACCATTCTACTGGCTCTCGTAGCTTGATGGGACAGTAAGGGCTTTGGGGTCATTATGGCGAGTTCTAGAGACATCTCTAACATTCTAACATTTAAGCCTTCAGGCTTAAATGTTTTTTTATTTGCTAAAACCAACTAATATGCTCTGCCAGGTATAGCATTACGAGTGTAGCAGTACACAGCTACGGGCGCCGACGCTGCAGTTTCGTAGTCGGGCTAGTAGTCACCCCGCGCCCGCCGCCGCGTATACACTTGTGATCGGTTCCTTATTAAGTACCTAAAGAATTCAATAGTATGAGTGAACAAGTAACTGGACTTTCATTTATCGTATTCCCGTATTCCCGTAGAAAGGAGTCTGAGAAGTGTTCCCAAACAAACTATTAGATGCCCCTTAATGCTTCTATTAAAGAGGCTACAAAGAGGCATCTAAACGAGTCAAAAACGTGGACAACACTTAGTGACGTCAATCGATGCTTAAGCAACACTGAAATGTGTCATTTACAAATAGTTCGAAAGAGACGAATGACGATGACGAGGGACGTCATTACGTGTTGGCTCCCGGAATGCTCGACCTCAGATTAACCTAGAGAATGAGATGGCACACGGCGTATGATCTAAGTGAAGCCAAAAACCATCCAAAAACTACGCTACTATCGTATGGTACACAACACTCATACACTGACGCAAAAAAACTACGCTACTCGCTTGGTCATTCTTACCTCGACCTTATGGACATTGGTTTATGGTATAATTTCGTGTACATAAATATATAAGTGCATTATAAAAGTGTGGCCAGAGGCCTACATTTTGAGGTTCATTTTAAAAACTGTGCAGTTTTTTTTGCAAGTATATTTTGAAAAAAGCCGTAACATTTAATGTTACGGCTTTAGAATATTAAATCTACTATGGTCGTATAATGGAATGGAAATGGCTAACGTAGAGTTTGGGAATTAATATTAGTTTTCGTGCAATTGTAAATGCACACACATTGAAAAAGAAGTGGCTTCAGCGAGATTATAACGCAGTGTTCCATCTTTTCCTCTAGATTGATCTGAGTGCTCGACCTTGTTGGTTTAGATTATGGCTAAAACGATTGCTGTCCTTGTCTTATAAGCAGCAATAACAAAGACAACTTTATTTTGCTAAGTGTAGGGGTGTCAACTAAATTCTGCTAAAAAGCATAATTAAATAAAACACTGCTCTTCTCTATGTCATCATTATCATCATCAGGCTGTAATTGTCCACTGCTTCGCATAGGCCTTTATTGTTACACAATTTGGCCAAAAAAAATGGTAGTAACCTAATCAAAAAAATTGTAGACTGTTATTTATAAGGGCATAAAATTAGACATTATATACGAGGGTGTGTACTCCCGAGCTATAACGAAGGAGTAAATAGAAACCGGATTATAATGGGTTTTTAGCCTCGTATGTTGCAGTCTGCTTCTCAATTCGATTTCGATAAAATAAATAATCCAATCCCATAAAAAAAAAATTACGATCACCCATTAATTTGTAATTAGAAAAAAAATCTGAAGAATATCTTTTTCCATGTTTTTTTTTGTAATCGCAATACGCGTATTTTACCGAAGAGGTCACCGCTTTTAGTTCTACTATCAGAAAAAAAAATTATCTTCTAGAGCAAAATTATGCGATTATATTTTTGCTCAGGTATGCTACAATGCGGACTTTTTGAGCGAGAAGAGTGAAATCATTTTTTTTTAAATGTACTTTAATAATGACGCAGTATGGGTTAACAAAACTCTATAGTTGAGGTTGTTCTCTTAAATTAGCCTCGAAGGTTGTTCTCTTAAATTAGAGAACAAAATAAAAATTAAATTAAATTAAATTTAGGCTAATTTAACCTTAACTATAGAGTTTTGTTAACCCATACTGCGTCATTATGTAGTTCTCATTGATAGCTTCTAACTACCTATACGAGTATATTCGTTTGATTAGATTAATTTAACGCAAACTAAGGAGTTTCAACTCTATGTCTATGATCATAGAGCACACATGAGGATGATTTCACGACAAGATTTGTTAAGTTTAAAATAACTCTTTCATTCTGTCTATATGGAAGCTTATTACTACTAAGAGCCTGAACGAATATTGTTGAAACTTAGCGCGAATATAGAACGTAATTAAATTTACAATTAAATTCAATTTAAAATTTATAAATTTACAATTAAAAAAATTTACAAGTGCAAATTGAAAAATCCAAAAAACCCCCGACACCGATTTTTTTACACCTATTTTCATCAAAGATCGCCAAACTCACTCCCGACTAATGCACCTTTCAAACAAAATCAAAATCGGTTCATACGTTCAGGACCGATGCCATAGACAGACGGCAAACACACACACACACACGTCAAACTTAAAACACCCCGTCGTTTTTACTTAGGAGGTTAAAAAAGTGCGTAACTTTTTACAAAAATAAAATCGACAACAAACAATAATTCAACCAAAACCTCTTTCCTACCCAATCCAACTAAAATTACCTAAAACAGCATTACTAAAACAGCCATAACTCACAAAGCCTCACCGAAAAAAGCTCAGCCAACCGCAAATATAACGAGCGTTCGTTACATTTTCGTTATAACATAACGTCGGCGGGCCCCAATCACATGTGTTTTATTGTTCGACGCCCGACCGAATAAAGAAAAGCCTTTTTTTCATCTCGCCTCTTTCAAAAATAGTTATTTTATCCGACTGCCTAAAGGGAGGTGTATTTATATGTTCAGGGTTCTCGGTAAAGGATGTACTAAGCCGAAAGGGGGTCATAGTTCACATAATTATACATTTACTTTTACTTCGCGCAGAAGCTGAGCATTGCCATTCGACATGGTAATGCCGCCAGCATTCTGGAGACCTTTCCTTCCATTAATGGTACTTTTGTTAATAGTTTAATATTTCTATTGTGTACAAATAAATATATTACCCTTCATAAAACGTGTTGTTTTGAATTCCCGCAGAATTTGTAGAGGTAGGTATTCCACTGGCAGAGCGGGTGCTCTGCTATGAAGCTACCTTGAAATTTTGAAAAGAAACAGCTGTTCCATACAAAAAGTTCGTTGATCGTCCACAAAATGGATGGAACAGCTGTTTTTTTCTACAGCTCAAAGAACTACTATTTTTAAGTTGGCCCTGTGGTAAAAGTTATTCATAATGACGTGGACAATGGCCCCCTTTCAGCTTAGTACACCGTTTCCTGATAACCCTCTATATCGTATTATTAGATCCGTCAATAGTGAACCTGGCTAGAGGCAGCTAGGAGCGCGGATGTTGCTCGCAAACACAAAAATGGAATGTGCCGTTTGATTTTTTTAATTCATACGGCACATATTTCATATTTTCTATGTCTATATTCATATTTTAGGTCGGGTTTCTTTTGAAACCTGACCATTTTTTAAATGACTATTGCAAAAATAAATATAATTTATAATTGAAATGTTTACGTTCGCACCAGATGTAATTCGATTTTTAGCTCAAGAGAATTCAAGAGTTGATTCTTGACGCTAGACATTTCTGGAAAACATAAATCATAATTATCCTAATCCTAACCAATATAAAAATGCGAGACTAAGTTTGTTCGTTTTTTTGTTACACTATTACGTCTTAACTTCTCAACCGATTAGCATACAATTTTGCATACGCGTTGTCAGGGGTACAGAACAGAACATAGGGTTTTCCCGAAAATAATAACAGTTCTTGGTAACCTGTAACCAGTAACCTGTGGAACCTCGGAGCTCAGCTAGTTAGAAATAAAAGTGAAATCATAAAATTGAAAATGTGGTAAAAAAATGCAGTCAGTTATTCACCAAAAAAAAAGAGTTGAGTTGAATTGGGTTTAATTCTGCAATCAAATTTTAGTATCATAAAGCTGATACCCGCGACTACGTTCGCGTTTATTTAGAAAATAGTTTTAAAAGCGTTTCTCGGGAAATTTTTTGATTATAGGCTGCCTAGGCCTAGGCTGCTCGCCTCTAATTAAATAAATAAAATAAATAAATAATTTATTAAATCTCATCAGGATCCATTCAGCTGTTTAACCGTGAAAAGCCTACAAACAGACACAGAGTTACTTTCGAATTTAAAATATTATAATATGGAGCATGGATATAAGATTTATTATTTCGATGGTTTAAGTGTAATTTATAGGGTATCGTATAAAACCAATATCTTAACTCCCGGTAATATGCAAAACATCAGACTTCTCGAACCATTTTGAAATTAGCCGCCATTTTGAATTTTCGTTACACCCAGCGGAAAGCATCCTCGATTACCTATGACATTTGTTAAAACCCACCCCGTCAAAGTATGACCGTTTCAGAGTTGTTTACGTTTCAATTTTGTATGGCGGCCATGTTGTGTACAGATGAGTTTTATCATGGTTCATTCCCGTTTCTAGTCAATAAAGCTTGCAACGTAACTTGCTTCAAATCCAGCCTCTAGACCGCATAGTTAGTGCGGAGGAACGCGGCACCAACCACCGCCCGCTCCGGGTGGATCCAGTTAGGACCGGTTATAATTGGATATGAACGGTTCGCACCGGATTCCGGCTTGCATCGGATGTAACTCGATTCAAGAGTAAGTTCTTAAACCGAGATTTATCTGGATAGATTGTAATTTTTGATGATTACGTCATGGTATAATAGTTTACTCCGCCATAGCATTTCGGTCACGTGCGCAACACGTAGTGACGCTCTTAAGCGATAAGACCGCCCATTGCGCCTATATTTTTGAATGTTTAATTTAGATTTATTTTGTATTTGGTGTCAATAAAGAGTTTTTGTATTGTATTGACGTCAATCGATGCTTAAGCAAGACTGAAATAAGTCATTTACGAATAGTTTGAAAGAGACGGCTGACGATGACGAGTGACGTCACTACGTGTCTGCTCTCGGAATGCTAGACCTTGTTTTTTGGATCATGAATCATATCACTCTTCACACTAATATTATAAAGGCGAAAGTCTGTGAGTGTGTAAGTGCGTATGTTTATTACTTCTTCACACTCAAACGGATGAACGGATTTGATGATGAAATTTGGTAAGGAGGTAGCTTACACCCTGGATTACACATAGGTTACTTTTTAACCGCGTATAAAATCGCGGGCGCAGTTAGTATATTATTATAATTACTAAGATGTTTACAATTAATTCCCAACTCCTGACGCCTGAGATATTCTCTCATCATTGTCTTTCCATCTAAAAAGTCGTAGGAGGGAGAGTGACTAAAGTGACCTTCTCGCGCGTCAGAATAGGGGGCCTGCTTTTCTATATACTCTACTCACCTATAAAATGTTTGAAACACATTTGTTACCCTACTTCTTAAGTAATTGAATTCTTAATGCTATGAAAGAAACAGATCGCCTTATCGATGGAATTTTTTACCTAGCATCTTTTAGAGCCGCATGCTAAGACAACCCTCAGTCATTAATCTCTTTTATTCTGTTTATTTATTTCTTTAAATCTGTTTAAAGATTTAGATTTAAATCTGTTTTGATGTATGGTGAAACCAGTTTTAAATCGAGATTCATGACTGAGCGTCGTTTTAGCATGCGGGCCTTTAAATCAGTTTTAAATTGAGATTCATGACAGCGTCGCTTTAGCATACAGCCCTTTAAATAAATTACGTGATCGTGACAAATAAAACTGCGAATAACGAAAGTACGACATAACTGAACTACGATACACCGATGTGCGACGGCACGCTAGTGCGACATCATGTGAAATCTATTAATATTAACAATTATATGTCATTTTAAACCATAAATGTTCAAATCTTAAGCAGCACTAACTTACTACCTACAAGATAATGTTTAAAACGAGAACGGAATTACTATCAAAATTCTGGATGAACTTTAAAATTTAAGCGGCATTCCATTTAACACCTTACGACACGATAATTTAATCATCAAATCCTTTAAAATCCCAACAGTAGGTAATCTTATCCCCGTCTCTACGATCAGACTCCGTATAACAACATGTATTATTTTCCGCTCACACTCATGAAAGCTTAATTGCCCCTGTGTGCGTGGAAAGCAGTAAAAACCGCCGTAAACCGGTTTAACGCGGTTGTATCGCTGTCTCGCTCGCGCAGTGAATCGAAGTTTACGGCCCGTAGCCCGCTTTAGATGGCCGTCGCTGATTGGATAGTTTACTGAGGCTTCTATTTCATTAACCGAGTCACATCAAAAAAAGGTCAGCATGTTGTAAAAGGTTTTCTGTTTTTTTTTTTTTTTTTGTTGACTCGTATGCTATTCGGACAGCGTAGTTGATAATCATGGGTATAGTATTTCTAGCTTAGAATGGGTACTGGAAGACTACAAGTCGAGATATTTTTTAGGGTTCCGTACCTTAAAAGGATAAAACGTAACTCTTATTTTATCACTTTGTTATCCGTTACACCTGTCTGTCAAATCAAGGCCCTTTTTCTCAGGAACGCGTTGAAGTATCAAGCTGAAATTCATATCAAATAGTCAAATGTCCCTTGGAGCTGTGAAAAAAACATTCAAAAGAAATGTAAATCATCAAAGGAATCAAAACCTACAGGGTACTTCCTTGAACTCAGAATCTTGAAATTTGGTACCAAGCTACGTCTTACGCTCACAGATAAAGTAAAAATTGCGAAAATAATACATTTTTATTTAAGCGGCAACGCTTCCCATCAGGCGAGTCAGTGGTCAAACTCATGTAGTTTGTTATAAAAAAAAAAAAAAAAATACTTAATTTAATTAAAATATTTTTAAACTTACTACCCTTTCCTCATGAACATGTTTGTATGGAACCCTCGGTGCGCGAGTCGACTCACACTTGGGCGGTTTTTGTCATCGTCTCTCTCGTTTCAAAAGTGCGAGTAGCCAAGAAACTGACACGTCAAGAATTGGGTCCTGACTCTCAGATAACACTTGTAGTGCCTGGGGCCCTAGGGCCCCAGGCACTACAAGTGTCTGAGTGCAGTGTATCTAGATACACTGCAATCGCTACGTCAGCTGCTGATGAACGATTTGACAATAAGATGACGTGATCATTTTTAAGCTCGCATTTCATCCAATTAGCAGATAACTCAAACGTTCGAGTTTTTAGAAACAAAATCGCTAGTCTAGAGCAGCTGTAGACAAGTTACAATCGTTTCCAAATGATTCTGAGGGCCCCTGACTCTAGAAAGTGCTCGACACTCTCTACATGCTTTTTTTCAGCAAGCTGAAGCTCTTTCATAATTTATTGACAGGAAAGATCTCGCACATGACTTTCCTCAAATGAAAAAAAATAGGATTTTGGTTCCATTTGTTTACTGTTTGAAGCCGTGTTGGCAGAGTGGGATGGACCGTGCCTTCCGATTCGGAGGTCGTGGGTTCTTGGTCGTGCACCAATTTTAATTTGATGAGCACGTCTCAAATTTAAATTGGTTAATTAAATATTAAACCCATTATGGTGAAGGAAAGCATCGTGAGGAAATCGACATGTCTTTTGAAAACAAATCTCGGACATGTGACAATCTACCAACCAGCACTGAGCCAGCGAGGTGGATACCTAACGGCTCAATCACTCTCGCTGTAGGGTAGGTCGGTGTCTCCGTAGTGGGACGTAAAAGACTGCAATGATGATGATCTGGTTGGAGACATATTTTAAAGTTTCCGCGACGCTCTGAATCTTCCACACACACGCGCTTGTCAAATTTCTTGCAAACCATTTGTCAGATTATGATGAAGTTTGGCATGTGCAGTTAAATGTACAAAATCTCTACCCCTATGTTCTTGTTTTTTTTAAAAAAAAAACTTCCTCTAGAAAAAATAGAGCTATGAAAAATATCCGCGTATGTAAGGGGTCACTTTTGACTTATTAATTTAATTCTAGCTATTTAATACAAAGCAAATCAAAACTCCCTTAACATACGGAGGTTGCCTACATCATCAGCATTTAAATTAATCCATAATACAAGGGAAATTATTTAGTTATTTAAGAATCATTAGAGAAGTGCAAAAGTCATGATTGAAATTGCACTTTGTCACTCTGTAGATAACTTTAGAGGCTCGTCAGTATCCTTACTTGCTCTCTTCGCTCATCGTCTTCTTCTAGACAAAATAGCAATAGAAAACCTTTAGCCAATACCAAGTTAGTCGAAAGTGGTGACCAGACCCCTAACATCGGCATTATAATATGGTGTAGGTTCACCTACAATCAAACTCATTAATTCTTTAGCCGAGTTCCGTTTGAAGTGCGTAACGTCAAGTCCTTCGGCCACCCATCCTCAAGTCACGGCGGCTCAAGGAGTCCCTTGTTTACAGAGAGAGGTAAATATAAATAACAAGTCCGGCCGGTGGCCGTGTAATTGGAAAACTTCGAGTCCAGCCCTGGCCATGGGGCGCGGGGAGTGGGAGACAGTACCTTAGATGGGCGGGTTATACGTTTGGAACGGTAAATTAAATTTTAATGTAATTTATTTTATTGATAAACGTACAGAATTATTATTAAAATGAGGTAAAAATTAACTGTGAAAGAATTTTTCTTTATCGTCTGTAATTTTAGACTCAAGAGATTTGGCTAAAAGCTTGAAAACTTTATCTTGTTATAGGTAACTAGCTGCGCCCCGCGGTTACACCCGCGGTTAAAAAGTATCCTATGTGCTATTCTAGACTATAATCTATCTCTGTGCCAAATTTCATTCAGATCTGTTCAGCCGTTCTGACGTGAAAGAGTAACAAACATCCATCCATCCATCCATACATACAAACTTTCGCGTTTATAATATTAGTAGGAGTAGGATAATTTTGAATGCAGATAATAACAGTATGATGTTTTATTTTGTATGTAATAATTTTGTTGCAGAATTCTAGGCAAGTAATAATTTTCAAACACAATTATTTTATTCTACTAATATTTTAAATGTCACAGTGTGGATGTTGCAAACACGGCTGAGTGAATTTGGGTGAAATTTAGCAAATAAATAGTTTAAATCCAAGATAATTATAGATTTAGATAAACTTCATGGGCTGAGTGGCTGGGCTTTTATTTTTTATTCTTCTTTTATTTTTCGGGATCGATGGCTTTTGTAAGTTCATAAGTTTTTAAAAATTTTAATAACTAAGAACTTGGAACAATTACGAAGTCCCTTATACTTTCTTAGCTTTTGGCAGGAAAAAGAGAACTTTGGGTACTAAATAGGGATGTATCTGAATGTCTCGTGAACGTCTAGGTGTCTCACGATGCATTCATTCACTCAGAATGAATGCATCGTGAGACACCTAGAGGGTAAACTTGAAGTAGTAAAAACCCGAAAAATAGACTCAGGCATAAAAAAATTGGGCAGTATGTTGCGTACCGAAAGGCCATACAGGAAGTGAAGACATTTTCTTGTTCTTTTTTTTTCTTTCTGCCGAATTTCCAATATCCAGTCGAGCTATGAAGATTTTGAAGATTCTCATTCCGTTGAAGTTTAAGCACTGCATCTTCGTCCACGTCGCGTCGATACGAAATCCATATTTTGTTTGCATTACCCTTTGAGCCCCGATATGGAAAATATTTAGATGTTTTGTTTGTTTTCAAGAATTCTGGAAGGATATTACTCGAGGATATAAAGTTCCGCGGTGACCACGGAGGATACTTCGACTTACACGGTGCAGAGACGACTGAACCTTTAGAAGAGTTAATCTTCAAACGTACTAGGGTCTAGAGTTTTGGTTTAGTTAATCTTCAAACGTACTAGGGTCTAGAGTTTTGGTTTGGGTTAAGAGGAGGGGAGTTGACAGCTGAGAGTAAGCTTTGTCCCTTGAGAAAAACTACCCACAACTACTCTACCTGCTTGAGCAGTCATTACATTTTCCAATTTGCAGTACGCTAGGTGAGCTAGCGTGCTAAATTCCGATTGTGTAATACTCGTAACAGTTAGACAGTTAGTTAACAATCAAATTTATTTCAATCGCACGGGCACTGCCACGCTAAGTTAGCATACTGCTAATTGGATTATGTATGTCATCTGACCCCAAACTAAGCAAAGCTTGTTCTATGACTGCCAAAGCCTGATATACATTAAGAATATTTTTTTAAATACATACTTAAATACATATTAACACTCCGACGTAGAACAAACACAAATGCTCATCACGTAAATGTTTGCCCTAGACGGGAATCGAATCCACGCCCCCAAGCTCAAAAAGCAGGGTCGCTATACCACTGAGGCAGTTGGTACTAATATCAGCATAGGTAGTTACAATTATTCTGAAACGTTTCCGATCGGATTCCAAAAAATTTTGAATCTCAGTTCGTATTCATAAGTTGTACAACGTAGTTCTTTCTTCCGATCAGATTTATACTCGATTCCCTATTCCAAAACTTAGAAAAGTAGACTAAGATTCGAACAATTTGAGTTTGAAATTTGTTAGATATCACGATGTGGAATAAATAGCCACAGATCACAAAAAATATTGATCGTCTAGCCTTCGCCTGAGCATCTAGTAGGTATAGAATACTTTCCATCCGTAACCCGCGCTACAGAAACAATAATGGATACGTCATGTTGTAATAGTTCGCTCACAGACATGTGGCGAATCGGATTTCTCATTAAAAATGTTAAGAGGAGCGTAAAAATAATGATATCTGAAACGAGACTATAACGTGTTCTTTCACGATGTCTTGTTATAACTTAAGCTTACAATTTTTCTTTGAATTATATGTCGTTGTTAGCTGAAGTGTCTGATTTCTATCTTTTTTCACGTGCCAAAAAAAGCTGGAGGTACATACCAATTTGATCATTGTGTGAACATAATTATGTGCGTATTGTATGTCAATTGTCATCTGTTGCCTGTCTGAAGCTCGGTGTATGGCGACAGGCTCGCCCCTGTCATATTTGGGACTGAATATCGTCCGCCGAAGTCTGGATCTTGCATTAAACCTCTGCCAGCCTCGTCGGGGGAAAGGTGTGACTATATTTATGTAAATGACGAGGATGTGCAAAAATAAAAAATAAAAAATTAATGAGCTGTTTTTAATCTCTGACATTAAGTTTTGTACTACAAACAGGTTTAGGTTGTACCTATCTTTAAAAGACGGACATACTCTCGAAGATCATTGTACCCAATACTCATCATTACGAACAACTTTTACTATGGACCAAGCATGGTATATTAATATACTCCGCTAGGTATAGTATTCCGAGTCAAAAATGGTCACGTGAGCAACACGTAGTAACGTCAATCATTGCATAAGCAAGACCGAAATATATCGTTTACAAAAAGCTCAAAAGAGACGATGACAATGACGAGTTTACCCTCCTTCTTGTGCAGTCAGCTAAAACATTTTGACTTTGACTTTGAGTTAGGAGTTAGGATAGTACAGTAGAAGTAGGAAGTAGGATTGTTCTGCAATGCTAGTATCGGGCATGCCGTCCCTCGCCCGGAGCGAGGCGAGGCGATAATTCACTTACAGCGCTGCATATTCATCGCAATAATCGCACGACGGGGTTTTAATTCCTCTCGCCGCCAGTTAGCATAATTTAAACTCTTCTTTCAGTTCGCACTGATTTTGGCTTTTGAACGCAGTTCTTAATTTCAGAAAATGGACTATGTCATACCGTCACGCCTTTCCTCTCGACGGGGTTGGCAGAGGTGTATTGAACACCTACACTTCGCCAGACGATATTCGGACCTAAATGTGACAGGGGGCGAGCCTGTCGCCATACACCGGGCACAAGTAACAGACTAACTGTTACCCGCGACTCTGTTCGCATTTATTTAGGAAATAACATCGAAAAACCTTCCTCGTGAAATACTGTATCTTTTTTATTATCAAATTTCATTAAGATCCATTCATTCAGCTGCTAAGCCGTGAAAAGCCTACAAACAGACAGACAGAGAAACGGAATTACTTTCAATTTACAATCACTAAGAATGGAAGTATGGATGACATCAAATAGGTACATACATACATAATGTAAACAAATGAACAAGTTGGTAGGTACATGCCTTCGGCTGGGATCGAACCCGAACTCTCTGGCCTGAGAGATGAGCCTCCTTCCAACTAGGCCATCATTAGTAGGTAGGTACTTACTTACATACAAAACAATGTCAGTATTAACACCGTGTTACACAAACACGTTTAACATCATTCAACTGAGAAAAATGTCAATTAATAATTAATTTCTTAGCACTAGAGAACGATTTGAAGCAAAGAACCAAAAAAAAAACAATACAAAATCCCAAGTGCTACATTCACAGCCTGCCTCCATACAACCTGCGCAAGAGTTTTACGCCACGCCTACCGCGAGCCTGGCCAATCAAATGCAAGTGTCTGCCTAAGAGCCGCAGTGATTGGTTGGCTGGAGATGAAAAATGACCTTGACGTTTGGACCTCAAAGTAATTTGTAAACATGATTCGTATAACTCTCATAATAGTGATTCGATAGCGGGTGGACAGGTTTTGAATAGTTTATGATAATTTATATTAGGAAAGTGTGTGTTTCTAAGCCGAAAGGACGTCATTGTACTGAAAAATTATGAACAACTTTTACCATGCGGCCAACCCGGATATCGAATAAAAAACAGCTTCTCCATGCACTTGGCGGACGATCAATTAACTTTTTGTATGGAACAGCTAATTTTTGTTGGTCGATTTATTAATTTTTATTTATTTATTTATTTTTATTTTATTTATTTTTTATTTATTGAGACAAAAACGAATACATCAGTTATATTTATCTCTATCGATATCATGGTTGGCGCCATGATTCAACCAAGGTGCAGCATTCCAGGAGCCAACACGTAATGACGTCATCTGTCTGTAGCATACATACCATACATGCATACACACCTAATTACCTACATATACCTACTCGAAAACCATGGTTTTCGAGACAGACAGACTACAGACAGACACACACACAGAGACGTCAAACTTATAACACCCCGTAGTTTTAGCGTCGAGGGTTAACAATAACAGTTCCTATATAACTACGGGTGAAAACGCAGGCCGTAGCTAGTTAATATGATAGTATATAAGTACGATAGGTGCCAGCATGAATGAGCACGATCTTCTCAAGGTCATGGTATCTTCAGAGAAGCTATTATCCGGCGGTAGCGTGCGTGGTCACGGGCGCTTTGTCGTAAGCTCTGCGCCCACTTACAAGCTCAGGATCTGTACCGAATTACCGAACTAATAAGGACTTTATGTCACAAATTGTTAAGTTCATTTTTAGTTAATATCATTGCAAGACGGTCGGGCGCTGGGTCATTTTTTACTGGGCCATTATGACTCACTGTATGATCACTTTAATGTTCAAATTAATTGCAATATATAGTCAAAATTCAAAATTATCTATTACAGGCAACACTGGTCAACAGTGATTTTGTTGCTCTTATATAAGACTGGTTTCGAATACATCTACGTCGACAATTTATGAAAATATGGGTGGATTTGGAATCTGCTCTAGTTTAAAAAAAAACTGAATTTTCACATTGCTCTATAACAATAGTACAATGTTCCAAAGCAGAGGGAGAGAGAGAGCAGCAGTAGGTACACATTTTATTGAGCAAAACCTGTACTTTCATGAATTCATTCGAAAATTGGCCACTTGAAAACAGAAAATATCCAGGGCAACAAAAAAATATTTTTTTTTTGTTGTGCTATGATAATGATAGAGCACATTATTTGTGTTAAATTAAATTACATTCAATTTGGTAACATTGAGTAGGTAAATAATTCGTTAAAATTAAACTCAAAACTTCTAATATAACACAATTACTTAAGTAGGTAAGTAATAATGAATAATAATATATTTTGTCAAATAAAATAGTAAAATACAGTAGGGCCTCGATTCTACTGAGCTATCGTTTTAAAATTGTCAAAGTATTGTTGATTTTTGACATTTGTGGCGTACAAAAGTGTCAATTTGAGGCAATTAATTTACCATTAAAAAAAATCGGTTAGTACTTAGTAGAATCGGGGAGCGGGTTGCGCAGCGTCGCCAGCTGAACCGCAAATTGGTCGCAAGAAGATACCCGCACCCGTTTACTTAAGTCGCTGCATTTAGAGTTGAAAATTGTAAATCATATTTGATGGTAACATGAGATCGGCGCGTAAAATTCCATTTTCTTGCCGTTTTTAATTGGATTACAAGGACACAAATAAAAATAAGTTGCTCGGTTAAACTTTAGAGAACTAATCTGGCTATTTAATAATCGAAAAAAAAATGTGATGTAATCGCTGAAAATTTAGAGAACTACGTTCCAATAGTTTGTTAAGAACATACTTTTTGTGTTTTTTTTTTCCAAAATGACATTTATTTTCAAAATTCAATTTTTATTCTTAGGTTAAATTTTAGTTGGTTACCTGGTTTGTACCTGATTATCATAATTCTTCATAACAAACTAGGCGCAAAAAAATATTTCTTTGGTGATTTCGTGTAATACGGGGCCTTAATATTTAGTTACGTAAAGTCCTTTTTAGAAAGACTTTCCAAGCTGTCAGCTGACTGCAAGCTGACTGCGGGTGGCTTGCACGCTGCGTGATCTGAAAAAGAATATCTAAAGTACTCTATGTCACAACTCATAAAGTTTATTTTTCATTAATGCCATTGCAAGGCGGTCAGACGTTGAGCTTGTCAGTGGACGGAGAGCTAAATCCGCAAAAAACCGGCGTTTGTTTGCAGCTCTCGGAGATAAATACCTAAGTACCTTTATTTTGGACGAAAAATGAGGAAACAGACGGACTTATCGCTGGAAAGAAGGTAAGACTTACCCTCAGATTTGTATGTAAAAGTTGTTGAAAAGTGTGACGTAAGTAAATAAGAGACAAGGTTATCCAAAAGAATTGTACTAAGCTAAGCTCCAAGAAGGCTTTTTTACCTGATTGCGCAAGAAGAAAGGGTGTTTTCCTATCGCATGTATGGCTGTACGTCTGTGTGGGGTTTCTTTGGCACACCCTTAACTCATATCGGCTTTAGCAATTTTTAATTTCGTGGTGCCGTTAGATTCGTTTTTAACCCCCGACGCAAAAACAACGGGGTGTTATAAGTTTGACGTGGCTGTGTGTGTGTGGCATCGTAGATCCCGAACGGTTGAACCGATTTTGATTTTTTTGTTTGTAAGGTTAATTAGTTAAGAGTATTCTTAGCTATGTTTGATAAAGACCGGTGTTGATGAAAATCAGTGTCGATGTTTTTTTTAATGTTTGTTTATACTTGTTATATTCAGAGTAACATATGCTACATTATGCCAGAAATGTCGTAGAATGGACGGATTGAACTACCGATGAGGCAGAAAATTTTCGGATTTGCTGATGATTACAAAATATTAGGAAGGCCTCCATAATTCTGTCCGGAGCTCTGTCTTCCTCTGCATGTCGCATTTCTTAACCGATTCTCTTGAAAGCTTGTGAGTAGGTTACAAAAAATGCATATAATAAATAAATAAATTCGGGACACTTCCACACACGGTCGCCTGACCCCAAACTAAGCAAAGCTTGTACTATGGCTGCCAGAGACTGATATGCATACTTATATATTGTTAAATACAAACTTAAATAGATATTAACACCCAGACATAGAACAAACAATATCTCCATCACTTTGAAAAAAAATCTAAAAACTGACTCAGCAAAAAAAACTGTATGATTAGCGAACTTGCTCACATAATTTCACGACAATCGGTCGAGGAATGCGACCTGTGGAGGAGGACAAACGCCTGCCGCGAGGTACCAGCTTACAAAGCCACTAGGAAGTAAGTAGATATTTTATTCATAGCACCCTATTTTTGCACAGTCGGCTAAACAAACAGGTGCTCGCTCACAGGTGATCTTTTGACCCTTCGTAAGAAATAGAGAGAAACAGACATACTTCTGTCTCAATAGCACCTGACGCGTGACGTCACAACAGGTGGTGGTCAACCGTTATACCTTGCCACAGATTAAGTTAACAGAGCCTTTAGTTTTGTATTCTGTTGCAAAGTTGAGTAGAATGTATTGAAGTTATTTAGCATGTGGCAGGTTTGTGGAACAGATGTGAGGCGTGTGCGGTGAAGTTTAAAAAGATGGCAGAAATATTTGAGGTCGTTGTTTTTATAAGAAAAAAAGTTATTGTTTATAAAGTATCAGTTACTTATTTAACACTATTTTAGATGAGTTGTAAAAATACTACGTCGAAAAAATTTGTACATATCTGAAAAAATCTTGCTTAACATAATTTATTGCCGACTAGGTGTGTCCCGCGGTATTGCCCGCGGTTAAAAAGTAGCCTTTAAGCGATTTGACACAAAATAGGATTTAATCATCAATATACATAATACTGGAAATTAAGGTAAATCTGTTTTAAGTTCACTAAATTTTGTACTATTTCATAAATTTCTGTCATGTGTGTTATGAATAAATAAATAAATCTGCAGTAAAACCGTTTATTAAGATCCGTTCAGCCGTGAAAAGACTGCAAACAGACAGACAGAGTTCCTTTTGATTTTATAACATTAGTAGTAAGTATAGAGTATGAGTGTTTCAAATATTATACAAATACATACAAACATACACATCCATACTAATATAATAAAATCGCAAGTAACTCTGTCTGTCAGTCTGTTTGTAGGCTTTACGCGGCTAAACGGCTGAACGGGTCTTTAAGAAATTGATAATTAGTTACACGCTCATTACATTTATTAGTTACACCATTTTCTGATTAAACGTGTAAGAAGTCGCGGGTAACAGCTAGCTAGTAGCTAATATAGTAGCTAGTAGATAATAAACAAAATAGACTCAACTATACTCACAGACTTTCAATAAAGCAATATACTATACTAGACTATTGTATTGGAAGTCTGTGAACTACCCAATAAAAGGTTCCCAGTATTTAGAAAACTTTTGTAATCTATTATGACTAGCTAATGCAGCCGAATGGATGCGATGATTCCAAACATGGAAATCAGTTTAGACTGCACTCCGCGAGTATTGACAGACGGACGGACAGACACGCGGTTTACAGCTGACTGACGTATCCATTTGTGCACTCTGTTTACATTTGGATTCATCACTAGTGGTGTTCCGCGGCTGCTCACAGTTTTACGATATTCTATGCTATTTATTTTATATAATTTTACTAGCTGTCACCCCGCGACTTCGTTCGCGTTTGTTATTTATATATATATATATATGTGAGCTGTCCTATCTGTTAAGTTAGATCGAACTGCACACGGTGTGCAAATTTGATTGAAATCGGTTAAGTAGCTTAGGAGTCTATAGCGGACAAACAACGTGACACGTAATTTATAGATATTAAGATTTTATATGTGAAAGTTTGTTTGAGTTTTTGTTGCTCAATCACACAAAAAGAGCTGAAAGGGTTTGGATGAAGTTTGGTATGGAGGTAGCGTATACCCTTGTTAGTATACGCTATGTTATACATACTATGTATTTGTTATACTACAAGGGTGTCGTTAAGGCGAACTAATGCGACAGTGCCCGAGTAGACTTAAAATAACTTTCAAGTCAACTTTTTTTGTAAGAATTGCAGAGGTGTGAAACTCGTTGCCTGCGTCTGTGTTTCCACCTAAATACAGTCCAGGGGTGTTTAAGAGTAAAGTGAATAGGTATCTCCTAGGCAAGCGTGTTACACCTTCGAGCACGTCGACGCTTCCCATCAGGCGAGTCAGTGGTCAAACGCATGCCTAGTCTGTTGAAAACAAGTTACATTATTTAAAGAACACAAAAAAAAACCGGCTGCAAAATATTGTACCCTATGTCACTTCCACTATACCAGACGATTCAAATGACATCTCACATGTCGAAATACATCAAACTTTTAGGCTGTAGGGCGTGCTAAAGAAACCTCATACATACCCACAAAAGGTTTAAGGTTTAAAGACATTTATTCTCAATAAAGACATTACATATCACTCACTTGAGAACAATACTGAACCTTAACAAAATTACAATGTCGACGTATCTAACCAACCCTCTCAAACACACACATACATACATACTTACATACATACATACACTGGAAAAACATAACCCTCCTTCGCAGTCGGCTAAAAAGTCTACGAGCGACTAGAAAACTGATACTAGGGCTAGCCACTCAGCCCATAAACCTGTGTGTAAATAGCTTCAAAATAGATAAACACTGTTCTGTCTTTTTATTTCTCATTAAATTTTTAACTCCATCGAAAGAGACAAAACACTGTAAAACTATTCCTAGACTATACAACGTTTATTAGCAAGGGGGTGAGTTTAAAATTACTTACTGAGGGGTTGTTCCTCTTGTCCCCCACCATTCGCCCTCACTGGGGCCAAGATAGGTAAGCTATCTATTTGGCTAAAATCAGAATCTGTTGAATTTCAATACCAAATCATTGACAAAAGGTCGATTAGGCTTGTCTGTTACTTAAAGAACCGCCCACACAGAGCTAATAAAATTTCAACAATGTAAAGGTCAAGCCGAACCTTAAATATCACTGTCTACGTACTAACTATGCTGAAATCTGTGACTTTAGTAAACTAACTATGATTTAATCTGTAAGTATACAATAACTATGTATTAATGTTTGTGCCGATTACGCGATGTTGCTTAAATTTGGGTCCCAGGTCTAATTTGAAATGGCCAATACTGAACCTTATTACTGCGTGACAATTGCGTGAAATTGGCAATGAAATAGACAACTTTAAAAACATGTAAGCTTACAAAGTTATGACTACATCAGTTTCCAAAATGAAATATACAAATTAAAAATAGCTACAACGTTACATACAATTATTTTCCACCCTTATTTCACTTAAGTGGGGTCGGTACAATCAGTACGTTTCCCGATCTCTACCACTCGTCATTCAGAATTCTCTCCCTCCTCCTTCATATTATCTTCCACGTAGTTCATCCATACTATTTGAATTGTCCTCTACTACTTGCCTTTCATACTAAAGTTCATCGTCCACTTAGTACCCAGGCCCCTATTCTTGTTGAATGTTTCTTGGTCACTCCTTTTTGTTCTTATTGTAATCAAAAGCTTTAAGTACATAATATATCTGATACAACGACGATAATTTTCTTTAATAAGGTCAAATAATAAGCCAAGGCCAATGAATAAGGCCAAAACTGATAACATTCTATTAAAAAAACAAATATACTACTTACACATCATATTACAATTTCTGATACTAACAACTAAATTACGATCAATCAATTAAGTACTCCTATAACTTTTCAAACGAGGGAGACACTGACCAAAAAATATCTAGTAACTACTCTAACTAGAGTAGAGCTCCCGAAGGCGCACACAAATCACGACTCCTATTCGAATGGTGACGGACATCTCGCCAACAAACGCATTCCATGAGCGTTGGTGTCAGACAGCCGGCCGTAAACCCTAAGCCAAATCTCCTACAGTAAATATGTACACGAGTGTATGTAACGAATGACTTCCAAAACATACATAAACTCTAAAACACAACCCCTTTAATTGAGCAGTCGAGTAAATAAAGATCATTGCCTTGGATAAATAGTAGAGCTGAAATCATCCGAACGCAAATTAGAAATTCCCTCAAAGAAAGCTTAAACCTCTGAAATACTAAAATAGGGCACGCCACTAGAACGGTTATCTTCACCGAATTCTGGTGACCTGAAGTGTTACTCACACACGCGCAAAACTACCCCTTGTACGTACTACACACGCACACAGCGCCAAACAGCCCGGGCGCGCTCAGTGTCGGTCGTGGCGTCAACTGGGACGCACGTGTTCTCGGCCCTCGTAAACCGAACGCGCCGTATTTTTCGAATCGAAATTCGAAGATCCATGTGTTAGTATCCGTATCTGTCATGGTCTATATTTAAAAAATGAATGTGTAATAATAATATTAACAGTGATGTGTTGTTAAAGTGCAGATTCGTGTGATTTTCGGAGCGTAATTACGTCAACCGTAAGCTATTTTAGTTGATTTATTTTTTTTATAAGTCGGTTCTGCGCGGTATGACCTCGATGTTTTCTCCCGAATAGATTGATGCTCCTTGCCTAGATGTGCGAGCGATATTTTCCTCGCTGTCAGATAGGTTTGAAATTCAAATGCGTCCTATATTTTTTCTGTCTGTCGGATCGGTTCTGAATCCAAACTCCATATTTCTTCCATTTATTTATAACGGCCCATGTGTGCCGGCCAATATTTTTCGGTAATTGCTAAGTTCGAAATTGAAAATGTTTTTATTTTTTTTGGTCGTATCTTTATCGGCTCGAACTTCGTCCATTTATTACTTTGCTCTATATTTTTCTCGTAGCCAGTTCGTTTTAAACTTTTAGCACATTTCCCAAATTAATATTTTCAGTGCTCTACATTTTCAGTTTGATTTTCATTTTGTTGAAACTCTTTACTGGAATTCAAAAAATGATTCGACACAAATAGCAGAAAAGAAAATAAGGGGAAAAAGTTGAAAAATGAATAAAATTTTAACCAAAATATTTTTTTGTTCAGTAATATAAAAACAAAATTTTTACAATTATTATGCACACATGCGAAAGTTTGGACGGATGCTTGTTACTCAATCACGCAAGAACGGCTGAACGGATCTGCATGAAATTTGGCACAGAGATAGATTCTAATCTGCAGTAGCACATAGGCTACTTTTTAACCGCGTGTAACACCGCCGAGCGCAACTAGTGTGATACAAACAAAAGTAACGGAATACGCGATGTTATATTTTCTGTTTAAAATAGTTTTGAACTTTGTTGAGTTTTCAAATGTCTGAAATAAATGTAGTCGTGAGTTCACGGCTATAGTCGGATTTCTATAAAAGCTGTACAACAGTTAAAAGCTCATTTTTACGAGCAGGCCACTGACGTGAGTGTAAGCGTTGAATACAAATAATAATTTATTGAAAACACCAGTTGTTACAAGTCAAAATTAGAGTTTATCCTATCCTACTAATATTATAAACGCGAAAGTTTGTAAGGATGGATGGATGGATGGATGTTTGTTACTCTTTCACGCCAGAACGGCTGAACAGATCTGGATGACATTTGGCACAGATATAGATAATTATAGTATAGAATAGCACATAAGGTAGTTTTTAATCGCGGGTGAAACCGTGAGGCGCAGCAAGAGTTACAATAATAGTGTTGTCAACAAAATAATTATGATTCTTATACTTGTAGTTATGAAAGAATAGTTGAATTATCTCATCACACACTCACTTCTACATAATATAATACAAAGTCGCTTTCCACGTCTGTCTGTCTGTCTGTATATCAGCTAACTACTCCTAAACTGCGAAACAGATTGTAATGTGATTTTCACCATCAATTAGATATTCGAAGGTTTTGCTGTAAAATAAAACCTATTTTTTTTTCTTCTAAATTACATCCGTGTGAAGTCGGGGCGGGTCACTAGTCTTTAAACAATGTATTGTAAATGAAAATGTTTTATTAAACCAAATAAAATCAACACATAAAATTATAATTATTAAGAGGAAAGATTAATATGTTTGTATCGAATAAACTCTTTAACTACTGGTCCGATTTCAATAATTCTTTCACCATTAGAAAGCTACATTATCCCTGAGTGACATAGGCTAATGAAACGCGAGCGACCCCGTGGGCAAAAGAGTATCAAATATTTTTGTATCGCGCTACATCTATTTTTGTGCGCTAACTCCCCGCCCTTAACAAGGCCTGTGTAGTTATGTTCTTATACCATCCAAAAGTTGTCTGGAAGAGATCGCTTGTAAACCGATAAGACCGCCTTTTGCGCTTACTTGCATATTTAGTTTGGTTTTTTTTTATGTCAATAAAGAGTTTTGAATCTAGGTCTAGGATAGAGCGTGCTAACTTAAAGTAAACGAGCTTTTTCTAAAAATTTAAATTTTGTTGTTTAGACCTCCCGAAGGCCTCTGAACAGAAACATTTAAAAACATTTATGAGAAACCTGCGTTTTTTAAAATTTGAAGGTTTTTAAAAAACGCAAGTTTTGCACAGACTGGCTTTCTCATCGACGTATGTACGTATGGATACTACGGTAGTACATTAATCTCGTTGAGTTTTATATAGTTTTTGTGGAAACGTTCTCCATTAGAGAGCTCTACACAGCAATGAACTGAAGGCTGATGAGGATAAAAGATATTTACCTATGTTTATTTGCCTTAATCATGAGTATAAAAATGCGCTTAATTGACCGAGCGAAACGAAGTCTCGGAGTCTACTGGGACATCGCGACATTTGTTTGTTCGACGATCACTTGAGTATCCTACCTACTAATATTATAAACGCGAAAGCTTGTAAGAATGGATGGATGGATGGATGTTTGTTACTCTGTCACGCCAGAACGGCTGAACGGATCTGGATGAAATTTGGCACAGAGATAGATTGTAGTCTAGAATAGCACATAGGATACTTTTTAACCGCGGGTGAAACCGCGAGACGCAGCTTGTCGTTCATAAGATCATCGCTAAACGTAGGCAAGTAGTTCATGCAAATACTATTTTTAAGCTCGAACATGAGCACAATTGGTCGCGTGTCGCCAGGTTGCAGTTCGAAGCGAACTACTCGTACTAGTAATACTGACTTCGTGTTATGTCTGTAGAGACGTGCAAAATTATAGATGTCATTTTGTTTTCAAAATGGAGTTGATGGTTTTTGTTAGGTTGTTGGCCTGTTTGACTCATATTTATATCTAAATAATAGTAATGAAACAAAATAAGAAAAATGCGTAGGATTATGCGTTTCCGTCCTGTTTTCTATTTATTATAGCTGTGTTAAAAATGTTTGACTTTCAACGGCTGGTGGTTTTACTCGTGTACTTTTGATTGACACGCTATCATCGCTCGCGTTTCATAGCCTATGTCAGACAATATGTACGCAAAATTTCAAGACGACGGTTGAGTAGTTGAGACCTAAAAGCATTGCAAACAAACAAATAAATAAACAAACTCACTTTCGAATTTATAATCTTAGTTAGGATTCTCTATAATCAGTCTGAGGCACATTCTATTTCTAAATTAAATGTTATTAAAATCGCTTCAGCCGATCTCTAAAAAAACCGCATACAATATTTCCAAAACATAAATACCTAAGCTAGAGCTCAACCCTATTATGTTATTAAAATCCCTTTAGCTGTCTCGAAGCAAATGAAATAACATAGAATATGCGTACACTTCCGTATTTCTAAATTTAGTGTTAGTTAAGGTGAGACTAGGTGCGACTCATGGGTTTACTTACTTTTTTAAACACGTTTTTATCAGCTTTAGCTATGACTAACAAACGATAAAAGTAATAAAACACGATAGAAATCAATTTTAACCTGTTTCTAAAGGTTGTTTCAAAAAAATATTTTGGATGTAAATATATGTAGGTCGGATGATCTGATGATGCAGGCAGGAGGTGGAGAGCGAGACTTTTAGTATTTTTAACTCCATATTATTAGATTACGTGCATTAATTAATCACACCTAAAAAAATGCGTCTTAGTTTCTTGTCTGTTCTTCTGATTGGTGGCTTTTTTTTGGAACAAGCTGGTCGAGTCATTTTTATAACTTTGACGTTCATACGACTATGTGTATCTTCGATATTCAGTTGAATAAAGACAATTGATTTGATTTTTTGTAAAGCGTAAGGACTAAGTTGGTACTCAACGGTTGAGGATGGATGGAATTTAACACAGAGATAGATTATGGTCTGGAATAGAGTACATGGGCTACTTTTTAACTGCGGGTAACACCGCGGGGAGCTGCTAGTGAAAATTTCAAATTCATAAATATATGCTTTTTGCAGAAATATAGACATTAACAGAATAGACGAAAGTTGCGTCTAATTTATGAGTTTCACTTAGGGAGGGAGCAAAGATATGGAAATTGTATATGAGCCACCCCGTTTACATTTTTAACTAATCAACACTAATCATACTGTAAAGTACAGACAAATAAAAAACATTAAAATCTATTCATAATTGTTGGAGTGATCGCGTAACATACAGACAAATCGAAAACCTCCTCCTTGATTGAAGTCAGTTAAAAAGGTAGAGAAATAAAAGATAAACATATTCTGAACGAGTCTAGCAACTGAAGCCCTACTAAATACTACGGGCAATCTCTCTCAACAAACATACAAACTTTCACATTTTATATATTTGTGAAATAATCTGATTTCTCATATAGTTATGAATAGTCGTGTGGTGCTGCTTTTATATTCATAGAGTTTGATTATTTCCCGTCACGTCTCAAATAGGATAACTAGGGCTGGGATGTAGGAACATACATTCATACGAGTACCTATTGAACATACAAACATAGTTTTTGTGAATAAATAAAATGAAGCTGAAATGAAATCATGCCTCTCCGTTTCTTGCCTGTTCTTGTGAGTAGTAGCTCCTTACAGGCTATTTCAAAAAACTTTGACGTTCATAAGTGGATCTTTAATCTTTTAATAAATAAATTTAATAAATCTGTAAATCTTTAAATACCTACCTATTGCTGAATGTCTCACCGATAGATTGCAGTAAAAAAAATAATAAAAAAATAAGTGGATCTTTTGATACCCAATTGAATGAAAACATTTTGACTTGTGACTTTGACTTTACTTCTAAACCAAGTGTTTCGGCGATACTCGCTAACTTGCCGAGCGAGTGTTTTACATACATTTTAACTTGTCTACTATGATGTCGATGTACTAATCGTTCATCGACAGCTTTCGGCCAGCTGCTTAGTGAGCAGTGTGTAGTGTAGGCTGCTCAGAGCCGATGACGCGGCGGTCCGACAGACGTGCTCTAGTTTTTCTCTCCGAGAACCTAACGAGTTATATTCATTGGGACGAAGATCGTAGAGACCATGTTAAGGGGAAAGTTTCGCGTTCGATTTTCACCAATGAAAGGAAAAAAAGGACTCTTTATGTGTGTGTTGTTGATTTTCAGAAAACTTTTGCAGCATCTTGAAAAGTATATAATACTCTTACCAATAAACGTTGTATAGCCTTGGAATAGCTATAAGTAAAGTGTTTTGTCTTTTCGCGTTAAAAAAATGAATAGGAAGAAAATGAAAACGTTGTATAACTATTCCGAAGGTAAACAACGTTTGCTAAACATTAGAAACTTGTTTTTGTTTGTTTCTAATACCTACTAGCTTTGCATAATCAAGCACAAGCTATACTATATAATTTAAAACAATTTTAATACATTTAGATTTGTTTTTAATTTACTTATATTAATTAGTATTATGCCGTGTTGGCCGAGTGGAATGACCCACGCCTTCCGATCCAATTCGAGATATTTTGTGGTCTTTGTCTTTCTTTTTTGAAAAGTCTTAGGAAAGTTAGTGAAAGTGACCAGATCTCTTACGGTGAAAGAAAAATGTCGTCCTAGAATTAATAATTCGAACATGCGACATCCACCAACCGGCACTGAGCCAGCGTGGTGGATAACGGCTCAATCATCGTCGCGTAGGGTGGGTCGGTGTCCCTGCAGTGGGACGTAAATAGACTGTAATGATGATCATCATGATTTATGTTATAAGCCTGTGTCTCTTCAAGACAAGAGGGAGACGGCGCCTCATGGGCAAGCGTGCTCTATCTTAGACCGCATCGTCACTTTCCATCAGGTGTGTTGTGGTCAAACATGGGCCCATTCAATCATATCCTACAACAAACTTACGGTAACACCATATACTCGTATGTAGTGCTGTCTTTGTGAATTCACCCATATAATTACATTTATCCTTACTAACTATAAAATCGAAAGTAACTGTCTGTCTGTTGGTTTGTAGACTTTTCACGGCTAAATGGTTGAACGTATCATGATGAAATTTAGTAAATAGTCACAAGGAAGGTACTTAAGGATAGTATTTCAGAATTATTTTTTTTGGTATGAAATTCTGTAAATTAATAAAAAATAACGCGCCGCTTACCAAATGCGTCAGACAACATCACAGAATAGTACGTAGTTGGTACTAAAATAACATCTGACAACTAAAATTTAAACTCCGCTCAATACCAGCCAGAATTTTTTTTTAAATGTTGTTTACTCTGGTTTCTTTGGTAACGGATTAATATTCACATTTTGAATATTAGTTACAGTATATCATGAGGCGGGTTTATGGATACTATTTTCTGAATAAACGCGAACGAAGTTGCGGGCAACAGCTAGTATTTTATTTTTTATTTTATTTGTTAAACAAAACCCACAGCCCTTAATCAAATACAATAATTCTTAAAAATATGACTTAAGGCCAATTACGGATTTACATTATTTAAGTTTTTGGTAAAACATACAGTCGCTCATGCGAGTAATAATAAGATGACATAATTATTTAAGTGTGTGTGTGTGTGTGTGTGCGCCTTATTGTATGTGTATGAGTATTGGACAGATATAAAATAAATAAATAAATGTATAATTTCTACGATATTGCTGAATGTTGTATAATATTAAAACTGATAACACATAATAATAATGATAGAATAGTATAGCATATAATGTATGAGGGTTAAACCAATGATCAATGGATAGTTCCTAAATAGAATCCTCATCATGTATAACCTTGTGTACCTCACTTTTAAAGACTCCCTTTGTACTATGAAAGATGTCTGTCTCACTAAACCTTTTGTTATAAGCTCTCTGCAGGCGACTAACTATGGAATTTTGCGAATATTAAGTAGCTTTCTTTCAAGTTTTATTTGCTTGTGTGTAAATTAGGCGCTGGGTTGTCATCCCCTTAACGTAGAGACGCGGTAGAGTGAGGCATTTCGTTCGAGTACCTAATGCTTATTGGGTTTTGGGGATTGGAAATTTAGATTCTCATTTCGTTTTAACTGACTGCTCAAATAAGGAGTGGTTTTAATTAATATTTACCATCTTAATTTCATCTGCTGGTTACTTATCAGAAGTCCGATGTTTCATTGTCCGAATTTTACAACGCCCACAAATGAAACACCGATGTTCAAAATGTCGAATGGTTTCAAATTGCAATAATTAAGTACTTTCTGATTCTGATTCTTATGGACGATTAGCTTAATGGTCGATTGGACTAAGGTTCAAGTGCCTATTTTTAAAATCTCTAGTAAATAAAAAAAAGTTTCAAATGTGGAATACATTCCAGTATTGTGAATATATTCCTGCTTTAAAGGATTGCTGGTTTTAATTAAAAATGATAGCAAAACTTACCAAAATCCTATAAAATTTCCATGACAAAAAAAAAGATATTTTTTACCCGACTGCGCAAGAAGGAGGGTTAATGTTTTCCAATTGTATGTATAGATTATGTGTGTATGCGGTTTCTTTGGCACGGCCTACAGCCTAAACAGCTTGATGTATTTCGACATGTGAGGTGTCATTTGGATCGTCTTGATAGTGGAAGTGACATAGAGTACAATACTTTGCAGCCGGGTTTTTCGTTTTCTTTTAATAATGTTACTTGTTAATCATACACTTCTTAACATCAATAAATACCTACATCCAAAAGTAAATGTAAGTCAGTTTTTCAACCAGTTCTACGTCTATTTTTATCATAATCTAATAACTTATCTAAAATTTTATTAACAACTAGCTGCGCCCCGTGGTTTCACCCGCGGTTCTAAAAGATACGTTAATTTTTGTGGTGAAAAGTACCCAATGTCCTTTTCTGTACTCCTGACAACGTGTCTGCAAAATTTCATGAAGATCGGTTTAGTAGTTAAGGACTGAAAGCGTAAGAAGCAAACGAACAACTAACTTTCGCGTTTATAATTGACCGGGCAAGCGAAGCGTCTCTGCTTCAGCTTTGACAAAAATGGTTTCGTATTGTCTTCGTCTACAGCTTACATTTCTTAATCGATTACAAAACTCGGTATTTATCGAACCTGCTCACAAAATTTCATGAAAATCGGTTAAGGAATGCGACTTGTAGAGTAGGACAGAGGTCGATCACGAGGTATCTAGCTCACAGAGCCAACTATTAGCTAGGATTTTAAAAGTCTCGATTAAAAATACATGCTAAAATCTTTAAAACAATAAACTGTGTAAAAACCTGTTATAAATCGTGAGTCCTAATATAATTAGATAGTTATATTACTGAAAATTTAAGAGCTACTTACTGATAGCTAGAATGACAATTTAATCGTTAAAACCAATTGATTTAGCTAATTAAACGCTATCAATGTTATTTTCGCACGCTAATGTTGAATTAAAATAACACGTGAAAATTTCGTGTTAACACGATTCAGTGATTCGGAACATAGTTTTATCGAAGTCGTTAATTAAATACACTTTGCATTTAAATTGTTTGTTTTTACTAGAGTTTGAAATATATTAAAATATTCATGTACTTTTCTGCAAGTTAATTAATTTTAGCAACAATTTGAGAGCTACACTTGCTGGTTTAGCAAAATAAGTCGGTTTTACTCGACTGACTGAATAGAGGGGGTAACTTTTTTCTGCTTTAAGTGTATAAGCCTTAATTATAGAGTGTGTACAAGGCTATCGGGAAAGGATGTATTAAGCTGAAAAGGGGGTCATTGTAGCCTTTATTAAGAACATTTTTTACTAAAGGGTCAATCCTTAAAACGTAAAAAAACAGCTGTTCTATAAATCTAATAACTTTTTGAACTTGAACAAGGAACCGCGATTTTAAAGGTGGTGCCAACCATGATAAAAATTATCGACCGAGCAAGCGTTAGCGAGCGAAGTGTCTATGCTTCAGCTTTGGCACAAAAGCTTTCATATGTCCGATTGTCCGTTTGTCCAAGTGTCCGTATGCGAGACAATCAGCTCACAGAGTCCCTAGTTAATAATGATGAGTACAATGAACCCTTTTCAGACTAGTACATTCTTTCCTGAAATTGAATTTGGAATACTCCTAGTCTGAGATAAGTCTCAGACTAGGAGTATTCCAAATTCAATAATCTTTCCTAATTCAATTTTATTAAGTACCAAGAATATAATTTATCAATCAACAAATTCATGAGCGATTAATAAAATAGTAGATAAAAAAACTAGCAACATAACTTAGCTCCGTGTAAATAAACTGAACTGGTTCGACAAAAAAATCGCATTACATAAAAAGCCCATAAACCGGCCGCAATCGCACGCCGCCTCAGATATCGCACATTACTGCGAAATTATTCGCAAGTCGCGTCGCGTCGCGTCGCGTCGCATCGGTCGCGCGCGATAACGGTGATGTATCGAGTCACGTCATTTGTTCGAGCCACTTTAGGGTATTGTTTTTGACACATAAGGATAGAACGTGTACAAATATAATAAACATAAAAAATAAAATAAATTCGGGACATTGTCACACACGGTCGCCTGACCCCAAACTGAGCAAAGCTTGTATATTACTATGGCTGCCAGAAACTGAAATACTTACACAAATATGTATATGTTTTTTTAATACATACTCGTAAGTAAACACCCAACATGCAACAAACACAAACGTTCATCACATGAATGTTTTTTTCTGCACTTATCCCTGACACCTTGTATTTATTTATTTATTTAAATACAAAATGGTTTACAGTCTAGACACCAAAACACTATATTGTCGAACAATAATTACATGTATAAATAATAATACATTGATGTCAAAAATACAAAATATGTAATAATACTTAGAGTAAAATTCTAGTATTCAAAACTTGTATTCTTGTATGCAAAATTGCATTTCATGGTGATCAGTTGAGTCGTTAATTTGAATGTAACCGTAACAAACAAACAAACGAACAAACTCACTATCCCATATATAATATTAGTAAAGATTAAGTCCATTATCTAAAATTCTACACAAGCGCCCTATATAACTCTCCTGCAGCTAAAGTCATAGAAAGCTACAGCTAAAAAGAAAATAAATTGCAGGGGTTTGCTCAAAAGGCTCTGTAATTACATATCGACCGTATTTCTTACTGAATACCCTCATATATGTCCCTCAGCCGTACAGCTCAAATGCAGGCGAAGCCACACGAAACAGCTCGTACAGGTATACCGCAGTGGCGGTCTCCACGCGCGGTTAGCACAAAGGTCGCTTTGATTGCTCGTCGTGTGATATCCGCGTCATAACCGTCGATGCAATTGATTCAATTGGAAAATTAATTGAATTGAAATCAATTGGTTTGTTGAAAAGGAGATGCTTATGAATTGGATTTGTTACATGTCGCTCGTAATTTTAATTGATTGCATGGGATAGTTATCAATCTACAGGGTTATCGGTGAAGGGTGCACTAATCCGATATGGGAGTCATTGTACTCGTCATTATGAAAAGCTTTTACTATGATGCCAACCAAACAAAATTGCTGTTCCATACATTGCGTCGATGATCAATGCACTTTTTATAGGAATCAGTCTTTTTTTTCGATAGCGTTAGGCTTAACGCCATCTGGTACAGATAGTGGTTACAATAATCTGTGCTAGATGGCGTTAGTTGCCTTTACTTGGTTTGTCATAATTCTCAAAAGAAGCAATTGCTTTGCAAGCAAACAGGCGCATTTGTACCGGATGACTCTAATTTAGTTGTGCCTTTCTATCGTCCCTAGTAAATGATAACATTGATAACGTCTCAAAGGGCAAGTCGGTAAGATAACACTCCCGACTGCAGAGAAAGGAGGTTGCGTAATGTAAAGTTTAGGAAGAAATGTAGACTATACTGTAGTGCTTCTATAAATATCATTTAGTATTTACGTAGTATATTTTATAAGAAGTAAAGCTTACTTCCGCTGCTTACTACTTAAAAAGCCGACTTCCCGTCATCCATGGAAACAATTTTTAGACTTTTGTTGATATTCCATAACTGCTTAATCGATTTCGATAAGATTTATATGGGACTACTTCTAAAGATGATCTACTAAACAAAAAGAGAATCAATACGATGGATTCATCATTGGCGGAATAATCGCGTAACAAACATACAAAAAAAATCATACAGACGAATTTAGAACCTACTCCTTTTTGAAGTCGGTTAAAAACAAAGTTGCTTTCAGCGTCGGTCTGTTTCTCTGTCTGTGCCACGGATTTTGATGTGGTTTCCAACATCAGTTAGATAACTTCTTACGGAAGGTCCGTAGGTACCGTGTGAAGCCGGGGCGGGTCGCTAGTACGTACTAATAATATAGAGAAGTAGTCTGTAATTTTTTATGTTTGTTGTAATCTCCGATATTACTGACCCGGTTAAAAAAATATTGACATAAAAAAAGGTATACAAAGACTGGAGGGCAATTCAGAGCCGATACTTAATTGAACCGTGTGATGGCCAATGACGTTGCAATTGCCATAAAAAAAATGGACGGGGAACGTCTCAGTATCACTATAGTCTTACAAACATGCGAGCTGGACTACCGGTGACACGTTTGTGAAACATTAGTGTTACTGAGCCGTTGCTCGTCCTCTTTTTTGACAAACGCAACGACAACGCATCGACAACCATGATTAGCCGATGCTCCATCAACGATGATTTAGATATTCCTATAGCTTATTATTAAATTGAGAAACTCTGTATTTACGTCTGTTAAAAGTTAAAGTTTATACACTGTACCGAATATATTGAAATAATTCTTTCAATATCTCTCGCCGCCCAACTTGCAGAGAAGCCGTCCGTATCCAATGTAACGGTACATTAATCATTAATTTTTCACAGATCTTTGTGAGTTCCCTAAACTTTGGCAAAGTTCGAGTTTTTTAGGGTTCCGTGACTGAAGTGAAAAAGGAACGCTTATGGTAAGACTGACTATTGTTGCTACAGAGGCTCTAGACAAGTTGCAATCACTTCCAATCGATTCTGTTTCTAAAATCAATAAGGTTTAAACGCTAGCTGCTGATCGGACGACTTGATAATACAATCACATGACAATACATAATAAAATATAACAGTTTATTAAAGATATATTACCTACCTAGTTGTAAGCAGAAATTTGTGAGACAGTTTTTATTTTTATTTTTAAATAATGGCTCTCAGTTTCTTGCCAGTTCTTCTGAGTAGTGGCTCTTATTCCGAGCAAGGTGGTCGAGTCTATTATAAAACGTTGACGTTCATAAGTGTATCTTTGAAACATAATGAATAATTGAATAAATAAAAACATTTTGACTTTGACTTTGATAGTTTCAACATTTATTTAACAATTACTAGTCGACTAATGCCAACTTGCAGAAGATACGGACGAATATTTGTAAACGCAGAATTAAAATGTGATAAATGTCACTAGTATTTTGTTAACTTAAGGTTGACTTTTGACTCTTAGTGGTGCAAGACTATTCACTAGTTTAACTTCTAATGAGCAGTTAGCTTCAACTCCAAAGTTAATTCAAGCTTCTTCAAGGTGCTATTAAAATGTCATCGCAGCGACATAGCAGCACAATTGCAGGTATACGGAACCTTCGCCAACTTAATTTCACTCGCGTTTTGACGATTTTTTCGATGTATAATTTTAACATCAATATTGTATTGGAAGGTCGCTGGAGATCGCTGGAGATATTTCAGAAACTTTTTTCTCGTGATTAGCTTTTGTAGGTACAAGTCTTTGTAAAGTCAGTCGTTGTTTAGTTAGGCCTTCTGTGGACGTATTGAGGCTTTTCTTTGGAAAATGTAACTTGTTTTTGTTACTTCATTTAGAATGTAGAGTCGTTGTTGAAAGCTAACTTTTTGTGACGATGTTTTTAATATTCTATGAGTTTACTAAGAATGTTTTGTTTGTAACTCGGTCTCTTGTTTTTTTTTACTAAAAAATGAAATCATGTTTAGCAGGAGTTCATTTAGGCCGAGTGGCTGGCCCTGATGTCAGAGATTCTAGCCAACCAAAGACTTCTTGAATTTGGCTTGACGATTGTTGTTATAGTACAAACAACCGGGGCCTACAATTTAACGTGTCATCCGAGCCTCGGTAGCGCTCAGTTACAAATGCCACCTGCGGTCATCCATCCTGAGTCCCATGTATCATTTATTATCTGATTATATCCAAAGCTCACGTTTGCAATAATTGTGACAATCAATCACAATTATTACGAAAGTATACCTAAGTATACAAGGAAGTTAAATTTAAAAGTTTATTTGAATTGATTTATGAATACATTATGGTTTATACTTTGCCACAATGGGTTATTTCCAGCATTTCCAACATTTTCTTGGAGGACTCTCCAAGAAAATGTTTCAAAATACTCCACAAAAAAAAACCATCAAAATAATCACACTAATATTATAAAGGCGAAAGTAAGTGATGTGAGTTTGTAAGTGTGTGTAAAATTTAAAATCCGTCCGTTTGAGCTTTGGCTCAAACGGACGGACGGATTTTAAATTTTTGCGGGTAAAACCGCAGGGCGCTGCTAGTATATGATAATTATGGTTTCAATCTGCTCCACGTCTCAAAGTACTCCACGTTACTGGTTTTTAAAAGAATGCCCCTCTGTTTACGTCGGAGGTTTTAAAAAGGCAGATAAGTATAATATAACTATACCTACAAATCAAATTATTTTAAGGAGACAAACATCACATTCCATGTTATGGATACGAGTTTTAAACATGTATTTACGACCGTCTAGGAGTATTGGAATCCGTCGACAATAAAACCGAAAATATTCCAAGTCAGCGTTCGGTTTAATTTAGAATGCGAACTGGGTCGGGTCACTTCTAGCTCAGAAATTCGATCAAATATTAAATTTATAAAAAGTTGGAGTTATATAAGTTTATTAGAACTGTATTTTAGATCAGTTTATCTGCTCCCGTTTTCACTCGCATTTTATAGTTAACTAGCTGCGCTCTGCGGTTTCACTCGCGGTAACTAGTACTAGTCGCAGGTCCCCTATGTCTTTTTGTGTACATCTGACTACGTGGATCTGAAATATCATAATGATGGCTTATGTAGTTAAGGCGTGAAAGCGTAACAAACAAACGAACAAACTCACTTTTGCTTTTAGAATCCTTGTTGTTATTTTAACACGAAAGTAACTCTGCCTGTCTGTCAGTTTGTGGGCTATTCACTGCTAAACGGGTGAACGGTCATTGATAAAATTTGATAATTAGTTACAGTATATAACGAGCAAGATTTGTGGATACTATACCAGTGACCAAAGCACCTTAATTTTTGTTGGGAAGAAAGGTTCTCTTCGTCATTTTCTGTAACCACTGATAACGCGTATAATTCAAAATTTCATATACACTTGTTGAAAAAATGAAAAACCAAAACCCTATTACAAAATATAACCTATGATGAAATATCAAGGCGTGAAAGACGTGCCAAGGAAACCTCTTACATATGTACACTCGATAAACATATCCTTCTTTCTTGCGCGGTTGCGTTGTTTGTTTGTTTGTTTGTTTGCGCAAGCACAACAAGCACAATCCGGGGGTGTTTAAGAGTAAAGTGAATAGGTATCTCCTAGGCAAGCGTGTTACACCTTCGATCACGGCAACGCTTCCCATCACTAGCGCGGTTGCGTAAAAGTAACCGTAAAATGCACGTGGAAACAGCGCCTTACATAGCTTCAACGATATGCCAGGAGTGGAAACCGACACACATGTCACGTCCTACGGCTCAACTCTTCATAGACTGCACTTAGGTTGCGCAGGGACGGATCTAGGGTGATTTTTAGGGGAACCTATCTTGCCACAAGAAAATAGCAACGCTGTTCATATCTCGATAAACTATTTCTACTTTATCTTTATAACTATTTTAATTAAAATGGTCAAGTTTTCATTCGTTTTCTCTTGGTACTATTTTTCTGGCGCAGATTATTACACGGAAAATGTACGTAATTAATGACTTTTTAAGTAGGTAAGTAACTTAATTTACTAATATCTCTCCAATATACGATCAGGGTCAAAAAGTTTTTATATGTAGTTATATAAACACAAAAAAATATTTAAAAAACCTGTATTACATCCAACGATTCAGATTGTCACCACAATTTCACTAAATATAGTTAGTTGGTTATAATTATTACACTTTTAATTTAAAAAAAATTGTGTGAAACATATTTTTAACTATTGCACTAAATATAGTTAGTTGGTTATAATTATTATACATTTAATTTAAAAAAAATATGTGTGAAACATATGTGTAAAACATATTTTTTATTCCCCCGTTCACATTCTAAATCCGCCCTCATCAGTTCAGCTCAGCGCTTGACCTAGCGACCTAGATCGCACTGCGGCCGACCCTGTAAAGCGATACACCGATGAGAGTTTTAAACAAATTCCGTCAGCACTAATGGGATGGACCAATGTTGATGCGGTTTTTTAATTGGAACTTTTTGAATATTTATATCTATATATATATATTTGTTTTTATGTAGAATAGGTCGGCGTTTGACCCCCAACTCGCCTGATGTTAAGCGACGTTGTGGTCTAAGATGGAGCACGACGACCTATAAGGTACTTATTCACTCTAGCCTTGAAGTTTTGTAGAGTGAAGAAGTACAAAGACGGCAGTTGAGTGAGGCGCTACAAGTGCGCTACTGCTCAGACCCGTCTTCGGAACGGTTACACCGGACTACATCCCGAAACACGACTAGGTCATTTCACGGCATGGCTTGGTCCGGTGGGTGGTACTGGTAACTAGCCACGGCCGAAGCCTCCCACCAGGAAAATGTTGAAAAATGAAAGTTAAATGGATTAACTAACTGGATGAAAAAGTGTATCTAGGTTTAGGTTTAAAGACTTTTTATTATCAACAAAGACAATTTGTCGCTTATGTGATAACATGGTTGAGTTAAATATTGCTTAGCGTTCGTAGTCGCATCCATTAAAGTATTTATAAACATATTTATATTAGTATAAAATAAAAATAAAAAATTCTTAAGATTAAAAACTCATTTCACGCATTTCCTTATTCAAGATAGGGATCTGTCTTCGATAATATGTCGAGCTAATTTTAGTATCTACCTATCTTGCTCTTAGGGAACGTACCCATACTACGTGACTCATTTAGGGGGGGGGGGGGGGATACGATTTTTTAATGGTTTGTTTGCAAAAAACGATTCAAAACTATGAATTACTACGTAAAACTAGAGTAGGAGGGAGGAGGTCTTAGAATAGAGTAGTATAGAGTACAGATGTTGACCGAGAGGGAGGGGAAGGGGGTTAAAAATTGTAAGAAATGGTCACGTAGTATGGGTACGTTCCCTTAGAGTTTTTTTTTTAATTCAGTTGTAAGGGTTTTTAATGCTTAACTAGCTTCTGCGTAGCTTCTGCGAGCCGACATACGTTTAGTTTGTCACTTTTGTCACTATGTCACTTCCACTATCAAGACGATTCAAATGACACTTCACATGTCGAAATACATCAAGCTGTTTAGGCTGTAGGCCGTGCCAAAGACACCTCATACATACATATACACATACATACGTACATACATACACTCGAAAAATATAAGCCTCCTTATCCTCCTTTTTACGCAGTCGGGTAAATAGTTACGGTTTCTGTGGGACTGCGGGTGGAACAGCAGGGTGCAGCTAGTATTACGACAGAATAAATAATAATATAATACATATTACTTAGTATTGATTTGATTGCTTTCCGTTACTTATGTAATATTTATCTATCGTGTTCTAATTACTGTAGTTTATTAGGTTCAGAGTTCATCTGCGGTTATCATTTCTATGAAGCTTTCATACTATCTCTTACATAATGTCTAATAACACAATTACTATTGAACTAGCTACGTCCTGCGGTTTTAGCTGCTTTCCTAATGAATCCTTTATTATCTTCGAGATTAAATTTAACGTATGTGTTAATTCAAGAATAAATAAATAAATAAATTCTGGACATATAACACACACGATCGCCTGACTGCAAAGCTTGCACTATGGCTGCCAGAGACTGATATACGTTTACATTATATCGCCACGCCTTTTCCTCGAGGAGGCTGGCAGAGATGTAAATCAACACCCACAATTCGCCGGACGATATTCAGTCCCAAATGTGACAGGGGGCGAGCCTGTCGCCATACACCGGGCTCCAGTCATGTAGCAGATGAAATACAATTACGCACGTATGTTCACACAATGAACAAATTTACGGGATAGAACCCGCTCTCTCTGGCTTGTGAGGCAGGGTTTCTCCAACTACGCTATCATCGCTTTGCAATCATAATCAAACTTTTGCATTTATAATTTACTAGCTATTTTGCACGTGGCTTTCTGCATTCCATCGCCTATGTCACTCAGGGACAATGTAGTTGTAGTTTTTGAGGTTAGACGTTACAAAATACAAATATTTCCTCTTCACAATATTAATGTAGATTAATGTGACGACACATTACGTAAATTTACTAAGTTTCCTAAATAATTACCTAACAAACCTAAATAAGACTTAACTCTACAAAACATAAATAGATTAATTGTTCTCCAAACAAGTTAATAAAATTAAAACTAAATACCGAAGCTCCATTAAAGTTAATAAGTTGTGATGAGGCGCGGAGTCAGGTTTATGTCCTAACTTGCTTTATGGCCTATTTTATTACTCTCATAAACCTAAGATAATCTTTCTACATACTTTCCTGTTATAATTTCGTTTCTTAAGATATAATTAGACATGTTTTATCTGTTTTATTTAAAAGCAAGGGATTAATATACTTGAAACGCTTTCAATCGTCTTAATATACAAAAGTGATGAACGCCTAGTTGGAGAAGGCCCGCCTCTCAAGCCAGGCCGAAAGCACGCACCAATTTGTTCATTGTGTGAACATATGTGCGTATTGTATGTCATCTGCTACATGACTGGAGCCCAGTGTATGGCGATAGGTTCGCCCCCTGTCACATTTGGGACTGAATATCGTCCGGTGAAGTGTGGGTGTTGTATTACACCTCTGCCAGCCCCCTCGGGGGAAAGGCGCGACGATATGTTATGTTACTACTAATTTCATAAAAACTACCTAGGTATACTCGTACATAACTAGTAGCTCTGAGAGCTGGAGACCTCGCCACCGACGTTTGTCCGTCTCTTCAAGTCGCATTCCTCAACCGATTCTCGTGGAGTTTTGTGAGCAGGTTCGATAATTATTCGGATTTTTGTTCGGCCAGTTTTTGGAAATCATATCTGCACCATTTTCAAAAAATTCCAAAAACTGACTCGACAAAAAAAACCATACGATAGAACGAAACATTATTCATCTAAGATTTTTTTATACCTTTTTATTTGTGTGAAGAAACATTTTGACTTTGGAAAAAAAATTGTAATTTTTAAGTTTAATAGTCAACATCCTGCTTCGAATGGATACTTATAAGTTTTTTCATAGATTATTTTTGTTTCAAATATTACAGTCAACTGAAAAATACGACCAAACACAGGTCACAGCTAATTAAAACCAAAAAAAAACTTTGGCATTTACACCAACCCACTAAAACTTAGAATGTAGAGATGTTTGTTACTCAATCACGTCAGAACGGCTAAACGAATCCGGATAAAACTTTTGGGGGCTGAGCTACCCACGTCCGTAGGAGTGTACTCTATTCTGATTCCCTACACGTGGTCCCCGGGTAGTGCTAACCGGGTAGCAAACTCTGGTGGGAGGCTTCGGCCGTGGCTAGTTACCACCCACCGGACCAAGCCATGCCGTGAAATGACCTAGTCGTGTTCCGGGATGTAGTCCGGTGTAACCGTTCCGAAGACGGGTCTGAGCAGTAGCGCACTTGTAGCGCCTCACTCAACTGCCGTCTTTGTACTTCTTCACTCTACAAAACTTTCGAGGCCAGAGTAAATAAGTACCTTATAGGTCGTCATGCTCCATCTTAGACCAGAACGTCGCTTAACATCAGGCGAGTTGGTGGTCAAACGCCGACCTTATTCTACATAAAAAAAAAAAAAAAACTCGGCAAAAAGATGGATTATAGTCTGAAGTAGCATATTGGATACTTTTACGGCAGGTGAAACCGCGAGAGACCGCTAATTTCACATGATCTATTGAGAAAGGCGGCTCCAATGAGCTCCGTGCCCCGGCGAGTGTCAGTGTCGGCGCGGACCATTCACCATCTAATTCTAGTTGTATGATATCATGGCTTCAAGAACACGCTGAGATTCTCATTCGTAACCTTCGAGCGGCTTATATTATGTCTCAACTAGCTGCGCCCCGTGGATTCACCGGCAGTCACGGTAAACTGTGAGTTTTTCAAGGTGATAGGTTATGTCCTTTTTTGTACACCTCTGACGACGTGTATGTATGCAAAATTTTATTTTAGTTGATCGGTTGAAAGCGTAACAGACAAACAAATAAACTCACTTTTGCATAAGTTAGGATTGGGTAGTTAAAATAAGGATGACAATTCGTTTTGGTTAATTTTTATTTTGCAATTTTTATTATTCAAAATTACCTAATAAACTTACATGTCATTATTATCATGAATTATTAATCCGTCTAATATTTACGTTAATATACGTTATTAATTCTTACGATAATTTCATTCATCAGTCAGACATAGTCAAGTAATTTTTTTTTGTGATAAAAAGTCTATGTAAGTATTAATTTAGTACTCAAGCTGGATTGTATTAAAATGAAAATATTAATTCAACAAGGATCTAGCACTACCGGTATCAACCGCTGGATCGAAAAAGTCTTTATGTCAGTTGCTACTTGGAGGGCTATTCTTACAAGACGACATATTTTTTTGTCATTCTCTCGTTTCAAAAGTCATAAGAGAGAAAGTGACTCAAGGGGTCAAGAATAGGAGACCCTGGCTTCGTGGCCCCTTACAACACAATAATACAATAGTAACAAATCTCAAAGACATTACTACTTTAAAATAACGCACACCTTATAGTTTTTAAATAATACGTTGAATAATACAATGCAAGAGTTCCCACAGCGTTTCCCAGGCGCTGAGTCAGACATGTTTTTACACACGCGTTTCAAAAATGGCGGACGAAAAGAAAAGTAGTGGAACAGAGTAGCGTTGGAAAGTAAAGGCACATTTATGGCCTTCATATTTGTTTGAAGCTTTAGGGGTAAAAAACTGGAAAAATACACATCTCAACCCCTTGGGGGAAAGATTTGGTCACCACATCCTGTCCCTCTCAGCTGACATAAAATTAAAAGCATTTGAAAATACCAGCAGTTGCGAAAGTTTGCAGGCAGTACTCTCTACAAGATACCAGCCCCCTAATTTTACTAACCAATTGTTTTGAAATGGTTAGTGAATTGCCTCAAATTGACACTTTTTGTGTGCCAGAAGTGTCAAAAACAGACAGTTCATTAACAACTTAAAGATAATTGCGTGGTAGAATCGAGTTCCAGGTCCCCTTATTGACGCGAGAGATGTTCCTTGGTCACTGTCACTCCAATGACTTTTTAAACGAGAGAGACAACAACAGAAAAAAATTATCAACCAGAATAGGGCCCCAGGCCCTCAATTCTACTAAGCAATTGCTTCAGATTCTTTAGTGAGTTGCCTCAATTTTATTTAATGTTAATTTGTACGCCAGAAATGATTCATTAACAATTTAAAAAGAATTCGTTGGTACAATTGAGGCCCAGGATATGTTCCATTTTTAATTTGGCAGATATATTTTTGTTCACGTAGAATAACAACAGCAAAAATATCTCTGCCTAACATAATTTTGTTTTTACGTTTTGATTTGTTATTCAAAAGAACAAACGTTCGTTTTTCAAAACTTTAAATATGTTAAAAATTGCTTCGATTTTCGGACGTTGTTGCTGACATTACTAGGAACTAGAATTTATCTGTGGCGTTACGTCAGAGACGCTACCCGCAGTGTGGGCGATGCCTTAACCTTGAACACTTGATTCGATGCATGTGTTATGCAAAAATGGTAGACTAAGGTCGGAGTGTGAGTTACGTACTAAGTTTTATTTGATTGTAAGGACGAGTATTTCCGGTTGCAGATGGGAAAGGGGAGGGGGAGGAGGGAGGTAGGGGGGAAGGGAGGAAAGTTGCTTGAAAATTTTATAGCGATTTGCTTCCAATTTGTGTCTTCAAGTCTCGAGCGAATCGGATTCTTGCATGGCCAGCAAACACACACCGATATGGTCGCCAATGTCAAGAAAAATACCCGCGACATCATTTCGCAGGCTGTCGACGACTTTGTTGAGTAGATTTCTTTAGGCAAGCGTGCTGCATCGTAGGCCACATAATTGTTTAACATCAGCCTAGTTGAGGCGGAAACGTAAGCCTAGGATCGAATGAAAAAGCTGTTAAGGCTTTTAACCGGATTGATTTTTAATTTGATATTCATTGATGAATTTGTGGAACGCCGGTGAATAAAAATCAGGATTCCACTTAACACTGTTTATTAACTAACTGTTTAAATTAACAACATGAGATTACTTAAGCTTGCGAACACGGCGTAGGAAATTATAAGCGCGCGCGCGAGACAAAGTTGCGCAGGTCCGGCGTGTCAGCTGTTTATCTCGCACTGGCGCGGGCGTCGCTCGACTGGCGGCTGGTCTTCACCGCGCCCCGCGCGCGCAGCTCGCGCGCCGCCGGCGCCTGGACCGGTTTCCGCTGTACCGCGACTAGTGTTGCGCCGCCACACCACCCCCCTTGGAGTGTGGAAGACCTGCAGAAAAATAATTGGGAAATCGGATTATGCGTCCTGACCTTGTGGTCTTTAACGGACACCGACCATCAGGGTTTCCAATCACCAACTTTGGTGCGTCTTCGAGCGAGTCAGTTAATATGTAGGCAGGTTTCACGCGATCTATTGAGACTGTCACTGGTCCTCTGTCTAATTCCACAGTGACGGTCTTACTTGTTCTGTCCAGCACTAGGTATGGTCCTGAATATGGAGGCTCTAGTGATCCACGAAGTGCGTCTTTTCTCATGAAGATATACTTGCAGGTCTTGAGATCCTCGTGAACAAATACAGCGGCTGGGGAATGTCGTGATGCTTCCTGTGGTCTCAGGAGTGCCATATTATGCCTGAGCTGTGAGACAAAATCTGAAGGTTTCAGTTGATTAGTTATAGTTGGCTGCAGGAACTCGCCCGGTATTCGTAAGCGCTCGCCATACACCATCTCAGCTACAGAACATTGCAGGTCTTCTTTCCAGGCAGATCGCACGCCGAGCAGGATAACAGGTAAAACGTCTGTCCAGCGCTGCTCCCCTTGAGCCATTATTGCAGCTTTTAGTGTGCGGTGAAACCTCTCGACCATGCCATTGGCTGCCGGGTGGTATGCAGTTGTGTGGCGCAGCTGGACGCCGCAGAGGTTTGTTAGAGCTTTGAAAAGGTGAGATGTAAACTGGCGTCCTCTGTCTGTCGTCAAAGTCTGCGGGCAACCGAAACGAGAAATCCATAGCTCGTAGAATGCCTTTGCCACTGTTTCAGCTGTGATGTCCTGCAGCGGCTGGATTTCCGGCCAACGTGTGTATCTGTCAATGGCTGTCAGACAATACTTGAAATCGCGAGATGGAGGCAGTGGACCGATTAAATCGATGTGCTTTGAACCCAAGTACGACAATCTTTCCGAGCCGAGGGCCAAATAAATCTGTCTGTTACCATTTTAGTCGTAGCCTTTGCTCCAGGATGACTCATAGAATGGACCGAGTGGAAAATCTGCCAACGCAGCTCCTTCGTAATAAAAGGACGGGGCTTCGACAGAGAGACATCACAATATAAAGTGACATTCGTACCTGGTACAGGTATTCGTTCCAGCTTCAATGAGGTCGAGTGATTGATGAGAAGTTCCTGTAGTTCAGCGTCATGTTTCTGAGAGCGAGCCAGCTGTTCTGAGGTCGGCGGTGATGTTACGGCTTCGATACGCGTCAGCGTGTCTGCAGGGATGTTGTCTTTGCCAGAAATGTGTCTTATATCTGTGGTAAACTGGGACACAAAATCGAGATGGTTAAATTGCCTCGGTGAACACTTCTGCTTGTTCTGCTGGAATGCGTAGGTGATTGGTTTGTGATCCGTGTATATGACAAAGTGTCTACCTTCAATCATATATCGGAAATGTTTGACGCTTTCGTATATAGCGAGCAGTTCTCGATCGTATGCGCTATAAAGCTGCTGGGACCTGCTCAGCTTCTTTGAGTAAAAAGCGAGCGGCTGCCAATCTCCTTCTACCAACTGCTGGAGCACCGCGCCCATAGCTAAATTAGAAGCATCGGTCACAAGAGCTAGCGGTGCGTTCATGACAGGATGTGCAAGCAGAGTGGATTTGACGATACTTGCCTTGCAGTTGTCAAAAGCTGCTAAAAGCTCAGAGGTCCAGGTCAGTGGTTGTGTACCTTTTACTTTAGGTCCCGACAGCATCTCATGCAGTGGTGCTTGGTCGACGGCTGCGTGAGGAATAAAGCGTCGGTAAAAATTAAGCATGCCTAAAAATCTGCGTAAGCCGTTGACTGTCTTCGGCGGTGGAAACTCTTTTATAGCTTCAACTTTGTCCTCCAGAGGTCGCGTCCCGTGTTGGGAAATGTGAAAACCAAGGAAGTTTAGCTCACCCTTGCCGAATTCACACTTTCCTTCGTTGATGCGAAGTCCATAGTCTTTGAGGCGCTTGAAAATGATTTCCAGGTGTTCCAGGTGCTGGGAGCTACTTCTGGAATAAACCAATATGTCATCAATATATGAAAAACAGCAGAAATCCAGACCCCTCAACACTTCATCCAGAAACCGCTGGAATGTTTGAGCAGCATTACGCAACCCAAAAGACATAAATGGAAATTCCAGCAGGCCAAAAGGGGTTGTTATCGCCGTCTTGGCTATGTCTTGTGGACAGACAGGGATCTGATGATATGCGCTTTCCAGGTCAATTTTTGAGTACACTACACAACCTGCTAGTCTATGGGCATAGTCTTCTATGTGCCTAATAGGGTACCTGTCAGGTATTGTACGTGCGTTGAGAGCGCGGTAGTCACCACAGGGTCTCCAGCCGTTTTTCTTAGGAGCCAGGTGTAGTGCCGAGGCCCATGGTGAGTCTGACGGCCGCGCTGTGCCATCTCGAATCATGTTCTCGATCTGTTCTTTGGCTATCTTAATCCGATCAGGAGCTAAACGTCGTGGTCTACAAAATACCGGGGGTCCAGGTGTTGTATTAATGTAGTGCACAGTCGAGTGTTTGACTTCCTGGAAAACTCCTGAAGGCTTGATCAATTCTGGGTATCGAGATAATAATGTGTGAAATTCAGTCGTACCTGATATTGCCTTGATGCTGGTTTGTTTGCAGGTCTTCAAGGTCCCAGGTGTAACCAATGTGGTCATGGTGTCCATCATACGTCTGTTCTTGCAGTCTACCAATAATCCGTAATGCGCGATGAAATCAGCACCGATGATTGGCTTGTCTACGTTCGCCACCACGAAGTTCCATACGAAGTCTCGTCTCAAACCTAAGTCTAGGTGTATAGTCAAAGTACCGTAGGTATTGATGACGGTTCCGTTTGCAGCGGTAAGATTGTAGTCCGCGGGCTGTCTTGGCTGACGTAGAAATCGACGCGGGAGTACACAAAGATCTGAACCGGTATCTATTAAATATTGTACCTTCGTTTTCCGATCCGTGATGAAAAGGCGACTGGTAGCACCTTGACAGTCGTCTGTCGCCTCTACGAACTGCCGTTGCGGTTTCCCGACTTGTAAGAACAAGGAGACGTGCACTTCCTCGCCTTATCTCCGAAAGTATTGTGGTACCAACATACACCAGGTGTTCTGCTGCGGCTGCGGCCCCTTGATTGATTCCCGCCTCGAGACGAAGAGCGGCCGCGAGAATTTATATTAAGTTCCGAAATATGTTGTCTTAATTCCGTCTGTATTCGCGACGTAATCATATCGTCGATGCGTTTCAATAGTCCGTCGAAATTACTTGGAACGGCGGCGGCGGTGCTTGAGCTCGCTACCTGCTGATGTAATGGCGCCGGCGCGACCTCACAGATTTTATCCGCCAGCTCAGCGACGTCTTCTAGGCTGCCGGATGTTTGCGACGCAATAATCGCCTGAACGTGATGCGGTAATCGATTCGACCATAAACTGCGCAAAAATTCGTCCGTTACTCCGTCTGCCGCTAGAGTTTTTAAATGACGCAAAAACTGCGACGGTTTTCTATCACCCAATTCTTCGTGCGAAAGTAATTGGGTGATCTGATGTTGGCGAGAAATAGATAACCGCTTTGTAAGTTCTTGTTTCAACTTCTCGTACCTGTTGGTTGGCGGTGGTTTGCGCACTATATCCTTAATTTCGCGGATATACTTCTGGTCGAGCTGCGAAATAACGTGATAAAATTTTGTGGTATCTTCTTTGACGCCCGATATCTGAAATTGCGCCTCCGCTTGTGCGAACCACACCTCCGGGTCCTCTGGCCAAAATGGCGGCAAGCGCACGGCGACTCTGCCCACTACAGCGGTGCCCGTTGTGGCATCTACAAACATCGCGTCTGCATCGGCGTCGGCGTCGCTCTTCGCTGCGTTTCCGTTCGGCATAATCACGTCGGGGTCACCAATGTGGAACGCCGGTGAATAAAAATCAGGATTCCACTTAACACTGTTTATTAACTAACTGTTTAAATTAACAACATGAGATTACTTAAGCTTGCGAACACGGCGTAGGAAATTATAAGCGCGCGCGCGAGACAAAGTTGCGCAGGTCCGGCGTGTCAGCTGTTTATCTCGCACTGGCGCGGGCGTCGCTCGACTGGCGGCTGGTCTTCACCGCGCCCCGCGCGCGCAGCTCGCGCGCCGCCGGCGCCTGGACCGGTTTCCGCTGTACCGCGACTAGTGTTGCGCCGCCACAAATTCATTAATCGACGGAGCGAGCATCTCTGCTTCAGCTAAGACAAAATGCTTTCGAATGTTCGAATTATATCTGAATTTCTTGATCTGTATTCATTTACAAGTCGCATTTCTTTTCAAAAAATCTTACTCAGTAATTTAAAAAAAAATTAAGCCAACTCTATTAAACTATTTAATATTATCGAATCTACTTACAAAATTTCACGAAAATCAGTTGAAAAATGTGTGTGTAGACGTCGATCACAAGGTCTACAGCTCATAGAGTCCGTGTCGTCGACGAATGACGAGTATAGTTTTCACAAAGTTTTTTTAATTTCTTTAAGTGTATGTAGACTGGATACGGCTGTATCTACCCACCAAAGTCGCCGATTCTCCCATGATCTAAAAAAACAAGGTCTAGCATTCAGCAAACACGTAATGACGTCATCGTCATTCGTCTCTTTCGAACTTGTTGTAAGTGACCTATTTCAGTCCTGCTTAAGCATCGATTGACGTCACTACGTGTTGCTGAATGCCATATCTGGTGGAGTTTATATTATTATACCATGGATTCTCCGACACAGCCTGACGTGTACGTGTGGCTTGATTTCTTTTGAAATATGGCAGCCGACATCAAAAAAATATAGCCGCCGAGACGATGTCGGGCGGGGCTGTCGAATGATTTTAGTCTGTAAACTTCCCTGACTACACAATACAATACAAAACTCTATAAGAAACATTATATGTTTATATAAAAAGAATACAATAGAGCTTAACTAAACTAAGCTTTTAATGGGTGGCCTTCTCTTTAAAGCGATTTCTTTCAGGCAACCTGTACGAGCAGAAATTTATAAATAAATAACAAAGGGCCACAAGACACTTAACGTCAAGCCAGAAAGAAAAGATTGAGGACGAAGACGAGACACGGACGGGACGCAGTCGCGACGTCCCTTCAATGTGCTCTCATACAAAATGTACAGAAGAGACGTGATGCAATACATATAGAGAAAACGGGCCCAGCCGCGAAGCTTTTCCTTTTTAACCTCCGACGCAAAAACGACGGGGTGTTATAAGTTTGACGTGTCTGTGGCATCGTAGCTCCCGAAAGGAAAAACCGATTTAAAAAAAAAAATATTGTTTGATAGGTAAGTTAGTGGGGAGTGTCTTAGCTTGTGGCTAGTGGCTTTTAAAATGTTTAATTTATCTTGTATTCATGTATGAAGCTGTCATGTCTCCGTTCCGTCTCGTCCTACATCTTTTCAGTCTGGCCAGCGCCTAACACTAGTCACGTCTAAATTCAATTATTTCAGAAACCAATACTTGTACAGATCACAATGAAAACGAATTTATCACATTTGTAATCGAACACAAATTAAATTAAAAACGCCGTTCAGTTCAAATAAAATATCGTTTCGTCATATTGAAAAAATATTGGCCGATTTTCTTTTTATTCAATGCGATTTTGATTTATATGTGTTGGAAATAGAGGTGGTTTTTGCTTGAGGTTTTTGGAAGAAAATTTTTCATTACATCGCAGAGTTCATTTCGGTCGCGCGTTTGTTTTAGCGGTGATTTAAGTCATAAGATGTGAGAAGATTTCAAATTAATTACTTATTATATTGATAATTTTATTAAATTCTGAATTTTTAGGACTTTTAGGCTCTAATTTTGACGCTGCTAGACTGATTTTCATAAACTTGAAGAAACTTGAACTTGATCTGCTTGAAGATTAAAAACTTACTTATCGAGACTTACTTTTAACAAAAAACTCTTCAATTAAAAATTAATAAAATAACTGAAAGGTATTTCAAGTTTTCAGGTCTGTTGAATTGCCCTCCTACTGTGCTATTCACAATTATTCGTAAACGTTTCCGATCGGATCCCAAAAATATCAAACTCAAATGTTAGAATCTCAGTCTACTTAAAATTTTAGATTAAGGAATCGAGTGTGAATCCGATCGGAAGAATGAATCATGATTAAAAATTTATGAATTAGGACTGAGATTCGAATAATTTGAGTTGAAATTTTTTGGAATCCGAACGGAAACGTTTCCAAATGATTGTGAATTATGCAGGTTGCTGGTCACAACCCGGAATCATCGTCCGGTTGTTAGTCCCCGTTGACCACGGTTTGGTTCATAGCCCGCCTCCCGTGGCCTGCACTCGCCCGCTCGCTGGCAACCTGCCAGCATTGGTCAGTGTTGGAACCACTGACCAGATTCAGACAGCTTCGGAACCTGACTCCAGCTTGCAAGTTTATGCATCGACTTGCGGAAGTTCGACTCATTAAACATTTTTGAGTTGATTATTTGAGAATTATTTTTAAAAGAATTATTAGGCTACGGTCTGCTATTTTTTTTAATGCATTTTTAACCGTATGAAACGCTCTGATTAAACTTTTATTTTGCAAACAATAATAGAGAAGAAAAGGAGTTATAAGAAAAAGAAAAATAATAGTGTTGACTGCTATGCCCGAGTAAGTTCTCCGATAATCACAAATACACAAATCACAGAATCATAAATTCAAATCACATGTAAAAACTACATTAACGAAAAGAGGATATTAGAAGATTAAATAATTATTTAGAAGACAAAGATGCCTGGAGCCTTTCGCTTCCGCCAAGTAGCCACTAACTATATAGTAACTACATAGATATAATATAAGATTTTTAAACAATTTTTTTGTTTCATCCTAAGTTTTTGTTCTTGGCAAAGCGTGATCCTTTGTAATCCTTATCAGAGTGATGGTGACCAAACGCGATAGGCTCACGTTATACTTAGTAGAATTTTAAAACAAAGGGAGACTGACAGTAACATAGAGTCCCGCAGACTGCCTACTATCTATCGGCATAATATAGTTTAGTCAGGTCAGGCTGCTAGTGCTAGTTTGAAGACAATCGCGACCGATACTGCATCACTGTAATGTGCGTATTTGCATACCTCTTCACACTGATTAAGAAGCCGACCAAACTATCGCCCGATAGAATGATACTAGCTACCTACCAGTATTATTTGAAGTGTATTACTTTGTACCGCTAATCTGTCCCAATGCTTGTATAACAGTAATAATCAATGCCTGTATTTATACAGTTTGTGTCATAAAGCAGTGTATAGTGTACAGGCCGGTCCGTAGCGTCCCGCTGGCGGCGAGCCAGCGCGGACTGACCGCCGTTTAGCTCTGTTTTCATAGACTTGTGCGCGACAGTAGACCAACTTCAAGGGCTGTCAATAGAGGTCCTTATAGGCCTACCAGACGCCCAAGCTTCACCACACTTTTAACTGCGCAGGCCAGGCTTGAACACGGCACATCGCGCGTGACAGTTAAGTGCGCGCAGGCCTTTGTTAAATGCGCACAGTTAATAGTGAGGTGAAGCTTATAAATGCGTGTGGTAAGCCTATTAAAGGTCAGCAATGTATCTCTGAAGCCCTGGTATTACAGGTATCCTTATACGACAGTGATCACTTACCGTCAGGCGGCCTGTTAGCTTGTTTGCCACCTATGGCATAAAAAAACTACTTGATCTAAGTTGAGCAACGTATGGTCTGAACTTGGAAGGGTGACCGTGAGCCAGGGTTGGAGTTTAACCCTGTATTCTCAAAAAAACCTTAACTAAGTAGGTAAATGTTAAGTCCACTCTTCCTCAGTACATTGACATGACATCAGCCATACATTTTCTAAAAACTCGCTCGAGCGCTCATGGCAAAGTTTGTGAATACGGATTCAGACTTTTCTTGAAATGCTTAAACTGAGCAATACCTAGAAAATTGGCCTCACAGAGACAGCCACATCGCTTAAAACGATTTCTTCCAGGCAACCTTTGCAAACCATTCATTAATAATTAAAAACCATTCGCTTAATTTCTTCGAATCTTGGTGGCCTTTACTGGGCACTGGGTATTAATTACCCTTGAATCCGGAATAAAGTGACATTTGACACTTTTACTTGACGTTTGCTGTCAAAAGTGAGAGATCGCCTACTGTCTGAGTATAGCTTCGTAAACTTGACTAGTCATACGTATTCCTGTAATATTTAGGTCAGCTATGACCACTGATTAACTTCTATAGATAGTGCATTACGAGATCTTCGTTTCGACGTCAAATCAAATAAGTTTAAAGATAGGTAGATAAATTTCATATTGATTTAATATGAGAAGTAACCAAAAAAAAACGCTCTAGGCTAGTGCAATAATTGGCAGTTTTATAGCTATGAGCACTCATTTTCGGGCTTGGATTGCAAGGACTAATGCGAGACGTTCCCATAATGTTTCAAGATTACGCTTATGCAAGTAATAAATATGTAAATGTGTTTTAAAACTAAAATCCTAATCCTTCCTAATATTGTAAAAGCAAAAATCAGTTGTTTGTTTTGCGTTCTCGCTCTAATGTAACTAATTACTGATAACTCACTGACCGTCATAAAATTTTGCGTACACGTTGTTGGGAGTATAGAATATCAACAAAAGTCTAAATCGTTTACATGGATGACAGGAAGTTAGTTTTTTTACCTTTGCCTTTTTTATGTGTTAAGTACAACTTGAGTTCGGAATCTATGCGGGGTGATCTGTGTATTTGACCTTAGTTCCATTCATTCCGCTTCTAGTTTGACGAGCAACATCCGGGAATGTTCAATACAGACTGAACTTCTTCCTGGAAAAGACTGCCTTTAGCGGTAAGGCCGCTAGTTGGTAGTTGTTACGCCAGTTTTAATCGTAACAAGTAGTGGATCAATTTTTTTATTATTTCTGGTGGTGAGCAGTATGTTGCGGTGTTTATCGACCGAGCGCGAAGCGACGATGCTTCAGCTTTAGCAAAAATGATTTCGTATATCTGACGTCTGTCTATAATCTACTAGTTGCACCCCGCGGTTTTACCAGTTGATAAAAGTATCTTATACACTATTCCAAACTGTAATCTATCTTTCTGCCAAATTTCATCCAGATCCGTAAAGCCGTTCTGGCGTGATTGGGGAAGAAACATCCTTTGGAAACTTTCGCAGGAAACACAAGGGCCGTTTCTCCATACAAACATAGTCCCCTGATTTCTCACTGCATAATACCGGTAGAGTCATGTATTTTTTTCTGAGCATCTATGGTTACTATAAGCATGTTCCTATGATTTCCTTTTTTCATAAATTAATTATTAAAAAAGATACAAACGTTCAAAAACTGAAAAAAATGGCCGGTTTTTCCGCTGAAAACACCCAGATAACAAATTTGACTAGATTAAATTAAAACATAGGGACTCAGTTCAAGCCCTTTTTTAATTAAAAAAAAAAAGTATTTAAATAGGTTAAGTTTTGGAGAAGGAATCAGGGGACTACGAATCAATGATTTTTTGTAATTTTAATAGGTATTTTCAGTCCAAGCTGCAGTTGGCTCTATCGCACTTGTTCGGGCACTGCGCGACAGCAATAGATTTTAGAAATACCAATTTTTCATTTCTCTACGCCTTGACGTTTTCTCTTAAGTGTGTTATAGTGTGATTATTTTAATTCTATCTCGTATTTCTATTTTTTGATAGAACGAGTGTTATTGTCAATTCATTAATTTATGCAATAAAAAGCTACGATTTACGATTACGAAGAGAGCTTTTCATTTTCTCTAAATAAAAAAAATATCGTGTTCGAAATTAGAGTGAAACAGCGCAGCTACTAGTTTAGTTTTTGCGTAAATTAAAACTTCACGGCACAAAGTTGACTCGTAACTAAAATAGTTTACATAACCTAATTAGTAACCATTATGCGCGCTGACTCTTCGACTACGCAAACCAAATTATAACAGTTTCGGGAAGCATTCGACCGAGCGTCATACACTTATTTATACCTATGACCTATAACGCGCGACAACGGAATCTACATCTTATTTAAACTATGACAAGGTCTATTCTAGTAACAAACATCACAGCTCCATTTGAAGACCACGTCAACAGTATCCAAACGAAACTAAACCTTGTTTTTGTCACCACAACGTTTATTTTCCCAAAAACTTGCGTCAGCTTTTGAAACTTTTTGCGGGTAGTTGTAAATATTTCTTATGAGAGAGAGCGATAGAGCTGAAAATCGTTTGAAATTTTCTGTTGATTTTTCATCGATGCTCCATTGAAGTTGAATAATAAATGATGGCCAGTTTAGTTATATTTTGGTGCTATATAGGTTTTATAGCGGTTTTAATGGTTCGGGAATTTTTGGGTCAAGTTTATTGGAAAAACGGGAAAATTGGGAAAAATAGGTCATTATCGCTGGTAGTAATCGTTATGTAAGTTTTAATGATAAAATACGAGGCAGGTGTCGGAAAATAAGGCTTTTAAGGTGATGAGGATTTTTATGGTTAATTTTATTATTAGGTAAAGTCTAATTAGGAATGAGGTCACGAAAAGTTAAGGGTGTGACGGTTCACAGACAGATTTTTTTCTGAAAATTATATCCTCACTAATATTATAACATATCGTCACGCCTTTCCCCCGAGAGGGCTGGCAGAGATGTAATACAACACCTACACTTCTTCGGACGATTTTTAGTCCCAAATGTTACAGGGGGCGAGCCTGTCGCCGTACACCGGGCTCCAGTCTTGTGGCAGATGACATACAATACGCACATATGCTCACACAATGAACGAATTGGTGCGTGCCGTCGGCTGGGTTCGAACCCGCTCCCTCTGACTTGAGAGGCGGGCCTTCTCCCAACTAGGCTGACATCGTTTTAAAAACTAATATTATAAATGCGAAAGAAAGTCTGTTTCTTAGTTATGCTTTCCCGCCTTAACTTCTCAACCGATCATCATGAGCATACACGTTGTCAGGGGTGCAGAAAAGGACATAGGGTACTTTTAGCCGCGGGTAAATCCGCGGGATCCAGGTAGTATTTTGTATTTTAAACTTTTTTATTACTAGCTGCACCTCGCGGTTTCACCCGCGGTCGCACAGGAACTGTTGTTTTTTTCGGTATAAAAAGTACTTTGTCTTTTTTTGTACTTACCCCAGACAATGTTTATGCAAAATTTCATAATGATCGGTGGAATAGTTACGGCGTGAAAGTATTACAAACGAAAAACGAACAAACTTACTTTCGCATTTACAATATTAGTAAGTAAGGATTAGGATTTAATAGTTGTTTGTTTAACAAATTATGTAACTGATAATTTTTAGGGTTTCGTACCTCAAAATAAAAAAACGGAACCCTTATAGGATCACTTTGTTGTCCGTCTGTCTGTCTGACAAGACCCTTTTTCTCTGGAACGCGTGGGTAGGTGATTAGGTTTGTGCAGAAACCCCCGGTGTTCGAGTCCGATTCGCACTTGGTCGGTTTTTACAACAATAATTTGCAAAAATATGCTATAACCTTTGCCTATACGATTTTGAATCTCACTAAAAAAACCCACAAAATATAAACCAACAAAGCCTAAAGTCCAACTTCCACAGATCCCACTCAATCCCACACACTTTACATTCAAATTTCAGGTAAAACAATAAACTTTAACCCTGTATTAGTAACACGCACACAGACCGGTCAACCTTCGTCTGAACCTATCTCGATATCTCGATGTACTTGTATCGCTACAAAATTGGTTTTATTGCCTAACTTTGTTATTACGAGTACAAACAAACTGCCTATAAATTACATATATATACTTATTGGATTACTGATATTAGAAAGATATGTCTCTTTAAAACCGGCCAAGTGCAAGTCGGACACGCATTCGAGGGGTTCCGTATCATTATTTATAAAAATGGCAAAAAATCATGTCTGTTGTATGGGAGCCCCCTTAAATATTAGTTTTGTTCTGTTTTTTAACCCCCGACGGAAAACGACGGGGCGTTATAAGTTTGACGTGTATGTGTGTGTGTCTGTCTGTCGTAGCTCTCGAACGGATGAACCTATTTAATTTGTTTTTTGTTTGATGAAAATCGGTGTATTATTTAAATTTTTACTTATACTTGATAGTATTTGTTGTTATAGCGGCAACAGAAATACATTATCTGGGAAAAATTTAACTGTCTAACCATCACGGTTCATGAGATACAGTCTAGTGACAGACGGACAGACTGACAGACGGACGGAGCAGAGTCTTAGTAACAGGGTCCCATGTTACCCCTTTGGGTAAGGCACCCTAAAACATTAAATATTGTTTGCACCAATATGAAGGCACATACCAAGTTTTTAATTTGTGATCATGATTCCCAGCAATAAACGTAATAACGTAACGTAATGTATGGCTTCGGAATGGTTATACTGTATTTTGTCTTTCTATATAACTATTTCGAGTCCAAACAAGAAAAAAAATACTCATTCGGTATTTTTTTTTAATAAGTATTATTTGAAAAAATAATGCCCCTCAGTTTCTTGCCTGTTCTTCTGAGTAGAGCCTCTTTATCCGAACAAGGCGGTCGAGTCTATTTAAATAACTTTGACGTTCATAAGTGTATCTTTGATACCTAAATTGAATAAAAACATTTTGACTTTTGACTTTTTGACCAGAGCTTCGCTTGCCTTTTACTGGGCCCTGTACTACCAGCCTTTCAATCGTGTTCACGCTCTGGAGATATGCCCACTTTTTTTTTCTTTTTAAACTCATCAAACCGGAACTTGATGACTTTTAACTTTGACGTTCATTAATTTTTTTGCACCCCCATCCAGAGAAATTTAGCATCAGAGTGTATCTTTGATACTTAACTGTCATTTTGACTCCGACTTTGATTTTACGGTAAATATGTGGAGGTGTAGCTAAATCTCGGCTTTTATTGACTAATGGCAGCTCATCGACTGACCAATTAAAAAACTGGTTTTACCATATCTACATAAAAACAGATTTAAATTCAAAATTCACGACTGCGCGTCGTTTTTGAATACGGCCCTAAACAAATCTGTATCATATGTTGATGGCTTTTTTTTTAAGAAAGTAGCTGCACGACGCGAATAGTTTACAAATAAAACTGTCGCGATTAGTGGCTGCGTTCACGCTTTTAGGAGGGTGGAGCGCGATGTGTGTAATTTTTTATAGTCAATATTTAATTTAAGCTAGCAGAAAAAAAAACGAAGGAGTTTGTATTGTAACAATATTTATGGTGAGACTAGTTATATATGTGATTGTACAGATTTAATTCAAAGCGCCTGGCGTTAAAAAATTAAGTACTTATCACTTTCGTGACCTTGTTTTTGTTGTTATGTGGCAACCGCCACTAAATAACAAACAAGCGCCACATTTCGCTAGCTCTCTTTCTTTTGGTCGAAAATATCACAAAAAATAATAATTTTAATGCAAAATGGAAACTTCGATCGCTCCCGCTCCATTTGGCGCTGAGTCAAACGTTCCATTCTCCTCCCAACTGACTTATCGACCTTATGAACCAAGTGCTTAGGTCGAATTCAGCCTGACAACATCCTAAATTATGTTGACCGTTAGTTCTCATTAGTGCTAAACTTTATTACAATGGGTTAGAGTCGGAATTCGTTTGTCAATTATTGAAATTACTAATAATGTGTTCGGGATTAGAATTGCGTTTGGTTGCACTCTAGTGCGTTGGAATAGAGTGCAATTTTGAATGCTGGTTTGTGAGTTTGTTAGTGGAATATGGAAATTACTATTTCCATGGAAAATTTCAGTTTTTGGCAAAATCATAGATTTTAGATTTTCTTGCCGATTTTTCTTCATGGCATCTTCATGGTTACGTTACATGAACTAAGAAATTAACCTAGAGTTTAATTACTAAAATTAATATAAGTAAGAAAAACAATTTTACTTACTAACTCAAATAACATTAATAAAAATTGATGGATGTACATGTTTTCTAGACAGGAAATTAAAAAAACACCTAATATATTTTCGGGACATTTTTGCACGCACGGTCGACTGACCCCAAACTAAGCAAAGCTTGTACTATGGCTGCCAGAGACTGATATACATACTAACATGTTTATTTTTAAATAGGTACATTCACGGCAGATTCACTACCAACTGAGCCACCGAGGCGGTCCGAATCTATGTGTAGTTTATATTTGAAAAAACAGCGTATTTTTTTTGCTTTCACTTTGATTGAAACATTATTTGTCCCGAAAAATACAATTCTTCACAAAAAAAATATGAGTAAAACCAGGAGCCATAGCTAGTAGAGTTATTAAATAAGTCCTAACAAAATATTATTATAACAAAGCAATAAAGGAAATTGGCCGAAAGAAAATATCTAGTTAATAATAGGACGTAAGGCTGTATTCACATCATGACGTGTCGGCGTATTTCTCAATGAGTCAGTGTGTAAACTTACAACCCTTTTAGCCGACTTCAAATAAGGAAGAGATTGTCTATTCAATTGCTTTAAGAAATATTGTGGATGCTTTCGAACTTTGCGCCAATTCACTGGCCTACACTCATTTTGGTGTCTAAGATTTTAGACCTGATTTTGTGTATATTTTGTGAGCAGATACGAGAAAACTAGTCACATTTTTCATAGCAGCTCTTGTTCATGAGGAAGAAAGTATACAGAATACAAGTGAATTACCGTGTCATTAATCGGTTTCCGTTGATTTTTCTTTAGATACTCACCGCATATGTAACAAAACATATCAGGATCGTTAATGCAACTTCTTGAATTATTTGCCATCATAAATTTATAAGATTAATGTCATAAAAGTAGTTATAACATGGACTGATTTTGAATAAAACCATACAAAATTAAAATAAGAATTGTAGGTAAACCAGAGCTGTCAGCTGACATCTAGCAGCAGCAATGTAGTTCATACTGAACAACGAACAGAGCTGCACCAAAATACATTATTTTTTTTTTGTAGGCCAGTGTTATGAATCGATTCTTTTTTTGTTTGGTAGATCATACTTCAGAGGTGGTACCATATAAATTTTATCGAAATCGGTTTAGCGGTTTTTGAAATATGAACAAAAGTTTAAACATCGTTTACAAAAGCTTGTTTGAATGATGTGGAGTTGGTTTTTTAAGCTTTGTTTGTTTTTGTATTAATTAGGATGAAAAATATCCTATCCTATATTTCACTAATTAGGTAATAGTACCTGGATGACCGAGCTTTGCTCGGTATTTTTTTTTTTAATTGTGTTTTTTGGAAAATTAACAACTGATTTTAGTCTAACCTCAAAGCAAACACTCATTGACTTCGTGTTACTTAACAACGCCATCTGCTGTTGTGTCGTTAAAGCAATTAGTTGCTCACAAAAAATAGGTTTATTATTCGCCAATAGATGTCAGGAAGAGTCATATTATTCAGTTGAGACTACTCAAACGCCTCCTTTTTGTTATTTTTCTTCCAAGTTTATGTTTATGTTGATTATCGATAAAACACGAATAAAATGACATTTTCTAAAAATGATTCCTAGCTAGATCGATTTATCGCCCCCGAAACCCCCTATATACTAAATTGTATGAAAATCGTTGGAGCCGATTCCGAGATTCCAATTATATTTATATATATACAAGAATTGCTCATTTAAAGATATAAGATATATTGCACATCGACCTTTGGAAAGAGACTTCACTTTCGTAGAGCGTTATCTCTGTCGCACACTAAACGACACTGTTGTGCGAAAGAGATAACGCTCTACGAAGCAGAGTCTCTTTCCAAAAGTCGATGTGCAATTTTAATCGCCGGGTACTGTAAGTCGGTTTGTTCGTGATGTTTACTGTAATTACATCTAAATTCTTTGCTAAATATGTTCGAGATTGGTTCAGCAGTTTTATTATAACAAACAGATTAACAACAAACTTTAAAGCCTACGACATCGCTGCAAAATCCATACCAATCCAAAATATAAGATCGAAAGTAACTCTATCTGTCTGTCTGTTTGTAGGCTTTTCACAGGTAAGCGGCTGAACGGATCCTGATGGAATTTGATAATTAGTTACAGTATTTCACGAGGAAGGTTTTTGGACTATTTTCTAAATAAACGCAAACGAAGTCGCGGGTTAAAGCTAGTAAATTAAAAATGCTTTAGAAATGAAAACTGGTACTTATCTACAAATTTTCTGTACCGAAACATGGCAGCGCTCAAACACTCATACAGCCATACAGCTGTGGTCACCCATCCCTAAACGAACCAGACTGACCGTCGCTTAACTTTGCTGATCTATTTCGATTGGCTAATCAAATAATTCCAAGCTCTCAGAGAATAATAGCAATATTTAACCAAATAATTTCAACGCGCGCATGATTTGCAACAATGGCTTAACCAATATAGATATAACTTTAGACAAACAAACAACACTCCCGTTGAGAGAAGCCAAACGCGCCTGCTCTATGTAACGGCGTTACCGTAATTGTTTCGATCGCAATAATCGTTATTCGTTATAACGGCCGTTATTAATATGGCGTTGTCTTGAGAATATTTGGCTTATGTTATTGGTGACAGGCGGGGTGGGAGAAGGAGCGTATTGTTGTGTTTATATTATTTACTACAATGTTTTGAATAGAGAACATGTTTATTGTATATTTTACGGATAAAGCTAGGTACAGCGATGACAGCCTAGTTGGAGAAGGCCCGCCTCTCAAGTCAGAGAGAGCGGGTTCAAACCCAGCTGACAGCACGCACCAATTTGTTCATTGTGTGAACATATGTGCGTATTGCATGTCATCTGCTACATGACTGGAGTCCGGTGTATGGCGACAGGCTCGCCCCCTGGCACATTTGGGACTGAATAACGTCCGGCGAAGTGTGGGCGTTGTATTAAACCTCTGTCAGCTCCCTCGAGGCAAGACGTGACGATATGTTATGTAATAAACGTGACACGGCTATGTGTAAACATACGTCTATTTCGATAACAAAAAACCCTGCTGCAAAATATTGTACCCTATATAACTTCCACTATCAAGACGATTCGAATGACACCTCACATGTCGAAATCCATCAAGCTGTTTAGGCTGTAGGCCGTACCAAAGAACCTAACCCACATACATACATAAATGCATACAAACACTCGAAAAACTTAACCCTCTTTCTTGCGCAGTCGGGTATACATAGTCGACATACCGTTGTCGCGTTGCGTATGCTGGGGCTGCAGGTCGTCGGTCCACATGTGGGAGGCCTGCCCACGCCATTTGATAATTATTCTTTTTCTTCTTCTTCTATAGTTCGAGTATGAAAGCGTAACAAATAAACAACGAACAAGCTCACTTTCAAATATCAATTTAGAAACAATATTCATATCTATTAATATAATACTATAACTAATCTTATGATAGAAAACAAACCAATCATACGATCAAATTTATGAAGGTTACCTTCTCTTAATCGTTTTCGTGAGAGGGACATAGGCATGACCCGTCTCCTGGTTATGTGATCTCTGGCAGAATGAAATGAAAATAAAATGAAATCCGCCTCTGCCGCCCCTGCAGCCTCTGTAGAGGAAAAACCTGTTATTAACTCCCTTTGAGACTGTCGACATGAAGCAAGTCAATGAAAGCAGGAGGGGAAAACTTTGGGATAGTTCCTCTAGGACATTCTGTAGGTATCTACTAGTTTTGAACCGACTTCCGATCCCAGCCGACGGCACGCACCAATTTGTTCAATGTATGAACATGTTATGTGTGTATTGTATGTTATCTGCTACATGACTGGAGCCCGGTGTATGGCGACAGGCTCGCCCCCTGTCACATTTGGGAATGAATATCGTCCGGCGAAGTGTGGGTGTTGTATTACACCTCTTCCAGTCCCTTTGGGGATAGGCGTGACGATATGTTCTACGTTATGTTGTCAAAAAATGAGGAGGTTCTCAATTCGTCTGTATGTTTTTTTTGATCGCCAATTTTGAATCGATTTTGATGATTCTTCTTTTTCATTGTAGATCATACTTCAGACTTGTTTCCATATAAATTTCATAGAAATCGGTAAAGCGGTTTTCAAAATTTAAACAAAAGTAAAATTGTTTACAAAATCCAATTCGGTTGACGAGCAGTCGGTTTTTAAGCTTTGATTTTTATATTTAATTAGTTCCAAAATCTTATTTATTATATTTACTAACTAGTTGAGCCCCACGGTTTCACCCGCGGTCCTGCAAGCACCGTTATTTGTTTCGGGATGGAAAGATTATGTACAGTAACTTTAGCGGTTTTTGTTAGCAACGCCATATTTTTTATGATTTATCTGCATTTATTATTTTAACTTTTTACAGCTTTTTTTGCTATCTCTGAATTTTATGCATTTTTTGTTACGATTACAACGTAAATTAAAAAGCGGTTTTTTCAACTTTAGACTCTGACAAAATTGACGTTGTTTTTTTTTGTTTTATGAATAAACTTTTGAAAATTAAGCGTTAGTATTTACACAGCGATTCGTTATAGGCCTGAAGTATACAGGCTGGACGTAGTGCTGAGTAGGTACAACTGAGCCAAAAAATGCACTGCGTCTCGTTTCGTTTCACTAAAATAAAACGAGACGCAGTGCATTTTTTGTAGAAACCAGTTTTCATATCGTTGGCCTTCGTTTGCTTTGGTCTGTACGCTGCTTTAGCGTGGATGAGGCACGGACAAGCTTCAGGCGCAGTACCGTTTCAACATACTTAAGAGTACATAACATATCGTCACGCCTTTACCCCGAAGGGTTTGGCAGAGGTGTAATACAACAACAACAACTCTTTATTTGAAACATAAAATAATTACAATAGTACTTAAATAAGGCTTAACTAAGTTTTTAATGGGCGGCCTTATCGCTCAGAGCGATCTCTTCCAGGCAACCTGAATGGACAGGAACATTTATATAAGTTGAGGTACAACACCCACACTTCGCTGGACGATATTCAGTCCCAAATGAGACAGGAGGCTAGCCTGTTGCCAGGCCCCAGGCATGTAGAGCAGATGACAGTACACACAATGAACCGCTTCAAAAGTTGTTCTTAGAAGGACAAAAGTACAAAATGTATGAAAGTGACGTAGTTTGAAGTTTACATGCCAGAATAGTGTCCGCGCCGCATCCTAGCCTTACGTCTGGCCTGTATAATTAAGGCCTAAGGCCGGACTCTGACGTTGATCCTCAAAAAAAAAAAAAGTTAGGTACAATTTTTGTTAAGGTTTTCTAAAGAGATAATCTTGAATAACGAATCAAGAGCTACAAAACACTTACAAACTGTTTGGAAACTTTAATACTTTACACAGATCAGAAAGTTCACAAGTTCAAAATGCTTTAGTATTTTATGTAGTTAATGCCTGAAGGAATAAATATGTAAACCTACTTTTACATTTCAAACTCTTCTTCTTCTTAGTCGTGCACTCTTGGCAGAGTGGTCGTGGTTGAGTAAATGGTACAAGGCTCCTCGCTGTCTTCGTCCCTCCCCAGGGCTGCCCTCTTTTCGCAGTGCCTCTCCATATCCGGCGGTTGGCTGCGTCGTGAGCACAGTGCACCATGGTGGTCTGCGTGGCCTTTTTATTGAAGTCGGTCCAACGAGTTGGTGACCGACCGTTATAACACTAGAAATAAGGATAGGATAGCTGTACCGAGATTTAGACTGACTAAGTCAAATTAGTCATTTTTAATAGGCAACTGCGTTCCTTTTTACAATAAAATCCCGAAAAATATAACAGGGCTCACTGAGGAAAAATTCAACTCACATGTAAAAACTTCATTAATGAAAAGAGGGTATTATAAGGTTAAGAATTACTTAGAAGACAAAGATGTCTGGAGCCTTCCACTTCCGTCAAGTAGCCACTAGTATTTATAGATATTACCTAGTTGTAAGCCAAAATTTGTGAGACTAATTTATTTATTATTTGAAAAAATAATGCCCCTCAGTTTCTTGCCTGTTCTTCTGAGTAGAGGCTCTTTATCCGAACAAGGCGGTCGAGTCTATTTAAATAACTTTGACGTTCATAAGTGTATCTTTGATACCTAAATTGAATAAAAACATTTTGACTTTTGACTTTTGACTTTTTGACCAGAGCTCCGCTTGCCTTTTACTGGGCCCTGTACTACCAGCCTTTCAATCGTTTTCACGCTTCTGGAGATATGCCAACTTTTTTTTCTTTTTAAACTCATCAAACCGGAACAAGTAGTTTGCTAACTGACCGATCGTAGCTAGGTCTCAGAATCTACAGGGACAAGTCAGAAGGCCTTATTGCGCGGCGATATACGATTCGCGGTCGCGCAGCGTCGAAAACAAAACGGAACCATCATGGCAATAAGATTTCATGGTAGCCCCCCAGTTACTGTATGCTTATACTTTGTACGTCGATAACTTGATACGGTTGATCTGATCTTCAAGAAATTTTGCAGACAAAGAGTTCAAGCTAAGTTTTTTTGAAATTATTATTTAAGTCAAATCGGACAAGGGACTGTGAAGATACGCGAAGTTGTAGCTCAAGAGGAGCTACTAGTTTATTTGAACTTGCGATATTCCCCTTAACAATAAACGTTGTGTAGCCTCGGTATAGTTATACCGTGGTTTGTTTTTTCTTTATTTTAATTTTTTTAACTTGATCGAAAAAGACATAAGACATTTGAGACATAAGTGTTATAAGTTTGACGTGTCTGTGTGTGTGTGTGTTTGTGGCTTCGTATCTTCCGAACGAATGAACTGATTTTGTTTTTTTTTTTTTTTCGTTTGGAAGGTGCATTAGTCAAGAGTGTTCTTGATGAAAATCGGTGTCGCGAGTTTTTGAATTTTTGAATTTATACTTGTGTTTGTAAGTCAAGGAAGGCAAAGGCAAACCAACAGACTTCCAATACAGTCGGGCAAACCTAAAGGCTTTAGGTCCAAAAGCTCAGTAGATTGTGACAGGTCTTGCCGCCAGCTGACGACAATATAGCAATGTCCACCCATCCGTGAGCTCGTGGGAACTTCGCTGTGTGTATATTAGTATGGGGATACAGTCTTGTGTGTAGGACATGTAGTGTGCAGTTACCAGATGGCAGCAGATGGCAGTTAATAGTGTCAAGTGGTAGTCAACATTTGGTAGGTGTACTCTGAGTTTTTATGTGTTCAAGTTTATTCAACGAAATTCAAGAAAACGTTGTTTACTAGTTACTAGTTGCTAAACTTCGTCTAGTAATTTTCTGAGAAGCCGAGCCACCAAAAGTTTACGTCTAAGTAAACCAGTCTGGCAGCCATAGTACAAACTTTGCTTAGTTTTGGGTCAAGACATTTTCACCCACGGTCAGGCGACCGTGTGTGAAAATGTCTTGAGTACAGTTTTATTTATTTACTTAAGTTGTCGAGTAATGATCACTACATGCCATGATTACCAACAAACATACCGACCAAAACATATGAAAATGTGACCAAATGAGCGAACTAAAAAAAATCAGAGGCGCCTGAGCATTTTCGTCCATTCTCATTTTGAAAATAAGATAGTGGCGCCGCCAATCATCTGTACAGTTATTGGTCGGGCTGTAAAACATTTCCGAATAGAACGGAACAGAAGTTAACGGAACGAATTCGTAGTTATGACCGATATGGAACTGTGGGTGGAGAGCGAGCTGTCGTTTTGACTAGGGTCTTATTAAATGAACTGTATGAAAATTACTCTTTTTTTAAGTCCATAAAGTATTTTGGCAATGAATACTAACTCTATTATTATATTTATTACCAACCAAATAACTCTACTTATTAAATTTTTACATTCATTAAATGTCAATAATTCAATTAATCGTAACTTTTTTATGCCAGAACGGTCTGAGTAAAAAATCTTCAGAAACTAGCTTTGTCACCGAGCAAAATAAATAAAAGACTAAGTTAATGTAGCGGCCCGAAGTAAGTCTTACGATAGGAGAAATCACGACTTGTTTCATTTATGGAGTTAACTAAGCCAAAAATCATGATGATCCTGAGACCCATGTTCAACAAATTTTAATTGTTTGATAATTATTTTATTGTTCATTGTTGACATTTTCATTGTTCATTCCCTACACGTGGTCCCCGGGTAGTGCTAACCGGGTAGCAATCTCTGGTGGCAGGCTTCGGCCGTGGCTAGTTACCACCCACCGGACCAAGCCGTGTCGTGAAATGACCTAGTCGTGTTTCGGGATGTAATCCGGTGTAACCGTTCCGAAGACGGGTCTGAGCAGTAGCGCACTTGTAGCGCCTCACTCAACTGCCGTCTTTATACTTCTTCACTCTACAAAACTCCAAGGTTAGAGTGAATTATAGGTCGTTGTGCTCCACCTTAGACCACAACGTCGCTCAACATCAGGCGAGTTGGTGGTCAAACGCCGACCTATTCTACATAAAATAAAAAAAAAACTAACTTATTGCAGAGTTGTCAAAACAGTCAATAATTGCTGCTTAAGTTTTGCTGAACTTTGGCCTCAGTGTTATAGTGTGGTTAAGTAAAATACATCTCACTGAATATGAGCAACAGCTCTCCACGATCGATTCCCGTAAACCGCGGAAAGCGATTGATCGAAACTAGATTGGGTCGCACTGTACACTGTCGCATATTCTGTGACTGGAAATTGGCACAAACTTCGGACTTGTGGATGTGTGCTGCATTTATCCTGTTGTTTCACTAAATATTGGTCAAAATATCAACGCCAATATAATTTAATCCTAATCCTAACTCAATAATACTAGTGCCTCTATGAGTTGGACACGTCACAGCCGACGTCTTTCTCCTCTGCAGGTCCCATTCCTGAACCGATTCTCGTGAATTTTTGTGAGCAGGTTCGATAATTATACAAATTTTTTTGTCAGTAATTTTTTTAATCTTTTTCAAAATGGCTGATATGAATGATTTTTTTGCAAAAAATTAGGAAATGCGACCTGTAGAGCAGGACTAAAAGTTCAGACAGAGTTCGGGCATTCGAAAGATTTTATCAAAGCTGAAGATCGGTCGATAAATGCGAAAGTTTGGATGGATGGATGGATGTTTGTTACTCAATCACGCTAGAACGGCCGAACGGATCTGGTCGAAATCTGACACAGACATAGATTATAAATAGTCTGGAAAGGCACATTTAACTGCAGGTAACTCCGCGGGGCGTAGCTAGCATCTATACTAATTATAAAATCGAAAGGAACTCTGTTTCTCTGTCTGTCTGTTAATAGGCTTTTTACAGCTAAACGGCTGAATGGACCTTAATAAAATTTTATAATTAGTTATAGTATATCACGAGGAAGATTCTTGGATACTTCTTTTCTGAATAAACGCAAACGAAGTCACGGGGTGCAGCTAGCATTGTGTATAAAAGGCGGTAACTCGCCGTTTCCTGTCAGTGTTTACATGTTAGACATTAACTGGTTCTCGATCATTCATACGCATGCCAGATACGAGTGGAGGAATCCAGGTCGGGACGTCATCGGACGTTTATGAAAGACTAGGAGCAGCGCGCGGGTTTATGCAAGATTTTTCGGTATCAATCTACTTCCTTCCGTTACGATAACATTGATGGGATTTTGTAAGTATGATTAGAAGTTAGCATTATGCTTTATGGAGCCGGTTTGTAGCATGGAGACTTTGAGAATGTCATGGAGCAAATTGAAACTAAAAATAACATAATTCATATTGATGTTTTTTGTTGTTGAGTATTTTGAAATATTTTCTTGGGATCTAGAAATATGTATTATGGTTTTCTGGGAATAACTTTACTTTTTGTTAAGTTGTTTGTTGTGTTCTGGTAAATCTGATAATTGTGTTTCAAATAAAGATTATTTTATATTCTAAGTTTAAATATGAGTTGAATTGGTTAAGAGAACATTGAAACAACCTAAGCTGCGTGGCCACTGGAGATGTGTAAGAAAAACGAGCCGTGCGTAAGGAAAAATCAACCAATAAGATAGCTTCGCTGTGCAAATAAAGTTATCCAATTGGAAATTTTTCCTCGTGTGCCACTCATCTTCTTTGAACATCTCCGGCGGATACACAGCCTTACACACAATAGCAATTTAACTTACTATAAACAATAACAATGTATTGGGCTCAATATTGAGATACAATAACAAGATGCGACCGACAACAACAACATATTGGTCGAAGTAAAGAGCAATTATTTACGATCGAGATAACATTACAGAAAGAAAAAGTTGTCTAAAAACAATAGTTGGATTTATTTCTACGAACCTCCCGACACACTAATAAATACATTGCCTGTTCGTACATAAGGCAACGAAAGTTCATTGGAAAACTTTCGTAGGAAACATCCACGATCTTTCATTCAACGAATCGGATCCTTTTCCTTTCTTAAAGCAAACATAATATGTTACATATTATATCCTTTTCCTTTCCTAAAGTTTGTATGGACAGGTCCTAAGCCCCCATTTGTATTAGTGCCAAATTCGGAAAAGGTGAGCAGTTTTCAGGGAAAACATGTGTTCATTATCATACAAATGAAAAAGACTGCACTGGGGCGGGCGACCAGGCCTCAGTGTTAGTGAATGCTACTGGCAGCAGTTCCAGCATCAGCACCGGTGGCACTAAAAAATTTACCACCCCATCGTCCACATCTGTGGGAAAAAAAATGCAGAACGAAAATAAAACCAAAAAATCCTACACACAACAACTGTTTCACAAAGGATTATTTGAAACCAGACCGAGATCTGTGTCCTTTAGTGGCTGCGTAAGCAGTTACAGGCAGTCTGATGATCCAGGTACACACAGTAACATAAATACCTCCCAAGAAAGCCAAGCACTAAACATATCCAACACGGATACAGCCACACTAACAAGTCAAATGGACATCCCAGAACAACAAAACGATGAACACTCATACAACGAATGGCAGCGAGACAAAGTACCGAACAATAAACGCAAAAGACATGAGAGCCCAACAGAAAATCTGAGCAAAGAGACAACCGCAAAACGAGTCAGTTATAAAGTACCCGTTCAAAATAAATTTGAAATCCTTGCTGACGAAGAACCAGCAACTACATACAAAAACACGGAAAACAAAGAATATATACCAAAGCCAGAACCAATCTTTGTAACCGGTATAGTCAACATAACACCATTGAGAGAACTACTGGCCAAAGTTGTTGATATAAATAAGCTTACCATGGCCACACTCAGATCAGGACATATAATTAAGCTTATGCCTGCCGACATCGAAACATATAAAGTTATAAGAGACAACCTAATTCTAAACAATATCAACCACTACACTTACAAACTTAAAAGTGAAAGAGCATACAGAGTAGTAATTAGAGGCCTACATGCCTCAGAAAACATTGAATTGATCAGAAATGAGCTACAAGCCAAAGGTCACGAGATACGTCAAATGGTCAACGTGATGCATAGGACAACAAAAGAAAAACTACCGCTCTACTTCATAGACCTAGAGCCGCGAGCTAATAATAAAGATATATTTAACATAAAATATATCAACCACGTCAAAGTTACAATCGAAGCGCCCTATAAGAAAAAAGAAGTATTGCAATGTAAGAGATGTCAAAGATTTGGTCATTGCAAAAATCAATGCTTTAGACCCTTCCGATGTGTCAAATGTGGAAATGACCACCCAACAAGCACTTGCATAAAACCACCGGAGACAGATGCAGAGTGCGCAAATTGTCAAGGTAAACACCCGGCAAGTTATAAAGGGTGCATCAAATATAAGCAATACAAGGAAAAGATACTCAAACTAAAACCTACACCACAACGACTCAAACCAAAAACAAACCAAAAACCAAGTATCACCGATGATGTTAAAAATAACTATTATTCAGGTCCCAGCTATGCTAATGCACTAAAAAACAAAAACGACAAACCTTTTACTCAATCACATGATCTCACTGTGGATACAAGCCAACAGAACATAACAAACATGTTAGATACAATGTTTGATAGATTTCAAGCAATCATGAAAGACATGATGGACAGCATGATTGATCAGATGATCAAATTAATCACACGTCTAACCGCACGGAGGGACTAAATATCCGCATCATCACCTGGAATGCTAATGGGCTGACCGACAGACGAAAAGAACTCGAATTATTCATGAATACGGAAAGCATCGATATTGCCTTGATATCTGAAACAAGATTCACACCCAGATCATATGTAAAACTACATAATTATACAATTCACAGGACCGACCACCCCTCTGGAAACTCTCACGGCGGGACTGCGATTATACTGAAAAATAACATTAAGCATTATCTTCTTGAGCCACATAAAACAGAAAAAATACAAGCAACGTCAGTTAAAATACAGAACAAGAACACTGAGATAACACTCTGTGCAATCTACTGCCCACCGCGACATAAAATTGGGGCCGATGAATTCAAGTTGTTCTTCAACCAACTAGGTTCGGTATTCGTCTGTGGAGGAGACTGGAACTCCAAACATACCTTCTGGGGATCTAGGTTGATAAACCCAAGGGGTAGACAGTTGTATAAAGCCACACTAGACCTTAATCTAGAATGCATCTCGCATGGAGAGCCTACGTACTGGCCCAAAGATTATAAAAAAATACCAGATCTGTTAGACTTTTATGTTACTAAGAACCTAGGACATGAATATTTAAAGATAGAAAAATGTGAAGACCTATCTTCAGATCACACTCCTGTTATCTTAAATATATATAAACAAGTTGTTCTCCTCGAACCACGCCCCATAATCTACAGCAAAAACACAAATTGGGACTTATATAGAGAAGTAATACTGAGTAAAACAAACCTTAATACTAGACTGAAAACATACAATGACATTGAAACCAGAGTCGAAGAATTTAACAGCATTATACATTTGGCTGCCACTGTCTCTACTCCTAAAAACATAAAAGCTAAAACCAAACAAAAGAAATACCCTAAAAATATAATTGAAAAAGTCAATGAACGACGTCAACTAAGAAAAGAATGGCATAGAACTAGATATCCCTCTGACAAAACTAAGTTAAACAGAGCAACAAAAGAACTAAAAGACATGATAAAAGAACAAGAAAATCAATGCCTACAAAGTCACCTGTCTCACCTCACTGCACACAAGGATACTAATTATTCTTTATGGCGAGCAACTAAGAACCTTAAGCGACCAAAAGACCACATCCCGCCACTTAGAAGACAAGACAAGGGCTGGGCCAGAACTGATGTTGAAAAAGCAACAGCATTCGCCGAACATCTAGAAAAAGTGTTCACACCGCTGCCCTGCACGGATCCCCATAAGGACCAAGAAATAACAGACTTTCTACAGTCACCTAACCAACTATTTTTTCCGTTAAAAGCTGTAAGTCCTAACGAAATATACCGAGAAATTAAATCTCTACCACCCAATAAAGCTCCGGGATATGACCAATTAGATTCCACACTGCTAAGAAATCTCCCGAAGAAAGGCATAATGTTCCTAGCGATTCTCCTCAATGCATGCCTGAGACTGTCGCACTATCCATATCAGTGGAAACTTGCTCAAGTAGTCATGATTCTCAAACCTGGCAAACAGTCTGAAGAAGTCTCATCCTACAGACCAATTAGTCTGCTTCCTCTGGTAGGCAAACTATTTGAAAAAGTTATCCTAAACAGAATGAGACCCCACCTGGATACGATTCTCCCTGGGCACCAATTTGGATTTAGGCAGAGGCATGGAACCATTGAGCAAGTGCATAGGTTGACAGATACCATCAGCTACACGTTGGAAAATAAGAAATACTGCTCGGCTGTATTCATAGATATAAGTCAGGCTTTCGACAGGGTCTGGCATGACGGTCTCTTGTTCAAAATTAAAAAATACCTGCCTCACTCCTTCTACTTTATACTCAAAAGCTACTTAGACAAAAGATGCTTCGAGGTTAAGCTTAACAACACTACGTCGGATTTGTTTGAGATAAAGTCAGGTGTACCTCAGGGGAGCATCTTGGGGCCTATACTGTATCTCATTTTCACTGCTGATGTGCCTGTTGACGATAACACCTTCATCGCCACGTATGCCGATGACACTGCAATAATGTCAGTAAACAGCAAACCAGAAATCGCATCAGCAAACCTACAAAAACACATTTCTCAGATTGAAAAATGGTTCAAGATATGGAGAATAAAGGCAAACGAGAGTAAGTCAGCTCATGTCACCTTCACCCTGAGGAAAGGCGACTGCCCACCAATTACATTGAACGGAGGACAAATTCCACACGATGTTAGCGCAAAATATCTAGGCATGCATCTAGACAGAAGGTTGACCTGGCAGAAACATATTTGGAGCAAGAGAAAATCTCTAGACACAAAACTTAGATCTATGTATTGGCTGATCGGTAAAAAGTCTCAGTTGACAAATGAGAGCAAAATGGCAATCTACAAGACTATATTGAAGCCGGTCTGGACCTACGGAATAGAGCTCTGGGGAACAGCAAGTAATAGTAATATAGAAATCCTGGAAAGGTTTCAGACCAAAGCTATTAGATCTATGTTTAATATTCAAAAAAGCATCGCTAACAAATACATCCTTACTGATCTGAGGCTCAACACCGTGAAACAAGAAATTGTGGTACATAGCCAAAATTATCAACGGAAACTAGCAGTTCATGCTAATACCTTAGCTGCAAAATTAACAGGTTCCGGAAGTATACATTATACAAGACTGAGGAGGAACAGCGTTCCGAACCTTATAAACAGATTCAACAAAGATTCGTGAGAGAGGGGTCAATGGACAACTCCTCACTGCCGTAAGACACAAAATACGCAGAAAAGTTCGGACACAGAAACAGCTAAATGTCCCCCGACAGATTGCTGTGCTTCGCGGGATTTATAAGAAAAAAAAAAAAAAAAAAAAAAATTATCATACAAAATAATCAAAATTTGTACATTATAGTATATGTTGCCTTCAATCGGCAAGCTACAACAGCGATGCGCGATGCGCCAAACAAACGCACAACGAAAATCGCTAGTCGCTGCTTTACTCTCCGCTATCTTCATGTACGAACAGCCCAATCTCATTATCATGTGACCTTGTCTAAATTTTAAATCAAACACACACCTTCCATCAAAATAGCCGGCCGTCATCGCGTCATAACGATATCGTCGGTATACGAGTATACATTACGCGCCCGTCTGGCATTTATAAATATACACAACATAAATATAGCGGTATCTATGCGGAGCGCTATTTTCGATCGCGGATCTAAAGATACAATGAAGTAATATCCGTTTCATGACGGAGTCAAACTCGTTATTAAAAGGTTGCATGAAATTATTTTACGAAAAAAAGGTTGAAATTGAGCTTTGAGTTTATGACCGGAATGGTTTAGTTGGTAGTTCGTCTGCCTTTTGTAAAGGAGGTCTCGGGTTCGATTTTTGCCGGCGCAATTTAAATAGTTCTGTCTGTGTGAATGTCAAACACAAAGTAGATAGATAGATAGATAAACTCTTTATTGTTCACACCACAGATAACAAAACAACAAGAGAAAAATAATGATAAAACTTATTAAATAGTGTAACAACTGGCGGCCTTATCACTAAAAGTGATATCTTCCAGGCAACCTTAGGATGGAGAGGATACGACAAATGAGTATGGGACAGGGTGTGCAAAAATAACTAAAATAAACATAAGATTGATACAAAGCAACAACAAAACATCGAGTATTATACCTATACATCTACATAAACTATTTAAATAAAACTTACATAAAAGTACATCATACTAATATAATACGTTCTAGTACTTAAAATACCTAAGTATAGTTAATAAAATATACTAATTATTATATACATATATCACTGTATACATATAATTATTACATACATACAACACTGATAAATAAAACAATAAAGGCAATTTTGATAAATACAGCTTTCCAGAGCTACGACCTGCGGTGTTACGTGCAGTTCAAAAGTAGCCCATGTGCTATTTTACACTAATCAATATAATAATCTATCTCGCCGCCAAATTTTATCCAGATCTGTTCAGTCGTTCGGCTAAACATCCCTCCATCCAAACTTTCTTTTATAATATTAGTGTGATGGTGTAATTTGTTATTGCGCCATCTAGTTTCACTCAGTTACAACTTTGCGTCAGATGTCAGTTACCGAAAATAGTCTTTGTCATTATTTTAAAGACTTTTATCCCCGTGGGTTTATTACGAAGGATTAATCGACGACTGAGCGACAACTTGCCGGCAGTTGTTTAATAATTAATGTTGCTTTATTTATTTACGCAATGGCTTATTTCAATTAAAAACGTTACAACAGAGAAATTTTATCTTAATTGTTATATGAATTTAACAATGAGTTTAACAGGGTCAAATATTTAAGTAAGGGCTTATTATATTTAAACATCTCTTTTTTACGTTTAATCGGTTTAACGATTGATTAATTTTTATCCTACTAGCTGCGCCCCGCGGTTTCACCCGCGGTTAAAAAGTATCATATGTGCTATTCTAGACTATAATCTATTTCTATGCCAAATTTCATCCAGATCTGTTCAGCGGTTCTGGCGTGTACTCTTTCACACAAACATCCATCCATTCTTACAAACTTTCACGTTAAAATATTAGGAGGATAATATTTGAGCACATCTTGGCAAGAGGTTTTCGCAATCAGTAGAAACCTTACTAAAGTTAAAATAATAAAACGTTTTTAGTTTATTATTATTAAATTTCGGTTATTTTAATATGCATTTTTTAAACTGAATGAATAATAATATACTATTATTATTAAACGTTATATTGCTTCATAAAACTGTTTTTGTAAAATTATCCTTTCTTTCTTTTGCAGGCCACACTTCGAACAAAAATCGACTCAGTATGTACTAACCCAAAACGACAAATCTAACAGTGTAGTGTGTAACAGTGAATAGTTCAGTGTGTGTGATGTAAAGTTCCTTGTGGCGTGATGATGTGTTCTCGGCAAGAGATGGCGCTCAAATCAATTCTTGCGGTGGCCTTGTTGGCGGTCTACGGGTGGCCTACGACTTTAGCTGAAAGAGGTAAGTCAACTTTCTTATTTTATATACACAGCCGATTGTTTCACTCGCTAAATATCGTCTACTCTTGACATTTGGTCCATTAGAAATGTAGTAATCAAAGATAGTTGATAACAACTTGACCACTTTGTTAAGTGTTTGTGAACTTTGCCCCAGTCAATTTTTACCTTTAAAAACATCAAACATACAAATAAAAAGGGCAAAAAAATGTGACTAAAATAATTTTGTATTCAAAGTGATAAAAATAACACAGAGTAAATACAACGCCCAATATTGCTTATTTGGCTCTCGCCGGATTTTAATATTAAATTATAATGATAAAATCTGCTGTTTTGGCTCGGGGCGATTTATTTTGTGTATTTAATGATAGATAAGCTTGTTTTATTATCCGTTGCAGTGTGGGGGAGGTTTTAGCTGATTATTATTTAAGGGATGAAAATTAAATGAGGAAAAATTTGGGAAATTTGCTTTGGACCGAGATTTTCAATTTTGGTTTTTCTGTGACTTAGGAGAAAAAGACTACAGAGCCAAGTTATTTCTTCAGCATTTTAATAGTCTTTAAAGCTTACGTATAATTTTGGTTATCCTTTTAATTTAGGCATTGGGCAAAAGTCTCTCTCTTCAAGTTACTGCGCCCGACGGGGTCCGATGAACTATCGCACATAATACATACATGCATACATACATATAATCACATACATATAATTTTGACTGCCTCGGTGGCTCAGTTGGTAGTGAACCTGCCTTCTGAGCTCGGGGGCGTGGGTTCGATTCCCACCTAGGGCAAACATTTATGTGGTGAACATTTGTGTTTGTTCTATGTCTGGGTGTTACTATCTATCTAAGTATGTATTTAAAAATATCTAAGTATGTATATCAGTCTCTGGCTGCCATAGTACAAGCTTTGCTTAGTTTGGGGTCAGGCGACCGTGTGAGACAATGTCCCGAATTTATTCTTTCCCGTGGGGTTAGGCAGAAACAACTTCTCTCCACTTGCTACGATCCTGGCATACATCTTTCGCTTCTTCCACTTCCTTGAGTCTTTTCATACACGCTCGTCGGTTACGGGTACTCTTAACCTGACCTTTTTTTTTAAATGTCTTCGATTTGGTCGAGATACGTGCGCCTAGGTCGACCCTTACCGCCTTGACACTCGCCTTGTAGATTTGTTTCGTCAATCTCCTTTCATCCATTCTTTAAATGTGTTTCAAATATCTTTCCAAACCATCTAAGCATCTCAATCTTTATCATTACATCTTCTACCACACCTAATGGAGTACAATGCATTTTAAAATAATGAGGATTTTAAAACAAATTCAAATTCAAAATGTTTTAATGCAGAAACAAGGGTTGGTATAGATTATATTTAACAATGTTTAGTCTCACCGTGCTCTAGCACCAGGGCATGCATTTTTTATAAATTGGTCATCATTAAGTAGTAACATTATGTGTACTGCACGGTTTAAGCCATTAAATAGTCTAAATCTGTCTAGTTTAGTATTTTGAATGGAAAATCTAGCATTTTGTCAAACCAGAATGTGACGCGAAGTCACGCGGAACTGAAACCGGACAGTGTCCTAAATTCCGGACTGTTCTACTCGTATCTTCCCCTTTGTACAGAGTTTCCAAACAAAACGACTTCAAATTGAATACAGAGGAACGTTGTGTCATCGAGCTGGAGATTTAGCAGAGAAATAGTTCGAGACAGCGCGAAGCTGACGATACATACGTACTTGGTTAGCGATGTGTGCGTGAGACGTTAATCGACACTGGTCTGTGTGGGTTACTCTCGAAGAACAAGCCCGGTGAATGGTCAAGATTGATGTACTAATGTGTCTTTGCACGTGAATTTAAAAGCTCTACAAGATAATCTAATTTATTTACTAGGCATCCTTTTTAATTTATTTTAATCACTTTATTGTTTATGTGAGTTATCAGTTCCAAATAGTACCTACACGGTAATTTCGGTAATCATATAAAATCACTTGATCTTTGTTCGTAAAGGAGCAATCAAAATTTAGTTTTTATAAAATAGCACCGAAATTTTCTCTTGGTCGTTTGTGTTCGTTGTTCGTGACCACCACTTCAACCATACAAGTGTTTTTCTGGAGTGTCAAAATGACGCTTAAACGTCCTAAACCTGTTCCTCTGTAGTATTCTCTACTCGGTGCCTTGTAGAGTCACGCTGTACCTCTGAAACCGAGCTAGGATAAAACTGAATCGGGCTGGATCGGTTTTGTTTGAATTTCCATTTTGTAATATGACGAGACTGCGCTTGAGCTAGCAACCCTGGGGTCAGTTTGTTTACTTCAACAATCTAGTTTTCTTGTACTGCTTAGTTTTATTATTTACTAGCTGCATTCTACGGGTTCACTTCCTATTCAAGAACTGTTTATTGGCTTAAGTAATTTAGCCTTGTAACTTAACTATAGTGTTGTTCTATGTCTGAGTGGTAATGTCTCTATTGAAGTATGTAAAATGTATTCAAAATTTTTTTATGTAAGTATATCAGTCTCTTGCAGCCATAGGCTCAAGGCATCAAGACTATTATTTATTTCGAGGTACAAGCTTTGCTTAGTTTGGGTCAGACGACAGTGTGTGCAAGTGTCCGGAATATTCATTTATTAATAATACTAAATCTAAGGGTGTAATAAGTACATATAAAGCTGTCCAATATGACTGAAAGTTTTCCTACTAATATAAAATATAAGAAAAAGAAAACTTTTATCGTTTTTTACCCGACTGTTCAAGAAGGAGGGTTATGTTTTTAGAGTGTATGTATGTTTGTAAGTATGTATGTATGAATGTGGGTATGAAAGTATGTGTGTATGAATGTGTGTGTCTTGATAGTGGAAGTGACTTAAGGTACAATATTTTGTAGCCGGGTTTTTTGTTTTTCTTTTAATAATGTTACTTGTTCAAGAGTGTCCAAACACGACGTACTGTGTATGCGCGTACTCAGTTTGCAGTGTATGCGGCTTAATCGTTTCTTGTTTGCTACAGTTTGCGGCTTGCTTAACATTGAGTTTACCCAATATATGTCATAATTCTTAAGTTTTTCACGTATTGTATTTTTGTAGTTCGGTATTGGTAATAAAACATTTTATCTTATCTTTTATCAATACGCGTTTAGACTCAGCCAGCGGATAGTCAGTCGCTCACAATTGCTCAATCAGGACGAAGCCTTACTCTAAGATACGTACTTACTCTAAGTACGTTCCTAATGTCTCCACAACACGCTGTCTCATGTCGTAACTCGTTACAATCAACGTCGCGTCCGACATGATCTATGGCCGTGTCTCGTGACACGTGGCATGGAGCAAAACAAAATGAACGTTGCATTGTTGCACTGGCTGTAGCACACGGGCAGACAAACGCGACGTTTTCAACGCCCTAATATAATAAGCGATGACAACCTAGTCGGAGAAGACTCACCTCTCTTGCAGAGGGAACGGGTTCGGTCCCAGCTGAAGGCATGCACCAATTTTTTCGTTGTGTGAATACTGAGCAGGTGACATGTAGTACTAATGTCATCTGCTACGTAACTGGAACCCAGTGTATGGCGAGAGGCTCGCCCTTTGTCATATTTGGGACTGAATATCGTCCGGCGAAGTGTAGTTGTTGTACACCTCGATATATGTTATGGTAAGAAAATAAGAGATATTAGAAGTAATCTCTGTATTAAACTACCCAAGTACAGGTCTCACATGCTGTCAACCAGCTGAGTCACGGGCTGTCTTGCAAAAGAAGTACAGGAATAATTCCCAGCCATGCCATCCTCAACGAAGTCATTCGCTGAGGAATGCCACCACCAACTGTATGTCTGTTCCGGAACCGAGTTCCTTCGTACGTGGCGAAGGTAGAAGACTGGGCTGTATGACGTTGATTCTGTTGAAGAGGGGGCGACCTTTTTCATAGAACGCTACAGGTGTGGAGTCTGGACACCCATGCGCCGTACAATTTTTTCCGGAACGCAAAATAAGACTGGTGCAGCGTCTGAATTTGGAAAAAACCTGAAAGGTACAAAGTGTATTGGATAGTGGGTACATATTTGAGGCGGTTAGGGGTCTTTGATTGTGGAGCGTTTTTCCCGCCCGTCTGTTTTGCTACCAATCAGTTCATCCGCCGATATCACCGTGACGTGGGCTTAAAAGCTTTCAGGGATTTTCAGTGTCGTCCAGTATTGCAGTACTGTTGCATCGTATTGTATACAAAACAACTGCGCGCCATTCATTACGAGTTCCAAAGGGATAGCGGAAAGTAAATTGACTTTGGAACAGCAATGGATAACGAATAACAATGGTGATCGCGAAACAATGGCTTATATCTTTGTTTAGATGAGATAGGGTCCGTGGTGGATTTCATGAGCCAAAATAACAAGGCATTCCGGGAGCCAACACGTAATGACGTCACTCGTCATCGTCATCGTCTCTTTCGAACTATTTGTAAATTACATATTTATTTCGGTCTTGCTTAGGCATCGATTGACGTCACTACGTGTTGCCCATTTGACCATTTTTGACTCGAAAATACGTGGCGGAGTATATTCTTATACCATGGGCTACGTGATGGATTTGACTTGTCTTTTCCTTTTTGCGTAGTTAGCAGTCTTTAGGTAACTTTGTGATGTAAATTTTAGCGCTTGCAGTGAAGCTCGACTAGCTGGTCTTAATATACCAGTTAAGTTATGCAACTGGCCGTTAGGTACGTACAATTTCCTAGTTACCCTTTTGACAAGCGAATAGTTATAATATGGAAAATGTAAGGTATTCAATGTTCTCTTAAAGGACTACTTTAGGTGGCCTATCACGGCCTTCCCATCGTAAAATTTGTACCAGGAAATATGTATTTTGAGTAAGTCTTACAAGTTTGTGAAATACATTTTTGTTTTTCAAATTTAGAATCTCCACTAAAAGTACGAAGATTTTAGATATTTATTTTATTTTAAGAATTTGCGAGTAAATTAGGTACAGCCAAAGTTTAGCCAAATTATGTGTGTTAACGTTAAAATTACCTATGTGTGTTAACGTTAAAATTATGTGTGTTAACGTTAAAATTACCTATGTGTGTTAACGTTAAAATTATGTGTGTTAACGTTAAAATTATGTGTGTTAACGTTAAAATTACCTATGTGTGTTAACGTTAAAATTATGTGTGTTAACGTTTAAATTATGTGTGTTAACGTTAAAATTACCTATGTGTGTTAACGTTAAAATTATGCCGTGTTAACGTTAAAATTATGTGTGTTATCGTTAAAATTATGTGTGTTAACGTTAAAATTACCTATGTGTGTTAACGTTAAAATTATGTGTGTTAACGTTAAAATTACCTATGTGTGTTAACGTTAAAATTATGTGTGTTAACGTTAAAATTATGTGTGTTAACGTGCCGCTCTTAATGTGACTAAAGAGTTTCTATCTATGTGTATAATGTAGTGAAAGGACTTAAGACGACGAGCTCTCTTTGCGCCGTCCAATCCTTTCTTTGAACGGCGCCAATCCGCTCAATCCATCAATATCTCAACACACGCTTCCATGCAGCAGTAGTGCTATTTGTTGAGCTGGTGCAGTTGTAATGTATTATGTAATCGACAGCTCCGGGACGCCATGCGCCAGTTTGGCGCCCTGCCAGCTCCTTAATGGAGTTACCTTGGATTATAAGGGTATTGCTGCTTATTGACAGGCATTGCTGTATGCCAGGCTCAGGCGTTGCTGTCTGTCAGGGACGGATGTTGCTGCCTGCTGGACATTGCTGTCTGCCAGGGTTAGAGGTTGCTGTCTGCCAGGTTTGGACATTGCTAGCATGGGCCGGAAACAAATTATGTATTTCCACCGTTTATATCCGCGCTTAGATGTGATAAACCTAGAATTTGCAGGCCTCGGTGGCTCAGTTCGTAGAGAACCTGTCTTCTGAGTTTAGGGGCGTGGGGCACCTAGGGCAAGCATTCGTGTGATGAACATTTGTGTTTGTTCTTTGTCTGGGTATTTATATCTATTATTTTCTATGTATTTAAAAATACACATGTATGTAAATGAGTCTCTGGCAGCCATAATACAAGCTTTGCTTAGTTTAGGGTCTGGTGGTCGTGTGTAAAAAAAAAACCCGAATTTATTTAATTTTGACATGTTTGTCTCTTTTTTCGCGGGATAAAACTGTGAAAAGACAGTTTGTCCACGGCTAATGCTGGCCCTGCACGGCTAGGTAATGATGTCTTCCAAAGCTGGGCATTGCTACCAGGGAACCTGTCTGCTGGCTCTGGGCGTTGCTGTCTGCTTTTACTACTTACGATTGCCTTGTTCTTCGCTTATATTTTTCGATTCTGCCTTATAATTAATTTATTTCAATAAAAGAAAAAAAATGGCGTCCACGATGAATACAAAAACTTTTTTTTGATTAAAGATGTCCAAATATGGCTGTGATGTGAAAAATTTGAAAAAAAAAAGTAATAAGCAAATAATGTCCATCCAATCAATGCGTACCACACTCTTCCCCCGTTTCCTGTAATGTGGGGTGTACTTAAAGGGCGAAATATTCACAGATTGAATAACGCGGAGTGGGGACCTGATGCAATTTATGAAAATTAACTTTGCGATTTCCGCAGGTATGTAAGGCTCGCAAATAAATTGTAAACTCAATACTAAACTCTTGCCCCTTGAATTAACGTTGTATAGCCTCGGAATAGTCGAATAGATGGACACAGTGTTTTGTCTTTTTTAGTCAAGTCAAAATTTATAAGAAAAAAAATTACAACATAACATAACTACTCGTATCCCGAGGCGTTAAAATGTTTATTAGTAAGAGAGCTATTTATTAGTTTTCCTCATGGCCTAAAATAAATTTCCTTATATTTTGAATTTAACGGTAACAGCAATATTATTAATTTAAATGAAGTAAAATTAATAAAGCGCAGGTATTTGCTGTCATTCGATAGTTTAAGTTTCATTTTAGCGTTACAAAAACAGTATTTTACGTCCCACTGCAGACACCGACCTATCTTGCATCGAGAGTGATTGAGCCGTTATCCCCCACGCTGGCTCAGTGCGGGCTGGTGGATGTCAGAAGTCTGTCGAATGATTAATTCTAGGACACGTCGGTGGTTCTACCGTAAGAGCACGTGTCAAACTCGTATTTAAATGCACATACCCTGTCTACGAGAGAGAAAAAACAATTAAAATCAACAAAAAAAGGATTAAGAAATAATTACTAACAGTAAGTACCTATATTTCACAATGATAATAATACACTGCTATTTTTATATACTTGCAAAATTTTAAAGGCTGATTTTCTACACTTTACTATGGGACAACCCTGATATCCTAATTCATAAATTAGCCGTTTCTTACACTAAGTTATTTGACCGGAGACAAAATGTGTGGAACATGTGTTTTAATTGCGATTTCAGGGTTGGTCATGTACTAAAAGTTGTTTGTATGATGTAGTGAATCAGCCTCTAAAATTTTGCTAATGAATTAAAAATGGCGTTGTATGGATCTAACCCCTAAAAGTAATTAAATTATGATAATAAATCATTAACCTTGCGCAATTTTTTTTTTTAGAAAACAAATCATAATATCATTAAATTAAAATTATAATATCATCGTCATCTTCATCATGTCAATCCGGAAGACGTCCACAGCTGGACGGCTGCATCCCCCAATTTCCACAACGACCGGTCCTGCGCTGCACCCAGCAGCGGCTTCCCGCGACCCGAGCCAGATCGTCAGTCCACCTTATGGGGCCTTCCCACGCTGCGTCTTCCGGTTCTACAAAATAAACTATGGGGTCAACTGGGGCATATGCGTCTGTGGGGCAATTGCGTCTCCTTTTTTTATGTAGATGCGTTTACCATCTACCCACAACTCTACGTTTTACCCACAACTCGCCTGATGTTAAGCGACGTTGTGGTCTAAGATGGAGCACGACGACCTAGAAGGCACTTATTCGCTCTAGCCTTGAAGATACCCAGGTTACCTGGATTAACCTGGCCTGCTACCTGGATTTAACCGAAGAGCAACTTGACAAACTTGAACGTCTTCAAAATTACTGCATTCGTTTCATTTTCGGTTTAAGGAAATATGATCATGTTTCTGAATTCCGCCAAAATCTCAAATGGTTACCTATCCGACTTCGCCGTAAAACTCACATCCTTTCCTTTCTTTTTAAAATTTTGTTTGTTCCCTCTACTCCACACTATCTTAAGGAGCGCTTTGAATTTGCTCAAGGTCACTCCGGTTCATTGAGAACCTCGCGTGCCCGTAAGTTACAACTCCATACCTGCTCCCACATCAATTTAGCATACAGTAAGGGTTTCACTGTGCAAGCTGTCCGGCTGTGGAATGAGTTGCCTGTTGCCATCAGACAGGCTGAATCATTGCCCATTTTCAAAAATCTTATTTTTAAACATTATCTTTCTCTTTGTTAATTGGTACATACATATGTATATATTTATGGTTTATATTTGTGTACAAATTATATATTAATTTATGTATTATATGTGTCTAAAGGTATTTGTGTAGATATTTTTTATTTTTTTTTACTATAATTATGTTTTATTTGTTTACTATTATTTATGCTTATTTATGCTATTATATTATACTTATATATTATTTAGTATTTATGTATGCCACCGACCGTTTGTCATATTTCGTTCTGTCCTGTCCATCCAAAGGTTGCCTGGAAGAAATCGCTTTAGGCGATAAGGCCGCCCTTGTACTGCCGAATGATATTTTATTTTTAATATTCTCTTTATGTTTGTTTTACTTTGTATTTTTGGTGTGCAATAAAGATGTATTGTATTGTATTGTATTGTTGTAGTTAGTCGGGAATACAGACAATGGCAAGGTGTTCGTATCAGAAAGGTGGAGGCAAACCGTTCAGTACGAGTTGATGGAATATCGACTAAGTAGGGATGGTATGGTTACGTATGCGTTTTCCGACTTGTTCTGCTGTAAAAAGGGAAGAAGGCGACTTTCGAAAATTATTGACAAACCCTTCACAAATTAGGTGCCAACTACATCTTTTTTCTATCTGTAGTTGCAATAAATTTAAAAAGTTGTTAAATCACTTTTATGCGAACGCTACGTTTGGCATAATTCGTTATTACCACATACCCTGAGGACGCCGATTCGTATGCCTACATATTGAATTTAGAGAACGCGCCCGGCCCGGCCAATTGGCGGAATACGGCTAACGTGCGCTCACACTGGAGAACGGAGATGATAGAACCGCTTGATTGCACGAGAAGATGAACTGGTTTTTTAAATAATTATTTTTTAAAAAAGGTTGACTTTTAGTTATAATTTTTTTTATTTATATAAATATTTTATTTTGATAAATAATTATAATTTTAATTCTAATGGTGTGACAGCCACCGCAGGCCGCGTTTGTTTTGGAGACGCCTTACCTAACATTAAAAAAAATAAAAACCCTTGACACAGATGTTCATCATACACAGTTATAGTAAGTAATAGTAAGAACACTTCCGACTAATTAAGTGATATGCAAACAAAAAAAAACAAAACCAAAATTGATTCATCCGTTTACAGACTGTCTATCTGTGGCATCGTAGCTCCCGACACACACGCACACACCCAACACACACACACACACACACACACCACACACACATATAAACCCCCTATTCTGTACGAAACCGCATAATTTCCCTCCGCTAATATTTCCCAATTGTGTTTTGATTTTTTTCCGCAGAATCGTATTTGTCGATGACGTTGCTGTTTTCATAAAATGTAATTTCATAAATAGGGTACGCGAGGGTCAGGTGGGCGAGTGGGTTCTGTATGGAAATGAAAATGCTAGATTCGGTTAGAGTCAGGCGAAATCAAATCAAATGAACAGGCGATTTTTCGTACTGACAAAAGTGGCTGGAATTGAACAAGGATACTACTTTCGTCCCTTTCTTATCATTTACAAAATTATGCCGTTATTTTTTTTTTTCTATCATAAACATCACACTATCTTTCGATCAGATATATAGATCGAAAATCACACTAATATTATAAATGCGAAAGTTGTGATGATGAAACTTTGACACAGTCAGATTACGGTCTGGAATAGCGAAATTATGTTTTTTAACCGAGGGCGAAACCACAAGGCTCAGCTAGTATTATTTATTTTGTTAAAAACATTATACTTAAATCAAATAATAACATTATAATTTATAACACGGGAATTACTCACGTAGTCGATTATTCCGACTATAGTTCCCGTGTAGTCCACTAATTCCCGTGTTATAAATCATAATGTGTGAAAACCACGTCAGTTTCCATAATCAAATAATAATATGCTTAAAAATTAATAAACATAGATAATGATTGTAATAGAATCACAATCAAATATTTATTTTATGATTAAACGACTGAACTAATTTTGATGAAGGTTGGCGTTAAAGTCGTTTTTTTACATTATAAAGATAAATAGGTACAAACATAATTTTATTTGTACCTATTTCTTGACATATTCTTCTATAACCTGAGTCAATACGGAAAATAAGCTATACTAAATTCGTCTTTGAGTTGACGGCAGAGAAGTAGTATAAATAGTAAACTCATATTGCTAACACAGATGTAAAATTTACCAATACAGAAATCGAACCCACTACTTCCACTCACAACCCAAACCACACAACCACCAACCATCGTCACTCGAGCCGTTTATTAAATCACAACATTTGACCGTAAAATATTAAAATTACAATCTTATTTCCGCAATAAAAGCCACACATGCCTAAATAAATCCATTGCCGTCCCTTCCCGGGGCGAAACGTGAAAAATCCGGGTTCCGCCGCCTACAGCCGGAAAAATCCGGTTTGAACCGCTCCGCTCCGGGGCGAAAATTGTCCATCGCTGGCCCCTAATGGCATTAGCGTGAATATTGGATACACATTTGCATGAGAGAAGAGTTAAATAAATAACAGACGGACCCTTTTTCGATTTATATAGCTTTTTACCTATGTTTACTTATGTTTTAAGGGCGCGGACGGTGTATCGGTGGAGCACAAGTGGCTTTCTCGAAGAGGCGATTCTAACATAAGCCTAGCCTTTGGTACCGTATCCAAGGTAGTGTTATTTACCCAAAAAGTATATTATATTCTTGTACCTATTTACTTTTATTGGGTGTTTACTTTGGCAAAAACTTTTTTTTTTCATTTTTAACCGACACAAGGAGAAGGTTCTTAATTCCGACTAACTACAACCTGGTTATCTTCAAGGCTAGAGTGAATAAGTACCTTCTAGGTCGTCGTGCTCCATCTTAGACCACAACGTCGCTTAACATCAGGCGCGTTGGTGGTCAAACGTCGACCTATTCTACATTAAAATAAAAAATAAAATTCGTCGGTTTTTTTATGCTCTCCTATTACTCTAAGATGTCTTTAATAACAGATTTATAAAATGACTTTTTTGTTTCAATTTGTATTTCACTGAAATCGGTCGAATGTTTTTCAAGATTGGTCCCATTGTCAAAATCCAGTTCTGGTGGCCTACCATGACATCTTATTACAGTGATGGTTACGTTTTGTTTTCGACGCTGTGCGAAAGCGAATCGTATCGCCGCGCAATAAGGTCCATGGTAGCGCAGCATCGAAAAGAAAACGTAACCATCATGACTATAAGTTGTCATTCATGGTAGGCCCTCTGATGAGAAGTCGGTTTTTTAATTTATAAGATTATCTTTTTCCAGAATGAAATTCAGAATTACGGCGGTAGCGCGGTTTCTATCTTAATAAGCGGATAGAAACCGCGGGCCGTAGCTACTAGGACTCGCTGTCCTCGTTCACTAATTTCTAAAACACTTGACATTTTCCTGCTGATATTAAGAGTGACAGCTTTCCCCCGTCTCCCCTGCTCTACTCTGTTTGCCGGAAAATTACAATTCTTTTTCAAATACTTCTAAGAATTTTATAATGTTGATTAAAAGTCCCCAAGGTGCCCGTCGCGAGGGTAGACTTCGGGTGTATGTTGCTAAGGAGGTAAATCTCAGGCCTGAACCCCTCTGACATGGTTTGGTGGCTCTTGTTGTATGACAAATAATTGGGGCCTACAATTAAATATGTCATCCGAATCAAGGTAAGGCTGAAATTGTGGATGCACTCGCGGTCACACATCCTAATATTGACTAAAAAGTGATACGTATAAATTCGGGCAATTTTATTTAACTTTCATATAAGTAAACAAATACAAAGCAAACAAAGAGGAAGGTAATTCTTAAAAGAGGTATTTCTTACTTAAGGATCAACATTTTGCTCATGGCGCGAAATTCAAGTTTTAAACAGTTTACACAAACACAAACACTTTAAATAAACAAGTTTGCGGGTCGCTGGTCTGCTCGTGGTGTACTCACAATGCAATAAGTAAATCTGATAACCTTTAACCTAACCTTAGAATAAGACTTAATAACTAACTCCTCTCTACCTGTATTCCCCTTAAATCATAATTAAAGATTTATGTTAATAAAAGTCACGGTCCCCGAAGTACGTGGAGTGTAATTTAAAAAAAAAAAATAAACAAGTTAAATCCCAAGTATTTTTGAGTATAGTAAGAAATAAACTCCTTGGAATCTCACTAAATTAAGTAATCAATTTTATTAATAGAACCATTTTCTTTGTAAAATCTACCAACGAAAAGGTCAGAAGAAAATTCAATTATACAGGAATAGTAACAAGCAGTAATTAGTGAACCATCGACTAGGCTGGAGCGAACGATTGTTTTTATTTTGTATAAAAATATCATGTTTCCTCATTAGGAAGCCGTAAAGATTTTAAAGGAAACCAAACAGCTTAGGCTGTTCTCACACTGGTCCGCAAATCGCGACGGCGCGCGTTTTTAACCGCCAACGCAGAAACGACGAAGTGTTATAAGTTTGTGTGTGTGTGTGTGTGTGTGTGTGTGTCTGTGTGTGTGTGTGTGTCTATGGCATCGTAGCTCGCGAACCGATTAACCATTTTTTTTGTTTGTTTGTAAGGTGAATTAGTCGGAAGCGTTCTTAGCTACGAGTATGTTTGATGAAAACCATTGTCGGGGGATTTTTAAATTTTAACGCTGCACTTTCTGTAAGTATCTCAGTTAATGTACAAGTTTTGGGTGTATTCATAATTATTTATTTATTTATTTTTATTTAATTATAGGCGAGCAGCCTAGGGCTGATGTGCCTACATCACACTGTGTTGAATTAAAATTGTCCAAATTCACTAAAAGGGTTCATTAAGTCACTAAATTCATTAAGGGTGTTTTTCAAACTTGTGTTCTAACAGTTGTTCATTTTTACGTGTAGAATAACACCCTTAAGTGTCACTACACCCAAAAGCCACGACAACGATTATCTAGGCGATTTGGCTCGTTATCGCCCGCATACTGTCGTCGCTGGCCGCAGACCAGTGTGAGTTTAACTTTAAAAGTAAGAGCTGGCTCAACCGAACATTCTATTGTACGTCTTTGTATGTCTAGCAGAAAAAACTTTATACCTTATTTCACTTCCACTATCAAGACGATTCAAATGACACCTCACATGTCGAAATACATCAAGCTGTTCAGGCTGTAGGGCGTGCCAAAGAAAACTCATACATACATAATTACATACATACACTCGAAAAACATAACCCTCATTCTTGCGCAGTTGGGTAAAAATAAATGCTGCATTTTCGAATTCTCCAAGCTTTAAGTAACAGCCAGGTAATAGTGATATTGGTTGGGATTTATTCAATAAAAATCCCGTCGAGTACTTACCACTGTTAAAGTTGAGGGTGTTACTCGTTGAGAACAAACCCTAATTCTCGCCTTTTAAAAGTTTTATAACAAATTGAGGACCAGTTTTCTGAAAAAACAATTATTGTAAATCTTTAAAATCGACCCACAAATTATTGACGAAAATATAGAAAAAGAAAGAAAGAACATAACACTCCATTCTTTTCGGAAGTCGGTAAACGTAAACCTCATAAAATCGCGAGTCCAAACTCCCTTAAAACTAACCCCATGATTTTTACTAAACCCTGGCATACTCTACCCATGGCTTAACAAGCCCCATGACTTTACGCAGCCCCATTCTTTTGAATCAATGTTTATTGACCACGAGCGGGACAGAGCGGGACATAAATAACTGAAGGTCCAGCGCGTCCCGATTTACGTGACGTGCGGGACAAGTGGGACAAGTGGGACATGTTTACGGGACACGCTGCACTCGTGTCGGGATTCTTCGTTGTTGTCTTATTTATCTGTCCGATAGTGTTATATCTTCAAAACTTAAAATATAATGCGGTTTTTTAACTTGACTGCGCAAGAAGGTGGGTTATGTTTTTCGAGTGTATGTATGTATGTATGTACCTATGAGGTTTCTTTGGCACGACCTATAGCCTAAACAGCTTCATGGATTTCGACATGTGAGCTGTCATTCAAATCTTCTTGATAGTGGAATTGACGTAGGGTAAAATATTTTGCAGCCGGGTTACTGTTACTAACTTAATAATAAACTTAATGTTACTTGTAAAAATACATGTAACATTTTTTATTCGCTGGATATTACAACTTTCATCAAAGAGGTAAGTTTCTATAAGCCGTGTGGTAAGCCCTGGTGTTAAGTAAGTTTACCTACTTCACTACTATCTACTACTTGTTCTAGTTAACTAGTAGCCTACCTCAAAATATATTTTAGTTTTGTATAAGAGCTATAGCTCAAATGAAGAGTTGTTGACATATGCTAGGTCTCCGTGCAACACGAAATACTAGTTTAAATTGTATACTAGCTTCCACGGTATTAACCGCCATGAAAAAGTAGCCTATTGATGTAATATTCCAGACTATAATCTATCTCTGTACCAAATTTCATTCAGATCCGTAGAGCCGTTATGGCGTGATTGAGTAACAAACATCCATACATTCATCCATCCAAACTTTCACATTTGTAATACATATAACTAGCTGTTACCCGCGACTTCGTTCGCGTATATTTAGAAAACTGTATCCAAAACCTGCTTCGTGAAATACTGTAAGTACCTAGTTTTCAAATTACATCAAGATCCATTTAGCCGTATAAAGCCTACAAACAGATAGACAGACAGAGTTACTTTTGAATTTGTAAAATTATTACGATAGTGTGAGTTAATTAATTAATTAATGATATTAGTGTAATAGAAGTGAAAAAAAACCAAATGAAAACTTAATTTCTTCGACAAAAATTAACTAAAATTGAAAGTAAATTTGTAAAATACCCCAGTATTAATAAGCGACCCTCTTCAACCCGTAGGTAATATCAGGGCGAATAGTTGTGCAAGTATGCTGAGGGTCAAACAGACCACAGCTTTGTCGGACCTCTACTGCAGCGGCTTTCAAAGGGTTGACTAGCACATACCTATGCCTAGGTTTTAAAATGTTGTATATATTAGGTATAGAATGTATTATTTAAAAGGTTTTATAATATTTTCCGCTCTTTGTTTCACACATTTTATAATTTGTTTATATTATGACTAGCTGCGCCCCGTGGTTTTACCCCTGTCTATAAAAACCCATACATTTGTATTAATCTAGGTGTAAGCTACTCGTATCTCTATTCACATATCTGTTTGATCATGAAGAAGTAACAAACTAACATACATACATCTCAAACTTTTTTAACTCACGATGCAAATGAAGAAGTAACAAACTAACATACATACATCTCAAACTTTTTTAACTCACGATGCAAAACGATGGGGTTTTATAAGTTTGACGTGTATTTTGTGTGTGTGTATGTGTGTCTGATTGTGTATGTCTGATTCTGTCAGTGGCATCGTAGCTCCGAAATGGATGAACCGATTTTGATTTTTTTGTTGATTTAAAGGTAAATAAGTCGGGAGTGTTCTTAACTATGTTTAATAAAAACCGGTGTCTGGAGTTTTCTAAATTTTGTAATTACACTTGTTGTATTATTAGTATGAATTGATAAAGCTATTTTGATGCGCGTTCAGTATTTTTAACGTTCAAAAAAGACTCATAATAATTTTTAATCGGTATTGACAATTTTATTTAACTAATTGGTAATTTTTAATTTGAGTTTTAATATTTCAAGTCTATTTTGTGTTTTGTAATTTATTTTAGTTATTATAAGTTCTAGTTTTTAGTTAATAGTTTAAGTTTTCTTTAATTTTCTGTTTTTATTTTAAGTTGTGAAGTTTATTTTAGTTAAGCCTTGAATATTCGCCAAATGCGTCTATTCAACTCGTAATAGTGAAGAAGCTACGGACCCTACCGATATGAAAAAAATATCACCAATAAGATCATTCTGTTACCTATTAATTAGCTTGATTAAAATATTATATTACTTACTAGATTGCGAGTAAAAAAATATTAAATAAACGTTGTTTTCGTTCTCATGTGGTGCAATACCGTGCTTACGGAGATTACGTTACTATATATTTTTACACCTTCGGATAGGAAATTTAAAAATATGATTGATCGTTCTTTTATCATAATTTTAGAGCTAAAATTGAGTTAGTTTAGTAATATTTTGTGTTATTTTGAAGTATTTCGTCAGATCACGTGACCACTGACACCCGCGAGCTCCTTTGCGGGGGACGGGCCAGTCGGCGCCAGCGCCTCACGAAGGAGGGACGTACTCGCCTTGCCGAAAAATATTTTCGCATTTTTTTTCTATTTGTACGTAAATCATCAATTAAACAGTGCTTAATTATCCAGAGACAATCAAAAAAAGTAGTTTTTCAAGACATTTGATAAGTTTTTAGTGACTTTACTACTAGTGAAAATATTTGGACAATAATTAATCGCGTTGTGAGTAGAGGGTACAGAAGGTTGATCCGACGAAAATGGGAGATGTCACCAAGGCAGCTAGGCGTAAGAAAAAAATTGGACTCCAACTAGCTAAGTGGTAAGTACCTACACACCTGTTAATATTTAATTACCACATAAATATTTTTACCCGTTTGTTCTTATTGTGTAGACTGAAGTGACTAACCCTAGTGTCTGAGTTTTTAGTGGCATGTGATTCGGTCTGACGTTTGTTTTCCTGATAAAAATAATAGAAAACTACAGACGTGTCCTCCGACCTATGTTAACTCTCAGGGCTTCACCGTCCATTACACCTTATTGCGATGATTGTTGGATTTACCCGCCGACGCTGTGCACCATGAACCTTATTTTGCTGTGATACGAGCCGCGGTCGCGCAGCGTCGTGCTGTACTACAATCATCACGCCACGGCATGGCCCCATTGTACATGTTGCTCATGATAATTATCCAAGTGCAAGACTTGTCAGAACTGTGTTTTTGTTTTGATATGTACAAATGTACCTATATGTGTCATATTTGTACATTGCACAGGGTTATCGGTATAGGGTGTACTAAGCCAAACGGGGGTCATTGTGAGTACAATTCATTCATTCATTATAAACAACGATTACTTTTTAAACTTTTTTATTTGTAAATTAAATCGGGGAAAAAAGCATCTGCTTACATTTTGTCGACGGTCGATGAGCTTCTTGTATGAAACAGTTGTTTTTTTCTCGTGATTTCATTTGATTTAATTATTCACTAAAATTATACTAAGGTCAATATAAGCCATTTCAAATTGAAGCTGTGGCATACTTGCTGATGCCCCAACACCTAGTTAATAACATAGAAATGGGGAGTATTCTATAGTTAATAATAATAAATAATCCTTCTTGAACAATCGGGTAAAAATAAAATAATGATAATTATTATGTGTACTTACGATGTCAATATCGGAAAGCGGTCGTTGCGTGCGAACGGTGTAAATGACTAATACTAATTTTTGTTTTTGGTATAGCACATTTCCTAAACTAAACTACCTAAACTAGAAACAATCACATTTTTATGTTATAGCTGACCAACCACGGTCCGCAATACATTATTATTTTTAGCAGTGTAGTGAGCATATTTTTCTAACTTATCCTGGTTTGTTAACCGACTTCAAAAATTAGGACGCACTCAATTACATTGTATAAATTTTACTAAATGTTTGTTGCAGCATAACTTCGTTATTTACTCATTTATTTTTTATTTGAAAGAATATGCTTACTAACACTCTGATCAGTCACTTTGATCAAAATAAAGTATTTTTTAGTAAAAAATAGTATTTAATACAAAAAGTCAAGCATTTGCAGTAATTGTTTTATATTTTATGGTATCATGGAAAGAGACAAACGAGATGCTTTGAGTAATATGAATATTGTGTAATTAATATCTTTAAATTGCTCTATTTAATTTTTTCAGAAACAGAGATCAACGAATTTATCAAAGTTTAAACACAAGCGTTCAGCCAACAACAAATGCGAGTACTGAACTAAGGTGAGTTAAAAGACATTTAACATCTTATATTATTAGGGTGACAAGCATAGTGCATAGTCAGAGCTATGCCAAATGGAAATGCTATTGCTGAAGTTATCGTATGTCCGGCGTCCAGCGTCTGATTGCACGGATGTCCGATTGTTTTCCTCTACAGATCGCATTTCTCAACCGATATTTGTGAAATTTTGTAAATTTAGGTTTTATTTAAAATAGCGTATAAATGTTATTTGTGAGGCGTTGCTCATAGAGCCACTACTTGTAATCAGAGTGGCGCTGAACTGCTATGGGCATGCGTGACGCCAGTACAACCATTCACTCAGCGAGCGCGAAGCGCGAGTGAAGAACTTCCGTTTCAGTTAATAAAAATACTAAAAACTTATCCTATATTTTTATCTACAGATGCCTAGTTCAAAATCAGCCGAAGGGTATCAGAGCTTCCGAGGAACAGGGACTTTTTCACCTTCGAATAAACTGGTAATCTTTTTTTATTTTTTTGTGTACACAATGTACATAAATAAATTATTGATACGAGCGTTGAGACTTAGTATGGTTGCAAATTAATTATTATTTAATATTGTTTTTAGGAACAACAATATCAGTCTTTATTGCCGAATCTCATCGTCGAAGAAGAAGCAGAACAGGAACAGAAAGACAAAAGTTATTGGCGTATTATAACATTAGCTTCTTCTTCGTAAAATTGAAGGAAATATCAAGACACAATGGATTTGGTTGCGCCAAGCAATCGATAGACTTGATTGGAGAAAAGCAAACAGGTCTTGCTTCTAAATTCACCTTTTTGTGAATAAAGAGTAACAATAGTAGATTATAATAAATAAATAATAAACCGAGGGCACAAAGCAGTGCCTTACGTCGCGGGCGGCTTATTGTACCCTGAGCGTGACGAGGGAATCTAGAGTTAACTCCCGAGCGCAGCAAGGGAAGATGAGTCCTGAGGGCAGCGATGGGTTCAAGCCGCCCAAGACAAAAACACTGCTTTATCCTAGAAGCGAATCCTCTTCTAAAAATACTGTCTAATATTATACTCTTTCATAACTAATAAAAAGGTACTAGTGAGGTACAGTCTTTTATTTTAAATTTCGTGCAGCTCGTGGAGCACGTGCTCGTATTTTTTTCTTGGTAGCTAGTTCAATTTTCAAATAAACTCTTCTTACAGTGCTTATTCTGAGTTTTCTTTCAATGTTAACCTCTTTGCTTGGAAACTCCCAACTGCAAGCTTCGTTTGAATTTATGTTTCATCTATAAAACCAACATTTGATTTTCATGTGTTAGATTAAGGATGTGTTAGATTAAGGATGTGTTAATCTGAGCGATTACTGCCTTCAAAGCATTTGATTTATTGATATTTTTGGATTCTCGGTTTATTTTGATTATTTTTTTGGTGGTTGCTAAAATCTAAGCACTATACATGTATTTCAGCTACAAAAGGTTTTTCAATATCCAATCTAAGACCCCTTTAGTCCAGCTATAGAGGATTTTTTTTCTATATTAACTACTAGCTGTTGCTCACGATTTCGTACGCGTAGATAAAAAAAAGCTCGTTCCGTTAGTTTCTTGTATTTGTCATTCACTCGAGGAGGTATTATAGCGCGAGCCGTATGCGAGCCCACTAATGGAGCCAATAGTGTAATTATTAACGCACACGCGTTTCATATGACGTTTTTCATCACACATGCGAGGGGAAAAAAACACAGACTTGCATTAGTCAATACATTTTTCTGAAAATGTATGCGCATTTTGCTGCGTTTCCACCTATCAAAATTTTCCTAGGCAAAATAATAAAGCGAATACTTTGTTTAAATTATCATACCTAATCAATTGTCAATATTTTGATAAAAAATAATTTTTATTTACTGTTATTACGTAGTTATGATACTTTAAATCAAGAATTTAAGAAAAGTAAAAAAAAACTCTTGTTGATTTATTTTAAAAAAAGTCTAGTTTAGTTACTAGTGCGATAATGGTAAAGTAACAGCACACGTGCTTAATAGCTCGGATTATGAGCTAAAACTGATGTAATAAAGTCCTTTTTACGAGCGAGAGTGATGAAAAAGATATTAAACACAAACGCGTTTTTAACTTCAAGTAGGAACATTTCAGCAAAATCAGGCAAGAAACTATCGAGAAAATAATGAGGTTGTAAGTTCTGGGTCCACTATATTTTCAACAATTTTAGTCATTTTTATACTATCTATTAATTATATAAAACAGATTAGTACTATCAACTCGTAGAATACATTTTTAAAGCGGGCCGTCGATTGAACAGCTCTGCTAGTCCTAGTCAATATGTTTTTTGTTATGAGATTTTTGAAATGTTGTAAGCATTGGTTTAAGATAGGTTAGTAGTTTGTTTGTAGTTTAGATTTTACACGCACGACCAAAGGGAATCAAAACCTTTAGATGCGGGATATTTGTGAGTACATACTTAATCTACCTATACTTATAAACAAACTACCGCGCTCATGCTGCTTAAAAGGTTCAAGTCTTTAAAACGCCGTTGGCTTCAAATAATTTAGTCACAAAACATTACAATAAAGCATAACATCACAGAGGGCATTCATTTTTAGGCAAAAATATTTTTTTCACGGTGTTTCGTCTGAATTTGTTTAGTCTTTGAGAAATGCTAGCTCAATGTTCAAAAGCTTCGAGCGTTGATCACTAGAGGCGCTAAAACCAACTGAGCGTCGAATGCCAAATGTCATTGGCGCATCTTAACCTCTTAAAATGTAATGTTAGCAATTTTAATACTATGTATAAACGCGCGACCACTCTACTTTGGTAATGCTTTGATCGGACCCCAAGATACCGGCTGCGCCGAGTTTGGAGCCCTCAGCGTATACAACTTGCCTATGTACTATTCGCTAAATAAAGAAATTTGATTTGATTTTAATTTGAACTGATTTGTAGAGGCTCGTTTACACAGCGCGAGCGAGCGTACGAGCCAGCCTGCCGAGTTACTGCACTGCAGTAGCTCGCATATTTGGACGTACTTGAGTAACTCGTAGGTGCGAGTTGGACAGTAGCTCGCATCCGAGTTACTTCAACATTTTTTGTTTTCGCCTATTCGCCCGGCAGCAACTCGCACATGGCGGCAGCTCGGTTATCACTCGTATCCATATAATTATATACTCCGCCAGGTGATACGTGATTACTCCACCAATTATGAATCGATTTTAATTGTTCTTTTTTTTGGTAGATATGTTAGATACTTTAGAAGTTATAAATTTTCTCGAAATCGGTCAAGCCGTTTTCAAAATATCAAAAATACTTTCAAAATTGTTAATATGGATGACGGGTGGGAGTGACGTAGGGTACAACATTTTGCAGCCTGATTTTTAGTTTTAACTACTATTCAACTACTATGTGTCGTGTAGACAGCAAAGGCGAGCCGAGCTACTGGCGTACAAGTAGCTGTCTTCTGGCCAGACAACAGCTCGCACTGTGTAAAAAACTAGCCATAGTAGTTACATAAATCCGTTTAGGCAACACTACTAAGCCTTCATTAATGTTCAATGTTCATTGTCCATTTCACTAATTAGCTTTGATATCAATAGCGAACAGCATTCGTAAGTCTTCATAAATCTATGCTGAAATCTTTGAGCCATTACTTAACTACGCTTAAGAGTTGTCATCATACAACGCCCTGCTCTATTTCAATTGAGCCGCGCTACACAAACATCACTAAATCAAGGGAAAGACAATACAATACAACGACTCATTATTAAAAACATAAAATAATTACAATAATACTTAAATAAGGCTAAACTAACTTCTTAAAGGGCGGCCTTATCACTCAAAGCGATCTTTTCTTGGCAACCTGTAAGACGCTCACTCTACTGACTGATCGTTAGTGTTTTGTTGTATTATTTCCTTTAGTAAATCGAGTTATGTACCAGCCACATAATAATGCAATGTATTGGTTTTAGGTAACGCTGTAATCAACTGTATTTCTACGAGTGACCGATAGCCCACAAAATGATGCACATATGCCACTGTTTTCCGTGACGTCACGATACATTCCGACATCACCTCTAGGACGTAGTGCACAATAGCTCAATTCACTCTCGCGTGTTCACCTAGCCACCTCACGCGTACTGCGAGAAAAACAAATTGCTTGCTTAAGAAAATAATGAGAAAGAAATATTTATCTAGTAAGTAAGACAGAGAAAAGTATTTACTCGCAGCCTGCAGACATCTTTTCTTACATTTAAGAAAAGGAATACAAATAAATATAAAACAAAGATAATAATCAGCAAGTGGGAAAAGAAAATCTAGTCTGGTGCCGCAGTGGAAATTGAGTACGATGACTTATAATTATCCTCGCCAACGCTTGGAAGAAAACTTTGATATTTTTGTACAGGGCTTTGTATGAAAAGTGATAATAAGTCGAAATGAAAATATTACCTAACAATGAGACCAACAAACACTCTCTCTTTCTCTTGATCTCTCACACATGCACACTGGCGCACACACGCATTTACATGCACACTACGAACGCACTCTTTTGTCTCAGTGTTGCTGCCCAGTAATAGTTACAACCTGGGTCTCTTCAAGACATGACAAGAACAATGACGAGAATGAATAAACCCTTCATGGGCAATGTGCTCCATCTTAGAGCACATCGTCAATGGGTCCACGTTTGACTAGAACATCAGGTGTGTTGTGGTCAAACATGGGCTCATTCATCAACATTATAAAAAAAACTTGGTTGTCCTGTTGTTTTTTTTTTATTTTAGTGTGTAAGGAATTTATCTATTTATCTATCATTTAAAGGATTAGTTGTTTGTTACCTCGTAGTGCTATGATAGGTACATTCTAGAACATTTTACTAGGTACATTCAATGTTCACGCATGCAATAGGCTATGTTCATCGAGCGATTGACATTAGAAGCGTTTGATACGTCATTTGACATTTCCGTAATGGATTTTAAAAGGTTACCCTGAACACGCTATTGGATATTTCAGGTCCCGAATTGGTATTCAGGGTTAATGTTAAGTTTTAACCGACTTTAAAAAGAAGGGGTTATTAATTCGTCTGTTTGTAAAATGCATTTTTGACGAAGAAGTAAATTTTGCGATTATAATATTATTATGATTGCTATTTGGTTCCTTAAAGCTACGAAACTTTATAGGTTTCTTATAGGACAGAAGATAAAAGTACTCTAAATACAAATTTTATTCAATGAATGTACTTACCTAAAAATTTAAAATTAAAACTAGGATGCTTATTTAATAATATACACAAATAACAAATCTAAAATCACCTCCAAACTTCCCGTCATCCATGTCATCGTAAACATGTAAACAGTTTATAGGATTTTGTTGATGTTTTGAAAATTGCACAACCGATTTACATAAAATGTATATGGGACCTCTGATGTATGATCTTTCAAGCAAAAATAGAATCAGTAAAATCGACTCACAATAATTAGCGGAGTAATCGCGTAACATACATGTATACAAAACAAACATATATTATTATGTAGTCGAATTGAGATTTATTTTGGATGTTGGTTAAAAATTTAAATTTTAAATATTGTCCAGGCTATCTTACTACAATTTTTACACTGCACTGTGTCCAGCGTTTTTGTCCGCAACTTCGGTCACCTTTTACTATTTCTACGGTCTTCCTTTGTCGTTCATTTTTGCCGTTTCATTTTTGAAATCTTGAATTTATTGCGAGAAATTCCTTAGTATTCAATTCGTGTTTTACTTGGGTTTTTTTGCTGGAACGAATTGCAGCAAGTCCGCTTTTGCAAGTTTGATCTCTTTGACAACTTAAATACATTGTTGATAGTGTTTGCAGATCGTCTGGGCTGTTCGGAAATAGTATGCTAAACCGAAAGGGGGTCGCAAATATACTTTTCAAAAACTTTTACTTTGAAATCTAAACACAACATCGATTCTATTGGTAGACTAATTTTGTAATTGTGATTTTTTGAACCGATGTATTGATTGACAGTCCTCGTTCAATGCCAAGCTATAAAAATCAAACATCTGCCTGGTCGGGAATCGAACCTGGAGTTTCCTGCTTATAAAGCAGTCGAACTTCCACCAGGCTTGGCGGGTCTGAGAGAGATATCTATGTAGTCACTAGCTGCGCCCCGCGGTTTCACCTGCGGTTAAAAAGTATTATATGTGCTATTCTAGACTATAATCTATCTCTGTGCCTAATTTCATCCAGATCAGTCAGCCGTACTGGCGTGAAAGAGTAACAAACATCCATCCATCCATCCATTCTTACAAACTTTCGCGTTTATAATTTTAGTAGGATAACTTCGTCGTAGTTCAAGATCATTTGCTATTCTGAACCACAATGTTCTATTGTTTAAGCTCAACGACCGTTTTGTGCCTAAATTTTCAGCTAACATCCTGTATTTAGAACAAACCATTGATAAATGTTTCTAGGGTTTCAATTACTACCAACTTATTAACACACTTCATTGAGGGCGCCGCTATCGTACTTCCTAAATAGAATTACAAGCTTTTAGGACAAATCTGAGTTCCCTCATTTGACCGATCGTTAATAGTTAAGTTGGTCGAAGAAAGGTCGTAGGTTTAGTTTGAACTGATTTACTGAAGGAATTTACTTTGCATTAGACTTTGAGGTCTTTGAACAATGAGAGAGTTTAGTGACCTTTAAATATCTTAATGTTCAAGACAGGTGTTTGGTGTAATTTAGTACACTTTCGAGATATTTAAAGGTTACAGAGCAAAAGTAAGTTTAAGATGTCGGATAGCGCAAGACCGGTCGTTGAAGTGATCAATGTGGGAAGGCTTTGTCCAGCAGTGGAAATCTTCAGACTGAAATGATGATGAAGTTTGAAATGTTGGTTAATCAATCAAGAATGACACAATGAATCTAGAATCTTTCTCTCTCAATCACACGAATATTAAAAAGACGATCGGTTGTGAGTGTGTGAGTGTACGGTTGTTACTTCTTCACGCTCTAATGGCTGGATCAATTTTGATGAAAACTGGTATGAAAGCAGCTGACACTCTGGATTGCCTTATTGCCTAACTTTTGTCCCGAAAAGAGAAGGGAAATTCAGGAGAATTCACAACGCGGATAACACCACAGTGCGCAATATCTTACAGATTTTTTTTCTAAATCTGAAGGAATTTTAAACAATAAAGACGCCAGTCCGTCGACATGACGTGGGCTTGATTTCTTTTGAAATATGGCCGTGAACTTGGAAAAACATATTCGCAGATGGGCGTTTTTCAAAAAAGATGTACATTCGCGAATATATGGCGTCCAAAACTTTGGTTCTGTTTTTATAATTTATATATGTACGTACTTGAGTAAACGGCGTATTTGTTTAATGAATACATATTTAAGTTACCAAATTTACTATTATGTGCAACCTAACACTCGTTAGTATTAATTTATTATAAAAACAAACGGCAAAAAAGTGTAAAATCTTCATGTCCCACCTGCATGATTATAACTTTCAAGTCTCAGAAAAACTTACACGAATTAAATAGCGCCACTATTTTATATTCTGTAGACAAATGTTGAACTTGTAAATACGATTTAGAGCTCTATAATGTCGTAATTGAGCTTAAACTAGCTCAAAATACTGTTTATGTGTTGTCCCAGGAATATGGCCGAACCGGAATTCCGGCAATAGTCACGATACATTTTTTAATACTTAGACAAAATATTACCCTAAACTATGGTTATTTTTAGTTTTTGCGAATATTAATCTTTACTGCAGTATAACCGGTATTTTGAAACATATCTCAGTGTAGTCAGGATCTGTGACGAAAGCGGGCGCGACACGTTGGTTGCGAATTGAAGTTCCAGATAGCAACGGGATTTTATGAGGTATGTAGCAGTTTATCAAGTTATTTGCCGTAATACAATCACAAATGTGGTATTAAACTATTGTATAACAAATCGCAAGGAGCCGTTAAATGAATACAACAGCTTAAATTATTGTTTAAAGTTCAGTTGGTATCAATTCGTCACGTCAGGTTCGTCACGTATTGTATAGACGGAATCATTTTGTGACGCACCGGAACTATTAGGCTGGGGCTATATTTGACGAACAGTACAAAAAAAAAATCCTTTAATTATTCTATTATAAAATTTGGTACATGTATGTTTGTCATCACTATCTTTGAAACGGCTAAACTTATTTGGATAAATTTGAAATATAGAAAGCTATCGACAGGTTTTTTGTTCTAATCTAACTAAATTATTTTATTTGATTTGATTTAATTTTAGTTTTGATTGATTTGTCATGAGGGTAAGTTGTTATTTGGAATGGCATTATAGGTATTATTATTCAAATTAGTAAAATAGTAAGAAGTTGTGATCAAAAAACGTAAACAAAGACTGTTAAAAATAAAATTATGTAGGCCACATACTATGCTAGTACTTAACTAAATAACTATATAATTAAAATAAGAGTTAATATTCTCTCAGTTCTCTAAGTGTAAACATAGCTTATTTTTTTCCAGTTAGTCTCGTAGAATTCCAGATAGTCACTGTCCCAAATTTTTATGTAGACAATAACAAATACAATTCAATAAATGTTTAGTTCTTTGTTAATATATGTGGTTGTTTAGGACACTGATGTTGTATATTTATAATATTTGTTAGCCTTAAAGTTGACTGTCATTAAGAAAGTATGTAAATGTAAACTTTTTAAGGTCAAAAGTTCCTACTGTGACGATCTCGAAAGAAAAATTATTGCTACGCAATAATTATTGTGTTTTATCTATGTTTTGACTTGGTGTTTCAAAGATTTTAAAGTTATTTAATGATTAATAAAGATAAATTAAAATAACAACTCTTATTATTCATTTTATTAACTTTTTGCTATTGTGACTAACCGGAGCAAATGCCTGTGAACTCTTACGTAAAAATTAAGATTATCGCGATGTGTTTCATAATACTGTTATTTATTTTTGAATTTTACTTAATTTAAAGTACTTGTTATCAAATAAGATAAAAAAATACATAAAAATTTCAAAAAATCAAAATCAACTCCGGTTCGTCACGTGTACATCTTTTTTGAAAAACGCCCAGATATCATGTACATAAAATGTTGTCTTGTGTCAAATTTATCTCATTTGTTAAACGTGAAGTCGAAACGAGCCCAATTAAGTATTTCGTACCACGGAATCCTAAGCACTTCTACCATCAAATCAAGATCTTACTGCACTAAACACAAAGACTAGTATTACTTGTAACGTGTTGTGACGTATAACTATAGGAGTTATCAATAAATTCTGATTTTTGATTTCTGTAATGTGTTAATAACAAGAAAGCTACACCAAAATCGTTAGCAAGCAATTTATTTCATAAAAGTGTATCGCCAAAGCAAAACAGATAAAAACAAGAAGTAGCAAAAAACAATTTTCAACAATATTTCCACGTGAACAGTCCAAGATTCGTTAACCAATGTAAATAGCAACAATAAACCAGAACACAATATCTATCTAATTCAACCAATATCTGAAGATTCCTCGACATTATCTGAGGACAAAGCGTTAGGCTGGGAATACACCGGAGTTTTGCGAGGGAGAGGAGCGGTGCGCGAGAAAAAAAACAAGCAATAGAATCCAGTATAAAGTTTACTAGTAAATTTCATAAAAATTCCAAGATAGAATAAAATAATCAAATTATTCGACGTACTTAATGTGACGTTAGAACGGAAATACACTAGAGATTGGTTCAAGAAACAGTTTTCAGTAGAATCCTTTCATTTAGACAGCTTCAAGTAGCGCTCACATCGTAGCTTGTGTAGGTGTTCGTAGCCGATCACCGATGCCAAGCAACATACGATACGGTCAGTCCTAGGATGGGTGGCCGCGAGTGGCATTTACAACACTTCACACTTCTCAGTTCACTTGTGAGGAACGAACCCATGCCCCCAAGCACAAAAGACAGGTACACTACCAACTGAGCCACCGAGGCAGTCAAACTATTATGTACTATATTATTTTTAGGTTTTGGTGAATTTTTCCTCGCACATCGTTCATCTTCCTCGCATATCTGTGATAGATAAGCAGCCTTAAACTCCCCTCATCCCCTCGTCACCCAAACTACCCCAATAGTCCCGTCATCCCAACTACCCCCATAGTCCTGTTTCACCCCAATCTGGACCCTGGCTCCATCAATCTTCGAGGATTAAAAGCCTCCCTTAGAGTAGTAATAAATACCACTTAAGTATTGAGTGTTTGCGATTACTATTTCTCGATTTTGGGGGAAAAGATCGTGGAATATTAATGTGGGAATGGGCATGTGTGTTGCTAAAGTGTCGTTGAAAGTATGAGCAAAACGTTTTAAATTAGGGTCGCGAATTGGGTCAGAGAGAATTTAAGAAAAAATAAATCAGATTTAAGAAGGTTGTAAATATCAACGTGCATTTTAACAACCATTCTATTAGATATGCAGAAATTATTTGCCCTTTCAAGTTGTAAGCACTAATGTTGACAATATGCGACTTTTTTTAGAATAGACATTAATGGTTGCGATAGAGATTCATTTTTACCCGACTATGCTAGAAGGAGGGTTATTTTTTTTAGTCTATGTATGTATGTACCTATGTATGTTTGTATGAGGTTTTAATTGGCACGCCTTATAGCTTAACAGCTCCATGAATTTCGACATAATTATGAGGTTTCATTTGAATCGTCTGGATAGTGGAAGTGACATAGGGTATAGCATTTTACAGCCGGATTTTTTGTTTTTCTTGTAAAAATGTTACTTTTAATTACTTTAAAATTAGTTTCGTAAATAATTTTTCAAACTGAATATGATCTGAAATTATACAGGACTATTTTCTTTTAAAAAACTGTGTTACTCGTATTTTAACTACAATCGCTAACATGATGATTTTATTCGTGTTATAGCAAAACATAAAACTAGCCAAGACCACGTCAGTTTCCACAGTGAGAGGACCATTCTATTTTCTTTAGATATCCTATGGAACGATATTATTATGCGAAGTGAAGATGTGTATGTCTGCCGTTAAGGGTTTTTAGGGTTTTAAGAGGATAGAAAATATTAGGGGTTTTTTATTTGTATAATATTCTAATATCACTTCTAAAGACAATGGGGTGAAATACTGCAAGAAGTAAGCGATTTTCAAATAAAGGCTTGGAATTAAAACGGTTGAATTAAACTGAGGTTCACCAAAACGATTATTGTTCTAGAGCCTAGGACATGTTAATTTGGTCTAGGACCTAGACTAAATATCTATTTTAACGTTGTGAATAGTTGAACTGATAATCTAAAAATATACCTGTCTTTGTCATTTCTGCGTATTAGGCAAGGACATCAATTATTCGTTTTAGCTAGTTTTGATTTACAAATTAAGCGGTTTGAATAGGGCTACATTGTTTTAAAAATTTGGACACTTGGGCTAGCCACTCGGCTTATAAACTTGCTTACTTTTTACTCTGGTTATTATTATGATTAATATTTATACTCAATACTCAATAATTTATTGCTTCCATTATGGTACATGCAGTTCTTAAAGGTAAATCACATAAAATTGTATCACATAATGACCCTGATGGGGTATAGCAACATTGTTCGGACATTGTTCGGTGTTTATTTTATTAAATATTTGTCGGTTAAGAATTCGTATAGAGTAAAAAACATATTTTGATCAATATATATTTTAGCGTTTTATTATGATTATGAGTATTTTTATTTTTGATCTCTAAATAATTGTTGTTTTTTTTACCACTGAATTATGCAAATGCTGTATACGCCTACAAAGGGTGTTCATATCAGCTCCATGTATTTAGCAATTTAATTTTGAAAGTGTAATATGATTACTGTTGGCATACCTTTATAAATAAATAAATAAAATGATTCCGACTATAGTTTCTTTATGTGTCTTTGGTTGTGCAGAGGGCGAAAACAATTTCCAATGGCACTGGATGTGCAAAGCAGTTGTACCAAGGGGCAGTCACATTCTGAAATACCTACTATTTTACTTTCTATTTTTTCAAAGACATTTTTAGAGATAACGACCGGAAGCGGAACCTTAACTTGGCTGATCCATTGAATTAATCTATAACATAAGCATCGGGTGCTTAATTAGTATTATCTATACATGAGTTAATTAAGTGCCTGTTCAAAGTAATGGGGTATAAGCTTGGGATGTACTGAGCCGAAAACACGTACACGTAACCAACCTACTCACCTCAGATCAACCTAGAGGAAAAGATGGAACACTGCGTTATATCTCGCTGAAGCCACTTCTTTTTCAATGTGTGTGCGTGGTAATGTTGCCATTAAAAAAACATTTACAATTGCACGAAAACGTATATTAATTCCCAAACTCTACGTTAGCCATTTCCGTTCCAATTTACAATCTTAGTAGATTTAATTTTCTAAAACTGCACATATGTATATTCCTAAGAGTGTAATGTTAAGGCTTTTTCAAAATTAACTTGTAAAAAAACTGCACAGTTTTTAAAAATAATCTCAAAATGTAGTTATGGCCCACTTTTATTATGCACTATTTAAATTTATGTACACGAAATTATACCATAAACTAATGCACATAAAGTCGAGGTAAGAATAACCAAGCGAGTAGCGTAGTTTTTATGCGTCAATGTGTGCGTGTTATGTACAATAGGACAGTAGCGTAGTTTTTGGATGGTTTGTGGCTTCACCTAAATCATACGCCGCGTGCAATCTTATTCTCTAGGTTGATCTGAGCCTACTCACAACATTTCAAGAGAGAAATGGTTTAGAAATGCAACATGTAGAGGAGTAGAGACGTCGGCCGCCAGGTCTACAGCTCGCAGAGTCGCTAGTCATTTTATGTAGAAGACTACGAGTAGAATGCACTTCCTCCCTCGGTGTTCTCCAGTAATTGTTATAACCTGGAGCCTTTTAAGACAAGTGAATAGTCACCTCTGGGGCAAGCGTCTGACAGAAGGGTAGGAAAATAATTAAACAGTTTATACAACACAATGAAACATAAAACAGTTAATAACTTTTTGCAACGTTTATTTAGATCAAAAGCGTAGGGCAAACCATGATAAAAAAACAAGGTCAAACATTCAGCAAACACGTAAAGACGTCATCGGCATCCGTCTCTTTCGAACTTGTTGTAAATGACTAATGTCGATCTTGCTTAAGCATCGATTGACGTCACTGCGTGTTGCGGAATAATATACCTGGCGGAGTATAGTATATCTTTGTGTGTATGAGGCGGACTGTTTATAAGCACATATAGTACATGTTTATCTTAACTAATCAACCAACTATAAGGTAATCTATGGCGCAGGGCACTAGTAATAGGATCTAACTATCAAGAATTCTGTGGCACATGGCGCTGTCACGTGCTTTTTCTTGTCGCATCGCCACTTTCCATAATGAGCGGTTTACACAGGTGACTAAAGCCGCAAGCCACAAAGTTGGGTAGCATTTAACTTTGGCCGCGCGGAGACCGGCCGCATGCGACTAGTGACTAAAATCGTCCGTGTAAATGTATTCGATCAGTTGCAGGCGATTGCTCGCCGTGTGAAGGAGTGTTTTGAGCGAGCTAATGACAAAGTCGCTTGCGATTTTAGTCACCTGTGTAAGTGGTCTAGCGATACGGCTTGGTGAGGCGATTTGTGAAGCGACTAGCCGCATCGCATGGCGAAAATCGACCCGTGTAAACCCCTCATCAGGTTAGTTGGTTGCGGTCAAACGTAGGCCTATTTATTAATTAAAAATAGACGAGTTTTTGACTAAGTACATCCCTAGCCTAATAAACCCTAATAATATTTAGCTAATGTAACATTATCCTGTGACCTTTGACAGATAAACAGCCTTCTCACAAAATATTCTCAGTAAAATAATTTATTTCGAGCTACGTACTGTAATAAATTACGTAGACTAAATAACTCCTAGAGGTGGTCTAGAGAGAGTATTTAGTACAAAATACTAGAGAGGGGTTTCATAATTAAATAGTAGTTGGTTTCCAACTGTGATCTTAGCGACCTACATTTCTCCAGTTATGAGTAAGCTACATCCTTACAAAAAAAAAAAAACATTAAAAATGACTGAAGCAGTGTTACTCATTTTTAAACGCATTGAAAAAAGAGGTTTTAATTTTAAAGTATATTAGCTGCGCGCCGCGGTTTTATTCGTGGTCCCGTAGAAGCCGTTTTTTTTCTAGATAAATAGTACCTTATGTTCTTTTCTGTACCTTTCACGACGTGCGTGCAAAATGTTGTGATGATCATTTGGGTAGGCGTGAAAGTATAACAAACAAACGAACAAACTCATTTTCACATTTGTAATATAAGTTAGGATTACGATTAAGGCAGGATTATGTAGGTATGTTTTATGTATGTTTTAGGTATGTAACAATTCCAAAATGCACGTTCTGATGCCATAGCTGAAGAAGCTTTAAAATCACCATGAGGGAGCGCACTACGTACACCTCCACCATTTTTTCAAGACATTACAGATGAGTGCTTAGAGGTAGATTAGTGGATGGTTGGGTGGGATTAAGGAATCGGCGACCGAATTAACGTAGCTCTCGGCTGTATAGAATGCTACTAGAATAGGTCATCATCATCATCATTTCAGCCGGAACACGTCAACTGCTGGACAAAGACTTCGCCAAATAATCTCTACAACGACCGGCCTTGCGCTGCCTGCATCCAGCAGCTCCCTGCGACCCTCACCAGATCGTCGGTCCACTTTATCTCTTCTGATTCGTTGTTACCACTTCAGAACTTTTTTATAATAGAAGTTACTAGAAATAAATAATTTTTTTTTTAAATAAGCTTGCGCTAAAAATAATAAAATAATCTTTGCCTTTACAGCTGTTACCATTAAATTACTCGTAGAACGTCATTACCCAATTTATATTATACAAAGAAAGCTTGAAGGTAAATGAAAATAATTCATCTGTGACGTATAACTATAGGAGTTATCAACAAATTCTGATAAAAGATATCGAAGGTTGAAAGATTTTACCCGAACAAACATAATTATATAGTTATACACATACACTGCAAGTCAAATAAAAGCTTGTAAACAGGGACATATCCAACAATGGTCCGACGACGCTGTTGACTACTCCTCTACCTACTCCTCGACTATAGTTTAAGAGCAGGCTCACATTACCGGCGCAAGTCATCAAGAAGGTCATTAGCAGTCCACAGATAATGTTGAGATAAATCTAGCTGCGGAAATGCTGAGAGGCAGATTCCTCAGGGACTAGGGATGGGGCGGTTTTGTCGGTAAAATTAATGTACTTGTCGATTAAAAAAAAAATATTGTGTCTATCATTGGAGTGTTTTACTTCGATAGGCTAAATTTTGATGGCGTAATTGATTTACCTAAGCTTGCTAACATTATTTATGACATTGTATATTAGGCAAAGGTCTACATCTTGTTCCATGCAAAAGTGTATACCTAAGTTAAAAAAAATGTTGAAGCCAAAATGAGACTATGAATGAAAGTGAAACTACACTCCATTGTGTCTGCAACAGTGGCTGTTGAAACATTCCCACAGGCTAGCTGTAAACTCATTAAGTTGATACTGACCAACTCATCTCTAGAGTCCGACAAATAAAGGAACTAAATTAACTTGAACTAACTAACGCAGCTGTCAGTTTTGCTCAAACAATACGTTGGTGGCGCTCTCACTCAACTTAAAAAGAAATTGGACGACTGAAGTAGGTCACGTTGATGATCCTCAGACTTTATTAAAATTACACTTACCTACACACACCTAATAAGGTGTGTGTAGGTAAGTGTATTTTTTTAAAATTCTACGTATTCAAATATTTTTTTTTTTTAATATGGAATATTTTCGTAACATAGGAAAACTGTAGTTTAATTTCTAACCTGACTAAAAATCAATACCTACTTAATGTACAATCTCTGATAAAAAGCTTGTTATTTAACTTGACTGTTGTTTGGCAATAACTTAGTTAACTCAGGACTAGTGAAAACATAAACTTTGAATATCGACTATCGATAAACGATCTATCGATATCGAAATCGACAGTTCGATAGATAAATCTAAGTCTATCGATACATCATTGATTGACTGTACTATTTATGGTTTTATAAGTATAAAAATAATATCGACATCGAAAAATCAACAATCGATAGCCGATGCTTTCCTCATCTCTTCGAACAAATCATTCGAGGCCGGGCGTAAACGCCCCGAATCGGAATTTACTTCGTTTGTAAGATTCGATTGAGCTCAGATGTTTGTTCTCAGTGATTAACTTATACAGTAATGGAGTTTTACGATACAGACGTTACTGCTGATGCTGGGAGCGTAGGATTTGATTTGGGAAAAGGAACGTTTATGCAGACGTACTAGGAATTAAATTAAATTATGTACATGTGTGTGAGGAATTGCCGTATTATATTTGACGATGTTTTGTTCCTTAACTTGAGGATCTTTGGTGGTCCAGACTTTAGTTATAAGCTCACAAAAGCGACGATCAGCATAATCTCCGCCGCCGGTATTCTTTGGATTCTTATAATACCAGGGGTTTGAGCATTTAAACCATTTCTTCATTTAGTACAGCGCTGCTGTGTTTATTGTTTAGGTACATTCGTTTTACGTGATAAGACAATTCTTTCAATCTAACAATTCCTCTCCATTTTAAACTAAAAAAAATTTAAACTTTGGTTGATTTTGTTAGTCAATTATTGGCATTATTAATGTTTGTAGGCAACCAGGTATCACGTGAACTTATCACGCCTTTGTTAAGTATTATATAATACACGAGTAGCTCTGTGAGCTGTAGAGCTCGCGGCCAACGTTGGTCTTTCTACAAGTCGCATTCCTCAACAGATTCTCGTGAAATTTTGTGTGCAGGATCGATTAATACAGATTTTTTTGCCGAGTATTTTACAAAAGAATAATCTATAAATTATCGAATCTAATCACAAAATTTCAAAAAAATCAGTTAAGAATTGCGACCTGGAGAAGGAGACAAAGATCCGGAATTAGGAAATACGAAAGCATATTTGTCGAAGTTGAAGCATAAACGCTTCGCTCGTTAACGCTCGCGCGGTCGACGACGAGTCTAATATCAAGATGCAGGAAATAACACTTATTCGATACCGGTCGTGATATAAACTTATCATTACAGTCTCATTTCAACCGCCATTATAATAAAACTTCAATTCCCATCATTCTGACATTATCTACAAAAATAACCCTACGTCACTCCCTGCGCACCCTCCAACCATCCGTCAGAGCCGACCGAAAAACACGCTTAGGTCCGCACACATCGTTGCTTATGTATGAGAGTGGAATGTTGTGTCGCGTTGAAGCGGTAATGTATGTACAATTTTATCTCGATGCGCTTTCTCCGAATAGATTTGGAGTGACGTAGTGCGGGCTAGGGGAAGGGAGGCAAAGGGCGTGGCGCGAAATCGCAACGTTTTGTATACGATAATGCTTCTTAGAGATCCCTAGAGTTCGTGTCACACAGTCGTGTATGAATGATGGATGGATTGGATGGATCAATATACAAAGGCTTTGTTTGTTATAAATCTGGTGAATACGGCGTAAGTTATTAGCTATTGGTTCGTAGGTTATGGCAGACTGACTCGGTATAGACTATTGTCTACGGTTTAGATTTAGTGTGGTATTATGATGGAATCGCGTGACGTTCTGAAGGTTAGAATTTGCTTGATTATTCGTATTTTCGCAAAGTAGTTGGAGCGCTCACAGACTATACAGTCGGTAGACTGCTCATACTTATTTTCCTATTATGAAAACAACTTTTATGGCGAAAAACGTAGTTAGCATGTTTGCGAATTACCTAGTTATGTAGGTAATCGTTTGTAGCACTACGGTGTAAAAGGAGCCGTTAAGTGCTCAGTTGACTGCGATACATCTCAGTGTAAACTCCCCCTTATATCGTCATGTTAAGGGGAAGTGTTACGTACGTCACTAAAATTGAGGAAACAACGCGTTTTCTCGCGCTTGTGATGATTCAGTATTTTTCAACTGAAAAATTGTAAATGACTGCTTTTCGTAAGTGTACGGCATAAAGGCCAATTCGTACCTCAACTTTGACCTAGCATTGTCGATCTGGCTTTATAATGTTGTTAAATGAAATGGTCGTTACTCTCGTTAACTCTTCGTTGGAAACTCGTTATAAATACGCCGTTAGGTCGTCGTTATAACTCAGAAATCATATTTTTGCTTTGAAGATTTCGTTTATTTTCGCTTCGGTTCACATTACTATTGTACACTTATGTGCATATTATACCCAGATCACTAGTTTACATTAAACACCATTAAAATTTCAGTCAAAAACATTAAGCTAAGCACAGCGTGTATTCTTTCGTGTGTGCGTACTTTTGTGTGCGTGTGTAATAAATGAATTTGAAATTTTTGTTCATTCAAGCATGTCACATGAGCTTTTAGCTGTTAAATTAAATTTCTAATAAACGCAGCTCAATATTTTATTATCATATCAATTTCTAAAAGCAATATTCAAATCTTGAAAAATCACCTATCACGTCTCTTAAGTCGACAACGGCCTTATCATTTCAAACTTGGAAAGAATTTGTGCGTAAGAACCACAGACTAATAAGGAAGCGTAACGAGAAATACTTCATCACATAGAAACAAAACAAACTCGTCTCCAATTTCCCCATACTCCATTACGCCCCTATCTCCCCTAACTGAAGGATTACATCCGATCAAATGAAATCGTTCCGCGTCGGGATTCGAACCGGCACTCACGAGGGGAGAGCCATTACGCTCAACGCTATCTATGGCCCCAATTCTGGCGTAACCGAGATTGCAGGCACTTACTGAGGTAACCTCAAAACATATTTATAAAAAAGATTTATTAGTGTCAAAGTAACAATTCTTAACACAAAAAAAAAAATATTTAAATTTTTTTTTATCTGCTTATCGTCTCTCAGGGATCTCGCTACAAATGTGACGCAAGTCTGAGTAAGTCGCTGAGAGTTTGTGTCTGAATCTCGATCGCGACAGAATCAAGGCCCAGATTGTGACGCGCTCGTTGTAGCTCGGCTTAGTGGGATGAGAATGAGGATTATGATAATTACTATTTAAGAACTAGATGTTTACAAACATAGGGAATACGAGTCATTAAAATAAAGGAGATTATTCTGAAACGGATGTATTTCGGTCCTGCTGAGTACTAGCGCCATCTGTGGAAAATGTTAGAGAAACTAGCTGAGCCTCGCGGTATTTCCCGCGGTGAAATAATATCCTATGTGCTATTCTAGACTATAATTTATCTCTGTGCCAAATTTCATCCAGATACGTTCTGCCGATCTGGCGTGATTGAGTAACAAACAAAAGTCCGACATACCCCGCTCCGCCTGCCCCGGGGTGGAACAGGGATGTGTAAATGCATTACCCCACGACAAAAAAAAAAGGTTGGTTTCTAACTCTTGGTGGCGCAAGACGATCAGCATGACCTCTAATGACTGCAACGGTGGCTCAGTTGGTATTGAACCTGCCTTCTGAGCTTGGGGGCGTGGATTCGATTCCGACCTAGGGCAAACATTCATGTGATGAACATTTGTGTTTGTTCTATGTCTGGGTGTTAAAATATATTTAAGTATGTATTTAATATATGGTTGTATCATATCAGTCTCTGGCCGCCATAGTACAAGCTTTGCTTAGTTTGTGGTCAGGCGACCGTGTGTGGAAAATGTCCCAAATTTATTATCTTATATCTTTAAATGAGCAATTCTTGTATATATATATATATATATATATATAATTGGAATCTCGGAATCGGCTCCAACGATTTTCATACAATTTAGTATAATATATAGGGGGTTTCGGGGGCGATAAATCGATCTAGCTAGGAATCATTTTTAGAAAATGTCATTTTATTCGTGTTTTATCGATAATCAACTCAAACATAAACTTGGAAGAAAAATAACAAAAATATGACTCGTCCTGACATCTATTGGCGAATAATAATACTATTTTTTGTGAGCAACTAATTGCTTTAACGACACAACAGCAGATGGCGTTGTTAAGTAACACGAAGTCAATGAGTGTTTGCTTTGAGGTTAGACAATTGTTTATTTTCCAAAAAAACACAATAAAAAAAAAATACCGAGCAAAGCTCGGACATCCAGGTACTTATTACTAATGATCAGTAAAGTTAACTCCTAGTTAAAAAAATAACCCGAGCAAACAGCCTTTTGGAAAAAGAGTTTTTTCACAGTAAGGGCTTACTGCCAAAAAACTCTTCCAAACCCCCAAAGCATTAATAAAATTACCCCCAAGACTGAGCTTAAGGAAATTGATATCTCAATATACTACTGAAAATTTCATCAAACGTTAATTGTCTGCACCCCCGCGAATTGGATTAAATACCCTTTGCCCGGGGGAACTACCCTTTATTAATGTACTACGCAATCTGGAGGCAAGATTCATCCCGGGATACATGTATTATTAGTTACATTATTAGTTAAAAGGCATTAAGACACACTTTTTCCCCAAATACACAATTTACACTTACCCATGGTATAATCGACCGAGCAAGCGTAAGGGATACTGTCGAAGCTGAAGCAGAGACACTAAGCTTAGTGTCTCTGCTTCAGCTATTCAGTATCTGTCCAGTAGAGCTATTCCTACGCGTGAGATGAGATGAGATTTTATCTTGGTCACTCTCACACCTATGACGTTTCAAACGAGAGCAACAAGGACGAAAAAAGGTGAGATGAAAATCTCAAATCTCCGAATAGGGCCCCAGATCCCCTCAGTTTCTTACCTGTTCTTCTGAGGTGAGGTTCCCTTTCCAAACAAGGCATTTGTTAATAATAATTTATTTTGTTTTTAACCTTAACTTCAACCGTTCCCGTTAGGGCCCTAGAGCAAGCCCCTTCTGGGCTGCCAGGGCAATTCGACGTCCCTCCCTCGGTGACAGCCCAAGCCGAGGCCGTACCTCAGAGGTGCCCTTGCGCTCGTCGCCCATAGACTTAAGCATTTTGAGGCCCTGCGCTATCTGCGGTTGCCTAATGCCCGGTACGCTGTCGAGGCCTCAGTGGTCAACAGCATAGAGTCATTAAAAAAAAAAAAATCTGTCCAGATCTTTGTCTCCACCAGAATCAGTTGAGGAATGCGACCTGTAAGGAAGACAAACGTCTGCTATATTAAAAATAGTAATATACTTCGCTCTATAAAAGATATTGTTTCCAACAATTTCTCCTTTTCCTTTTATTTCATTTCATTCTAAAGATGCGATTTTAACAATGGGACTCGAGACTCGAGCATGCTACTACTGCCTAATCTGCGTTATATATCGGTAGTAGTAAACATCTCAACAGATTAGTTTATAGTTTCTACATCGGCTGCGACTGGCGTAACACTAAAAAACGCACGCATAACAAACAGGCGTTAACACGCCCTATGACCACATCGTCACTTTACATCAGGTGTGTTGTGGTCAAACGTGGGTACATTGAAAACAAATGACGTCACTCTATGTACTACTACGTACGGGTTTTGATTCTTTGGCTCTTTTTCTGTATTAAACTAGTATTTGGCGTAGGGGCGCAGGCCGCACGTATTCCGCGTAGTTTTCTAACTTTAGGGTCTGTGTATTATTCTATTCATTATCATCACGACTTTTCTGACTTTTCGACATTCATTTCAAATGTAACAGAGGGTGAGTCTGTCCCATACACCGGACTTACGTCATCTAGCAGATCTGGAAGTTTAAAAAAACATGTTCGTATAGGCCAAGTGGCTAGCCCCGACTTCAAACTTTTTCAAGGCCTCCCTAAGGTCTCTGACTTAGACTCTGACTTAAACCCTTAAAACCGCTCATAATCACAGACTAAATAACCTGCTAATAATTCTAATATCTCAGAGGTATAAGCCCTCTACGCCATATCCTAACCAATATTATAAATGCGAGAGTTTGTTTATTTGTTTGTTATGCTTTCACGCCTTAACTACTCAACCAATCATCATGAAATTTTGCACACACGTTGTCAGGGGTACATAAAAGGAAAAAGCTGTGTAAAAGGACATACCTTTGATAACATATCGTCATGCCTTTCCCTCGAAGGGGCTAGCACAGGTGAATTAAAATACCCACACTTCACCAAACGATATTTAATCCCAAATATGACAAGGGCGAGCCTGTTGCCATACACCAGGCTCCAGTCCAGTCCAGTCCACCAGGCGACATACGATACATACAAAATGCACATAATAAACAAATTGCTGCGTGCCTTCAGCTGGGATCTCACTCGCTCCTGGCTTGAGAGGCGAGCCTTCTCCAACTAGGCTATCATCGCTAATTCCCGAAAAACATTCCGATTCCTGTGGACCGCGGGTGGAACCGCGGCACGAAGCTAGCTTCAGCACAATACCGCCGACTAAACACCATAAAACATCGAAGCAGGCACGGGCGGCGGTCACGCACGAAACCGATAAAAAAATCGTCGCTTCGTCCAAATGGCTGTCCTGAGTTATCCCCACGATATATGCTGTGAGCTTGGATGAATGAAGCTATGGACATGGCACGCGAGAGACTTGCCTATATGGTGTAATGTTTTATTGTGTATAGAGAGTTGCGACTCATGTGTTGAGTTGTCGTCATGCGACGCAACAGATGAGCGCTCTCGATGTCGCACGTTATAAATCCAAAATTAAGAATCAATGTTTACATATCGATCTAAATTTTTGCTTAAATCTAATGAAAGACATGTTTAAATTAAATTATTAAATTCATTTATTTCAGATAACTTTATATCCATACAATTATAATAAAAAGCAAATTATTATTTAAAAATATTACTAAAAATGTCAGGGAATTTGAAAAGAATAATAATAATAATATAAAATGTCAAAATAGTGAAATCAAAAACATTACAAATTACTAACACAAACATAAAAATACAAACAATATACGAACAAACAAACAGAACACGACAAAACAAAATAAAACTTAATAATTCCGCACAAATGGCACTATCGGAACATGTCTCTTACAACAATGCCACAAGTAAGGGCAGTCCAATCTACCGGCAATCATTTCCAGAATTGCGTTGGAGCTGGCCCGAACTCTGTTTAACACTTTTATTAGTAAATAAAAAAAGTAGCAAGATCATGATAAGCTAGTGACTCTATGAGCTGTAGACATCACGGCCGACGTCTGTTCTCCTCTACGGTGATTAGAAAAGCGACCTGTAGAGGAAGACAGAGATCCGGACAGAATTCGGCCAAACGAAAGCATTTTTGTCGAAGCTGAAGCATGGACGCTTTGCTCGCTAACGCTCACTCGGTCGGTTAAGTAAGATGAGGAGAAAAGAGCATCGTGTCGCGGACTGCAACGCGCGTCCCGTAGCTTATTCGTCCAATACCGTTTGGGGACAAGCAGGGGATTTCCAAGGGGTATCAAGATTTATGTGTTTTAGGCGATTACTTTACAGTTTTCTCATTTCTATCGTAATCCGCGCCATCGTAAATACGAGTGTGGGCGGGCGGCCGCGTTTGTATCGTTCAGTTTAGTCTGAGCATGCACGCAAGCACTTGTGGACACTAACTGTACCAACTGAACACAAAAAAAACACTGCACCGGTCACCGCTCCGTGCGAAATCCAACTTTGACTGTAAAGTCTGAAATTTTGTACTCGTATACACAAGAATAAATTTAAAATTAAAAAAACCCCTGACACCGGTTTCCATTACCACCGATTTTCATCAAACACATAGCTAAGAACACTCCCGACTAATTCACCTTTCGAACAAAAAAAACAATCAAAATCGGTTCATCCTGTTCTATGTCTGGGTGTTAAATATCTATTTAAGTATGTATTTAAAAATATATATGTATGTATATCAGTCTCTGGCAGCCATAGTACAAGCTTTGCTTAGTTTGGGGTCAGGCGACCGTGTGTGGAAAAGTCCCGAATTTGTTATTATTATTATTTATCCTTTGGGGAGCTACGATGCCACACACACACACACACACACACACACTTAACACAGTCAAACTTAGAACAATCCGTCGTTTTTGTGTCGGCGGTTAAAAAAACGCCGGGTGCCTGCGTCTCCGTGCTGAGAAGCGTTAAACGAATTTCTGTCGCTCCGCACACCGCAGCGGGATGCGACGGGAGTATGCTATCTACCTTATTGTGTAAAGATGCTGGCGGTAGTAATCGTATGTCCTCCTGCTTGCTCGTAGACTCGAGTAAGTAGGCGTGAGCGAGATAGCACGCTATGAGCTATAGCATAAGTCTTGCGCAATAAAGCACTAGATCTAATCAATCAAAATTGTATCGCTAATACAATAAGGTGAATAAGAAGAGTTATAATAATAATAAATTCGGGACACTTCCACACGGTCGCCTGACCCCAAACTAAGCAGAGCTTGTACTATGGCTGCCAGAGACTGATATACATACTTAGATATTTTTAAATACATACTTAAATAGATATTAACACCCAGACATAGAACAAACACAAATGTTCATCGCATAAATGTTTTGCCCTAGGTGGGAATCGAACCCACGCCCCCAAGCTCAGAAGGCAGGTTCACTACTAACTGAGCCACCAAGACAGTCAAGTTATAGTACCTGAGTTTGTATATTTGATATGTACAAGGGTGACTGTGTTATTTGATTCTCCCAAATGGATGCACCCTCTACAACAATGAATCCCCCAAGGGATAGGTTTTAAGGGATCTAAGTCGACAGTGTTCAATTTTCTTGTAACGTTTTTACTAGAAAGATTTTGAGGATAGATGTTTTGAAATTTGTTCATTTTTTACGAAGGATTAGGCATGCGTTTGACCATTGATCACGTTTGACCTCCCCTAATGGGAAGCGTCGACGTGATCGAACCTAGGATCCTCTTATTCTATCTTCTTCCTAGATTGCCCAGGAGAAACTTATTCTAAATTTGTTTTTTTTTTAATATCTAACCATTATTACCTACTCGTATTAATAAATCATATATTTTTGTTAAAGGTACGTTCAATTGTCCGCCTGCGTAAATTTCGTCAGAATATACTACTTTGAATATCTATATATGTAAGTATAATAATAATAATAACTAAGGTTCATGTTGCGGCTGAAGTTACGAAAACGGGTAAACCTTGCTTACCTTGAGATTACCCAGCCAATCCTACATTAACCTAGGCATATAGGTAAATGTAGGATTGGCTGGGTAATCTCCGTTGGCTAGGTAATGTCAGTTTTGGTAATAACAACTGAGTGAAATAATAGTAAGCTAGGTTTTCTTTGAAAGCCAGAAATCTTGACAATTTCCATCCATCCAAGACTTTTCTCCTGAGACTAAAACGAGTAAGCCTCCCGAAGGGATAAAAGTTTTTATTTTAAACTTGATCGCTGACCGTGTCTGAGTAGAATGACAATGTTTATACACAACAACTGCTAAAACGTTATTTATTTTTGGTAGTATTCTGGCTATCTAACGAGCTTCGGTAACCCAGTTAAACCCTAGAACTTCTTGTATGTAGCATTATCCTTAAAAATACATGCCACAAAATCATTGTGTTCTAAAAGAGTACGTAGGAATTATAATAAAAAGTTCTAAGTATTTTTTTAACGTTGAAATTTGTATTGCTTTAAATATATAAAAATAAAAGCCTACAGTAACACTGGGCGAATATAAAAAAAGCTTTACATTTCGAAGGCTGCAAAGGTCGCGAAGCCAATGGGTCGTAAAGTATTATTGCATCAAATTCACGCACGACACGACTCATGATTTATTTCTTCCTACAGTTAATCAACTTGAAAATCTTTCCCAGTCATTACCTCCCCTCTTTTCGCCTTCACTTTAGCCAATGACGGAATAGTCAATTTTCATACTTAAAACGGTAACACAGATAATATGAATGACTTTAGTATTTTGAATGCAACAATTTTGTGAATTGGACACATTGAGATTGAGAGTGAGGTGTACTGAGCATACACTCAGTGTGAGTTCGTATGTGTGTGGTTTGTGTGAGTGTGTGTTTGTTTCTTCTTCACGCTGAAGCAGGTCAATTGATTTGGATAAAATTTTGATATGTTTCATCAATCTTGTAATAATTCGTGATACTTTTTATTTCGGAAGTAATCGTGGTTTATTTATTTCATTTTTTCGTAGAACAGCAAGCAAAATGCGGATCCAGCCAAATATACCATTAAGTCATCCTAAAGTTGGGAAGAGAGCGATAAGGCCGCCAGTTTTTAACGGCGGCGTTTATTATACTTTTTTTTACATTTCTGTTGTATTAAGTAGAGAATTATTTGTTACTAACCGTGCTCCGCGGTGTTACTCGCTGTTAAAAAGATACTAAGCTTATGTGCTATTTCAGACTAATAATCTCTGTTCCAAATTTCATCCAGATTCGTTCAGCCGTTGGCGTGATTGAATACCAAACATCCATCCATACATCCAGCCTCATTTTCATATTTATAATATAAGTGTGACCTACCTATCGCTTTAACCAATCATAGATAGATAGATAGATAGATAAACTCTTTATTGTTCACACCACAGATAACAAAACAACAAGAGAAAAATAATGATAAAACTTATTAAATAGTGTAACAACAATCATAGGAGAGTTATAAACTTCTTCTTTCAATTTGACTCGGTTCTAACGAATATGACGTAGTAACTCGTAACTATGTAGTAAACTAATGGCTGGAAAAGTTAACACTACATCGAGTTACAAGATACTGTCTGAATTGTGGCGCAGCGTCGAACGATCCAGAACAGAGGGGGTACTGTTCGTTCTCGATTAAACTGACTCAACTCAATTTTAAGGGTACACAGATATCTTTCATAATAACTAACACCGGCCCAAAAAACGACGAGGTGTTATACGTTTGACGTGTCTGTCTGTGTATGTGTGTGTGTTTGTTACTTCTGTAAGCTCAAATTGATGGACGGATTTGAATGGCATGGCATTATAACGGCAGGTTATATCCCTGAATTAACAAATATACTACGTTTTAATAGGGGTTATGACGCTACGGAGAGCAATTATTATTTAATAATGTGGTAATGTTTATATGCAGGAGGTAATCTCCGGTTAAACTTATTCGATACTGTTTAGTATATTTCACTAATAAAAAGCTACACAATCACTACCCATGGGCTATAAAACGTGAGCTATGCTGCGAGCATGCAGCTTCTATGAATAAATAAGACATTCACATTTCCAGCTATTCATTATGACGATCGTGAAATTTAGGGAGAATATGAACTGTTCCAGAATTTCCACTACTTTGCGGTTTATTACACCCGACTTAATGCAATCCGATATTGTAGTTTTCGTCTAGTCCCTTAGCTAGATGTCTTACGTTTCTTGATCTAATGCAATCGAGAAACTAAAGTAACCCCTCAGAGGGGAGAAACAGGATAAAGAGATTAAACTCGACGCAACGTGTCAAAATGAATCATCGCCGAGCAGATAACTGGCGAAAATCGTGCGACTCAGCGAGTTTTTGCAGTAGCCCCTCTAAAGCGGCCTATAGACTCCGCGAGAATCTTTCGAGAAATTAAAAAAAAGTACGAGATTTACGTCGCTTGACCGAATGACCACTTTTGAATTTTGTTGGTATTTTTCAACCCAGTACAATTCGAAGTTAGACATCACCAAGTTACAACATCACATGTGTGTTTTTGTGTAAACGCCGAACGATTGCCCCGGCCTATGACATTTGACATGCAGCCGAACATAGGTGATATAACCTTCTATATAAATAAAAATGTGAATGTGTGCGCATAACTAGCGAACGACAGCGCTAAGTTGGATAATTTTATTTTTCTTGCATTCGTTATTATCAAGACAAGGTTTGTAAACAAGAAAATGTACGTATATTTTTTAATAAATAATGATGATACGAAGTTCGCCGGTTCAACGTTCATAATTATTTTGTTGACCTTTGCGTATCAAAAACATAAAAACTTAATTTCCTTTTGCATTTAAATTGTACTTAAATAAAAATGTCAAGCCTCAATATTTTTTTAAAGCTTAAAAGCTACTTTAAAGTTCGAAGTTCTCAAACGTATTTCGAGAATTGAGGAACACATGGCGACTTCTCGCAGCGTCTGTAGCCGGCATTACAGCCTGAGGGGCCGTCCGGACCCCTCAGGGGCAGGATCTTGGATCTTGTTATGAAGATTTAGGTGTTTGGTGTTATTTTAGAGGTTGCCAGAAACCCCATAGTTTCTTTCCACCACCGGGAGATTGTGTTGCTGGAAGATAGTAAAAGGAAAGCAAGGTTGTGTTTTATTGCACACTTAGAAGATACCTACACTTGCTTATAAACAAAAAATAGAAAATCCAATGACTTTTTGACAGAAGAAATAACATTTTTTTTTCTTAACAAATGGTTTACTTTTTGGGTAAAGTTAAACAAGTCAAGTTTTACTTAAATCACTTCAATACGAATGTTGAATGCTATAAATAAACTCTGTGGTTTATTTTAAACTCAATGGCTTGTTACTCATTTTCTTCTTAAAAAAAAATACATTCCACGGACCGCGGGGGACCGCGACTTTTGTTAACTGGTATCATAATTATTATTATTTAAGGGAAATACAGGTAGAGAGGGGTTTGTTGTCGAATGTTACTAATTTTAATACACTTGTGTTTTGGAGAGTGGCGTAGGTTTTAAACATTAACAAAAATTTGCACACTAATTATTGGTTATCTTAAGTGTTAATCTATCACTCGGTGTGTTTCTTTCTTAATAAATTATGCCAACTTAAAGCATGCTACGCAATGAGCTACGATGCTACGCAAAGTGCTACGAACTCAACGTAACATGCTACGCCAAAAACTTCACCCAAGTCTGAATTCAAAATAGCTCTTTCAATTCGAAAAACTTGGAAATACCTATCAGAAGAAAAAGTCAATTTCACAGATATCCTATCTACTATCTTATTCAAACAAAATAAGATTCTAGAAATACTGAGTTTTCTTCCCTATGATTGAAACCAAGGACTCTTTGCCCTTCAACAACATTACTTGCGTAGCTGGGTGTACCCGTACCAGCTAAGCTTAAAGTCTAATTTCCCTTGATTGGATCGCTTTGTAATTTTGTGAACAGGCGCTTGTCTAAATTGTATCGTATTTGGAAGGGTTAAAGTTCCGTTTCAAATAAAGGTCACAGTCATTGGTCATGTCTTTTGCACGGCTAGGTTTGTGTGCGTTTCGGTTAGACCTTATTTTGCTATAGTTTGGGTTCGATTTGAATTGTTTTGGTTTTGGATAATGTGGTGATGCGGAATCGCTTTGTTTCGCGCAAATTGGGTCACGTCTTAGAGGCATCGCTGCATACAGCCTCCTGTAGTCTGGGAGACAACGTGTAACAAGTTACATAATAAAAGAAAAACAAAAACCCGGCTGCAAAATATTGTACCCTATGTCACTTCCATTATCAAAACGATTCAAATGACACCTCACATGTCGAAATACATCACGCTGTTTAGGCTGTAGGCCGTGCCAAAGAAATACATACAAATACATTCATACATACACTCGGAAAACATAACGCTCCTTCTTGCGCAGTCGGGTAAAACATTCCTTAAGGATAAGATAACTAAAAGATGTCATGTTTCGTGACGCTTAAATAACCACTACATAAAAAACCTCATGTCTCTCAGGTCTTTTTAAATTTGTAAAAAAAATGAGATCGAAACAGACCAAAGACGCGTGCGAAACGTGAAGAAACGTGCGAAGAAGCTCATTGGCAACGACTCTCTTGTCCAGGCCAAACTTCAAAGTTTGGATCATCGGCGCAAGGTTGCTAGTCTATCGGTTTTTTATCGGATACATTTCGGGGAGTGTGCATCTGGTTTGCATGACCTTATTCTCCCTAGCCCGTTCTTCTATAAAGGAACCAAGAGTACAAAAAAGCGGCATCGTTTTATGGTCGACATACTCGTACCTACAACACGCACGAAACGCTTTGGTTCCTCATTTCTCATACGGACCGCTAGAGTGTGGAATACTCTGCCAGACTGTGTGTTCCCTGACACTTATAATCTGGGTGTCTTCAAGTCTCGAGTGAATCGGTTTCTTCTAGGCAAGCGTGCTCCATCGTAGGCCGCATCACTGCTTATCACCAGGCATGTTGGCGGCCAAACGCAAGCCTATTATGTAATAAAAAAAAAAAGAAAAAAAAGACTTTCACGACTAAAAAAGTTTGTAAGAATGGATGGATGGATGTTTGTTACTCTTTCACGCCAGAACGACTGAACAGATCTGGATGAAATTTGGCACATAAATAGATTATAGTCTAGAAAAGCACATAGGATACTTTTTAACCGCGGCGCGGGTTAAACTGCGGGGCGCAGCTATAGCAATTTATAATAAAAAAAATAACAAAAAAAGACACGTGTAAACAAATGATCCCTTAGCTCCCAGTCTAGGAACTAAAGTAATTTATTTACTAGCGCCGCGTTGATTCAGCCAGTGGAAAATTACATTTACCCGTTGTCTGTGATGTATTTGTTTAGGTAAACCTTTTTATCTCCAGATGATCCCAGCAACTTTGATACGAGACTTCGGAGGACGTATCTATTTTATTTATTCATCTAAGTCACCTTTTGTTGGTTTTTTTTTTCGGGGGAAAAGTTTTAGAACTTTTTGTAACAGAGGTGTTCAACACCCACACTTCGCCGGACGATATTCAGTCCCAAATGTGACTGGTGGTGAGCCTGTCGCTATACACCGGGCTCCAGTTACGCAGCAAATGACATTAAATACGCACATATGTTCACACAGTGAACAAATTGGTGCGTGCCTTCGGCTGGGTCCGAACTCGCTCCATCTAGCTTGAGAGGCGAATCTTCTCCGACTGGGGTATGAAAAAAATGATATCATACAAGCTTTTGCATAGATTTGTAAAGACGTGGATTTTGGATTAATGGTTTATGATAGTCTGACCGAGTCGTGAGTTATCTATGCTAAGCTGGCAAAATATTTAAGTGATTTGATCTCGTTGAGATGTGAATTTGGTCCCCCTATCCATTAGATTAATAAACCAATGGAGTTTATTTCGTTTGTTTCTTCTTTTGGCACACTCAACATACACCTGCTTATTTTCATATTTACAATCTCAGTTTGAAGTGTGAAGAGCACAATGAACCCCTTCGGGATTAGCATACCCTTTCCGAACAGCCCTGCAACGTGCGAGTAGAGATGATCACGTACGCGTTATTACGTTTACGTTTACACAATGGTGATTTAAAGAGATAGATGTGTCCCTTCCGTGCTAAAAGAGAAATCCCAGAAACCAACTTATTTTTTTTTTTGAACCGTGGTAAAAAAAAAGAAGTTAGTAAGAAGCGATGATAGCCTAGTTAGAGAAGGCCTCTGAAGCCAGAGGGAGCGGGTTCCAACCCAGTCGATGGCACGTACTAATTTGTTCATTGTGTGAACATATGTGCGTATTGTATGTCATCTGCTACATGACTAAAGCCCAGTGTATGGCGACAGGCTCGCCCCCTGTCACATTTGGGACTGAATATCATTCGGTGAAGTGTGTGTGTTGTAAGTTTTACACATCTGTCAGCGCCCTCGGGCGATATTTAAGTAAAAAGTACACCATGTCCTTTTCTGTACCCCTGACAACGTGTATGCAAAATAATATCATGATAATCGATTGAGCAGTTAAAGCGTAGTAAAGGCGTGAAAACGCAACAAACAAACTCACTTTCACATTCGTAAGATTAGTTAAGATAATACCTTCGTTTACGTAGTAAGTAACTATTTAAAAGAAATAGTTAACAAAGAAGTGACATTATTAAAAGGAAAACCAAAAAACTCGGCAGCAAAAATATTGTACCCTATGTCACTTCCACTATCAAGACGATTCAAATGACAACAACAACAACTCTTTATTAAAGACATAAAATAATTACAATAGTACTTAAATAAGGCTTAACTAAGTTTTTAATGGCTCCTCACATGTCGAAATACATCAAGCTGTTTAGGCTGTAGGGCGTGCCAAAGAAACCTCATACATAAAGACATCAAGAAAATATTTACACACATACATCCATACATACCTACTTACATACACTCGAATAACAAAGCCCTCCTTCTCAGTTCTTCTTCTCTCCTCAGTCGGGTAAAAAAGATAATTCCTGGCGCTAAAATTAAGTCTCATTTTATTTCAAGCATTTTATTGAAAATATAAGTCAAAACGTTGGGTGTCAAAGTGTCAGGTGTCAAATGGAAAAAGATAAAGTAGACTTATTTGGAGCGAATAATTTTAATTGGCCAATATTTCTAGCAATTAATGAGATGGAAACTACAGAACTCCAAATGGAGTTTTATTTAAAATTAATTATTTATTGACGATAATTCTAATCTTAACTTTAAAAGTTCAATAAACAATACAACACTCTTATTCAAGTCACTGCAGACATGTAAAAACTGAATCAAAATCGGTTCATCCGCTTGGGAGCTAATAAGACCGGCCTTCGCACCTATATTAGAATGTTTGTTTAATTGTACATGTTACTAGCTGTTGCCAACGACTTCGTTCGCGTTTATTCAGAAAAAAGTATCCAAAAACCTTACTCAGGTCAGTTCAGCCGCTTAGCCGTGAAAAGCCTACAAACAGACATACAGAGTTCCTTTAGATTTTTATAATATTTTTTTGGAAGTATGGATTGTTATGACGTCACAAATAGACACACAGATACAAACCCCACACTTACAGCACCCCTCTGCTATACTTCGAAGGTTAAAAACAAGAAAAGTTCCTTGGTAGGTTTTGAGAGAGATAGCGCTTGTGAGCGAAGCGTCTGTGCTTCAGCTTCGACAAAAATGATTTCGTAGGTCCAAATTTTGGATCTTTGTCTTCGTATACAGGTCGTATTTCTTAACCGTTTCTTGTGAATATTTAAATACATTTTTAAAGTGATATCGTGGCCATTTTGAAAAATTGCTAAAAACTTATGTTTCAAATTGTTCAAAAACACAAAAAAAAAATTGCATCTCACAGAGCCACTAGTATTAAATCAGAATTAGTAATTACTAGCTGCGCCCCGCGGTTTCACCCGCGGTTAAAAAGTATCCTATATGCTATTCTAGACTGTAATCTATATCTGTGCCAAATTTCATCCAGATCTGTTCAGCCGTTCTTGCGTGAAAGAGTAACAAACATCCATACATCCATTCTTACAAACTTTCGCCTTTATAATATTAGTAGGATAGGATCTGTGTACTTTCATTTTGGTTGGAAGAGATCGCTCTTAGGCCACGGTTTCTCAGCGGGCGCGGGCAGCGGCACGGAAACGCTGGATCGCATACAGTTCCATACTAACCTATGCATTGAAACGCGCCGTCATCCACTGCCAGGTATAGTTCCGAGTCAAAAATGGTCACGTGGGCAACACGCAGTGACGTCATTCGATGCTCTAGCAAGACCGAAATAAGTCATTCACAAATAGTTCGAAAGAGACGATGAAGATGACGAATGACGTCACCAGGTGTTGGCTCCCGGCATAGTAGACCTTGCTTGTTTGGATCATCCTCCGCGCCTACTGACTAGAGACCGAGGACTAAGCGATAAGGCCGTCAATATTACACTAGTTTTAAATATTATGATTCTTTGGGTTTATTAACTAAAATGTTTATCTATCTATCAAATTTGTCCTTGCAGAAATGACGTCACTGGCACATCACATCAATTCTGTGCCATGATTACTCAAAGTCAAAATATTTGTAATTATACATTTGGGTATCGAAAATATACGTAATGAATGTCAAATTTATAAAAACGACTACCGACTTGTTCGAAAAAAGAGCCACTACTCATAGTAGGAAAGTGACGTATCTTGTATTTTAATAACATCATAGGTTAGATCCAATATCCAAGGTATTGGTGCTACGTGACCGATCTTCGGTTTTTTACGAGTCAAATGTTTTGACGGGGTTTTATTGGAATAGCTTATTGAAGTTAGAGTAGCTTAGTGGTTGCGCGGTCAGGAGCTGCCTAGAGAGGTGCGGGTTCGAATTAGGCAAACTTTTTTTTTGTTAAATTAATGTCTTTTTGTAATCTTTTACTTGCTTAATACTTTAACTGATAATTTAAATGAAACTTTTTTTCGAATTTTATTTTATTGTGCTTGTGTTGGTCCAGGTAGGATAGAAATTCCCCGAGGAGGTGGATGATGACGATGTGTCTGGTGTTCGACACATCGTCATCGAGAGGGAGAGAGCGCAGGCTCGAGGTGGTGCCCGAAGGGGCTGGCGCTGTCGGGGCTGCGGAGGAGTCCGAAAGCGTACCCGTAGCCCCGACATTTTGCGCCGAGGTGGAACACCCTTGGGTTTTTAGTGGGTAGGCCGTCAGTGGCGGGATTCCCACATAACCACTCTGTGCCCGCACCCGGGGCTGTTGGTGGTATCCATAAAGGATTTTCCCAAGGTGAAAAAAAAAAAAAAAAAGGTAGGATAGAAATCAATCTAGAAAGTTAGCGGTGAAGTAGCAATTTTTTTTATTGTTAAAGTAGTTATAAGCCAAATTTATTTACATACAAAAGCATCACACTAATTACACTTAAACCAAATTATAATTAAAAAATAATTAAAAAAATAGTTTTGAAAAACGTAAAGTGGATGGATGCATGCTTGTTACTCAATCACGCCAGAACGGCTGAACGGATCTGGGTGAAATTTGGGACATGGATAGATTATAGTCTGGAATAGCACATTATGCTACTTTTGACCCACGGGTAACACCAGGTCAAAGTTAGTGTTACTATATTTTTGATGAAAACGATCCCGGGAACATCTAAACCTAAAATATTTGTCTCGTCACAAGAATCGAACCTCCACCTCACTCGCGCCCTTTAACCACTAAACCACGCGTGTTCTCACGTTTCCATTAAACCAAACCAACCAGCAGCCTCCCAATCCTGTACAAACAGTACTCGGGCCTTATTCTGAAGCGTACGATATAATCTCGAGTACAGCCGATCTTGTTATAAAGACTAGTGGCTCTATGAGGTCTAGACCTCGCGGCCGACGTTTGTCCTCCTACAGGTCGCATTCTTCAAACAATTCTTGTAGAATTTTAATGTCAAAAATGTTTATGGGACCACCTCTAAAGTATGATCCATCCTTACTAAGTTTTCCCTAAAAGTCCCACATCGATATCCGCGTCATAGAATGTCGAAAATCTTTAATATCCCACAATCCAAAACCAACTTGGCACACAACTCTCCGTTATACAGGGTATGTCGTACGTACAACGAAATTAACGCCTCCACGAACGACATTGATATATTTCACGACTCCTTAAAATTATTTAAGAGCAAAGTATCAAAAAAAAAAAACAATTACAAACAATCAATAGTTATCATTTTAAACCATCTAATCTATTCTTGCTAGTGTGTATATATGTTTATTTATTTATGTAAAATGTATTTATATTTTATTTCATTTTTCTCTTGCTGACCTGTCTGTGATTAAAGAATTTGTTTATTTTCAAAGATACGTAATTATGATGTTAAGATAGAAATAAAAATACTCACCACCTTCCTCATTGCGAATGTTGTGAATACCTATTATGGGTATACATATCAGAACTGTTCCTATTAGCTGTAAGAAAACTTAAATTGTTTAATATGTATACTGTTGGTATTCTTTAATAAATAAATAAATGATCTACCAAACAAAAACATAATCATTAAAATCGATTCTCGATTGGCGGAGTTATCACGTAATTTACGTAAAAAAAAAAACGTACATTCGCATTGAGAACCTCCTCTTTTTTGGAAAATTGCGTAGCTGTTGACATTAAATACGCACATCACAGAGCTAGAATTAGGCTTCAGATCCTAAGTTGTCCAAACTTGGAGACCGTTTTACATAATACTATGTTTGAGAACCTTCTTCGACTACTTTAGACACTAATGGAGATTTACCCAGAGTGTGACTACCATACATCACCATCTATACAACGTGTTGCTTTGCATCCCCGCGGAATTTGAAGAGATGGGTGAGTAGACTGCCTCGGTGGCTCAGTTGGTAGTGAACCTGCCTTCTGAAGTGGCGTGGGTTTGATTCCCACCTAGAGCAAAATTTAATGTGATGAACATTTGTGTTTGTTCTATGTCTGTGTGTAAATTATCTAAATAGGTATAGTATTTAAAAAATATAAAATATCAGTCTCTGGCCGCTATAGTACAAGCATAACTACAACCTGGGTATCTTCAAGGCTTGAGTGAATAAGTACCTTCTAGGTCGTCGTGTTTCATCTTAGACCACAACGTCGCTTAACATCAGGCGAGTTGGTGGTCAAACGTCGACCTATTCTAGATAAAAAAAAAAGCTTTGCTCAGTTTGGGGTCAGACGACCGTGTATGCAAGCGTCCCGAATATTATTTATTCAGTTATATTCCACTAGCAGACACGAATAAACTATGGGCCAACCTTGAAATCGAGAGAAAAAAAACAGCTATTCCATACAAAAAAATCGCAATCGTCGACAAAATGTATGAAACAGCTGCTTGTTTTTTCTAGATTTCGAGGTTGCCCCATAGTTGATTCGTGCTCTGCCAGTAGAGTACTGTATACCTCTACAAATTCCGCGGTAATTCAAAACAACAGTTTGTACAACATCGGCCAATCTGATCAGTGATCAGGTAATCCTAAAGTCATAGAGACATAGCGTCAGCTGCGACAAAAATACTTAATCAGTGATCACCAATCACTGATTAAGTATTTTTGTCGCAGCTGACGCTTCGCTTGGTAACGCTCGCTCGATCGTTTTTTTTTAAATCTTTTTTAATTTTTGGGACTTTTGTTTAGAACATGTCAGTACTATTATAATATTATTTATCCTACTAATATTATAAACGTGAAAGTTTGTATGTATGGATGGATGGATGGATGGATGTTTGTTACTCTTTCACGCCATAACGGCTGAACAGATCTGGATGAAATTTGGCACAGAGATAGATTATAGTCTAGAATAGCACATAGGATACTTTTTAACCGCGAGTGAAACCGCGGGGCGCAGCTAGTTTATAATATAGATAATATAATATTCTAATATGGACATGGTCTGAAATAAATGATTATTATTATTATTATTTAACAAAACTATTAATTAAATAATTAAAAAATCGCAAACAACAAAAAACAAAATTAGATACGGTCGATTATTGTCGTAGTTCACGTCAACTTCGAAACCAAATCCTTCTTCTCACAGTTTTACGGTATTTTCTTAAATCACCTAACTTGGTTAGGAAACTTTTGAATCAAAAACATTTCTCTAAAAATATTGGAAAAATACACAGAATTTTTCTCGAAGTTTTTACAAAGAAGCTGACGGTAAAATAAAAATACGCGGAGAACATTCTAGCACATTATTGATGCCTTTCTTATGAGAACGCTTTAACCTGCCTTTATGTGAACTAATCACGAAACCATCAAAGAAATTCACACCGACTTCCCTTAAAAATAAGCTTCATAATCCCTTGTAAAAATATTTGACCTCTGCGTTATGTAAGTTTGAACTTTGTCCCATTTGGAATAAGGCGGGAAATCAATTGATTTAGCAATCGAGTGTCTTTGTTAAACATAATCGTGGGAAATTCAGAAGCATTGTTTTTCTTGTCTTAGGTCTGTCATAGAATAAATAGCAGTACAAGTTCAGTGAACTGACATGACCGAGCTGTACACGAAGCAAAGTGTCTTAGGGGATCCGTCCACCTGCAAGCTCAGAGAACAAGTAACATTATTAGAAGAAAGACAAAAACCCGGCTGCAAAAATGTGTACCCTGTCATTTATACTATAAAGAGAATTCAAATGACACCTCACATGTCGAAATCCATCAATCTGTTTTTAGTGCCAAAAAAACCTTATACGTACATACATACATACATACATACACTCGATAAACATAACCCACCTTCTTACGCAGTCGGGTAAAAATGAACTTAATCTAGTAGGATGGTCAAATTAAGTAACGTTTTGGTTTGAACTGTTACTTTGCTTTTTTAAAAAGATTTCTAATTTGAAATGGCTCATAATAATAATAGTTTCCATACAATTAATTGAATGAATGTTATAGGAATGCATAGAAACCAAGATATATTGATGATAATTTAGCAAAAAGATTATTTAATTCATTTTATAACATATTTAATACATCGGATGTAGTATCTTTGTTTAGAATTTTATCATTAGTAAATCAAAAATTACATTTTCTATTGCATGGACCCGAACAATCGTTTTTAGCAATAATATCAGCTGCTGCTTTTTCAGCAAGAGCCAGAACAGCAGCATTTATGTTTCCACCAGGGACAAACGGTATGATGCTAGCATCGACCACTTTAAGGTTAGAGACCCCTTTCACAGACAAATGGGTGTCCACTACAGTCCCAAGGATAGCAGTCCCCGAGTAATGCCACAAAGTCGTGGACATAGCCAGTACGTAACACTCGAAATACTCCTTGCTAAACTTCGTGAATTGCTTACAGAGTCCCAAATCATAAAACTTTGCGTTAATTTTCTTGAAATATTTCGTTTTCAGAAGCTGTATTGTATTAGCCATGCATCTGCCTAGTAGGACAAGATCGCTTTTGTTCCTGAGATAGCCGACGTCTATTATTGGTTGGTCGTTTATATCTGTAGTGTTGAGCAGTAGTTCGCCTCTTGACGCTGGGCGCGTTATCAAAATGATTGGTATCAAGACTCTTCGGTTAACATTAGCCTCATACCAGGATTGACAGATTTCTGTTGAATACTTGAACACATTTAGGCACAACCCCATCAAGCCTTGGTTGTTCTGATAGAACAACAGGTTGATTCCTTGGCATTGCGCAAAGTTTGCTGTCTTATTGTCCAAATTGACATAGTTACAAGTCACTGGAGTCGGGAACCTGGCGGGATCTACGCCAGGAGTTGGCGAGGAATCCTTTTCTAACCCGTAAACCAAGCTGGCTCCGACATGGTCTTGCAAGTTTTTCCCAACAGGCAAGTCGACGATGACTGGTATTTTCTTTTCTTTCAAGTGATCGGCTGGTCCAACTCCCGAAAGCATTAGCAATTGGGGAGATTTTAAGGCACCAGCTGATATTATAACCTCCTTCGAGCTTTTTGCTGTGTAAGAGCGTCCTTTATACGTAAACTGAACACCGATAGCCACTTTTTCCTCATTAAATAATATTTTCGTCACCAAAGCATTACTGAGAACGTAAAAGTTTTTTCGGTATTTCGCTGGATAAATATATGATACTAGTCCACTCTGCCTGAATTTCTCACTGTTTTCGTAAAGAGGCTCAGTTACTCCAAGCGTGTCATTGTTGTTTGTGTCGATCCGTATTTTGTATCCTATTTCGGCAAAGGAGTCCAGGATTGGTTTGTCCAAACATTCGACTTGTCTCTTTGTGATCACAGGCCCGTTATTGCCGTGGTATTCTCCGAAGAGTTTTCTGATGGGGTTGTCTTGAAGGCATTCGCTTTTCTTAAAGTATTTCAAGAGGCTTTCGTAGGACCAGGCCGAGTCGTTTGCAGCTGCCGCCCAGAAATCGTAGTCGCTTGGAGCGCCCTGGACATGGATCTCATGCTGAATGTGGCTAGATCCTCCGAGCATCTTCCCCGCTGTTAAACCTGGGACTTTGCCCTGCATGTTTTGATGAGTGTAGTTGTCATTGACACCTGTTATATTGTACTCGAATTTCGTTCGAGGAGCGTAGGGGAAAAGACCCAGTAACTGAAAAAAAAAATCAATAACTAATTATTTAGAATTGACGACACTCTTAGCAAATTGGGAAATATTCATTTATTTACCCTAACTAATACAAAATTATAGCTTCGGAATAGTTATATAGAGTTTTGCCTTTTTCGATGGAAATAAAAAAGAAAAGAAAGAAAAAGATAGATCGCTGTATAACTATTCCGAGGCTATACAGCGCCATTTAATAAGGGGTGAATAGACAGCTAACTTACAAGAGTTTCTATGGAAGGGCATCCTCCTGCTTCTAGTAGCAGAACAGTCCTCGAGGAACAGTGCAGTGAGTCTGTTGCTGACCACCGACCCTCCCGTGCCGGCGCCCACGACGATGTGCTCGAAGGTGAGGGACGCTGAAAACAATATTAGACTTTTTAGCTAATTTTACTTTTTGGGTTTGAAGAGGAGGAGGAGGAAAGGAAGTGGAGAAGAGGTGTCAGGCAAGTGGCCGGCCGTAAAACCAAAGCCCAAATCTTGAACAGCAAGGATGATGCCATTGATGGATTCACTCGGTAACGTACTGTACCGGCCACATTTGAGTTAGATAAGGGTAGGAAGAAGAAGTTTTTTTTAATGGAACTAAAAGCGGTGACCTCTTCTGTAGAATGCGCGTATTGTATTTCTTCTGTATTGCGTTGCAGTTACAGAAGAAATTTAAAATAAAATTGGCTCGCAATCTTTAGGATGTTTTTGTAGTTACGTTGAGTTGGTGACCGTAATTTATTTTTAATAATTGTACTGAATTGTTTTATTTTCTCGAAATCGAAGTGAAAAGTAGAGTGTAACAAACGGGGCTAAAACCCATTGTAACTCGGTTTCTATTTATTCCTTCGCTAAAGCTTGAGTGTAACTACCTCATTTATTAAGTCATTCTAGCTCCTTGTATAACAATCAAATAAAGGTATGTATATTACTTATATGATGTACTTAGAGCGATGATAACCTGCCGGAGAAGGCCCGACTCTCAAGCCAGAGGGAGCGGGTTCAAACCCAGCCGACGGCATGCACTAATTTGTTCATTATGTGAACATATGTGCGTATTGTGTGTCATCTGCTACATGACTGGAGCCCGGTGTATGGCGACAGGCGCGCCCCCGTCACATTTGGGACTGAATATCGTCCAACGAAGTGTGGGTGTTGTATTACACCCACTCCCCCACTCTGCCAGCTCCCTCGTGGGAAAGGCGTGACAATATGTTATGTACTTACTGATTTCTTCAATCGGAGCGTCGAATGGGCATAGAAACCCTCCAATCTTAAACGTCTCGAATGAACTCAGTACCGTCTGCGCCGCAAAAATGGCCTGCAATGCTGCCGCAGCTTCTCCTGCCATTTCTGAAACTTGTTGAGGCAATGCTGCCGCAGCTTCTCCTGCCATTTCTGAAACTTGTTGAGGCAATGCTGCCGCGGCTTCTCCTGCCATTTCTGAAACTTGTTGAGGTAAACATTTAGTGCTGTTTGTATTAAAACTACCCGCGGTTTTATCCGCAGTAAAAATATTTCATATAAGCTATTCCTGTTATATGTATTTAGACTATATTACATACATATATATTTAAGCTTTCGCTTTAGGCGATAAGGTCGCCCTTGTACTGCCGAAAAATGTATTTTAGTTTTTAAGATTTTCATGTAGTTTTTGGTGTGCAATAAAGATATATTGTATTGTATTGTATTGTATTGTATTGTATTGTATTGTATTGTATTGTATTGTATTGTATTGTATTGTATTGTATTGTATTGTATTTAACTGCCTCGGTGACTCAGTCGGTAGTGAACCGGCCTTCTGAGCTAGAGGGTGTTGGTTCGATTCTCATCTAGGGCATCCATAATGAGAATGATTTTCAAAATTGTTCTTCGGTTAAACTTTCGTTGGTTGTTTCTTCTACCAGTTGTATTTTTTTGCACTTGATCATCATAATTCTTCACATCAAACTAGGTACAAAAAATACTTGTTTTTGGTAATTTTGTGTAATACGGGGCTTTATGTATTTTTACACCTAAAACACTGCAGCACTTTTTATGTAAAGTCAAAGTCAAAGTCAAAATGTTTTTATTCAATTTAGGTATCAAAGGTAAAGATACACTTATGAACGTCAAAGTTATTTAAATAGACTCGACCGCCTTGTTCGGACAAAAAGCCTCTACTCAGAAGAACAGGCAAGTAAGGCTGTAATAATATAATAATAATATTCAGGACACTTGCACACATGGTCTTCTGATCCCAAACTAAGCAAAGCTTGTACTATGGTGGCCAGAGACTAATATACATACATATGTACATATATATTTTTTGAATACATACTTATATAGATAATTAGCACCCAGACATAGAACAAACGCAAATGTTGCATCACATGAATGTTTGCACCTAGTGCAAACATTCATGTGATGAGGTAAAATAAAAGTAAGGTTTAAATAATTAACTAGTACCTCGGTGAGCTGAATACTTCGCGGCCGACAGTGGAGATATGATTTACGTAAAAAAAAAATACCTCGAAAAAAAATTGTCTCGACAAAAAAATCTAACTAGATAAAGCTAACTATGTTAGATTTTTTTTGTCGAGACAATTTTTGGAATATAGATAAGATAAGTAGATAAACTCACAACAATTTGAGAGAATCGGTTGAGAAATGCGACCTTAGGAGGAAGGCAGCCAGACAGACACCGGACATACGAAACCATTCTTGCCAAAGCTAAAGACGCTTCGCTTGCTGTATTCGCTCGCTCGTAGTTTCTTAGAGGATTTTTGTTCAAAGTCAAAGTCAAAATGTTTTTATTCAATTGTGTTTCAAAGATACACTCATGAACGTCAAAGTTTTATAATAGACTCGACCGCTTTGTTCGGAAAAAGAGCCTATACTCAGAAGAACAGGCAAGAACATGAGGGCCATTTTTTTCCAAAAAATAAATAAATAATACTCTCACAAATTTTGGTTTACAACTAGGTAATATCTATACATACTAGTGGCTACTTGGCAGAAGTGGAAGGCTCCAGACATCTTTGTCTTCTAAATAACTGTTAACTAAACTTTTTTTTTAAATTACACTTCACGGACTCCGGGGACCGTGACTTTTGTTAACAAAAATCTTTAATTATTATTTCAGGGGAATACAGGTAGAGGGGGATTAGTTATAAATTAACTAAACTTTATAATATCCTCTTTTGATTAATGTAGTTTTTACATGCGATTTGAATTTTCCTTCAGTGAGCTTTGTTTATTTTTGGAAATTTTATTAATAAATCGAACAGAATTGCCTAAAACGGACTTATTTGATTTAGTCAGTCTTAAGTTAGGTACAACTATCCTACCCTTATCTACTGTTATTTCAATGATAGGCCTATTGCTATTTCCAAAGTTTCTCACCTATAAAACAGCTGTTTGCGCAGGGAACGAAGACTGAGGCTCTGACTATGAGACAGTAAGATTAACTAGAAAAACATCCTATTTAAACGGGTTATAATCAACAAATTAACATATTATTGTCAGTTAAGTCAATAATTTAAATGCATTGTTTTATTTAGCGACTATTTAAGGGTCCGGCGACAACTTTAGATTAACTTTGCCTTGGCTGAAGGATTTCTATTTCTATTTCGTGTAGAGGAAGAGAGAAGAGAGCAAGTAAAGATACAGACAAGCCTGTAAAGTTATCTACAATGTGACAAAGTGAAATTTCGTTGCATTTATGTGACTTCTGAACTTCTCTAATCATTCCTATGATGTAGATAACGCCCTATGTAACGAGAATTTTCATTTGCTTTGTCTATCTATTAAAAAAATCAATCAAAAGTGACCCCTTACAAATGCGGATATTTTTCATAGCTCTATTTTCTCTGGAGGACTTTTTTTTTTTAAATAAAAATACAAGAACATCGGGGCGGAGATTTAGTTCATTTAATTGTGCCTGCCGTAGTTCATGATAATCCGACAAAATAAATGGTTTCCAAGAAATTTGACAAGCGCGTTTTTATGAAAAATTGAAAGCCCCGCGGAACCCTTAAATAAGTTTTCAATTATTATGCATAGTTTGACAATGTTTTCCTTTTTATTTGAGTAAATTCTTCAACGTTCTGGATGCTAATATAACTGGTTTTATTGCCTAACTAACTAATATAATATAATAACAATAAACGATTCTGATTCTGATTCTGAATATATTTTATTTACGTGATGAAAGCAATGTAAGTTGTTAATGGAGTTTATTTTGCAAATTAAACTAGTCTACTCTGAAATAGTTTCTACTTTTTGTAAGGTTGTCGCAAAGAAGAAGCGATGGCAGCCTAGTTAGAGAAGGCTCGCCTTTCAACCCAGGTTCGAACCCAGCCGACGCGTCAGCTGGGTTCGAACCTGGGTAGAATTTTTTTTTTCATTTTGTGAACATATGTGCGTATTTGTATGTCATCTGCTACATGACTGGAGCCCGGTGTATGGCGACAGGCTCGCCCCCTGACACATTTGGGACTGAATATCGGCTGGCGAAGTGTAGGTGTTGTATTACACCTTTGCCAGCCCCCTCGGGAGAAAGGCGTGACGATATGTTGTCTGGGGTACAGAAAATGACATAGGATACTTTTATTCCGAAAAAATAATATTCTTGTAAAGTAGAGTTGTTTTATGGCATACTAAACGATGAAGAATAGGAATGAATATATTAGTATATTTATTGATGTAGGTACTTGTGTATGTTTATGACTGGGTAGTTTATTTGTATACCTATTTAGTAATTATTTATGTAGGTATTGGTATGTAGTTTATTATAATTCTCAAATTAGTAAGTTTATTTAACCTTAATTATTATTATTTTTCTTTAGCACACACCACCGTCCATGCTAAATCATAATGTTTTATTCCATCCAAAGGTTGTCTGGAAGAGATCGCTCTTAAGTGATAAGATCGCCCATTGCGCCTTTATTTTTGAATGTTTAGTTTAGATTTATTTGTATTTGATGTCAAAAGAAAGATATACTTACAAAGAGTTTTTGTATTGTATTGTATTGAATACTGTATTAATTGATTCTAAGTTAGACTTAGCTACAGTGGAAAACTGCAACTGCTAGCTGCACCCCGCGGTTTCACCCGCGATCCTACAGAGACCACTTGTTTTTCAGATCACCATTAAATGTACATGTCGCAGCCAACTAGCTTAATCAGCCGTTCAATTAACAGCCTAGCCATTTTACTCAACGGCGCCGTTCAACTAGCTTCCTGAATGATGTTCAGCCGTAGCGTCTAACACAACATTTAATAAACTGGCTGGCTGATGCTTAGGCTTTTCATGGAATGGGGTAATTATTTGCCAAAATTACTATTTTAGCCCGAAAACATGTGATTTAAGCTAATTGTGATAAAATAAAATCCGATAATCGGCACAACAAAGATATTATTTATTCTAAAACCACTTCTGCCCGACTTCTTCGTGTTTATTTTTTTATTATATCAACCTGTAACCTCCCCTTACTTAAATGACTTAGCTAGGCAAGTAGTATTAAGTTAGTAGTACAAGCCATTTTGCCTAGGCGTTTGATTAAATGGTTAAATTATATCACCAGGAAGCTAGTTGAACGGCGCTATTTAGTGAAAAGGCTGTACTGTTAATTGAATGGCTGATTAAGCAAGTTGGCTGCGACATACACGCGTAGTCAGGAGTTTAGAAAAATACGTAAAGTACCTCTTGTTCCAAAAAGTTAAAAGTTTAGTGTGACCGGGAGTGAATTCGCGCGGCGCAGTAAGTTAGTTACGAAATGGACTAAAAATGTATTAAAACTTCCACATTGCCGTTGATGGAAGAAAGAATCATATTGGAATTATAAATTATTAAATTATGTCGTAGATTATACTATATTAATTATACATCTCATCAAAAAAAAATTACTTGAAATTGAAAGCAGTTAGGAAGTCATGTTACAATTTATTAGTGTATGTAAAATAAATTTACATATAAATTAATATGTTGAATTTTGTTATCCTAAAGAAGTTAAACCATTTGAAATGTCTTAACATGGCACTAATTGTTTTATGTTAATGCTATAGTAAATTCATTCTATTTAATATGTATGTCTTAATGATTATTACTTAATTGCTTTTTCTAATATTGCACAGCACAGCTCTTTTTAGGCCGTGTTCAGACGATACGCGCACGCCACGTTCGTCAGGGGCCTACCATGCTATCTCATTGCCAGCATGGTCAAGTCTTGTTTTCGACGCTGCGCGATCGTGAACCTTATTGCGCAGTGATACGATACGCGTTCGCGCAGCGTCTAAGATGTCATGGGAGCCCCCAGCACCCGTGGTGTAGCTTGCTTTGATATCTGTTGCATATGATTTGAGTCTTATGGCACATAAATAAATCTCAAATTGCAATAATCGAAGTCCAACCACCCCGCGATCAGTTAGCGAGCGAAGGAATTTCTGTAAAATAATTAAATAAATGTAAATAATAAATAATTAAAAATAATTAAAAAGGATATAGGAATTTCTACTGTAGTAATTAATTTAAAAAATAAACCACAGTCAAAAAGTTTTATTTATTTATTTCACAATAAATGCGCTCCGCTGCGACACCCACTGTACCACAAGAACCGTATATTTTGGAATGGAATGGAATTTTGCAGCTAAATTTTGAATTGACAATTGAATTTAATTGAATTTTCATTATTAAAAATATTAATATATTTTTTTTAGTTAGCGCTTTATTGCTATACTGTTTTACAGTTTGTTTTGAAAAACGAACTTTAACAAGTTGTAATTTAAAATAAGTTTAAGAAGTAAAAGCTTTTAAAATCAAACAAATTATGATGTCATTTATTTATTTAAAATCGTCTTGGCATCAGAACTGTTTTTCAACAATGGGACCAATCTGTAGGTTTTAAGAAATCCCTTGGCCGTTTCGATAGAATCTAAAGGAACCTGGAAAGTAAACTATAAAACAAGTAAAGAATTTTCGAAATCGGTTCAGGCGTCTTTCACTAATCGGGGAACATTATAAAAAAGATTCCGACGAATTAGGGTACCTCCTCTTGAAGTCGACTAAAAAGTAACTTACGGACTAAAACACCCAATCATAACATACTCTACAGCTTACATCTGGTAAAAATGTACAAAAATTTAACAATAAGTACAAATAAAACAAAAAATCTTTTAAAAATACAAATATGCAATAAAATATAGCGTAAGTAGTATTTAACAATATGACAATGGCAAAAGTCATGATGAACTTTAGAACGGCAATAACAATTAAACTATTACAAAATTAAATTCTGTCCTGAGAAGATCCACTTATCCACTCTGGTACCAAACTCTTAGGTACATTGTCATCAAACTTACATAAATATGCAAAATTTCCGCTGAACCAAAAACAAGGAAATGGGTCAAATTTTACTTGGAATATTTAATCACAGACAAACAATAGGTATACATAGGTATACAAACACCGGAATAGGTGAAACTAAATGAAAGCTTGTAACTTTACTAAAAGCAACTGTCAATCTTCTCTATTTTAAAAAATGAATCACAATTTCTCTTGGTCATCGCATCACGCGTGAACAGATGGAACATTTTCGCTATTTTTTTTTGTTTTGTTTATTATTGCCAGGAGAAGGAACTTATGAAAGAAAAAATTAAGATATTATCCCGAAATAAATAACGGTCCCTGTGACACGTGGGTGAAACCGCGGGACACAGATAGTATATTATAAACCTGCTATGTATACATTTAAAGTCTATTATATTTTACTTGCTACGTCTAAATTTAAAGTCTATTCATAAATTTCTATTTCAATGTTTTTTATTTTAGCTATCTTGGCGAAATGAAAGCATTAAAAGTATCTGACATGATACTAATTGTTATGTAAATATTGCAATTAATATGTAAATTACTCATTAAAGAAATTGGTGAATCGTACTCTATTAAATTGTTCCTTTTCTAATCATCTAAGTCTTGAACAGTTTGTTCAAACTGCAGGGCTTAAAAGCACGCAGCTGACATGCTGGTAATCATTTTTACGTAGAAAAATTGAAGAAAACTTCGCTCACTTTTTTATGCAAGGAAGAAAGTATATTCGTATAGCCAGAACTGAAGTCAGTCGTTTTAGGTGGTAGTATTTCCTTTGTTATGTAGCAGCCATATTTATGAGAGGCAAGGATCAGATCTGCTGCTTTTTCTGCAACTGCCAGAACGGGAGCATTTAGCTTGGCGTTTGGGATGGAAGGAATGACGCTAGCATCCACAACTCTTAAGCCTCTAACTCCCCTTACAAGTAAATTAGAATCAACAACGGACCCCATCGCAGCCGTCCCACAGAAGTGCCAGGAGGGCGTTGACATAGCTCTACCGTAACACTCCCAATAACCAACACTATTTTTCTCTTTTTCCAAACACAGATCCAAATCCAAAAACTGTGCTCCAATTTTCCTAAAATAAGCAGTTTTGAGTAGTTCTGCCGTATTGGCGAGACACCTGCCCAGTTTCACGAGATCCGACGGGTTTGATAAGTAGCCAACGTAAACTAGAGGATCGTCATAGATGTTAGTAGATTTTAGCAGCATCTGGCCCTTTGAAAGTAACTGAAAAGGAGTGTTGAAAGAGAACATTACTTTTTTCCCGACATTAGCGTCATACCATTTTTGGCAAATGGGTAGACTATACTTAAATGCATTGATGCAAAGCGCCATGAGACCTGGACTTCCAGGCGGGATGACCAGGTTAATCCCTTGGCATTGAGCAAAGTTTGCTGTTTTGTTGTCCAAATTGGCAAAATGGATGGTTGTTGGTGCTGGGAATTTTGTTGGATCCACTGCTGGGGTAGGAGACGTATCACTGTCAAGACTGACGATCATAACAGCCGATGTATTTTTTTTTTTTTTTTTATAAAGAATAGGTCAACATTTGACCACCAACTCGCCTGATGTAAAGCGACATTGTGGCCTAAGATGAAGCACGAAGACCTAGTAGGTACTTATTCACTCTGGCTTTGAAGATACCTAGGTTGTAGTTTGTCGGAAAAACAGATGGTGGCAAACGATTCCAGTCCCTAGCCGTTCGTATTAAGAAGGTGGAGGCGAACCGCTTAGTACGAGTAGGTGGTATATCGACTAAGTAGGGATGATACTTATGCGTTTTCCGACTGATTTATGATCTAGCAAGTTTTTTCCGACTGGAAAATTAGACACAATTGGAATATTCATTCTTCTTAAGTGATCAGCCGGTTCAACTCCAGATATCATCAATAACTGAGGAGTCTTAATGGCTCCAGCAGAAAGAATGACTTCATTTATGCTATTAACGACATAAGAAAATCCTTTATACGAGAACTGAACCCCGGTAGCTTAATTTCGGTTATTAATTATTATTCTCGTCACCATCGCATTACTCAAAACATGAAGATTGAGGCGATCTTTTGCTGGATAAAGGTAGGATACTAATCCGCTCTGCCTCTATTTATCATCGATTTGTAACTGTGGGTCAAATACTCCGAGAGGATCATCATTGTTTAGATCGATACCAATTTTATAACCTAGTTCTCTAAAAGCATTAAAAACTCCATTATTTTGGGGGTTGCTTTGTCTTGTAACTATAGAATCGCCTTGCGTTCCATGGTAGTATCCGTGTTTTTCGATGATCTCTTCGTCTTGCACGTTTTCACTCCTTTTGAAGTAGGGGAGAAGATTGTCGTAGGTCCAAGATGGGTCGTTAGTTACTTCGGCTCATCGATCGTAGCTGGGCTTGTCTCCTCTGACGTAGACCAGGTGCTGGAGGCCGCTGCTTCCTCCGAGCATCTTCCCGATGGTCAGTCTAGGAGTCTTTCCTTGAAGGTTTTGACAGGAGTAGTTGTCATTCACAGCAGGAATGTCGTAGTCGTATTCAGTCACAGGCACGTAGGGGAAGTAAGCTGGAAACTGAAAATAGAAATAATGCATTTTTTTTTCTATTATTTGATTCGTTGATATTACTATTAATGATCAAAGGTTCTGGCAATCAAAAAAGACGCAAAGTGTAACTCTAAGATACCATGGTTACATCGTCAAGAGGATCGACGCAGACATTCCATCAAAATGTCGTCAGCTTTAATCTTTATTGAATTATCTTCATATATCAAATTGTATAAAGTTTTTAGTAGATTCCATTAAATTAGGTCTGTTAAATTCGTTAGTTAAACTATCAAATTAATTTTTTTGTATTAATTTTCCGATAAAAAATATTTCTGTTAAATTCCTTATTGAATTAGCTTCATATATCAAATTGTATAAAATTTTTACTAGATTTCATTTCATTAGATTTGTTAAATTCATTAGTTGAAATATCAAATAGTATAACGTTTAAAATTAGATTCAAATATCAATTTGTAAAAGTTTATAGTAAATTTAAAATTAGAATAAAAAAATTATATTCCTTGATGTACTAAATGCGACGTTAAAGCGGAATTACACTAGATTTGTTCAAGTAACAATTTTGAAGATGAACTTCCGCAAATAACGCCTGATTCAATCAACTATTTTTTTGTAATGTTTTCATTTTACCGCGAGTTGTAGTCAGCAAAGCATAATATGGCCACATTTTTTTTTGGATTCAAATTAGCTATCGTCTCGAACAGTGACGTCGCAACTAGCTCGTAACTTCTCTTCCGATTTCGCTCATAATTGAACTTAAAAATTGTATAATTGCATGAACTATTTGCCTCCAAAATTGCATGAAGATCGGATCAACGACTCAAGTTACCGTCGAACAAACAAATGCCGAGATATACCGGTAGAGTACGTCACCTCGCTTCGCCTGGTGAATTAATGAAGGTGATTTTACTTACAACCGTTTCTAAAGGAGGACATCCTCCAGCTTCAATCAGCAGCACAGACACGGACGGACACTGGGACAGTCTGTTGGCGAGCACCGAGCCCGCTGTGCCGGCACCCACGATGATGTAGTTGAAACTGCCGATAGATGCTGGAAACAATAACTATTCTTGTACTTCCGAAACTCGAGTTTCAATGCGAGACCTTTTTACGAATTTGCGAGGCTATCCCCCGTATTCACAAATAGTTTTTTTTATTGACATGACAGCTGCATACATTTTCTGTATGCTGCGTTCAAGCGCCCATAGCAATGTTTAAGAATACGGAGACTTGGCTCAAACTGGCTATTGCCAATCTAAGAATAAGGAAAGTTGAAGTTTTTTTAAGTATGATTTAGTTAGTTTCTAAAAAATAGTTATGTATACTACGAGTACGTATTAGACTTAATTTATCGTACGACGATAGACGTATAGACGTTATCCTGAGATATTAGCCTGAGACCCATAACATGCATGTCTTCCATTTTGACTAAGTAAGTACCACCTATGTACTCTGAGTACAGTGTACATAGGTGGTACTCAGTGCCCAATTATTATATGACTAGGCACTATACAGACGATGATTTAGTTATTAATTAATCATCTCACAAATAATTATAAACGCAGAAGTTTGGATGAATGTATGGATGTTTGTTACTCAGAAGAGCTTAATGAAATTAGGCACATTATAGTTTACAATAGTATATACGCAGTTTGGCAGAGTTGTGTAATAATGCATAATTATATTGTAACTTAGACAGATAAATAAAAAAAGTTGCTACTGTAAATGAAGTAGGTACTATTACTTACTTATATTTTTAATTGGAGTGTCGACTGGACATAGAAATGATCCAAAATTCACGGACGACTCAAATATTTGGAATACGGACTGAATCGTTTGGATGGCCAACAGTGCTGCTGACACTTCTTTTGCCATTTCTGAAATAATGCCAAAACATATTATTTGGGATTTAATCTCCTATCCTATCCTTCACTATGATGTTACTGTGACTAATCGTTCAAAATAAAAAAATCGATTTCCTGTCATCTAAATTGGATTTTGTAAAAAATGGACCAATCTGCAAGTAAGTGTTTGCATATTTTTTTAAGATTCCATTCATTGAATCAACACAAAACACACCTGATGGAAAGTGACGATGTGGTCTAAGACAGAGCTCGCTTGCTCATGAGGTGCCGTCTCACTCTTCTTGTCCTGAAGAGATCCAGGTTGTATCTATTGCTGGGGAACACCGAGGCAGGAAGTACGGTCCACTCCTTGGCAGTTCTTATTAGGAAGTACATTTAATTATATTTTCAAATAGAACTTTTATTTTTTAATTGGTTCATGAATAATGAAGTTATGCGATAAAAAAACATTCAAAAATACAAACGGATTGAGAACCTCTTTCTTTCGGTCGGTAAAAGAAGGTTTCAACGGGAAACAGTTAATTTTTCTTAACTATTTACAACATGAAAATATTACCAAAGTAGCTCTTTAGGTAATGAGACGTTACCCGTTTTTTATATGATAAACGCAACGTCAACGACTCAGTTAAGTTTCGGCTATGGTTAAGTAATATCTGAACCTTAACTGAAAGGTTCAGAGATTACTTTCCAAAAAACTTCACCTCTCAAAAATATAAGTAACAAATGTATTTGAAATTTAACGCACGCACAATTTTCTTGTGAGAGAGGACCGTGAAATACTAATGATGTGAATGTTTCGACCTTTTTATACAATCTTGGGCTACCCAGCCTACTCACTAATATGCTTTAGGCAAGGAATAAAAACACTGGTCAAGGGAGAGTGTTACTCGTGAACTCTGGTTCCGTATCACTTCAATTAATTATTTAACCTCCGACGCAAAAACGACGGGGTTTTATTAGTTTGACGTGTCTGTGCGTGTGTGTCTTTGGCATCGGAGCTCCCGAATGGATGAACCGATTTTGATTTGTTTTTTGTCTGAAAGTTGAATTAGTCGGGAGTGTTGTAGCTGTTTGTCTGTTGTCGAGAATGTTTGATGAAAATCGAGGTCGGGAGTTTTTAAATTTTTTGATTATACTTACTACATCCTTTTTACCCGACTGCACAAGAAGGAGGGTTATATTTTATGTCGAGTGTATGTATACATATAAGTAAGTAAGTGTTTATGTAGGTAATGTATGAGGTTTCTTTGGCACGGCCTACAGCCTAAACAGCTTGATGTATTTCGACATGTGAGGTGTCATTTGAATCGTCTTGATAGTGGAAGTGACAAAGGGTACAACATTTTGCAAAAGTTTGCGAACAAACTCCCTTTCGCATATGACATATTAGCTAGGTATATCATAGACAAATATTTGACTAAATATTTGGGTTTACGAACAACTCGTGAAAAAAACAGTAACATTTTTAAATCTGTCTGTTATTAATTTATCTTAAGAGCTCGCTCTCTTGATCTTGTAGCTACTGGGTAGACGGATAAATGCCATACTTCACCTATTGGTTTTTTTTACTCTTTAAGTAAGCAACGGAACTCTAAAAATATAAATGCCATGTAAAAAGAGTTAGATGATTAACAAAATGCAGTGTAAGAAAAGCTAGAAGTAATATAAATAGATCCACTAATTTAATAATTATTAGGGTTCCGTAGGAAAATAAAGGACCCACTTAATTTTGGCGCGTCTGTTTTGTGGCTGTCTGTTCATCTGTTTAAGGCAATTTATTACTTTATCGACTATTTACTTATATTTTGTAACCAATACGATTAATTCCAAAAACCCTCAAAAACTTTGTCTCATGCCAAAAATTAGGATTTTGATCATCCAATTTTAAAACCGTTGCGGAAGTACGGAACCCTTTCATGAGCACGTCACGACACGCGCTGATTTTTTGCTTAAGCGAATGACTTATTGATGATAAGATTTCATAAAAGCAAGAAACATAAAAAATCTTGCGTGATTTCGTAAAAAAATCTTTTATGATTTTTAGATGAATTTCTGCTAAGTAACGCCAGCTTTGATCACATAAAAGCATTCAAATAATAACTATACTAATGTAATAAAACTGAAGGAACTTGTCCGTTTGTTCTTAGAAAGTAAGAAGAGGATTGATGTGTTTTTTTATACCCATGCTAGCTGTAAGCCGCGACTCCGTTCGCGTTTATACAGAAAAAATAATCCAAATTCTTACTGTAACTAATTATCAAATTTCATCAAGATACGTTCAACCGTTTAGCCGTGAAAAGCCTACAAACAGAGAGACAGTTCCTTTAGAATTTATAATATTAGTAAGGATGGATAATTCAAAACGGGTGCATTTTGTTCGAATGCCGGAAAGAGAAGAAAGGTCCTGAGAGAAGACTGTGGTGTATGTGTGTGTGTGTGGTGTGTGGTCTGTGTGTCGTTGTGTCCAGGTGATAAAACCTGGGGGCCTACCATGACATCTTATTGTCGTAATGGTTACGTTTTGTTTTCGACGATGCACGACCGCGAACTGTATCGCCGCGCAATAAGGTCTACGGTCGCACAGCGTCGAAAACGTAACGTAACGTGGCAATGAGATGACAAGATAGGCGGGCTTAGACACTTTCTGACTTTTACTCCCATCTACCTAAGTCCCTACCAGAACTCGAGTACGCTGTGATTACAGAAAGATAACTTGTCTAATTGATTACAGTGTGATGTAGTATGTAGGTCGATAGTCGCTACAGGGCTGCAAGGCATAGTTAGTATTTCATAAATTACAATTTTTCTTCACTGACTTTTGCCCGTGACTTTCTGTATGTAGTGTTTTACATAGAGGCAATAAATATATATAATCTTTAGCACTCCGGTGTATATTTCTTTTGCATCTAATATATTTTTTGAAGTTAGGCGTCGAATTATTTTCTGCAAACTTATAATTTTGAGTTTGATTCGACAACGTATGACATTTGGTACGATATGTAGAATGTAATTTTAAGCTCAATTTTACAACTATTAAGTTGCCTTTAATAGGTTTTTAGCTCTCTTTCAGTCACTGAGAATTGTTTAATGAAAATAAAACTAGTATTCGAATGAACTGTTTTTAATGCAACAAAACCAAAAAAAAAAATATTTCTAAATAAAAAAAGAAATACAAAATAATATATTTCTAAATGCAAAAAGAAACAAAAACTTAAATGTGAATTCATAACATCTAGATGACGTTCAAATGATCGTTAAACATATTTTAAGAAATCCGTCAGGTCGTATAAGAAATAGTTACAGCCTTTATTAATGATGAACTATCTATGCAACAGTGCAAGTGCTTCGTCCAGAAACAACAACATCAGATATCTTCTCCGCCACAGCTATCACAGCAGCATTGATATTACCTCCAGGAACTGTTGGGAACACGCTAGCATCTACCACTCTTAATTTGGAAACTCCTTTAACAAGCAGATTGGAATCCACGACGGTACCAATCGCAGAAGTTCCACAGTAGTGCCACATGGTCGAAGACATAGCCCGACCATAGCACTGCCAGTACTCAGTACTGTATTTAGTCTCATTGAAACAAAGACCCAGATCAATTAACTCAGCTCCAATACTCTTAAAGTAAGTGGTGTTGACAAGCGAAGCCATGTGGGAAAGAAACTTAGCTAAAGATTCTAAGTCAGTATTATTAGACAGAAGCCCCAAATTCACATTTGGCTGATCACTTATGTTGGTAGTATCCAATCGGACCGTGCCTTTAGAATCAGGGTGCATCACATTAGGAATCAGCCACAGCGTTTTCCTGCCAACGTTAGCATCATACATGGCCTGGCAAATAGTTTCTGAATACTTGAACACATTCATGCAGAGCTGGAGCAAGCCAGAGTTGTCATGAGGAAACACCAAGTTGATGGATTGGAATTCAGTGAGCTGCGTCGTGCTGTTACTCAAGTTGATGTAGTTAGTAGTCATCGGGACAGGGAATTCAAAAGGACTCGAAGCTGGAGTGGTGGAGTTGTCATATTCTAAGCCAAAGATCATTGTGGCTGATACGTGATCCTGGAGATTGTCGCCAACTGGCAGATCTGACACTACTGTGATGTTCTTTTCAGTCAAGTGAGAAGACGGTCCTACGCCAGACAGCATGAGCAGTTGAGGAGTTATAATAGCACCAGCGGCAAGGATGACTTCGCTAGAAGCAGTCACAGTATAGCTAGTACCACTATACGTGAAAGTAACACCAGTTGCAATGTTACTGCTATCGAAATTGATCTTAGATACTGTGGCTCCAGTCAGTACATACAAGTTGGTACGGCCTTTAACGGGAGATATGTACGACACAAGACTGCTCTGTCTCAAGCTGTCTCCCTTTTGCAGGAGAGGCTCGTTGATGATCCCGTTAGTGAAATTGGTGTTACTGTTGTTAACTGCTGTGTAGTTCATCTCCTCGAAAGACTTTATGATATAATCGTTTTCAGAACTTGTTTGTCTCTCGAGTATAGTTGGGCCGCCTGTGCCGACATATGCAGAGTTTTCAGCAATAATTGCAGCATCGCGAACGTTTTCGCTTTTTAAGAAGTAAGGAAGAAGGCCAGCATAGTTCCAAGAAGAGTCGTTGGCTGCAGTGGCCCAGGCGTCATATTCTGGTTCAGAACCTCGGACCCAGATGGTGTGATGGAGACTGCTGGAACCGCCTAGCATTTTGCCGGTGGTCAGTTCAACGGAGCCACCTTGAAGGTTCTGGCAGGAGTAGCCGTCATTCGTAGAGGTCATGTTGTAGTCGTAGGCTGTTGTAGGTTGCATGACAAAGTATCCGACACACTAGAATGAAAAAGAAAATTAAGGAGCCATAATTTGAAGACCTTTCCCATTCACACAGCAAAAAAATCCAAAAGCCTCTAATAGACTAGTTGGTTCATAGCAGTAGTTGTCTACGACAAACTGTCTACTGGTGTCTATCTCAAAATCTTCTATATTCTCTTCTTACATTATCTCAAGTACTCACAGCAGACTCCAAAGGTGGACAGCCACCTGCCTCCAGCAGTAGAACGTTAGCGTCAGAGCACGCGGACAGCCTGTTCGCCAGCACCGAGCCCGCTGACCCTCCGCCTACGATGATGTAGTCGAAAGACGTTGATGCTGTGGACAAGATGAGATATAAATATGAATATTAATTACGTTGGCTGTTCTTAATTCTTATGCTAAATTGTTATTTACGCGACAACGCAAGCAGAAAGAAAATGGTTTTCGAGTCAGTGTAAGTGTGCTTACTTATGAGGTTTTTTTGGCAGAAAAATCCCTGCAGCCCAAAATACTTGACAATGTTTTGGCTACGATGTGTTGTTGATTCGGCTCTATCTTGAGTGTCGTCTTTATAAGTCATATTGCAGGTGATTTTCCTTTTTCTTTTAGTAATTTCGTAAATTAAATTGCCTTAATGACATTGCTGACTCCTTACACTCCGTGGCGTTATAATTAGATTGATTGCATTGATCCATAATTCCGTAGATACCAAATGGTTAATTGTTCGATGCTTACAAAGCAAAAACTGGAACTTACTGATGGTATCAATAGACGCGTCAAGAGGGCAGAGGTAGGACCCAAACGCCAGGGAGCTCTCAAACGTCGAGAGCAGTAGCTGCACGGTCTGCACTGCCAACAGCGCTGCGGCTGCTTCGCCTGCCATGGCTTAAACAATGACGGTCAATGATGAGTGAAGACGGTCAGTGATGAAGATCTGTGATTGAGGTCATAACATTCCTTGTTATGCGACACAAAGGAATGTCAAATGCAATTCGTAAACCAATAGTACATGGTACCGCTTAAATAGATCTTTTCCCGTGTATTATAAAGATGCGAAGATAAGGCTTCAAAGGGGAGCGAGGTAATAACTGGTGGCAGGGCCTACAGCACGCTCCTACTTCTATCATTTTTGAAGCTTTACTTATTCAAGCGGTACCAGTAGAGACATTCAGATATAAATAATTGCCAACAAGACAGAATGGACTTCAGAGAATTAGACATAACGAACTTTAAGCCTTTGAAATCGGTTAGGTACTGATGATAAAAAGGATTTATTTGAGTACCACATGAAAGAATCGAAAATAAAGAAAATATAAAATGACGTACATCTCAACATGTAAGAGTGTGCGTAAGCTTAGAGTTCACGTAGGGACTGTAAAGCGTTTTATAAGACAAAGATGTCTCTTTGTGTCGTATTCTCATTTGGATGTAGCAGGAAATTGAGAGTGGTACAAGCTACAAAAACTAGAAAAAATCGGGTTGTTCTTCTTGCTCCCAATGGGGACCAAAAGGAATAAAAACTTCCTCTTGTCCCCTTTATTTATCTAGGACGTTACAATATTATTCGTACTAGATTTCAACAAAAAACTTAAAAAGAAAAGAAAATGTAAAATAATCTAATGCTATAAAGGTTCCTTCATTCGTTTTAGGGGATGGGGGTCCGCAAGGTTTTTAGAGTGAGTAGGAGAGAGAGATAGAGAGTTTGTTACTTCTTCAAAAGTGGCTCGATGGATTTGAGAGAAGTTTGGATTTCTGGTAGTTGTTCTTCGTAATTGCTTCATTGACAAACATATCCCTTTAAAAATTGTAGTTCCTTTAGGATGAAATCTAGGAAGATATAAATGCAATAGACGCAATAATTACTTACTTACTTACTTACTATTGTAGCTTTCTTTATACCTGTTTATTTCACAATAATTGAATGAAAACATAGCCAAATTTGTAGATAAGTACAGTCAAATCAAATTATAACATAAACTACCTTTTTTAAATTTTGCATTCTATTTTCGTAATATTTAAAACGCTTTTCTCTTGTAATTCGTACCAACAAAATCAGGAAGCTAAAAAAAGCTTAGATTCGGTAAAAAGTCAATGATTTCGTATATGAGCAGTAATTTGTGAGCAATAGAACGTTTATGCGAAACTCAGTTTTATTCGTAAGCAACTTAGGTTTTATTTAGCCTTCGTTAAGGTTTAAAACCTTATTAAATGGTAAAGTGGAACAAATAAAGAGGAAGAGGCTACTTTATACTATATGGCCGTTCCGAAGACGGGTCTGAGCAGTAACGCACTTGTAGCGCCTCACTCAACTGCCGTCTTTGTACCTACTTCTTCACTCTACAAAACTTCAAGGCTAGAGTGAATAAGTAGGTACCTTAGAGGTCGTCGTGCTCCATCTTAGACCACAACGTCGCTTAACATCAGGCGTGTTGGTGGTCGAAGGCTGACCATAAAAAAAATCAGAGACCGTTGATCTGTAAGTTATTTTAGAATTTAAAAAGCTTTTTAGCCAACTTCCAAAAAAGAGGAGGTTCTCAATTCAACTGTTTTTTAATGTAATTCCGCCAATTATTTATTATTTATTATTTTTATGTAATTGCCGCCGGTCCCAACTTAGCAAAATTTGTTTGTTTGTTTGTTACGCTTTACAGAACAGAAAAGGACATAGATACTTTTTATCTAGAAAAGTTACGATTTCTGTCTACCTGCGATAAATATTTTTTTTTACCTTTGATCACGTTGTCGCTTCTCATGAGACGCGTCAGTGGTCATACGCATCTATAAAAAAAACCAAGGTTTTTTTTACTTATTTTGTCACTGTGGCCGGCGGCTGTCCGATACAGGTCGCATTGCTCTACCGATTTTGGTGAAATTTCGTGAGCAAATTCGATAACTTTAGACATTTTTTTTGTCGAGTTAGTTTTTGTTTTTTTTTAATGACGTATAAATATGATTTTTTTGGACAAAATATCATATTTACGTTATCATAATTTATGAGAAATCATGTCTCCTCAAATCATAAATCCGAATGGGATTCAGACAGAATTCGGACACACTAAAGCATTTTGTCGCTCGGTCGATTAAAGAATGTTAAGGTTTTTTTTTTTTTTTTTTACAACAGACTAGGCATGCGTTTGACCACTGACTCGCCTGATGGGAAGCGTCGACGTGATCGAAGGTGTAACACGCTTGCCTAGGAGATACCTATTCACTTTACTCTTAAACACCCCCGGATTGTATTTAGGTGGAAAGACAGACGCAGGCAACAAAGGTAGAAAACAAAGGTTTATCACAAAACTTGGCAACATTTTTAAACACGTTATGGGAAATAGAAAACAACACGACACAATCTATTACGTTATTTCGTTACATTATTTTTCAAACAAAACACACTCTTAATTTATAAGCAATAGCTTTCAAAATGGTTCTTCACAAAACTGGTCAATCACACTTGTGACTGATCTATGCTGAGAAATAAATTAATTATACAAGAAGCAGTTTTATCTCAAAGACATAAGTCACATAATCGTTAAGTCGTCACGTCACCTTTCAACCCTGGGAATTCTATTGTTGTGAATAATTACGGGGCCGGTTACTCGGCCGGTTAGAGTTAAACAGGGTTACGTAATCAGAGATTAATGTAAAAGGCTTTTGTGTGAAAGATCGGGTAGTAAACAGAAAGACAATGGTGTCGATTTTGTTGTCCCGCTATTTATAACAATGAACTTAGTTTGACAGCTTTGGAATTAATTATTTCTTACTTTCTATTGATAATTATGAGAATTAACTAAATGATAGTGAAAGTGATAATAATAGTTATAGTAGGAAAACTTTGAGTTGCAAATTTTTTTTGGCCTTTTTTTTAATATAACGTTTAAGTATCTGAAAATATTTTTTTCTTAAGTATTTGTTTTGTAGGATCATAGGGAGAATTAGTTTAATCTTAAAATATCAAATAAAATTGTTGAAATCATTAACATTTTCTGTTAAAATCAATTTTAGTGGTCGTGTATTAGTTTGTAATTTTTAACCCCCGACCAAAATGGACGGGGTGTTATAAGTTTGACGTGTCTGTGTGTGTGTGTGTGTGTCTGTGTCTGGGGCATCGTAGCTCCCAAACGGATGAACCAATTTTGAGTTGGTTTTTTGTTTGTTTGAAAGGAGAATTATACGGGAGTGAGCTAAATTTGATGAAAATCGGTGTCGGGACTTTTTTAATTTATTTATTTAAATGTACTTGGATATTTTTCCCTACACACATAAAACAATTTAAAGCAATCATTGTTATTGATATTTTTACTGTTTTAGTCTATGTGGCAATCAAGCTTAAATTCTACGGGCCGGGTTTTAATCATCTGTTAATAGAAATCAGTGACGTCGGTCCTCTGTACTCTCATTATAAATTGAGTGAATTTGAAAGAGGCACCGCCAATGCATTTGATTGGTAATTAATTAAGTATTCATACACAGAATACACACATACAAACAATAATTGATAGTCACGTGTGTTTCCAGTAGCGGTAGGCAGAGACCACTTCTCTCCATTTGCTGCAATCCTGGTACACATTTTTCGTTTCTTCATCTTACACCACGAAACGGATTTTGATGGGGTCTTCGCCATCAGTTAGATAATTTTTCACGGAAGGTTTTAGGTCTACCGTGTGAAGCCGGGCGGGTCACTAGTTTGTAACATTAATAAGATTCTTAACCCAGAAAATGTGCAGTAAAGCTAGTGAGCAATATATTTCTGTAAACTTTTAAAAGTAATGAGATTATTTTAACATGAAAACGGCATAAATAAATGCACTCCAGGCGAGATGGAAATTACCCAGCGTTTTTATAAAAGCCTTTTACAAGAAAATGGGATAATTTTTAGTTACCTCGCGCCGGGAAATGCAATTTACCTTCTAATGGTGGCTAAGTTTTATAACAATGCTAGCTACGCCCCGCGGTTTCACCTGGGCCCTAGACTAGTTGCAATCGCTTCCAAGCGATTCTGATACTAGAATTGCTAGCGCTCTCACGTCTGCTGATTGGACGAAATACAAGCTTTAATAATATAAAAAAATAAATATAATAATATATCGTTACGCCTTTCCTCGGAAGGGGCTGACAGAGGTTTAATACAACATCCGAACTTCGCCGGACGATATTATAAACAATTTTTAGACTTTTGTTGAAATTTTAAAAACTACTAAACCAATTTCAATAAAAAAATATGGGACCACACGGGAAGCGTCAGCTTTCTATAAAATAAGAATCTTCAAAATCGATTTGGTGTTCCCCAGCTACCAGCTATTAATAGAACCTGGCTCTCTTCAAGACAAGATTGAGACGGCACCTCATGGGCAAGCGTGCTCCATCTTAGACCGCATCGTCACTTTCCATCAGGTGTGTTGTGGTCAAACATGGGCCCATTCAATCATAAAAACAAGTAAAAAAGTTAAACTTAAAAAAAACAGACAGTCGAATTGAGAACCTCCTCTTTTTTTGAAGTCAGTTAAAAATGTTAGTTGATCATATTATCAACTCCAATCAGCGGCTAGCATTTGAGCTGACACTCAAATGCTAGCCGCTGATTGGACGATTCTAGAAACACAATCGCTTGGTAGTCACTGCAACTTGTCTAGGGTTGTGCTGTCTCGTGGTTGTAACGCACAACGCTGCTGTATGCCCGCGGCTTCACTCGCTGGTAATTGTATTTTCAAGATGACAAGCAGTTTAAGTGGTCTCATCACGATTTCCACACGTTTACCTAACCTGCTTCATTTAGAGTTGAAAATCGTATATCATATTTAAGGCGAAATGGGATCGGCGCTTACAATTACATTATCTTTCGGCTTTATTGGTATTAATCGTTATACACAACTTAAAATAAGTAACTCGATAAACGTTTAATTAGAGAACTAATCTGCCTATTTAATAATCGAAAAAAATGTTGTTATCGCTGAAAATGTATAGCAACAGTTTTTGTAAAAAGATATTTTTAGTGTTTTTTTTTTCGTAAATCAGAAAAGTTTTCAAAATTCAACTCCGAATACTGCGACAAAAGGTTTTTTTTTGCCAGCTGTGTTATTTTGCACCTGGTCATTATAATTCTTCATATCCATCTAGGCGTAAATGATTGATTCCATGATAATACGAGGCCTTAAGTGTTCATTTCATCTGCGACTCAGTTTTAAACTTCTGCAGGTGTCATCGATACTTATCTTTTGTAATACCTTGTGTTATTGTTACAAAAATAAATTTAAAACTTAAAAAACAAATTTAAGATTCTGTGAAGATTCCACACTTTTCTCTATTCACACTCTGTATTTCACTAGGATTCTCTATTTCACTATGATAAAAATTATTTCACTTTAAAACTCTTTTACTCTCTATTTTACTATGAATTAAATAAACTGAATTAAAATAAACTAAACCGAAATACTAAAGACTACGGAAATATTAATCATTTCCAAATCTAACCCTTGTTTGTTTGTTACAGGTAACATAAATTCAACCCTTCGATACTCCAGCTCGGCCTGAGGTACCATCACTCCGGTAAAACGTTCCAAACGTCACATTTGTTACAATTATATTCCAATCCGCTGTTTTGATACATGACAGGGCTTCAATATTCAATTACGTGTGATTTGTGACGATTTCGAGCATGTTTTTTTTGGTATTTTTTCTCGTATTTTTGGAGATTTCGAGTTAATTGGGTGCTTGTCGAGTTGGAGGTGTTTGAGTTGATAAATGTAATGTTAGGTTTGCCTCGCAGTTTTATCTTATATCGTACAGGGGCTATTTTTTTTCGTTTTTTTTATGTATGTATTATATATGCTACACCCGTATCGAATTTCATTCAAATATGTTTAGCCGTTTCAGAGCAACGTTAAGAGGTAACAAATATCAAAATTTGTTTCCTCACAAAATAATTAAATCTTTTTCATAGTCACCACACTAATGTTTGTAGAAGTTTGGATGGATGGATGTTTGTAGGAAACATCCAACGGTGATCGCTTACCATCAGGCGGCCTGTTAGCTTGTTTGCTACCTATGGCAAAACAATCACGCTGGAAAGTCTAAACGGTTCTGGATAAAATTTGGCATAGAGATAGATTATCTCTATGCCAAATCCCTATCTCTATTAGGGTCTGAAAACGCATAAGTTATTTATTAACCGAGGCTTGCAGCTAGTAGTTAAAATTTCAGTTCAGAAATAAAAAGTTTCAAAAAGAATCAAGTTAACCTCAAAATTAAAATTTCTTTTCAAACATTGGTTTGAATGCTTCAATTTTAAACTCTGCCCAAACTCAAAACTTCCTCAAATGAAATCAAAGTTAATTTTCTAGTAAATGCCAGCAAAAATTATTCCTGAACTGAACAAAACTGCTCAAATATTAAACTTAGGGATATAACACTTAAAACTGAGGTGGCATGTATAAAGTGTAAATTTTAAATTGTTAATGTAAAATTTAAAGTGTAAAATGTAAAATTTAAAGTGTAAAATTTCCCGCCTTATGAGGTAATAAAGCTAAAATAAAGTTTAATGGCTGAAATTAACCACGTCATGTTAGTTGAGGGTTACATTGTAGTCAAGGAGGCAAACGGTGGGTTTAATTACAGTTTAAGTTTTGGAAAGTTTTTATAGTTTTAATTTTGGATATGGTTTCTTACATGATTGTCGAGAAAATCGTTGTAAAAGTGGAATACTAGGTAATAACTGTAAGCCTAATAGTTTTGACACAGATTATCATAATTTGGCGTGGGTTCGATTCCCACCTAGGGCAAACATTTATGTGATAAACATTTGTGTTTGTTTTATGTCTGGGTGTTAATATCTATTAAAGTATGTTTTTAAAAATATTTGTGGATGTATATCAGTCTCTGGCAGCCATAGTATAAGCTTTGCTTAGTTTGGGGTCAGACGACTGTATGTGCAGGTGTCCCGAATATTTATTTATACGAGTAAAATATTATAAAACGAAAGATTGTAATTTTATGAGATAGTGAGTTGCTTCTTCACGTTTAAAAGTATAGTCGAACTTTAAATAAATATTGAAAGGAAATAGCTTCTACTTCTTATTAAAAAATAGGTTTATTTTTATACTTTTTCCTAATAATTGATAAAAAATAACATTTTCTCTAGCCTCTCAGCCAGTTAATTGATAAAAACGATGATAATAAATATCTTTCCCAAATCGCCATCCGCCTCCTAGACTATAGCCGCAGTTAACAGGTCTACATGTAATACGCATTAACTTTACTGTTATTAGACGATTCGGTCGTGTCGGCCTTGGAGGCGACACTATTATAGGGTTAACATCCTGACGCACTTCCGGTCAAATTCGCGGGTAGTTGCAAAAAGTTGCGGTCAGTTTTTATTGTGTTTTGTTTAACTTTCATGCAATGGGGACGGTTGGTCGGGTTTTATTGGACTGGGTCTTTTATCATACTAATTCTTACAAATATTATAAACGCGAAATTTTGTAAGAATGGATGGATGGATGGATGATTGTTACTTACTCTTTCACGCCAGAATGGCCGAACAGATCTGGATGAAATTTGGCACAGAGATAGATTATAGTCTAGAACAGTACATAGAATACTTTTAACCGCGGGTAAAACCGCGGGGCGTAGCTAGTCTTTTATATTAAAGTACACAGTTTACCCGACTGCGGCGAACCCAAAAAAAGATGAGTTATGTTGGGAGTTTAGGGACCATTTATTTGTTCAATGCATTATGTACAGGGATTGATAAAATTGACCTAGTAAACCGTAGGTATCGGAGTCTTTGGAATTTGTATACATGCTGTTGGTGACGCGGTCAGCTGATAATACAAAGGTTTAAGTTAGTTAAGAGCCCGGCGACCTAACTAATTTCGACCTAGGCGACCTAGACTAACTTCGCATTGGCTTAAGGTATTCTATCGCCATTTCGTCTAGAAGAAGAAGACGAGCGAAGAGAGCGAGTAATGATACTGACGAGCCTCTAAACTGACCTACAGAGTGACAAAGTGCAATTTCATTTTTTTTATGACTTTTGCACTACCATAATCATTCTTAAGTAACTAAGAATTTCCCTTGTATTATTGATTCATTTAACAGCTAATGATGTAGACAACCTCCCTATGTAATGGAATTTTTGATTTGCTTTGTCTATCTATTGAATAAATCAGTCAAAAGTGACCCCTTAAAATGCGGATATTTCATAGCTCTATTTTAGCTTGAGAACGTTTTTAAAAAAAAAAAACAAGAACGAAGATATTGTTAATTTAATTGTACATTCATAATCTGACAAACGGTTTTCAAGAAATTTGAGTAGTGCGTTTGTATGGAAATTTCAGAACGTCGCGGCCCTCTTAAGGTTTTAAATATATTTTAGCCGCGCTTTAGTACAGACTCGCCATTTTCTAAGTTAGTTAAGATCTACAAACGAACCGAGTGGATACGTCGTCGCACCGCGCCTATATAATTCGTAATATTTAAATAAATAAATAATAAATAAATTAAGGCACTTCCACACACGGTAGCTTGTACTATGGCTGCCAGAGACTGGTATACATACTTAAATAGATATTAACACCCAAACATAGAACACTAATGTGCATCACATCAATGTTTGCCCTAGGTGGGAATCGAACCCACGCCCCCAAGCTCAGAAGGCAGGTTCACTACCAACTGAGCTACCGAGACAGTCACAACTACATATTTTATCAATGCTAGTTAACCTAATTACCTAATAACAGCTGTAAGACAGAAGCCCATCGATATAACGACAGTTTTCTGTTTCACAGCTGTTATTATGAAAGTAGTTACATAATTACAGCCATTATAAGTCCGTAAGTACTGGTAACAAGAGCTAACGTGGATAACATCATGCTAATGACGGATAACAACACTTGTTGTTAACTTGTCATCGTAACATCGATTATGTCGCATCGATTGTTAACTCGATATAATGACGGGGCTTATCGTAATCATACTGTATTGGAATGAGCGCGTGTCGATACTTACCTATATAATTATACTGTACTCGGCTTTGTATCGCGTAAGTTATTTTTCAAAGCGATGATAGCATAGTCGGAGAAGGCTGGCATCGCAAGCCTTCGAGCCTTTCTAGGGAGCGGGTTCGGACCCAGCCGAAGACACGCACCAATTTGGTCATTGTGAACATAATTATGTGTGCTCCATAACTTTAGCCCAGTGTATGGCGACAGGCTCGCCCCCTGTCACATTTGGGACTGGAACTAGTCCGGCGAAGTGTGGGTGTTGTACACCTCTCCCAGCCTCTTCGGGGGAAAGGCGTGGCGATATTTTAAGTTATTTTTTAACATTAAAATAGAACAGAAATCGTTGTCGGTAATAAATAGGTTGTACTCGTAAATACAGGAAGGCTTTTTCTACGCGTGAGATGAGATGAGATTTTATCTTGGTCACTCTCACATCTATGACGTTTCAAACGAGAGCAATAAGGACGAAAAAAAGTGAGATGTAAATCTCAAATCTCCGAATAGGGTCCCTGGACAATAGTCACTGATAACACCAAAAGACGCTGCTTGTGATTTAAATTATAGATTCTGGCTGACCCAAACTCCTGAAAAACATGGCAATTTTCGGAAAAACATTGCAAAATTTCCAAACAAACCACATTTGAGAGATGTAGTCAACGCTCCTCTGGGTGCAATTCTGCGACACGGAACAATGTTCCGGCAACCATCCCAACTAGACCCCTCACTCTTTTCATGTCCTACACAAAATCTACGGAGACGTCGACATTGTACTGTCGCTCGCGTGTCAAATTTCACTAGACGTGATGAAAATTTCCAATTTGTCTTGAGCTACGTTAACGAACATGTGCTCAGATTTCGCAGGTCAAGTTTGAATTGGTTAGCGCCCCTGTTCAGAGGTTTGCTCGAAATCCTTTATTGCAGTTATATTTCTTTGTGAATGTGTCTTTTGGTGTGATTTTTTACGTTTATTTTTCATGGTGTGAATGTTTTGAGATTTATTTACAAAGTTTTGCATAATAGAAGATGTTTCTTTGCTTTTGTTAGCTTAAAAGAGACTTTTCGCGAAATAGGCACATTGTGAAGTACGTAAGTTTGACCTAAAAAAATATTATTAAAAAGACAAACAAAAAACCTTCACTTCAAACGTCACTTCCACTATCAAGACGATTCAAACGACACCTCACATATCGAAATGCATCAACCTGTGCAGGCTGTAGGCCGTGCCAAAGAAACCTCATACATATATATACATATAAAACCACATACATACATACCTACATACATACACTCAAAAAAATTACCCCTTCTTCTTGCGCATTCGGGTAGAAAATTGGTTTGTCATTTTGTCGGTGGTACAACAATAGTAAAAATCACGTAACTGGAAAAGTAGCACATTTGAGACTTTTCGTCTTAGGCCAACGAGATTAATGTACTACGTACTAGAGGAGCTGATCCAAACAAATAGCGTTACACAACTTAATGAAGTGGGGATCTGCCCATCGTGGGCTGACCGCAGGTTTGCTGCAGCGTTGACTACTGAATTGCTCATTTACGTCTTCCAGGTTCACACTTTGATTCCAGTAAATTAGCGCAGCTCCGTACACAACGACGCTGCACGCGTGTCGCGATCACACGTCTAATGCAAGGTGGTGGGAATTCAGTGCACTGGAGAGGACGAAAGTTTGTGTTCGGGTGATGAACATCTTAGGCACTTTATGTGCCGATTCTTACTTCTCTGTCTTTGAAACCTACACGGTTTTAACCATCGTTGGTTCACAGTTTCGCCGACCGAGATTTTTAATAATCACTTTTTAAAGAAGTGATTTTTGACACAAGAATACGGACCACTGATGAACTTCAAAAAAAAGGGAACAAATTGAGCCCTCTACAAAAAACTGAAGTTCATTTCATCTTGACACATTTTGAAATATAAAAATATACTGAACGTACCAATTTAAGGTCAATGTTTTCACTGCAATGACCAATTTAGCTCCAAACAAAGTCAAGGGAAACAGCTAGTTCATAATAAACCACCCAAATAAGTCCAGTAAGTACAAGCGTAGAATAATAATAAAGTAGTAAAATGTACTTACCCGCTCGTAATTGCGTAGTTGAGTACATTAATCATTTAGTGTACCTTTTTTCATTACCGAAAAAAACGTGGCGCCCAAAGCGGCTTAACTCAAAGATAAACTTATGAAAAACGGCAGTAGGGCAACTTAGAAAAGTCAAAGTCAAAAATGTTTTTATTCAATCGGGTATCAAAGATACACTTATGAACGTCAAAGTTGGATAATAGACTCGACCGCCTTGTTCGGATAAAGAGCCACTGCTCAGAAGAACAGGGTATAAACTGCAAGGGTAATTATTAAGTATGAGTAGGTATGCGTTTAGAGCGCGATGTTTAGAAAATATTAATTACTAGCTGCACCCCGCGGTTTCACCCGCGGTTAAAAAGTATCATACGTTACTTCTAGTACCTCCCAGAATATGTGCACAAAGTTTCATGATGATTCGTCAAGTAGTTTTTGCGTGAAAGCGTAACAAACATCCACGCTTTCACATTTATAATAAGGATTTAAATTAAGTAAGGATTACTTAAATAGTTGCTCAATGAGGTGGGGGGCTATTCCTGCGCGTGAGATGAGATGAGATTTTATCTTGGTTACTCTCACGCCTATGACGAGAGATTTCAAACGAGAGCAACAAGGACGAAAACAGGTGAGATGAAAATCTCAAATCTCCGAATAGGGCCCCTGTAGTCCTCGCGACTGTCGTCTGTCCTCCTCTGCAGGTCGCATTCCTCAACCCATTCTCGTGAAATTTTGTGAGCAGGTTCGATAATTATACAGATTTTTGAGACCTACCCGAGAGAGTTTTTGAGATCCCGACATACGAAAGCATTTTTGTCGAAACTAAAGCAGAGACGCTTCGCTCGCTAACGCGCGCTCGGTCGACAAACTACTTAATTTAAGTATGAAATAATATTTGGTTGATTAATAAAATACTATTAAAGACAAGTGTCGTTTAAAAGTAAGTAAGTAAATGAATTAAAAAATATTCGTAAAATTTATCAACTTTATAATTATGTACCAACAGACTCAAAAAGTAAGACTAGAAAACTGGGATTGGTTTAAAAAACCTTATTGAGTTACTGTTTTTTTTATACAGTCACTATCACACCAAAATTTTATTATGAAGCCATAAACTACTCATAACGGCGTAACGGCGTTACGGCGTTGTCGCTAGCTTTACGATATACTTTATAAACGACAAACATATAAAGCATTATCTCCTTCCGCCACGATTCACTGCGCTCAGGGAAAATGTACTTAATTTTAATAACGTTATGGTCTGAAATAGACAATAGTGGTTGTAAGTAGATGGTTGGAAATAAGGTATAATAATATATAAAGGAGGAAATACTTTGAGTCCGTCAGGTATAGCGTTCGGAGACAAAAAGTCATATGGGTGACACGCAGTGACGTCAATCGATGCATAAGCATGACCGGAATAAGTAATTTGCAACAAGTTCGGGAGAGACGATGATGAGTGACGTAGTTGGGTGTCTACTCCTAAGCTAGACCTCGTTTTTTATCATGGTTGGAAGGTTTGCTTCTGGCTTGTGAGATGTTCCTGGATGTCGATTTGTTCCATTTTCAAATACAAACACTCTAATACTTAAAGTTACCATTCACTATACTGCCTTGAAGTACTGCCTGCAGGACTACAAAGCAGGATGTAGCTCAAACACCATCCTGTCATCCTGCACGTACGTACGTGCAGGATGCTATAGGCAGTTGTCGGATAAGCTGCGGGATGCGACAACATTCACCATCCTGCAAGACGTGCAGGATGCTAAGCAGGATGGTAAATGGTTACCATTACACGGCACAAAAAAAAGCAATGTTTTAAACCATAGAGATATCTGTGACCTGGGTTCTAAACTAAGAAAACTAGCTATTACAAACCTAAGCTTAAATTTTTTAAGAGCCGTCAGCCGAAAATGTGCAAGCCTCTTTCTTTTCTTAAATCATATTGAAATTGAAAGAGGCAGATATTTATCGTGTTATTAGCAATTTTTTTTTCCTGCAATGGTTTAATTATTAAATTATTTTATTTTAACTTTCGGGTTCTAATTCTAATATTTTTACTATAAAAAATAATTTTCCCCACCTAGAATTAATAATTGTTCCTTATCATTATCGTAAATTATGTAAATTTCTTATCATTTACGTAATAAAGTCGCTGACAGAGGAATTTCCGGCCGAAATCTCAAAATTTGTGAACCGTAAACATAAACAGCGCAAGTAATCCAACGTAACAATTTACACAGAGTCTTAATTTAAATTTACAAGGCGAGGCTAAATTTCGCCGTAAGACCTTTGTCGTAATTAGGGATAGGACGAGTCCGGCTAAATTGACCTAGCCAGCTTATCCGGCATAAACTGCGTGTACCGGACCTAAAACTTAGCTTTAGAATTTTCGAACCAATATTGCTTAATGTTTCGTGTCGAGTCAGAAGCTAAACTTTCATAAATGGCTTATTTTATATTATCTCCGAGCCTTATTTGTTGTTATGAGTTTATATAAGACTAGTGACTAGTGATGTCCTGTGAGCTTATCCACGTAGACCCCTCAGGAACAAATAGGTTCTAAACTCCAAAAAAGCAGCTTTATATCGTTTTGTGATGTGACTCTCAAATTTATTAATCATTAATCTCCTAAATCAAACGGAAATAAACCGACAAGTAAACATACTTACGCATTTTAGAGAGATTCACAAGAATGTTTACTTCATAGCATACACACATAAAAATGAACTACGTTTGTTCACTTATATACGCTCGTAGCTACGACAAACCAAGTTCATAAATTAACACAATTTTAAAACACATTTTAAAACACTAGTTCTGACAATAACACAAAAAAAATTGCCCAATAAATTTTATCTACGTTACAAAGACAACTATTATTGTTGAAGATCAACTATCGACAACACTATTACATTTTTAGTACCCACTTAATTTCCGGTAAACAAAACAAACGAGGGCCACTATCCAGCCAAATCCCGTCGTCCGGCCAAACCATAAAATGACATCCCTAATCGTAACTTTGCATCGTAAAAATCCTAAAATAACTCCAGTGCTGGCGTTATTGGACCGATCACAGCTTCCGAACGCGCGTTTTACGCCTCAAGCTTTTGAACGAACTTTTTGTGTTTCCTAAGGTTAAGTCTTATTTTTCAACGAAGTTTTTATGTTGACGGAGGTCGGTTATGTAATATTTCCATTTAAACGCCCTTGTTGAATTTCTCGGAAACTATTACGCAGATCCTGATGGGATTTAGTATATGCAGTTGCACGAGAACAATACGCAAGGTGGTATAACCCATTAGCTATGTCCACACTGGGGGTTGCGTGTTGTAGGAGCGTGTTATCTTGCTTATTGTTTTCGTAAAAAAATGCCTTCAAGAGGAAATATAGATAATTATGAAAAATATCTGCGTTTGTAACGCGTCTGTTTCAACCGATTTATTTACTAAAAAAGTTCTTAAAAGTAAAGTTTTTTATTATATTAGGTCTAAAATGTATCCAGAAATATTACTAGGTACTTGAGTATGAAAAGACAAGTATGAAAGTAAAAAAAATGTTGAAATTTGCTATTGGTCAATCTATACACAACTTTAAAGGGACATTATAAAGTATCTTGCCTTGTTTTATTCGCGTTATCTCTTTCTAAATGAAATGGCAATAGAAAACCTTTAGTTAATCTGTAGTTCGTACCTATTTAGTGTTATTGTGAGCCTTACGGCTTATTTTTAACCGACTTCCAAACATAGAGCCGTATTGAGAACCTCCTCCTTTTTTTTAAGTCGGCTAAAAATACCTTCTGATCAAACAAGTCCGCCAATAAAAGTGAAGTGTTAGCATAGACCGTACCCTATTAGAGGTGTCGTCAATTCGACAAAACTAAGTCCGCGTCAGCTAAACAAGGATTGAACAAACAATCACTAGGTCTAGCGAACGGTTAACAATCAAATCCTAACTTTGAGCTAGCAAAATTCATGTTATCACTGGAAGTGACATCTTTATGTAGAATTTAATTAACGCGGATTTAAGATTGGCTTTTTAACCCCCGACGCCAAAACGACGGGGTGTTATAAGTTTGACGTGTGTCTGTGTGTGTATGTGTGTGGCTGTGTGTGTGTGTGTGTGTGTGAGTGTGTGTGTGTGTGTGTGTGAGTGTGTGTGTGTGTGTGTGTGTGTGTGTGTGTGTGTGTGTGGTAGACCATGCGTTAATCCAGAGTAAGCTACCTCCATAGCAAGTTTCATCAAAGTCCGTCATTCCGTTGGTGGATGTCACATGTCCGAGAATTGTTAATTCTAGGACATGTTGGGTTCAATTACTAAGTTCCAAAATTCAACTTCTTTTATTATATTATAATTATGTTTAGGAGTAAGTTTGTGTTTATGTATTGGTTTGTTACTTCTTCACGCTCAAACGGATGGACTGATTTTGATCAAATACAGGTATGGAGATTGCTTATACCTCGGATTAACACATATGCTTTTTTTTTACTCCGTACACCTAATTGATAATAATTTGGCATGGTTTATGACTATATGTTATTTCATGATTTGTTACGATGATAATAAATTAAAATATTATAAAAAAAGTATAAATTATGGAGCAATGATAGCCTAGTTGGAAAAGGCCCGCCTCTCAAGCCAGAGAGAGTGGGTTCAAACCCAGCCGACGGCTCGCACCAATTTGTTCATTGTGTGAACATATGTGCGTATTGTATGTCATCTGCTACATGAATGTAGCCCGGTGTATGACGACAGACTCGTCCCCGGATTGAATATCGTCTGGCGAAGTGTGAGTGTTGTATTACACCTCTGCCGGCCCCATCGGGGGAAAGGCGTGACAATATGTTGATGTTGTTGATATTTATGAAAGATGCCAATTCTAGTGGAAATATTATTTTATTGCTCTGCGTACGTAGTAACTGTTATGTAAGCTGTGTCAGGCTGCTGACGTCACCGTCTGTTGAAGTTACCTACTTGTTAGTAAAATGTTTGGGAAAATCTGAAATGTCAGGTGATATTATGTTTATTTTAGTTGTCAATTGCTTTAGCAGACAGCTTACTAAAATAACAAAGTAATTGTGTGCTTAAGACTCCTACGAACGCTTTAGATTAACTTCATGTTGGATATATTATGTTTTCTACTGCCTGTTTTTTTTTGTGTAGTGACGTTGTGATCTAAAATGGAGCACGAAGATCTAAAAGGTAGCTGTCATCCCAATGAGCGTGTAACTGAGCGCTACCGTGGCTCGGGTGACACGTTAAATTGTGGGCCCCGGTTGTTTGTTCTACAACAATCGTCAAGCTATGTCAGAGGCCTTCGGGTGGCGTAGGAACTCTGACATCAGGGTTACCTACTCGGCCTATACCAACTTGCTTGCGTGCTTGCTTGCTTTATCCAAATAGAAAGTGAGTTTAATAATATAAATATATTTTTTTTTAAATTCGGGAAATTATGACACACGGTTATTCAGACACACTCAAACTAAGCAAAACTTGTGCTATGGCTGCCAGAAACTGATATACATACATAAATATTTTAAAATACATACAAAAATAGATATTAACACCCAGACATAGAACAAACACAAATGTTCATCACATGGATGTTTGCACTAGGGGGGAATCGAACCCGGCGTGGGTTCGATTCCCACCTAGGGCAAACATAGGATACTTTTTAACAGCGGGTGAAACCGCGGGGCGCAGCTAGTAATAATAATATATATATTGGGACTCTTGCTCACACGGTCGTCTGACCCCAAACTAAGCAAAGCTTGTACTATGGCTGATAGAGCCTGATATACAAACATATATATTTTTAAATACATACTTAAATAGATATTAACACCCAGACATAGAACAAACACAAATGTCCATCGCATGCATGTTTGCCCTAGGTGGGAATCGAACCCACGCCCCCAAGCTCAGAACGCCGGTTCACTACCAACTGAGCCACCGAGGCTGTCGAGTTTGTTTGTTTGTTATACGCTCTACTCAATAAAAAATGTTGCCTAATCAAGTTGTCAGGGGTACAGGAAAGGACATATTTTCTTTATCACCTTTCATCTAGAATCAAATAACAGTTTTTGTGGGAACGGGGATGAAACCGCGGTGCGCAGCTAGTCCTAACTAATATTAAAAACAAAAGTGAGTCTGTTAGTTTGTAACGCTTTCACGCCTAACTACTCGACCGATCGCCATATAATTTTGCATACACTTTGCCAGAAGTACAGAAAAGGACTAAAGTTACTTTTTAGCCCCGAGCAACACCGCGGGGCGCAGCTGGTAATTTATTAATTGCTGATTTTACAAATTGTCACGCCTTTTCCCCTGAAGAAACTGGCAGAGGTGTACAGCACCCACACTTCGCAGGCCGATAATGAGTCCCAAATGTGACAGGGGGCGAGCCGGTCTCCATACACCGGGCTCCAGACATGTAGCAGATGACATACAATACGCACAATATATGTTCACACAATGAACAAATTGGTGCGTGCAGTAGGCTGGGTTTAAACCCGCTCCCTCTGGTGCAGGGTTCGTACCAGGGTTCGACTCGAGCACGAAGGGTTCCGTACCACTACCTATAAAAACATGTTGAATAGAAGCCCCCTTAAATTTATCTATCTTTTGTATATATTTTATTCTATCTTTTAGTATTTGTTGTTGTAGCGCAAACAGACATCGTCTGTGAAAATTTCAACTGTCGAACTATCACGGTTCATGAGATACAGCCTGGTGACATGACAGACAGACAGACAGACGGACAGCGGAGTCTTAATAATATGGTCCCGTTTTACCCTTTGGGTACGGAACCCTGAAAATATTTTTGTAAGTACGAAGCTTAAGCAAACAGATTAATTTTATTAAAATGGAAAAATGGTTATATTTTCTTGGAACAAGCTTTATTGTGCCGTAGACAAGGTTAAACTCTGATTATTTATAATGAACACTGGTAAAAAAGGAGGGTAGTTATTTATTGTACTTAACCTTTTTGATTTATTTAAAAATGTATGTAAGTTAAGGAATATGACTGATTTGACTGCCTCGGTGGCTCAGTTGGTAGTAAACCTGCCTTCTGAGCTCGGGGGCGTGGGTTCGATTCCCACCTAGGGCAAACATGCATGCGATGGACATTTGTGTTTGTTCTATGTCTGGGTGTTAATATCTATTTAAGTATGTATTTAAAAATATATATGTTTGTATATCAGGCTCTATCAGCCATAGTACAAGCTTTGCTTAGTTTGGGGTCAGACGACCGTGTGAGCAAGAGTCCCAATATATATATTATTATTACTAGCTGCGCCCCGCGGTTTCACCCGCTGTTAAAAAGTATCCTATGTGCTATTCTAGACTATAATCTATCTCTGTGCCAAATTTCATCCAGATCTGTTCAGCCGTTCTGACGTGAAAGAGTGACAAACATCCATCTATCCATCCATCCATCCATACATACAAACTTTTGCGTTTATAATATTAGTAGGATTATTAAAAACATATGTTTATTGTTTACTAAGCACAAAAAGATGTAACAAGTTGTGAATTGACCATCAGCAGAATTGACAGTCTGCCCATTTCGAGCGTACGATTTTCGTCGTTTTTCAAATCATAGTTCTTACTTAGTAACACCAGGTACTTAGTCAAAGATATACCCTCTTAGCAATAAACGTTGTATTTCCTCGGCATAGCTACACAGTCTATTGTCTTTTCCTATCGAGTTCAAAAGATTCTTGCTCTCTAATTTACGAAAATAACTCAATGGTAAAATTTTCTACATAATGTAGTTTTGTAATACCAGTGTAATTTGCCATCCTAAAGTGCATAAGTGGGGCAAAGACGCCTACTATATTTTCAACCCAGAACTATCTTACACAAGGACTATCCTAGGACTATCCTACACAAGGTGGTCAGCTGGATAATAACCCTCTTAAAAATAACCGTTGTATGACCTCGAAATAGTTATACAGTGTATGCCTTTTCCTTTCTTAAAATTTTTTACTCGATCGAAAGAGACAAAACACTGAATAACTAGTAAACGTTGTATAGCCTTGGAATAAGGGAGCTAAAGTGGCGGAAGTGTTAATATGGCCAGGGGGCTTACCATGAACTTTTACAAAAACATCATTGCGCAGGAACGTTTTGTTACATTCCTTAATAAGTATTGTTTTGTATCATACCACAAGCATTGAAAACAATAATGTTTTAAAACGTTTTTACTCCTGCTACAGTGATGTCAAAAGAATGTACGATACAAGTGCCTTTAAACACTCTGTGGTACTTTTGCGTATTTTGGAGTATGGTGTTGCCAGATGTACGATGTCAATCGTAATTATACGATTTTTGCCATGTAAAAATCGTACAATCGGGGTCGTACAATAGTACGACCGCATAGCGAAATCGTGCCTACAGTATCCTATCGATACAGGGAAATTACACTTACGGTTTTTACAAGTTGCAAGTAAAAACACTATGATTTCTTCCCTAAGAATTTTTATTTTTCTCACCCGCGTACAATCGCTCCTAAGAAACATCTGGCGACACTTGGTTGTATGAACAATGTCAAAAACGATTTTTTTTTGTTTTGTCTCATAGGGCAGGCTAGAGGCAACATAGCCATACCACCATAGTCTTCCGTATGTTTGTCATAACATTTTTCATTAAATCTCTGATGAAGATGATGATAAATGAGATAAATCTCGCTCCTCTTTCCCTCTTTCAGTAAAGGCGAGTTTTCGTTTTAGAAAATAATACAAAATCATGACACCATTTTTTCGGTTCCCCTCAAAAACGTAAATTAAATCTACCTATGATCATGAAGGTAAATTAAAATTCAATTGCTGTATCCAATTAAAGTTTGTGAAAATTATTTTGGTGATATCTAGAATTTAATGCTTAGAATAATTTGTCACAGCGGCCGCAGAGTCTCAGCGAAGCAGTTCGATATCATGTGAGACTTTTTAAAAACCCACAGTGAAATCGCTGCGGGCTTTAATAGGAGTCTGCAGGCGAAGGCTCACTCTAAGAAGAAGCAAGTGCATCAAAAGGAGCTGACTTAGCCAACAAAAAATCTATGTGAAAATGGGTTGAAATTTATTCTGGAGCCCGTCCGAAGGCGTCCTTCGTAGTACGGAGCTTCCATTATCTGCTTCGAGAAACTCGAAAGTTTCCAAATCATCGGCCATCTTGCTAAATATTACAAATAGAACCCCAGAAACACAGCAAAAACTCACTTAAAAATAGAAAAAGTTACACGGAGAGCAACTTTTTAACAATCGTTGTCATTTGTATCATTCCTGCTATTTTGACAGCTCGGCAGGGATACTTTATAGATCATGGTACGGTTTTTAAACAAATGTTCCTTGGATTGAATGAACGAAATCGAGTGACGTCAACAAAACTGCTAAGCGATATCAAAACTTAACAGGAATACTTTTAGGGTGGTCATGGTACGAAATTACGAAGTAAGGCTTAATTAATGATGTTTTAAGAGGTTGTGGTAAGCCCCCTGATCCTATTCTAAATGTATATCTAGTCCGTAGTATTATAGTATCTCAATTACTTTGACGACAAAACTTTTATAAACACTGTACATATAATTACGATGTTACATGACAAAGTTTTGTAAATACTCACGATGTTTTATGACAGACAGGTGTATCCCGGAACGTTTTAGAGCCCACCCTTTCAGGAAAGCTTTTATTAATATACGCACCCTTTTAAATACAAATACCCTGTACTTAGACAGCAAACAATAACATAGGGGTAGGTGACGAGGATTTAGGAGACGTAGATGGCGCTAGATGTCAGTAAAAGAGATCGCTCATGGCGACTTTTTGCAGCGATGCAGATGCGACATAGTCGCAAAACAAATTTAAGACAGTTGCTATGCTATTGCAGGTCATACACTATAGCTCGCATATTTACGATTCTGCATCGCGACTAATGCAATACAGAATCGACACAGCCATGATGTAGCATCGATACAGACTCGCGTTGCTAATTAGACTAACGGCTAAAAGTAGCGATGCATACAAGATGCAGACGCACTTATGAAACGCGCGACTGCTTCGCTGTAAAAAGTCGCCCGGTGACCGCTCTAACCAAAGTATGCCTAAAAATAAGAACATTAATGTTTTACATAATATTGTGTAATTTCCATGATTTCGTAAACTAGAAAATTGCATAAAGTATCTGATACTAATGAAAAAACCGAGGCCCGCTCCGTTGAAACAAAGTTAGTTCGTATAGGCCGAAGCTTAGGCCGCTCAAAGGCCTCTGACAAGATTAGCCGTTGCTGTCACAACTATCATTTAACCAGTTCTAATGGCGATAGCGGTCTGTTGTGAACGCCAACTGCGGCTACCCATCCATAGGTACACTGTGTCGTCCGTTGCTTAACATCGGTGATCGGTTACGAGCTCCTAGTATAGCTACGTTATAAATTGTCTGAGTTGGTTGAGTTGACTATGAGGTGTAAGCGTTGGAAGCCTGGCGTTCTAATTCAAACGCCTCGTACTTGCGATATCTGTTGTATGTAAGTCTGTGACGCACTCCGAAATGTAATACATTTACTTACATGCTTTTAACCATCTTTGTCTTGTACTAAGCTGATAGGTGTGGTGCGGTAAAATGCTGCTTGCTGAATGAGGGAGTGAGTCAACGATTGAGGAAGCGACAGATATGACAGTGACAGATTAAATTGAACGGAACATCAAGTGTAACTTTACTGGTATCAATGTAAGTATAATAAAAACTATGCAATTCGTATCCTCCGGGCAAAAATGTTATTCAAGTCATACAAATTATCTGCATTTATGATCTATGTTTAGTGACATTGTCGGAGTTGAGAAGTTATCTTCACAAGAGGATTAATCCAAGAGTTAAAGTTGAATATTGTTTACTTCATTTTCATTTTTTGTTAGACACGATTTCTGATTATTTCTCACTCAATATTTCCTGGCCATGTTAGAGGTTTTCAGGCGGTCTAAAAACTGTTACGTCAGTTCTAGCCACTCAGACACTCAGCCGTAAAAAAAACCTTTGCAAACATAAAACTAAAATATACACTGACCTCGGACACAAAATAAAGCTTTTATCATAAATTGTCTACATATTCTACATAAAAACATTTCGTTAGCCTAGGTAAGACATGTAGATATCCTTTCTATCTCTTGTTCCAACCATAAATCTCCAAGGTGACGTTTTAGGGCCCCAACGTGCATGTGTGCGTGTGCCATAAATTACATCCCATGCGCGTGTGGGTATGTGTGTCTCTGTACTTGAAAGAGTGTAAAGGGTGTACCTTATGTGGAATCATTTTTGTATTTAAATGTTTTGTTGGTCTGTCTGTGTGACTATGAAGCTATGCTCTGTAGTAATAAAATGATGTGCCAGTTTTGTAAGATTTCAAAATTAAAAAAAAAAACCCCTAGTTGAGGTTTTGATGTCTGTCTGTTTGTCTGTATTTATAATTTGTTTGAGAAACTATTATTAGGAATATTCGCTTCTGTGATATTCACTGTCTCTATGAAGTTTTATCAAGTTCAGCTGTTTAGTCGTGATAACGGCAAACAGAGACCGATGGATAGACAAAAAGATGGAAGTACTTGTATGTTTATATTTATGTAGATAGATCAAAAAAATTTTTTATATAAAAAAAATTAAGTAGTTCTCACACAACTATTACTTTATGCTATGTCAATCACTTATGTAGGTACGTCCGACGTGAGTCGATTATACCGACTATAGTTTCAAACGCATTAGGTGGTATCCGACTTCCGAAATAATTGTCTCAAATCAAATAGAAAGAAATAAAGAAAGAAAGAAATTTATTTTGAAACCATACATACAATTAATAAATCATATCGATATCATATCGTCACGCCTCTCCCTCTAAGGGGCTAGCAAACGTGTACAGCACCCATACTTCGCCAGATGCAATTTTTCAGAATAGAAAATCACCATTTAGATTTTTTGCAAAAACTGCCTCGACAAAAATAATCTGCATAATTATTGAACCTACCCACATAGTTAAAAGAGAATCAGCTAAGTAATGCGACTTGTAGAGGAAGACAGAGATGCGGACAGAAATCGGACATACAAAAACATTTTTGTCGACGCTGGAGCAGAGACGCTTCGCTCTCTAACCCTTGCTCGATCGATGATCCGGAAAGCTCCAACTGACTAATTAACTTTTGTCCACTAAAAGAGACTATCTTTATACTAAATTTAGACGCTACATTTTTCAGTCTAGACACCCAAAATTACCCCCAATTAAGACTTGAATTCTCCCCAAAATTAGCTAAAAATTACTCTCACAGTTTCTGTCAATTTTAATTATGAAATCTTATTAGGGGCACGTTTATAAATGTAAGGTTTGGGCACACGAGACAGTTCGGATTCGCAACGACGGATTGCGTTTTTTGCAACCTGCTTTAAAGTTGTTAGTCATAATGTTTACATAACATCGTATCGTATCATATCGTCACGCCTTTCCCGCGAGGGGCTGACAGAGGTGTAATACAACACCCACACTTTGCCGGACGATATTCAGTTCCAAATGTGACAGGGGGCGAGCCATTCGGCATACACTGAGCTCCAGTCATGTAGCAGATGACATACAATACGCACATATGTTCACACAGTTAAGAAATTGGTGCGTGCCGTTGGCTGGGTTTAAACCCGCTCGCTTTGGCTTGAGAGGCGGGCCTTCTCCAACTAGGCTTTCATCGCTAGTATGATTACTATACTACTTAGATTATACTTACGAAATTTTGTGTGTGTGTGTGTGTATTTGTTACTTCTTCCCTTTCAAACAGATGGACAGATTCAGATGAAATTTTGTATGGAGGTTATAATAGGCTACTTTTAAACAGGGTAAAAAAACGGAGCGCAGTAAATGTCAAAATACTTAGTACTTACTTACAAAGTTTCAAAATTAATTATTTAATACTAAAAGACAGCTGACAGTGGGAAGTTTCACCACTCTTTGAATAAATGTAGGTTATGATGTGAAAAAGAAAATTACATTTTCTTGGTTGGTTTCGGAATTGACTGTCAGAGACGGTCAAATGACACTATTCGGAGCTTAGCGTTACATTGTTAACATGAAGAGATTTTGTCATTTTGAGATTGAGACATTTGAGATTTTGTTATATTTTAAGCAAACGAGGTAATTGTTCAATGCCATATTTCCCATGCGATAGTATTGATACGAATGTTTCTCGAGCTATCTGCGCCCCGTGGTGCTACTCGCGGTTAAAAAGAAGCCAACGTGCTATTCCAGGCTATAATCAATCTCTTATACAAATTTTATCCAGATCCGTTCAGCCGTTCTGTTGTGATTGAGAAACAAACATCCATACATCTAACCAAACTTTCGCGTTTATATTATTAGTGAGCTTTGGCTTATCAGGGTTTGAACTGACATCTTGCGTCAAAGCATTTGACAGACGGGTAAAGTCCAAAATATCCAAAATTAAACCACTAAAAACAAAATACTCAATTGTCACAAATCTCAAAACGCAATATCAACAAAAATCGTAACGCATCGCGTTTTGACATTGCGAGTGCGTTTGGATTGTGTAACCCTGCCCTAAGGGTGGTCAGCAGAGGGTCTCCACCCTTTCCCCCTTTCAGAGTACTCGTACTAATACAGTGTTGACAGGGGGATGGAAATTTTGTAAATGATGAAAGTTTAATAGAATTTTTGAACGATGCTGTTTATATGTTTTTGATAATTTTGTTTATTTTTTGCTGTTAAATTAGCGGTTTTGGTTAAAATCTGGTCGGGTTTGATGGTATAAGTTTAGAAAACTTTTTAGTACTTTCGATGAGTTTTAATTTTGGTTTTGAAGGGTAGTTGCAATGGCTTCGTCGGTAGGTTGTCTGCCTGTTGTACCGGAGGTCTTGCGTTCTATTCTCAGCCCGAATGTTTTTGTTTACCTACTATTCAATTAAAATAATTAAACCCAAATTTTTCACGTCATTGTAAAACAGTGCATCTTTCGCACGTATTTCTATCGAATTCGTACTTATTTTTGTAAAGAAATTATGCTAGGGGTACAATTGCTCACAGCGTAGCTTGACTAGGTGTTCGTAGCCGATCACCGATGCTAAGCAACAGACGACACGGTCAGTCCTAGGATGGGTGACCACGGGTGGCTTTACAACTGAGCGCTACCGTAGCTTGGATGACACGTTAAACTGTAGGCCCCGGTTGTTTGTTCTATGACAACAATCGTCAAGCAATGTCAGAGGCCATCAGGCGGCCTAGAAACTCTGACACCAGGGCTAGCCACTCGGCCTATATGAACTTCTTGTTATTATTGCTTACTAGATTTGAAGATATCGTGAGGGGTAAGTTCCTGTGTTACTGTACCTTATTTTGGCTCTAACTCTTATCGTATTTTAGACGTTATGCCCCTAAACACACAGTTCTAATTACATTACACCTACATAGTAAATCTAAAAAGATTTATCTGGCAATACCAACTAAATTAAAGTAATACATTCTGAGTAAGACATTGGAAGTTAATTTTACTGCCTCTTGTAACCTTTATTTTTCCCTTTAATAGCTCCATTTGGCACCGATTGTGGCAAGAATTAACCCTTTTTGCGAGAATTGCATCAAAATTGGGTCAGCCAGACGGCAGGCTCGTTTGTATGCATGAGTTGATAGTAATCGTTAGCGTTGCTTTGGTTTCTTTTAGAGGGGAGATTAGGCGCTGTTTCCACGGGCGTCTGAGCGTACTATGGAAGGCTAACCAATCTCTGAGTGTCTGTGTGTGACGAGTTACCATTCAAAGTCAAAAGTCAATATGTTTTTATTCAATTGGGTATGAAAGAAACACTTACAAACGTCAAATTTTTTTTTAATAGACTCGACCGCCTTTTTCGGTAAAAGAGCCACTTCTCAGAAGAACAAATAAGAAACTGAGAGGCATTATTTTTTCAAAATTGTAATATAACTTACAACTAATTGTCGTATCGAAATGAAACTTTGCGAGTATAACTAGTGGTTCAAAAAAAAGTTTTAAAAAAGTTTTCACCAAATTTCCATTTTTGTGAAGCCACGAATCGCGAGCAAATCCGCGGACAAAAAGCTAGGCCATAAAATAAAACTTTTGTTTACACGAAACTAGTGATGCGAAAGGCCCAATTAACCGTAAACCGTGATTAATTCCGGAGAGCGTTCGACCACACACGGCGCCGACTATCACAATATTTACAGTTTTTGGCACACGAAGCCAATATTTCAGCTAGACATGGTGTTTGAATGCAATTATATTATTTAATGGAACATGTAAATAATGTTCGTGCACTAGCTGTGTCATTCGGACGTTTACATTGCATTACGCGTGTTTTTAGTTGATGACAGTTAAATAATAATAGTACCTGGATGTCCGAGCTTTGCTCGGTATTTTTTTTTTATTGTTTTTTGGAAAATAAACAATTGATTTTAGTCTAACCTCAAAGCAAACACTCATTGACTTCGTGTTACTTAACAACGCCATCTGCTGTTGTGTCGTTAAAGCAATTAGTTGCTCACAAAAAATAGTATTATTATTCGCCAATAGATGTCAGGAAGAGTCATATTTTTGTTATTTTTCTTCCAAGTTTATGTTTAAGTTGATTATCGATAAAACACGAATAAAATGACATTTTCTAAAAATGATTCCTAGCTAGATCGATTTATCGCCCCCGAAACCCCCTATATACTAAATTGTATGAAAATCGTTGGAGCCGATTCCGAGATTCCAATTATATACATATATATATATATATACAAGAATTGCTCATTTAAAGATATAAGATAAGATTTGTATTTATTTGCATAAAACATGAGGGTCATGCATAATAAGGTCTTATAATAGTAAAATTAGATGTCGCTTAAAGTCATGTTTTACCTGTCATAGGCATGCAAATATTTTAAGAGATGGCTAACGAAATTAAATATTAATACAAAAGTCAGTTCTAGATTACAATGATAAAGTCAAAATTCGAATATGTCAACAAAATATAAATACAATTAAAAATAATGTCAATAGTAAAATAAAACATTAATAAAATTAAAATTAAATGTCAGTCAGTACTCAATTTACATAGAAACAATTTCAAGATTAAATCTTATAGGTAAATAACTAACATTTATCATTCATAAAAAAATTAACATTTGCAGTCAGTTAAATATATTTTTTTACTCAAAATATGTATATGATTTTAGTGCGTGTGCAGTTAATCAAATTCAAAATGAATCACGTTTTTAGCTGGATGTACATACTATATAATTTTGTGATAAGTATATTTTTAGGATTGTGACAGACACTAATACCGACATTTATTTTTGAATAACCTATGCAATAAATGGAAATGATGTAAAAGTCTAAAAGCCTATTATTTACTAATAGTAAAAATGTAAAAGTTTGTATTTTTGTCACTACGCAACAACCTAATTGCAGGTATTTGGTCAAAAATTTTAGATACTTAGCTTATTTTTACCCGATTGCTCAATAAGGAGGGTTATGTTTTAAGTGTGTGAATGAAAGCATGAGTTTTTTTTGGCACGCCCTGCAGCCAAAACAGCTTGATATATTTCGACATGTGAGCTGTCATTTGAATCGTATTGATAGTGGAAGAGACATAGGGTACAATTTGCAGCTGGGTTATTTTGTTTTTCTTTTGAAAAAAAATTTAGTTGTATTAACAATTGATTAACAAATAATTATGTTAATTTAAATCCCAAAAAAAGTAAGTTTCTTTTAGGTAGCGGGTGACTCCGCGGGACGTAGCTTGTATTTATAAATATTATGTGAATTGTGAATAATTAATGTGACCGCTTAAACCAACCAATCAGCAGAGAATGCTGACCAATATCAGATATCAATTGAATTCATTGATTTTATTTGCGAATAGTTTCCGGATTTACGGTTACAGTTGCGTAAATTTTGAGATATTGTTTTGACAATTAGCCGCTAATTAGAATGTAAATATTGTCCTTGTAAAGCTGAATTAACGTTCATTGTTCAGTTTGATTTATGACAATGATGGCATATTGTGTAAATAAGTTTTGATTAGTAAATAAGTATTAAACGCCAATCTTTGTGTTTTTAATACGTTTAATTTAAACCGATCGTTGTGGAGGTTATTTTCAAAATTCAAAATTCAAAATCATTTATTGTCAGCTGTGTAGTTACAGGTCACATTGAATATTATAGGTTTCAACAGCTACCCTATTGGGCATACAATAGTCTGAGAGATCAGTCAAGAATTTATTAAAGTTAATGATACAATTAATGTCAATTTCATTTAGTTTTTTCTTTGGTTGGAATGTCAAAGGTTTTATCATTAACACTACAGTACACGCGCCCATTTTTTTTACACGAATACACGCGTGGCCTACTATAGTAGACCATTTTAAAATGGCTGTTAAATTTTTTTTATTCAATTTACGAATAAATACACAATTGAAGTGAAATAGTTATTGTTTATTTTAAACATTTAACATACTTTAAATACCTTAGATAGTAGGAACTGTAAAATATATGCAACCAAACAAACTTTTAAGAAAATTTAAGATAAATGACACCGTTGAGATCAATGTTCAGAATTTTTTTTTTCTTCTAATATTTACATAATTATTTTTTTATGTTTCGTAGTATTCAGGACATATTACAGCCTGATGATCAGGGCAAATCCATTTATTGCACGTTTTTCACCACTTTTTAGTTGACCGATTTCGGGCTCTTGGGCAGAGTGCGCATGGACCAGCTTTTCCCATTTTTTGTGTGGTGTCGTGCTGTACGACTTGAGGTGTATCGAAAAGCGTTTCCATTCTCAATGTCAGCTGTCCCGGAACTGTTTCTATTGTTGCTCAACGTATCCTTCGCATTCTTATGCGAATCTTGCGATTCTTTTGGTCCTGTTGGTCTTATACGAATATTTTGAATTCGAGTTCGCGTTGACGGAGGCGATTCTTTGCTCCAAGTAGTACCATTGACAGATTTATGAGTTCCACTTTGACACTTCCACTTGAAAGTTCTGAGACTGGAATTTCACTATCTGAAATATCTTCCGAGTCGTCAAATTCTTCTGTTTCTACTGATTGGGTATTTGATTCATGAACTAAGCCCTGTAGGTCTGTCAAACAAGACTTACAAGGTTTAGTTTCTGCATCACTCTCTTCCCTCTCGATACCTTCATCATCACCCACACCAGTTCTGTTTCCATCAGCCATCTCTCCACTTGTGCTATTTGTTTTTCATTCATGATGAAATTGGGGATAAATCTGCAAAAAACATCTAAATAAAAACCTAATACTTATTTCGATGTGTTTACACATTTAAATATCCATTAAAATAATAGTAAATATAGTATAAAAACCTAATAAACTTAAAATAAAATAAAAGTTACTTACCTAAATTTGGTACGCCAATACTCGCGCGGACTACTATGGTAGGCCCGCGATTTTAGAGCCTAATTGCACAAACGTGTGTAGGCGCATACGTCACGCGTGTCTCTGACCTGTTGACAAATCTAATAAACGAGGCTTACCTGGAATCGGGACTCCCTAACTCTCAAAACTTATATGATATTAAGAATAATGTTACCCTGGTCTACTATAGTAGGCCGCGCGTGTACTGTAGTGTTAAGGAATTTGTCAATATTATAATAACATTTGTAACATTTGGAAGGTCCTTGTCTAGTTTTGTAGACGTCTTCTGGCTGAGATAATGATGATGATGAATATGATGATGAATGAATGGCTTAACCAATTATCATAAAATTTTACAAGAAAATAAACATAACATACTTACCTATGATTTATGAAACGGGAATTACTCACGTACGATCAAGTGGATTATTTCGACTATAGTTTCAACCGCATTCGGCGATCTTTCTCAAGGCGAGTGCGCGCGCGCGGCTGCGTCTTGCATAGCACTGACTCCGTGCTAATAATGTGTGAGTACCACGTCAGGTTATGCCTACTTTAGGTAATAGTAAAAAGATAATATAGGTGTGAATAGGATAAAAATAAGTTCTAAAGTGTGAGAAAACATACAATTTATACAAAAAGAAATAAAATAATCATGAACACGTGCTTATTTTGCGTGTAGGTAGGTTGTCTTTTTTAAGATGAATCAGTCAAGATGATTTTAAGTGAATAAACATCCTACTGCCGACTAATATTATAAACGCGAAAGTTTGTAAGAATGGATGGATGTTTGTTACTCTTTCACGCCAGAACGGCTGAACAGATCTGGATGAAATTTGGCACAGAGATAGAATATAGTCTAGCATATAGGATAGCACATAGGATACTTTTTAACCGAGGGTGAAACCACAGGGCGCAGCTAGTGTAATATAAAATGTTTTATAAATAGTGTGTATTTATAAAAGGTTGACAAAGTATTTAACTGTGATGTCTTAAGTGTTACAGGTGTTTATATAAGATGGTCGCTTAGCATCAAGCGATCCGCCAACTAAGCGCTTGTTCAGACCCGGCAGGAACCGCGCGGTAGTAGTATTGTTGTCCTTGTCTAATGCGCAGCAATAACAAGGACAACAATACAACTACCGCGCGGTTCCCGCCGTGTCTGAACTAGCGCTTATAGTAATCTAATCTTTAATATTATAAATGCAAGAATGTATTTTTTATGCTTTCACGCCTTAACCTTATTGAACCGAGCATCATGAAATTTAGCATCAACGTTGTCAGAAGGGGTGATTCCTTACTCATCCTATGATGTCTCATCCCACGGTACATTTCATCTTAAAACAATAAATTATACCTAGTATGTATCGCGGATGGAAGCTAGTAAAAAAAAAAAATAGACCCTACATAAAAACTAAACAAAGCGTTTTGTAATACATTTTAATTATGTAAATTGCAAACTCAAGATTGTTATCGAAAATATGCCTAATTCCTTCCCCTTATTTACATTACAAAGGGAACAAGAAAAAAAAATACTTAAGATCTTCCAACAAAATGTTTTGTCCAAAAGGTCACAACAAACCGTACCAAGGTCGACATCAAACGTTCACAGAAAATATTGAAGTTCGAATAAATCCGGAAAAATTCTAATCCGATTAAACCAATTATCTCGGGGCCTTCAATGAAAAAAAGTAAAAAAAGGTATTCCCTGAAGAATTCGAAGGTACCTAATCTCATGCCGAAGTTGAGAGAAAAAGTTATTCGTAATTTTGTGATATAAATTATTTCATGTCTCTTCCCTATTTCTTGCACGCTGAATTATCTACTCTATCTCTATGCGAGTTGAATTCAAATTGATTTGCATGTCTGCCTCTGATTTTCTGATCAAAGTTAATTCTTATGTTCGCGCAAAATAGATGCTATATTCCTGTGTGAGTATTTCCTCGCCTTCAGCTGTTGCAATTTCAATTTTCTCGTTAAAGTAATAGGGTATATTTTACAAGTGACGTGCGACGTTCCAGGGTCATATATCACGGAGGATAGGAGGTGTCACTCTGCTGATATCTCGATATCTTTCGCTAAAGAATGGCGTTATTTTCTTATGTGGTTGAGCCGACGGAAAATGTAAGAAAATATAGGTTGAAAATGTTTGGAAACGAGCTTTTGGGAACTGTCATTAAAATTACGGTCAAAATAGAGGTTTTTTCGACCAAGCAGGTGAAGCGTCTATGCTTTAACCTCGACAAAAATTTGGAATGTTCGAATCTCTGTCCGGATCTCTGTCTTCGTCTACAGATCGCATTTCTTAAGCGATTCTCTGTAAACTTTGTGAGTAGGTTCGATAATTAGATAGGTTTTTTTGTCGAGGCAGTTTTGGAAATTTTTCAAAATGGCGGAGATAGGATTCTTCGGAATTAAAAAAAAAGATTTCTTTTTATCGGGATAAAAAGCACTCTATATCCTTTTCTGTACTCCTGACAACCTGTATTCAAAATTTCGTAATGATCGGTTTAGTAGTTAAGGCGTGAAAGCCTACGAACAAACTCCCTTTAATTTTTTTTATTATTTGAATTAAAATTTGCTAAAATGCTAGAAAAAATCTCACAATTTGTACTCAGATAATACCACGTAAACATTATTTAGTTTCATATTTTTTAAAGTAAAAATACAAAAATGTCCCTTCTAAATTTTACCACAGAACAATAAAATAAACAGAAGGGCCACCCCTCTGTAACGCAGGGACGAGTTCCGTCGCCGCGCCACTTAGATAAAAGGTACAAGTTTTCCATCAATTAACGTCAGTAGAACTTGTATTGTTTTTGACACAAACCCGAAAATTAGGATTAATTGTGACCCTAAAAAAACTACCCTAAAAGTCTTTCGTATCACTTTCGTCTTTTGTACAAGCGAATTTCAATCCTACAACTTAAGATATACGCTTCATATTCTAAAATCAAACTGTGTGAAATTGCCTACGAAAGTTTATCATTATCACTAGGAAATACGAACACTATTTTTCAGAAAATAAAGTTCATTTTCCAATTTCAGAACGCGAGGCATTGCCTGTGAAAGTTTAGAGAAAGCTACGAAGACAAATTTGAATTTTAAGTGCCAAAGAATAAGATTCATTTTTCAGTAGGCTTAGCTGCGTAGAGTTTATAAATTGATTTGTGGCGTGTTAAGAATCATTAGTTTTCGACAATTGTAACAGAAGGTAAATGATTTACTGAAAATACACCTTTCTTGTAATAATTTACAAGGAAATTTCAACTTTAACGTTTTGCGATAGAGTTTATATTACTTTGGCGCTTATTTGAAGTGTTTAAATGTAGGTACCTGGTACTTTTTACTATTTTAGGTATTTAATCGTCGTTTATTGCGCCATTAGGAAAAAATATGTTTTTTATTGATTGGAATATTTAATAATGTGACTTTTGTTTTGTTTCAGGTACTTGCACTCAGACATTCAAAGCAGATATCGGCCTAGAAAACTCAAAACGAATATATTATTATAGTAAATGATCAAAAATTGTGATAAAACTTAAAAAAAAAACCGGTCAAGTGCGAGTCAGACTCGCGCACCAAGGATTCCGTATCTATAAAAACGGCAAAAAACAAAGTCAGTTGTATGGGAGTCCTCTTAAATATTTTTTTTATTAAGTTTTTAGTGTTTTTAGTTTTTTTTATTGTAATAGCGATAACAGAATACATCATCTGTGAAAATTTCAACTGTAACTATCGTGGTCCATGAGTTACAGCTTGCTGACTGACGGACAGACAGACCGCTATGAATTCAAACTGTATTCATATTAAACATTGTAAAATGTAACGTTACCTCAAACCTTTGAAATTTTAACCTATGGTCTGAATAAATAAATTGAACTGAAAAGACATACGGACGGACAGTGAAGTCTTATTAATAGGGTTCCGTTACACCCGTTGGGTACGGAACCCTAAAGATGGTACAAAAATTGACATCCACATTGCGCGTAACACATTGACTGTATGATTGTGCCAAAAATAAATAACAACACAAAAAAAAAAAACTTGCACTTGTTCGAATTCGGAAGTCCAATTCAAATAACTTTCCGGAATTACAATGTGGGTTAGGGTGTCCGTCTACTTGTAAGCTCAGGGACTCTATCAGGGGATCTCGCTCTCATTCTCTCTCTTATGACTTTCCAGACGAGAGAGACAAAGACCAACATAAAAATATCATACACGCCAGAATAGGTATGGTACTCTATCAGGGGATCTCGCTCTCATTCTCTCTCTTATGACTTTCCAGACGAGAGAGACAAAGACCAACATAAAAATATCATACACGCCAGAATAGGTATAGTACTCTATCAGGGGATCTCGCTCTCATTCTCTCTCTTATGACTTTCCAGACGAGAGAGACAAAGACCAACATAAAAATATCATACACGCCAGAATAGGTATGGTAACACCCCACAATGGTTTCAATTAAAAATATAAAAAGCAAAAAGCTTTAAAAACCGACCTACCGCCAGGCCCGTTGTCCATGTAAATATGTTTGAAATTTTTTGTTGATATTTTAGAAACTGATTGATCAATTTTGAGTATATTTATATGGGAACACCTCTAAAGAATGATCTACAAAAAAAAAGAATCATTAAAATTGATTCACAATTGGCGGAGTAATTGCGTACATACAAAAAAAACACAGTTGAATGGAGAACCTCCTCTTTCTTCGAAGTCGGGTAAAAATGATCGTAACACTTTGGACCATACAATCCTTTTAGATCTACTCGTCGGTAGCTGGGCTATCTAAATACAAAAAGACTTTATTTTCCAAATTATTATGTTTGTTTTTCAATAATATGTGGGATGGTGGAATGCTGAGCTTGCAGGTGTACGGACGCCCTTACACGACGCATCCCAAAAAATACGTTCAATAAATAGAAACTACTCGAACTGTCGAACGAATCACGATTCATTGTTGTGAAAACATACACAATGGAAACTTGACGGAACTAACTTACATGATAACAGTAAGGACACTGCAGCATTTACGCATTTGTCGCTCGAGCGAAAGTCTCAGAGTCAGCTGGGAAAATGCATTCGCATTATGTACTTCTTTTAATTATAATGTAAAAAAATGGATGTTTGTCACTGAATAAGAAAATACGGCTGAACGAAATTGGATGAAATTTAGTTTAGAAGTAGCTTATAGCCAGATATACATATGGTTACTTTTTACCCCGAAAAGAATAGTTAATCCTGAAGGACGGCGGCCGACAAGTTTATAATTTTAGTACCGATGATTTGATCCACATGAAACTTTGCAGGCAAGTAGTTTATTTCAATACAATGCCTAAAATTTTATTTGAGCCAAATCACCTTAAGTGTTTCGGAGATATGCACCCCTAGCATGCGCGCGACAAACTTCTTCTCGTCACTTTTTGTCCTGTGAAAACGTGACAAGGCTATGTGTAAACATACGTCTGTCTCTATAAGAAGAGTCGACATACCGTTGTCAAGTTGCGCATGCTAGGCCTGCTGGTCATTGTGAGTGCTCAGTCCGAGACGAACTACTAAAGAATAATTTTGATGTATACCTAAGTACTGCTGCAGGGCTAGCACGGACCGGAGATTGTCTTTCCACCGTTTTTATCCGTTCTTAGATGTAAGAATACCGAGAAGACAAAGCTAGAATACCGATATGTCTGTCTCTTTCTCGCGGCATAAAAACTGTGAAAAAACAATTTGTCCACAGCTCATGTCCCTGCTGAACGCTATAACCTAACGTCGTTTCAGTTTCCCATACTGCTTGTACAGTGGTCCTCTGGGACCCGAATATATCATAAAAATATCATAAATCTGCAATCCTTTCAGCTGGCAGCCCTGGGCTGTCGAAAGTTTGGACAATACATGATAGATTGTCTTATTGCTGGACGCTATTTGGTGAAACTATTCAAAACATATCTATAGATCCGTTGTAGAAAAATATCAAAGTATGTAAGTTTGTATAGACGCCGAGTGGCAGCCCTGAAAAGTAAAATAAAAGTACCTAAAGTAAATTAGCCCTCTATAGATCTATAGAACTATGATAAAAGAAGTCATAGATATTTTCCACCTCTTTTGATCGACTTCCAAAAAAGCTTTTATGCAACGATGCGTAAAAGAGGCACTTCGTTACTGCGGCGGGTGAGAGGGAGCTCCAACAGCATGCTGGCTGCGCTCGCGGACAGACTGGACTGTCCCTATCTAGACCAATGTTGTCGATTGCATGTTCAACACCTGTGTGTCTAGCATGCAAACTACAACATTGTTTAAGGGACTAGTAAGTACCTATTTAATTTTTAATTTTAATTTTGTGTGTTTTTGTGTGTTGTGTACCTGTATATGAGTCTTGTAACTTGAAATAAAGGAATTATTATTATTAAAAAAGATAAATTTTTCGATTTTCCTATCTGTTTGTTACGCGATTACTACGCAAATTATGAATCGGTTTTAGTGATTTAATTGATTTGGCACCGACTTCAAATAAGTTATAAATTAAATGCGTCACAAAGTTGGCAACTAGCGTCATCTTGTTCAGATTATTGCAAATAAAGATAGAAAAAAGGTTAAGGTGGCGCCTACTTTGTGAGAGGTTTGTCAGTAATTCTCGAAAGACGCAATCGCCCCACAGACACATTTGCCCCAGTTACCCTATCTCGTAAAATTTACTGTTTATTTCTCGCCGTTATCTTAACGGACTTATTCATAAACGTCCGTATAACTTGTTTTATTTGGTTCTTTAGACTAATAAACGTTGTATGGCCTCGGAATAGTTTTAGTGTTTTGTCTTTTTTCTTTCTGTTAAATTTTTAAATTTGATCGAAAAAGACAAACTATTGTCTAACTATATCCATACTAGGAGTTCACAGCTAAACAGCTCATGCTGAACGGATCTTAATGAAAATTTGATGATTAGTTACAGTATATCACGAGGAAGGTTTTTGGATTACATTTTCATAATAAACGTGAACGAAGTCTCGGGCACGGTATAATAATACGTATACTCCACCAGGTGTGACATTCCGGTCACGTGGGCAACACGTAGTGACGTCAATAGATGCTTAAGCAAGACCGAAATAAGTCATTTACAAGTAGTGCGACAGGGACAGATGACGATGACGAGTGACGTCATGCGTGTTTGCTCCTGGAATGCTGGACCATGTTTTTTGGATCATGGTCACAGATAACAGCTGCTTTAAACCCATATTAAAAGAAAACTAAAGCATGAACCACGTGGGCTGCAAACACGCGCACAGAAAACTATTCACAATTCAAATCAACAACCCGACCGAGCTAACTACGATTTACATTTGAAATAAACTAATTAGAAGAACAAACGCACATAAATACACGCCTTGGCACAGAGTCAGCGCTGGAACGGGCCAAAAAACGAATGGCTGCCCACCCAGATATCACACGACTTACCTACTGGCTATTTAGAACAGAGATTTTAGAATTACAGCTGGGATTTAAGCTTTCTTGTCTTCTAAAGTCTAGGATCTAGACTATGTACACTTGTACAATACAGTCTACTGTCTGTTCACTATAAAAAGTCACTTAGACACAGACAATGATGTTTTGTCAAATGACAATTAATTACAGTGAACGGACTGTCTTTGAAAATACGAGAAGCTGGTCACTTGAGTCTGTCTTTAGTAGTTTAAAGAGCAACGCGAAAAAATCCGACTTCCCGTCATCCATGTCATTTTTTTTAGTTTTCTGTTGATATTTTAAAAACTGCTTGACCGATTTCGAAAAAAATTATATGGGACCACCTCTATAAAGTATGAACTACCAAAACCTCCTCCTTTTTGGAAGTCGATTAAAAAAACATACAGTCGAATTGAGAACCTCCTTCTTTTTGAAAGTCGGTTAATAAATAAGTAGTGTTGCGTGGCAGGCAATAACCGATATTTATTAATTTTAGGTAGGTACATAATTATATTTTAAAGGTTATTTAATCTACCAGTACCTGGATGACCGAGCTTTGCTCGGTTTTTTTTTTTTAATTGTGTTTTTTAGAAAATAAACAATGATTTTAGTCTAACCTCAAAGCAAACACTCATTGACTTCGTGTTACTTAACAACGCCATCTGCTGTTGTGTCGTTAAAGCAATTAGTTGCTCACAAAAAATAGTATTATTATTCGCCAATAGATGTCAGGAAGAGTCATATTTTTCAGTTGAGACTACTGAAACGCCTCCTTTTTGTTATTTTTCTTCCAAGTTTATGTTTAAGTTGATTATCGATAAAACACGAATAAAATTACATTTTCTAAAAATGATTCCTAGCTAGATCGATTTATCGCCCCCGAAACCCCCTATATACTAAATTGTATGAAAATCGTTGGAGCCGATTCCGAGATTCCAATTATTTAAATATATATATATACAAGAATTGCTCATTTAAAGATATAATAAGATATAAGATAAGCCAAAAAATCAAGGTCTAGCATTCAGCAAACACGTAATGACGTCATTATCATACGTCACTTTCGAACTTGTTGTATGACTTATTTCGGTCTTGCTCAAGCATCGATTGACGTCACTACGTGTTTCTGAATACTATACCTGGCGGAATATTTTAGTGTTCCATGGGCTAAACAAATCATTCACTATTTACAGCTGTCGGTTAACCATCACATATAATCCTGACGTTTGCTTGACGTATGCCTGACGAGGGTTGACGGCTAAACTTGACGTTTCCGAAGCCCATCTTACAGCGTTACCAACTTATTTGTTGCAAGTGACAAAATTTAGAAACTAAGATTTCCATATGATAAGGAAAACAGTTTCGCTTAGAAAATGGGACAGTAGCGCCCTCAGTCAACTGTGAAGTTATGTTGGTGGATTGTAATATTGACCGCGCAATCATAGAAACGGTCATGAACCTGCATGCATGATTTATTCAGTGGTTACCCTAGGATATGGTCGACGCGGGTAAGACACCACACTGTAATGATGATACCATCTTAGGGGAAAGTGTATAAAATATTTAATAAGGACTAGTTTTGCCAATTTATTCCCAGGCTAGAGAATAAGATATGATATTTCTGTCACCTTATCTTTTATTTAAACAGACCTAAGAGGGAAAGGGACAAAGATGTCTGACGCCGGTTGGTCTAAAATAGTTTTGCTTCTTGAGTGCTGCTATAGTTTTTCCCTATAACTGTACAGAGCTCTATTATTACTGGTACTTAACCTAAAAAACGGTCATTATTCCTTAAAATTAAAAATCATTAATATTTATAATTCATTCATGTATTTATTTATATCTAAAAGACCTGTACCTATAAAAAACTTTTTTTAAATGTTGAATGATATGTGTAATATTTAATTCAATTTATGGAAATACATACATATATGTATTATACATCGTAAAGCTTTGCCCCTGAATAGGCTAACAGAGTTGTACAACACTTCACCGGGCGATATTCAGTTCCAAATGTGACGGGGGCGAGCCTGTCGCCATACACCGGGCTCCAGTCATGTAGCAGATGACATACAATACGCACATATATTCACACAATGAACAAATTGGTGCTTGCCGTCGGCTTTGTTTGAACCCGCTCCCTCTGGATTGGCGGGCCTTCTCCAACTAGGCTATCATCGATTAAAAAAATATTTCAATCAAAATCCCCTCACGAAGTCCAACAGTTTCCTCAACACGTCATCCATTACGTCATTTAGCGGAACAATTCCAATTATCATACATTTCCACAAATCCCGACTTACTCCACTACCCTCGCAGCCTTGGCACCTCGGGGAGTCAGTCTTAATGGCGTGAAACACTGACGCGGTGGCGGTCCAAAAAAATTTAGGGCGCCGCGGGCGCTCGTATTTGAGTTTTGTTTGCTGTTTTTAATGGATCTGCAAAATCCTAATCCTATCCTATCCTAATCATAACTGTTTTAGGCAGAAGTTCCCAAAAACTAGCAAGTAAGCAAGAACGTATGGGCGAGTGACCAGGCCTGGGAGGCTATTCCTGCGCGTGAGATGAGATGAGATGTTATCTTGGTCACTCTCACACCTACGACATTTCAAACGAGAGCAACAAAGACGAAAAAAAGTGAGATGAAAATCGCAAATCTCCGAATAGGGCCACTGGTGCAATGTTACGTTTTGTTTTCGATGCTGCGCGACCATGGACTTTATGGCGTGGAGATACGACTCTTGGTCACGCAGCGTCGAAAACAATGTAACCATCATGGCAAACAAATGCCATGGTAGGCCCCGTGATGTCCGAATTTCTAGGCCGAAGACCGACATAGCTTGACGATTGACGACACAAACTTAAACAAACGATTACATTTTTGACAGACTGTTTTTGAAAGCTCTTCAATAAGTTACTCGTAAATGTCATGGTGAACGTGGGTTTTAGGCTTAACTAACACCATCATTGCCAAAGTGAGTTTGTTTGTTTGTTACGCTTCCTAGCGTTAACTACTTAACCGGTTATCATGAAGTTCTCAGAGTTTTGCATACACGATGTCAGGGGTACAGAAAAGCACATAGGACACCTTTCATTCCAAAAAAATCGACGGTGTCCATAGGACTGTGGGTGAAACCGCAGGGCGCAGCTAGTAATATTTTTAAATGTTTCTTGACTACGACCGTTTAAAACACCAGGCGCATAAACGATGTGGTGTTATAAGTTAGACGTGTGTGTGTGTGTGTCTATCTGTAGGATCATAGCTTCCGAACGGATGAATCGATTTCAATTTTGTTTAAAAGGTAAATCAGTCGGTTCTTAGCTATGTTTGGTAAAAATCGGTGTTACTGATTAACTGGTATTTAGCTTAAGTTAAATTTCTTGACCGCGACCGCTACCGCGTCAGTTTGAACCACATTTTCTTCCAATTCGACGTAGAAAGCTCTGCAGTCGCTCAGTAATTGCGTTATTTAATTTTCGGGACTAATTTTCTTCCTTTTCCTTATTAAGGCGGCGACTTAGGATTAGAGAAGTGACTGATTGGTGTTGAGATATTGAGACGTAGGTACTTATATTCTGTTTGACCGAGCAAAGTGACAGTTTTATAGCATACGGAGACAGTTCCAAATCAATACATAAATAATGGAGCTCAAACATTAAAAAAAAAACAACCGAAATAATAACTTCCTCCTTTTAAACATACCGTCATAACGTATCGTTACGCTTTCCCCGCGAAGAGGTTGGCAGAGGTGTAAGACACCCACACTTCGCCAAACGATATTCAGTCCCAAATGTGGCAGAGGGCGAGCCTGTCGCCATACACTGGGAATATTTCATAAGAAATTTAATATTTCAAACATTTCAGGAATATTTCAATCCGAACCTTAACGCAAAAATCAAACCATACAAAGTCAAACCACGTGGTTTATCAAGTCTCATCTTTCGTGCCACATATTATAACAAGTTTCATTATTTAAAGAAAAACAAAAAAAACCGGCTGCAAATTGTTGTACCCTATTTCACTTCCACTATCAAGGCGATTCAAATGACACCTCACATGTCGAAATACATCAAGCAGTTCAGGCTGTAGGGCGTGCCAAAGAAACCTCATACATAAATACTCACATACATACATCGAAAAACATAACCCTCCTTCTTGCGCAGTCGGGTAAAAAATAACTTGATTTGATTTGAAGTTACCATGACTCACCCCCGGAAAAACTGAGTCTAACGACACATTAGGTGTTGGTTTCTCGCTTGCACGAGTACTCCAGCGTATCATTTATCCTCGTCATGCATCTGCTGAGCTAGCCCGAGTACCTTGTTTTGTAAATTAGTAGGTATTAGAACGTTACGCCTATTTTCATGTATTTGAAACGACCTTATCAATAGAATTTTTTTTAAATGACGTCATTTTATATATCTAAAATAATAAATGATTACAGTCATAATTTATTACAAATTTCAACTACAATACGTTTTATTAAATTTAAAACCAAAAACAATATTTTTTGTAAAAAATATTCGAGTGCTTCATTTTCATAATGCTTTCAGTCTTTCACTCACTTTTCGTTTCCAGTCCAGCTTTTATAAAAATCAACTTAATTAAACATCCACATAAGTGCACTTCGACTAAATTAATTATCTCTCAGAATCTCTGAAACCCAATCACGGCCTTTCATTAAAATAGCACAAAAATATAAAAGTCCTTTAAAAATCTCTTCATTAACATTTCACCGAATTCGGCTTACACCCAATCAAAATAATCACGGACAGTACACCGCGTGCCGAAATAAATGCACACCTACATCGCTGTACAGTTGTACAGCGGACAGAAATAACTGCACCTTTAATTTTAAACGAATTGCGTAACAATGCACATTACGACAATGCGATGCAATTAAATATTTTCGCTGAAGCAACGTATTGTAAATTACAGTTCAGGCCAGTGTAAATTGCTTTCTGTTTCGGGGTGCTGCTCAATTATTCAGTATTCAATTTCGATGCGCTATCGTATTTTTCGAGAAACTATTATAGCGCATGAAGCTAGAAGGGATAAGAAACTTTTCAATTCAACAATGCGCTTTAATGTTGATCCATAATAATACGTGGCGCTAATCATCACGCAAAAAGTTTGTTCTTTAAAAATTGACAAAAATGAAATGACCTTAAGCCAACCATAGTGCATGAAAAAAAAACGGTCTAGCATTCAGCAAACACGTAATGACGTCATCGTCATCCGTCTCTTTCGAATTTGTTGTAAATTACTTACTTCGGTCTTGCTTAGGCATCAATTGACGTCACTACGTGTTGCTGAATGGTATGCCTGGTGGAGTATATTATTATACCATGCCATAGTATATCGTTACAAAGATATGCAGTTACTACCTAAACATTAGTAAAAATATCTTTTTAATGCATATTTTGACAACTGAATTTGGATAAATTATAACCACGGCAAATATAATTATGACTAAATAATAATTTATAGAAACTTCTCAATCAAAAATGTACACATTTCAGACGTGCACTGTAATTTGTGATTACCAGCGTACAGTGCGCGGACGCGAATATCACGGCACTGTAATTGTACGGACGTTAATTGATTGAATTTGTCGAGCGTAGCTTTTGTTTGGTGGTTCTTTGTATTCGGAGGCGCCTTTTTGTTTGGCACGTATTGGTATAATGAGAATGATTAAATTTTCTTTTATTATTTGGACGAAGCTTAGAAAGAATATAGACTATTTTTTTGCTATTTTAGGAAGCGGTAGTTAGCAAACATTTTATCAAAAGCAACATTTAAAGACATATACTTAGACTTGGCTTTTTCACGCTTAAGGGGCTGAACGAAGTTGGATAAAATAGTCTTCGGATAGCTAAAAGGTACTATGGTGGCTAGTTTTTGTTCCAAAAAAAAAGGTTCCTGAGGGACAGTGAGTGAAACCACGGGACGCAACTAGTCCTAATCCTAATCCTATTTATCGCCGAGGTTTCATCCGCGGTTAAAAAGTATCCTATGTGCTATTCTAGACTATAACCCATTTCTGTGCCCAGACATTTGCCCAGACTCGTGCACGTTAACGAACCGATAAAGGTTAATAATCCACCATTTTAAAATAACTATTTTAAAATAACCATTTTAATATTACCATTTTAATATAACCAGGTTAATAATACACTTGTCATTTGCTATATGACTGGAGCCCGGTGTATGGCGACAGGCTCACCCCCTGTCACATTTGGGACTGAATCTCGTCCGGCGAAGCTTAGGTGTTGTATTACACCTCTGCCAGCCTCCTCGAAGGAAAGGCGTGACTATTGATACACTTTAACATTCGAAACGATTTAGAAAACAATACAAAATTACGATATCACCTTTTCGGTTCCCGCTAAAAAACGTCCAGGCGTATTCTTACGGAGTGACATTCAATCTCACCATCTTTCGTCCTCGTAGCTCTCGTTTGAATAGTCATAGGTGTGAGAGTGACCAAGATAAAATCTCATCTCAGCTGACGCGTAGAACCCAAGGTACTTATAGCGAATATATTAACTAAAATAATCATACTACGGAATACTCCCGTAACAAATTACTTCAGCGTAGTACCGGTAGACAACACGAAGTATCTGAAGTATGTAATATACATCACGGTAACTGCGAACTTGCAGCACCTGTTACAGATTAAATAGGAGAACTTCGGCCACCTATGGCTCCTTGGGTACCGTCCGCAGGCAACTTTGCCCGTCGCTACCCGCCATCATATCGGCAGCCTTGATAAACCTGTAGCTGGATTATGACATTGTGACATTTGTCGTTTGGTATCAAATAAAGCGAAGATAGCCTAGTTGGAGAAGGCCTACCTCTCAATCCAGAGGGATTGGGCTTAAACCCTGCCGACGCGACGGCACGCACCAATTTGTTCTTTGTGTGAACATACGTGCGTATTTTATTTCATCTGCTACATGACTGGAGCCCGGTGAATGGTGACAGGCTCGCCCCCTGTCACATTTGGAACTGAATATCATCCGGTGAAGTGTGTGTGTTGTAATACACCTCTGCACGCCCTTTCGGGGATAAAGCGTGAGGATATGTAATGTTATGGAGCCAAACGAAAATGAAAAAAATGGTTGTCTGTAAAGTCGGTTTACTGACGATAGTTGAACGTGCTCACTCAAGTAGGAGAGAGACGGATGTCGAACGTTGCCGAACGCAAAGACCGATTGTGCTTCTTTGTCGCTCGTTCCGCGCTCTCGCTTGCACTTCAAGCCTTACATGGAACGCCTCAGAGCGAGGTAACGCCGCATTTTTTCGTGCTTGCAGCCGGCTCTATCGAATTATAAGACGTTGTCACGTCAAAGAGTTTACGTAACCATCAAACATGATACTTAGCTTTTAGCAATAAACGTTGTTTAGCCTCAGAATAGTTACTACCTATGTGTCCTTCGATCATACACAAGGGAGAAACGGTACGAATACCTGAAAATGGACCGCATAAATTAGGTGCTGCACACAATTCACCGTAGTCAAACTAACGCAACCAGACGCAACAATGATAATTATTGTCTCGTTCTCACTATAGTATCTTGTACGTCTCTCTATCTTTGTTATTAGTACACGTAACATAATACTGTCAACGGAGCTGTGTAATGTCAGTTTGCTTTAATTCTTTTAGGTCCTCGCGCTGCGTACTAGAAATTAGACTCGTGCCGCTTCTTCCTTATGTTATTTTTATGGTTTTGTCTTGTTCGATAAAGTCCAAAAATGTAAAAGAAAGAATATACACTGTATAACTATTCCGAGGCTTTTATACGTTTATTGCTAAAGGGGTAAGCCAGTAGGTATTGTGGGGTCTTTACCCCACAATACCTACCAGCCTACTGCCTACAGATATATACGTTATCTATTATATTCTATAGGTAATTCCCAATCTGCTGACGGTACCGTCGGTTGATTTATACCGGCAGGGGGCGCCGCCGAAACTAAGGCCATTAGTCACCGACGAGAGGTTTTTATGCAAACCGTACTGACTGATTGTCGGTGATGAATGTGTGGTGGAAACATTAGAGGTGGGGGAAAAAGTGGGGGCTTAGTGGTAGGGTTGGTGGGGTAAGAAGTGATAGCTTGACTTTTGTTGAATCAACAGGAAATGTGATTAGTTTCACGTTTGTGTGGTAATTAATTGATACATATTTTTGAAAAAAAAAAAAAAAACTACGTATTTTAGCGAGAATCGGTTGAGAAATGCGACCGGTAAAGACGACAAGCGTCGGCCGCGAGGTCAATAGCTCACAAAGCCACTAATAGCTACCAAAAAATAATGTGCTACTTATTTCTTTAAATTAGCCGCAGTTTTTTGTAAAAAATTTAAAACAAGTGAAGTCCCGGCAATCTACTAGTTTAATTAATAAATAATATACCCCTTATATTGGCCGTTTTCCTAAAGTTATAACCTAATATTATGGAAGTATCGTATTAGATACTCAGCTTTAATATCGCGGTGGATGGCAGTATTACGTTTCATGTCACACGAATTTATGTTGTGGAGAGGTAACACTAGGTTTATTGTTGGTAATATAGATTTGTAATTAAATTTGGTGTTGCCAGTAAGTACTAGCTATATAATTGTCTAGTGAAAATATGATTTATCTATTTAAATCATAATATCACACCTAAATCCCTACTAATATTATAAAATCGAAAGTAACTCTGTCTGTCTGTCTGTTTGTAGGTTTTTCACGGCTAAACGGCTAAATGGATTTTTATGAAATTTGATAATTACCACCGTCACACACACACACGGCACACACCACCGTCCATGCTAAATCATAATGTTTTTATTCCATCCAAAGGTTGTCTGGAAGAGATCGCTCTTAAGCGATAAGACACCCCATTGCGCCTTTATTTTTGAGTGTTTAGTTTAGATTTATTTGTATTTGGTGTCAATAAAGAGTTTTTGCATTGTATTGTATTGTATTGTATTGTATTGTATTTTAATTAGTTATAGTGTATAACGAGAAAGATTTTTGGATATTATTTTGTCGGAATAAACGCGGACGAAGTCGCGGGTAACAGCTAGAAGCTGTTTTATATGTGAAAGATGGATGGATGGATGGATGGATGGATGGATGGATGGATGGATGGATGGATGGATGGATGGATGGATGGATGGATGGATGGATGGATGGATGGATGGATGGATGGATGGATGGATGGATGGATGGATGGATGGATGGATGGATGGATGGATGGATGGATGGATGGATGGATGGATGGATGGATGGATGGATGGATGGATGGATGGATGTTTGTTACTCAATCACACTAAAGCAGCTCAACGAATCTAAATGAAGTTTGGCGCAGAGATAGATTGTTATAGGCTAGCTAGAATTACAGGACACATAATTATAACCGCGGGTTTTTTTAAATCGCAGAAATATGACATCTCTGCCATTTTGAAAAATATCAAAAAAAAGCTTCGACAAGAAATATTGACCCTACTCACAAACTTTCAAGAGAATCAGACAAAGAGAGAAAAGACAAAGATCAAGACAGAGATCCAGATAGGATTCGGACATTCCAAAACATTTTTGTCGAAGCTGAAGCGCAGACGCTTCGCTCACTAAAGCTTGCACCGTAACTACAGTAAACCGTTGAAACTACCGTAGGCACACAGCTAAATCTACTCTGATACTTTACTCTGATACTCTGAACTTTGTATGGGATATGTTATTTTCCGCTCCGTTGCGTGTTGTGTTTAGTTTAGGAGTCTACCTCGTGATTGCAAGGAGTGATAAGCTAGATACAGTGAACTTTAAATACAGTTAATTGTAGTACTCTAATTGAGATCCAGACATACAAAATAAAGCTTTGTCCTGACTAGAAAATTGTAAGCGGCTGACTGTTTTTCTTTAGTTTGCCGCTCCATTAGACTAGTCGCTCTGTGAGCTAGAGACCTTGCGGCAGGCGTCTGTACTCCTCTACAGGTAGCATTCCTTAGACCGACTGTCGTGAAATTTAGGGGCAGGTTTGATAAAAAAACATCATCTCGGACTTTAAAAAAAATCGCCAAAAACTGACTCGATAATAAAGTTCTATATAGGGTCAACTGGGGCAAATGTGTCTGTAGGGCAATTGCTCTTTCGATAAATACTGACAAACCCTTCACAAATAAGGCAACTAACGCCATCTAGTACAGATTATTGCAACTAAAAATAAAAAATATGTAGGTGACGCCTAATTTGTGAAGGGTTTGTCAGTAGTTATCGAAAGATGCAATTGCCCTACAGACGCATTTTTCCCAGTTGATCCTAATTAATGAGTATAGGCTCAATAGCCAAACAAAGTTTCAAGAGAATCAGTTAATAAATGTAGAGAAAGGCAAATTTCCGGACTGAGATCCAGACAGAACTCGGACATACGAAAGCATTTTTGTCGAAGCTTAAGCAGAGACGCTTCGCTCGCTAACGCTCACTCGATTATAAGCACTCCATCCTTCCTACTAATATTATAAACGCGAAAGTTTGTAAGAATGGATGGATGGATGAATGGTGGATGGATGTTTGTTACTCTTTCACGCCAGAACGACTGAACAGATCTGGATGAAATTTGGCACAGAGATAGATTATAGTTTAGAATACCACATAGGATACTTTTTAACCGCGGGTGAAACCGCGGGGCACAGCTAGTTTAAAATAATGTAAATAGGTTGACGAACCGGAGGCAAAAGTCAGTCTCTCACAGTGTGCTTATATAGTTAGTATGAGGCTTAATTCCTACTTCTTATTACTTTACTAATATTGTAAACGCGAAAGTGTTTTGTTAAAATGAAGTGAAAGTTTACTGGGAGCACTCGGCTTTTGAACAAGTATGTATGTTTATATGTTCATATATTTGTCCGACGATAACTTAAGGCTGCATATCCATCGGAGATCTGTTAGCAAAATGAGCGGTGAGAGAGGAAATAAACCACCATAGGGATCACTTAGCTATGTACAGTTACTGATGTTCTTAGGATAATCGCTTATCTTCCTCGCACATGTTGGTGACGCAGCCTAAAGTCTCAATTCCGTCATTGGCTTCAGTGTGTCGGCGGACGACAGTGCAGCCGCGTCAGTGACGCTGCGTCACTATAGTGACGCGAATTGCGATTTTGGGCTGACTTACCCCCAGTATACTGGGGGGCCGGACTGTTGATGTTACATTTGACATAAAAAATCGGACGGGGAGCGGCTCAGTATCACTAACGTCTCACAAACGTTACAGCTGGACTACCCGTGACGTCACGTACACGACAAGTTACCTTCAAAGAAATATATAAAGAGGTACCTACATACTTATACAAATGTCAAGTACTCCGAGTAGATTATGAGGCCATTGCTTCGCTCGTTTTTTATTGTGACTGCATCTTATTTATTGATCGGAAAAAAGGGGTGTCGCCATCAGTGGTACCAAATTTATTACGCCATAAAAACCTTTCAAAAGTCCCCACCGAGTGAGCTGTCAGTGCAGCTATACAGGGTGTATTAAAAAACAGAAAAGCAGAAAGGGTGCGAGGTTTTAAAAATAACTCCAGGGACGTCATTTATTGACCAGCATCTAATTCGACCGCCATAAAGCGCTTTGATATGCCTGCCAAGTGAGCTGTCAGTCCGCTATATAGGGTGTGTTTAATTTACGGGCGAGTATAAAGGGTGCGTGATTTGTGGCCGTGCGCGGATCGGACGTAGATCAAACTTTCAGAGCGGAACGCACCTGAGCCCCTACTGTTGGTTCTCGAATTATGTTCGAAACTCACAAAAAATAATCACGCTGAGAAAAAAATTCTACTTATTTTTTAGAAATGTTAGACTGAGTATTTACGAGCCTGACTTGAATTACGCAGAAGTGACGCAAAGCAAACGCAAGACACATGGCGCGTCGCTTTCACAGATTTTGTGTAAATTAGTTTTAAAGTGAAAAATAAAACAGCCATTCAAAAAAAATTCAACCGCGACAAAATGAACAGCTAATTTTGATTTCACGATTTCAGTGTTGGTCCTATAATAAAAGTTGTTCATAATTGTAACTACGTACAATGATACCTTAAAATTTGAATGTTTGTCGCGTCGTTTAAAGAGACACCCAAAATACGTTTTTCCACTTGTCCGCACGGCCCGGCCCGGCACCGCACGGCTGCTGGAGACGCACAAATGTATGGCAACGTACGGCACGCTTTTCCACTTGGCACTACGGCCGGCTCTTGATCCCGCCGGCGCCGCCGTGCCGGGATAAGCCGTGCTGGCAAGTGGGAAAACTCCATATAGGTATATATAATACTAGTGAGTCTGTGAGCTAGCTGTAGAGGAATGCGACCAGTCTTCCTCGACTGGTCGCATTCCTCTACCGATTTGATAATAATACAGATTTTTTTTGCCGTTTCAGTTTTTTGGATTATTTTTAAATTGCAGAGATTTTTCAAAAGAATCGGTTAAGAAACGCAATTTGAAAAGATGCGGACAGAAATCCAGACAGAATTCGGACATTTACATTATTTTTGTCGAAGCTGAAGTACGTATATACTTCAGCTTCGTATATCGTTCACTGACGCTCGCTCGGTCGATTATTTTGACCAATAGTAGGGGAACTCTTTGTATTCTGTAATCCCCGAGGTATACGCTTTGATGAACGTTAGGCAACCCTAGTTTTAGTTTTTGGCGGTTTTTTAGGGTATCGGGCGCTGAAACGAAAATTACTTTCTTTGTAATTGACCCGCTTCTCTATTAAAATGAAATATACAAAAATAAAACCAATTTTTATTCAACAATAAGTTGCTACTAGTATGAATGTGCATAATAGTGTGAATAGTATGAATGAAGGGATGAATTGATGCATATAATAATATGTAGGTACAGGTATGTATTTGTGTCGGTATGAATGAAAAAAATGTCATCTACTTTTTAACTGACGCCCTATGTATGACAACAGGCTCGCCCCCTGTCACATTTGGGACTAAATATCTTCCGATGAAGTGTGTCATCCACCTCTACTAACTAGTCTTTTGGGGAAAGGCTTGACGAATATGTTATGTTAACACGAAATTAAAAAACACATTATTTATGAGAAGCTTAGTTTCAACTCAACTCTCTAATTGACCGAGCGAAACGAAGTCTCAGAGTCTCCTGGGACTTCTCGGCATTTGTTTGTTCGACGGTAACTTGAGTATCGTTGTTCCGATCTACATGAAATTTTGCAGACATGTAGATTACCTCAATATAGTTTTAAGTTCGTATATGAGTTGAATTGAACGAGGGGTTGTGGATATATGTGGAGTCTCCGTTCGAGGCAAGCTACTAGTTTAATTAATAACTAACGGTCTATGATCATTATTTTTCCGTCGCGCGAGATTGTGGCCAAACGCAGCCTAAGACATTTTAAATACGGAACCCTCAACTATTTAGTAAGACTCCCTCTTTTTCTACATGGTTGTAAGTTTACGTTAGTTTGAGGACATTATTTTGGTCCCTGCGAGCATTGCCGATCGGGACACGAAAACTTACGAAGTAAAAGTTAAGTTACGACTTAAAGTTATTAAGTTAGGTTTCGGGACAGGTTACTTGAGGGTTGTTGGACGAATCTTTTTATTTTTGTATGTTGGTCCTCTTTTGTTGGAATTTTTCCTTAATAATATAAAAAGTCAAAGCTAAAAAAATTTTATGAAACCTGCTTGACCAATTTCGATTAAATTTATTTGGTTCACCTCTGACTTTAATCTAACAAATAAAAAAAAAACCATCAAAGTTGTATCATATTCATTTCATCGTTCGGCGGAATGATCGCATAGCAAACAAACAAAATATACAGACGTTTTGAAAACCTTCTTTTTTGAAGTCGGTTAAAAATGCAGAAGTTTTGCATAGACATAGTTTTTTTTAATGTTACATTGACTGAATTATATACTATTCCCTTACTGATTAACGTTATATTATAGCTTTGAAATATAATAGTTATACAGCGAGTTTTTTAAATAGTGCTGAACCTTTTTTATTTCCTTCCGAACAAATTTTAATACACATGTACGTAAACAAGTTCAAGTTTCTTTGTTTGTGTGAATAGTATAGTGTATTAATGAAAAATATTTGTTGTATAAAAATTGGATTTATTCCATCTACATTTCAGGAAATATTTAAGCATGTTGTAAAAACTTTTTTACAAAAAAAATATGTAAACCAAAAATATAATTCTGTACAAAAAATCACACAAATCTGAAAAAATGCCGCGCCATATAAACTTCCGGAGCGATAACGGTTGCCTTACAAAAACGAGCAGTACATCAATTTACACTCGAAATTAAATTTTAAAATTGAAAACAAGAATAGCCTATTTAAATGTAAGCCTTGTGTCTCGTAATAATAAAGCCCACATTCTAATGACAAAATGTTTAATGCAAACTTGTTCACGTTTATTGTCAATTGTTAACCTAAAGTTTTTCTTGAAGGTTTTTTTTTTAAATCTCATTTATTTTGTGGGAGTTTTGTTTAAAATATAGCATTATGGCAGTCCTAAAAAGTCCCAAAGTATTAACAAAACTATTACGTAAAAAAAAACAAAAAACCATCGTTATCAAAAAAACTTACATAAAGAATGACTTAAAATAAGGTTTTATGTTTTTTTTGGTGGGTTAGAAAGAATATAATTATTCTAGATGTTTTATAATATTATATCCTCATGCATCCTCTTTTAGTAGTCCCAAAGCTTCTTATAACAGTTGGGTTAATTTTTAATATTTTAAAATTACACGATTGCCCTTACTGTTAACAACGCCGATACAATTCCGTTATACACGGAAACGCGCGTCGTTATCAGCGTAACGCCGTTGTGCGCGATTGTACTTGAAAAGGTTTAATGTGTTGAACACTGATGGCTGCGACTGTACATTTAAATTTAACCACGCAGTGACGTGAAAAACGTTGATTATTAAAATACATTTTAATGTAAATACATAACATAATATATTATTTAAACACTAATCTACAACGTGTTGTTTTGCATCCCCGCAGAATGTGTAAAAGTAGGTATACTCCACTAGCAGAACGTGAATAAACCGTTGAACAACCTTGAAATAAAAAAAACCAGCTGTTCCATACATTTTGTTCACGATCAATGAACTTTTTGTACGGAACAGCTGTTTTTTTCTTGATTGCATAGTTGCGCCATAGTTTACTCGTGCTCTGGTAGTGAAGTATAACCGCAACAAATTCCGTGGAAATGGAAAACCACACATAGTATAAAAAGTCACATTCTAACACACACGCTTCCAGCGTGTGTCTGTCTCTCTGTCTGTAGGTATATCCGCTAACTCCTAAACAACGCGACAGATTTTGATGTGGTTGTCACCATCAGTTTGACTCAGATCAACCTGGAGGAAAAGATGGAACACTGCGTCATACCTCGCTGAAGCCACTTCTTTGTAAACTTGTGTGCGTGGTAATGTTGCCATGAAAAAAATTTACAATTGCACAGAAACTAAAATTAATTCCCAAGCTCTACGTTAGCCATTTCCGTTCCAATAGTACCTTAATTAACCTTAGTAGATTTAATATTTTAAAACTGCACATATTTGTTAGAGTTAATTGACTTGTAAAAAAACTGCTGCAATCCTCTATTGATAGAAAGCTAAGCTGAGTGTCATAAGGCTTTTTAAATGCAAGTAAAGCCGCGGGCACACAAATAAACAGCTCCGTTTGCTCTGTGAGCTACAGCTACAGCTACAGCTCTGTGAGCTGTAGACCTCGCGGCCGATGTCTATCTTTCTCTACAGGTCGCATTCCTCAACCGATTCTCGTGAAATTTTGTGAGCAGGTTCAATTATTACAAAAAAAAAAGTAAAAAAAGTAAAAAGAAAAGAAAATAATTGTTTAAGAAATGCGACCTGTAGAGGAAGACAAAGATCCGGGCAGAATTCGGACAAACGAAAACATTTTAGTCGAAGCTAAAGCAGAGACGCTTCAGCTTTGATTACCACATACATTTATTTTTAATTACATAATCATGATCAAATCTCAAGATTAACTAAATTAAAATGTTTTTTGTTATCATTTATATTATGTTAGGGTTATCAGTTCTAATCAATGTTTTTAATCTTGGTTTCTGGTAGCGTCTTATCGATATTTCGCACTGATGATTTTATCTATTGTGATATCCTAAAACGGGGCGCGGCATGTTTTGCTTATTTACCCGACTGCGCAAGAAGGAGGGTTACGTTTTCGAGTGTATGTATGTAAGTACGAGTATGTATCTATTTATATTTGTTTGTAGGTACCAGGTTTCTTTGGCACGGCCTACAGCCTAAACAGCTTGATGTATTTCTACATGTGAGGTGTCTTTTGAATCGTCTTGATAGTGGAAGTGACATAGGGTGCAACATTTTGCAGCCGGATTTTTGTTTTTGTTTTAGTAATATTACTTGTTTTTCATACTAGAAATGTTAGTTTAGCCTTACCTAGCCCATAAATATACATAAACATATCGTCACACCTTTCCCCCGAGGGGGCTGGCAGAGGTGTAATACAACACGCACACTTCGCCGGACAGTATTCAGTCCCAAATGTGACAGGGGGCGAGCCTGCCGCCATACACCAGGCTCCAGTCATGAAGCAGATGACATGCAAAATATAGAATACATAAATATACCCCCTTAGCAATAAGCGTTGTATAGCATCGGAATAGCTAAACAGTGTTTGGTCTTTTTTGATCAAGTTCAAAAATTTAAAAGAAAGAGAAACAAAACACGGTATAATTATTCCGAGGCTATAACTACAACTTTTATTGCTAAGTAAGATAAAATAAAACATGCTCCTTGTTTCCTGAGAAATTCGAAAAATTTAAATCTGGGCCTTTATAGAGTAATAGAGTGCTTTATTGGCCTTATAACAGAACGTTACACTGGGCAAGTCAATTACAGATTATTAAATGTGTACATAATATTTTTAAAATGTTTAATATAATTTAATCTAATTTAATCAATTTTTAAGAATGAAGATTCAGTCAGTCGCATATTCATAAATTCATTTAGTGAATAAAAAGGGTTGGTCTCAAAGAACTGTTTAATTTTAATTTTAAAATGTTGAGCGTGTAAATTACTAATGCTATGTGGCAGTTTATTGAACATGCAGATCTTGTTGCAGATACCTTGTTTTTGTACTTTGGTCAGTCTAATTATCGGTTTACATAGTTCATTATAATTTCGACACTTTCGTATGGCCCTGGTTTTGGGTTTAGTCAACTCGGATTTCTCGTCATACATTTCTAATAAGCAGTTATAAATATATAAAGATATTGCAGTCATGATTTTATTATTCTTAAAATATTGTCTAAGACAACTTTTTAAGAACAAAACTTTTCAAATACAAAGTCAATAGTTATTTTCTAAGTAAAGTAAAAAGTGTAAGTGTTTAGCTTTGATCCTTTGTCGCTTAGCAACAGGCAAGTTAGTGAAAAAAACGCGGACTCACGATAAAACAAGTATAATCTTTAAAATGTAAGAAACCCCCGATACAGAGTTTCATGAAACACAGCTAAGAACACTTCCGACTTATTTACCTTTCAAAGAAGAAACACTCAATCAAAATCGGTTCATCTGTTCGGGACCTTTGAAACCACACACACATTCATACAGAGAGAGAGAGAAAGAGAGAGAGGGAGAGAGGGGAGGGAAGAGAGAGAGAGGGGAGGGAAGAGAGAGAGAGAGAGAGAGAGACGTCAAATTTATAGCACCCCGTCGTTTTCGCGTTAGGGGTTAAAAATAGGAAAAGAGACATGCGCAAAATATAGTCAAATATTAGTGAGCTGCTACTACATTAGTCAAAGTCAAAGTCAAAATGTTTTTATTCAATTTAGATATCAAAGATACACTTGTGAACGTCAAAGTTATTTAAATAGACTCGACCGCCTTGTTCGGATAAAGAGCCTCTACTCAGAAGAACAGGCAAGAAACTGAGGGGCATTATTTTTTCAAATAATAAATAAATTACAGTCTCACAAATTTTGGCTTACGAGTACAACTAGGTAATATCTATAAATACTAGTGGCTACTTGGCGGAAGTGGAAGATTCCAGACATTTTTTCTTTTAAATAATTCTTTACCTTATAATAACCTCTTTTTTTTACATGTGATTTGAATTTTCCCTCGGTGAGCCCTGTTATATTATTATAGGTAGAGCCCTGTTATAGCCCTATTTGTCGGGATTTTATTGTAAATTTATTCATTTCATTATTTAATTAAATTTTTAAATCTAATTATTTAATTTATTTCATTATTATACTGGAGCAGCATCACGCGGTTTCACCAGCTGTCACAAAATTAAGTTACTCTTTATATTTTTCTGTACACCTGGCAACGTCGGTTGTTCGTCAACTCGCGTGCGCGGATAACACGCGTTTTCGCGAGTTGGCACCTTGCGACTTTTCTTTTTTTTTTGTCTTCGAGTCGCGTGTTCGAGAATCACGTACGTACAGTCAGCTACAGGTATATTTCGTGATGAAGATAGTTCCAAAAATGAATACACTCACTTTGGCATTTATAAAATTAGTTATTTGTTTGGGTTAGGATATTATGTAACCAGAAATACAATAGGTACTATATATATTTTGAAATATTGCTTTATATAGCACTATATTTAGGCCTCCCGAGGCCTGCCATGCTATATTAAAGCCTGAAAATATATTATTTAAAGTTGATTAAGCCTGCCAGCCGATCTGTATCCATAATTGAAGCGAATTTTGCGAAAATATTAATATTTTGCGCTTCACCAGCTCAAACTGGTTGGAACTAGCTATATCTGGCTATAACCGGATTGTAGGGCTGTCGCTGTTGACTAAAATTTAGTGAATTTTAGAAATTGAATTTGTACTCCCTTACTAAGAAATGTTATTAGCCCCATAATAGTTATACAGTGTTTTGTCTTTTTCTTTCATTTCAATTTGTAACTTGATCGAACAAGACATTATTATCCCTGTTTATGCTAAAATAGCTAAATAATTAATTTCAAATTAGAATATTGTTAAAAGTATTTCACCTAAAATAAGCAATAAAGCAAACTAATTAAGCCACCATAGATTAATTATAAATAACAGAATATAATAATTAACTAATAATTTATTGACAAAACGGTGTCATAGATTAATTATTTTTTAATTATGTTACAGCCCTGCTAATAATGCTATTGATAAAATAATTTGCCGTTTAAAATTTAAAGGCCGTTTTACACACAAAAGCTTTGACGTGGAATTTGAAAAATACTTTTGGAACGTTTATGTGAAAATTATGGCTCGCTTAGAAGAGCGTATCTCAATGTATCTCCGAATTTGCAAAAAACGGGGTTGAGTGAATCGGGGTCTTACTGCAGAGTGTACACTACTGGTCCCTTACCATGAGTTTTAATCGTTACGAAAACTTTATCGTTTTCGTTCCGCTCCATACATTTCAATAAAGCGCCCCTGGCGGAAACGTACAGGAACTAGGTTAAATGTATGGAGCTAAACGAAAACGAAAAAAGTTTTTGTTAACTATCAAAACTAGCGGAAAGCCCTCCGTTCACCTCTTCGGGGAAAAAGAAAACGTTATATTTACTTTTAAGCTTTTCTCTCACTGTTGCATCTACTTTTGTTCTAAATTAATTTAATTAATTAATTATTAGTTTAGCCCGCCGACTGCCTTACCATGCACACCATTTACCATTCGGAAACGTTTCCGTTCGAATTCCAAAAAATTTAAACTCGAATTATTCGAGTCTTAGTCCCTATTTATAAGTTTTTAAACGTGACTCATTCATCCGATCGGATTTATAATCGATTTCCTATTCCTAATTTCATAAAATTAAACTGAGTTCCGAACGATTTCAGTTTAAAGTAGGGTAAGATCGGAGACGTTTCCGAATGATTGTAAATATACTGCTTGTGTGTTGAAGGAACGACATACGAAAAGCAGCATAATTATGCACATACAGGGTGTTACAAAAATCCCATTATATCCGCGAAGTGTGCATCCGGTATCGACTGGAAGATGCAGTTATGCTAGTTTAAATTAAATTTTGACTATAAACTTTTTTTTACACTCTTCGCGCTCCGCCTTCTTAAAAGTGCAAACGCAGCTAGTAATCGCGTCGGTATTTGTAAACTATTCGTGTCGTGCTGCTACTTTCTTAGAATAAAAGCCGCCAACATGTTTGTATAATACACAAGCTGCACCCCGCGGTTTCACTCGCGGTTAAAAAGTATCCTATGTGTTATTCCAGACTATAATCTTTATCTGTGCCAAATTTCATCCAGATCTGTTCAGCCGTTCTGGCGTGAAAGAGTAACAAACGTACATCCATCCATCCATTCTTACAAACTTTCGCATTTATAATATTAGTAGGATATTTGTCAACATTTTTGTAAAAATTAAAATTTGGTATTTTTGCATGACCACTTCTAAGTGTGTGCACATGCCCTTCAATTACCTATATATCGGGGGTTTTGTAACAAGCTGCATAAGGTGTTTATTTTATTTTTGAAATTTAAGGTCATTTTCCGGACATGCGATTAGCAACACAGTATTGCGCAAGGTACTATCGTTTTTTGAAAATTCGTGTTTCGCGGACCATGCGCTTAAGTGCCCTTCGACGGGTTAGCAAAATTATAAATTATAACATATTTTTATACTCGTCTTACTACATTTTTTCTTCTTTTTAATGTTTATTTTAAAGTAATATTATGTTACTAATTATTTGATTTTCTTCATTTTTATTTAATTTTATGTACTTATAAATATTTTTTTTTAACTCACCTTATAATATTTTTGTTCTTACTCACAGCTCATAAAAGTCAAACTGACTGGAAACCGAAATTTATTTGAATGACAGAAGTAAGATTGATATCATTAATATTTATAGATTATATCAGCTTGTCATTACTGTTGCACTTGTTGATTTTTAAAAACCGAGATACGAGTATATTTCCACTAAATGGAAAAATATAATATAATATTATCTAATTTTTTTTTTTTACTGCCTGATATCTTTGTTGACGTTGTTGTACAGAGTTCGCGTAGAAGTAAGATTTAGAACAAATAAGATATAAATCATACAATTTATTAAAATAAATAAATTCGGGACTTTTCCACGCATGGTCGTCTGACCCCAAACTAAGCAAAGCTTGTACTATGGCTGCTAGAGACTGATATATTACAATATTTTTTTAAATACTTTCTTACATAGATATTTAACACCCAGACATAGAATAAACACAAATGTTCATCACATAAATATTTGCCTTAAGTGGGAATCGAACTCAAAAACGTCCTCAAGATAAAATAGAGCTATGAAAAATATCCGCATTTGTGAGGGGTCGCTTTTGACTAATTTATTTAGGAGATAGACAAAGCAAATAAAATATCCCTTTCCATAGAGATGTTGCCTACATCATGAACTTTTAAAATAATTCATTATCAAGAAAAATTCGTAGTCATATAAAAATGATTAAATAAATACAAAACTCATAAAAAAATTTGAAATTACACTTTGTCACTCTGTAGATAACTTTAGAGGCTCGTCAGTATCTTTACTTGCTTTCTTCGCTTGTAGTCTTCTTCTAGACGAAATGACAATAGAAAACCTTTAGCCAATGCGAAGTTAGTCTAAAGTGCTCGCCGGACCCTTTACTCGTTCAATCAACTTCCAAACAAACATTTTTCGCTCATTCTAACTTTTTCTTGTCTTTTCAAAGATGTTGCCTTTTAGAATTTGTTGAAACAAATCTTCAAAGTAAATTAAAAGACGGTCTACTCCAGTATCTAGTGTCCTCTAGGGCAAGAGCTGTTTGCGAAAATGCACTAAAATTCACAATCCCAATGCAAATTCACCTTAAGCTCCCGTTCAAACTAAACAATACCTTAAATCCTCTGCACATAAAACCTAAAATCCCATAAACGTACCATCATCAAATAACTGCTTGTGCACAAACTAAACCTTAACACTTTCAACTTAAAGTTCACATTCCGCCAAAATTTCACCAACACGGGAAATAAGACCGTATTGTCTCATTTATAAAATCTAATTCGGAAAGTTCTATAGAACAATTTCAGTGTAATATCTTTTGAAATATGGACTCAATTTCTGGAGCGTTTAAGCTTAATATCGCCTGCAGTTAATGTTTGTAAGCATTTTGTTAGCAAATACATTTGCAGTGCTTGGATTTGAATTTTGTTCAGCTTTCATGACGTCATATTGAATTTGTAAAACGGTTCTAAGGGAATATGGCATTGCCTTGAAATAAAGTGATTATTTTTGTTGTATGTGGCATTCTTGGCATAGAGATTAACAAGAACGGCTCTACAACTGGTGAAAGTAAGTTCAATTTTGCATGTAATTTTTTTTAAATTAAAGAAATAAAAAGTTTTGTGCTGTCAGATGGATTAAGTTTAAAAAAAAAGAATTGATCATTCTACCACTTTAATTTAAACGCAAAGGTCTGTTTGTGCGTTGTTAATTCTTGACGCAAAAACGACTGAACCGATTTTGATGAAATTTGGTACGGAGATAGCTTATATACATAGAACAGATAAGCTACTCGTACTTTTAAATCGTGGGTGAAACCGCGGAGCTCAGCTAGTTAGTTTATAAACATCCTAAACATAACAGTAATTCTTAAAATAATTTCTGACTTAATTCCCAAGATAATTTCTGACATAATTCCCAAGATAATTCCTAACATAATTCCCATCATATTTCCTAATAAAAGTCCGCAATCCCGCCACTCACCATCTGGCGCCATTCTAGACGCAAGTAGCATTAAATCACAACGCGGTTGGGAATGGTAACTAAAACGAGCTGTCGCGCTACATTCTGTGAGAACCTGCCTTAAACCGCATCCGCGTGACCAGCGTTACTTGAACTCTTCGATAAAAATAAATGTTTTTTCTTATCGAAAAAAAAAAATTGTTAACGAACGATCTATTGATTAGATTATCCCTTTTTAACGGACATCCAAAAAGAAGGAGGTTCTACGTTCGTCTTTTCTGTGTATTTTTTAATTATCCTTTTTTGGTTTGTGTGTTTATCGTTATTTTCGTCAATTGTGTACCGATTTTATTTTTTTAAGTATACTCATAAGGTGTTCCCAAAAAAAAATGTTTTTCCATAGTCAAGCAGTTTTTAATATATCAACAAAAGTCTATAAATTGTTTACATAGATGACGGGAACAAACGGTTCCTGTGGGACCGCGGGTAAAACTGCGGGGCGCAGCTAGTTATCTATAAAAGCGACAAGAAAATCACGTTTGTTGTATGGAGTCCCCTTAAAAATATTTTATTCTGTTTTTTAGTATTTGTTGTTATAGCGGCAACAGACATACATCATCTGTGACAATTTCAACTGTCTAACTATCACGGTTAATGAGATACAGCCTGGTGACAGACGGACAGACAGACGGTAAGCGGAGTCTTAGTAATAGGGTCTCATTTTAGCCTTTGGGTACGGTACCTTTCACACTCTTTCACCTCTCATACTCTTTCATAAGTATCCTCTCCATCCTAAGATTGCCTGGAAGAGATCGCTCGTAGTGATAAGGCCGCCAGTTGTTACACTACAGTTTAAGATTTTTCTATTCTTTTGTTTTTGTTATTTCTGGTGTGAACAATAAAGTGTTTATCTGTCTATCTACCTTAAAACTCAACGACCTCAGTCAGTACGAAAGGTGAGGGGTCTAATTAAAATGGTGGCGATGGCGTAAAGAAATCTGATAGGTGAAGCCTTAAGAGTGACAAGGGCTATTCACTTGGGGCTCTCTAACCAAAGGCCTGTGAGGAAGATGGAAGTAGTAGAGGAAACAAGTTACAATAATAAAAAAGTTAAACAAAAAAAATTGGTTGTCTGTAAAGTCGGTTTAAGGACGATAGCTTAACGTGACAACGTCATAACAAAACATTGATGAAATCTTCTCCTCGGACGTATAGGCCAATCGAGTGGAAGAGAGATAGATGCGGCGCAAGCCGAACGCTCAAGCCGATCGTGCCTTTCGCTCGCTCGTGTAGCACTCCGATCGTAACGGGACAATGAGTCGTCCTTTTTCGTGCTTGCTGCCAGCGTTCATCGATTTATTAGACGTTGTCACGTCAATAAATCCAACTGCAAAATGTTGTCCGACACTTCTGATAATTTTAACTAAAATGTCGTACTAAGTCACTTCTTCTATAAACATGATTCAAATGACACCTCACATGTCGAAATACATCAAGCTGTTTAGGCTGTAAGGCGTGCCAAAAACACCTCATACATACTTAACCAAATATTACATACATACATGCATGCATAATTACATAAAAAACTCGAAAAACATAATGCTCCTTGTGCAGTCGGGTAAACATCCACCAATAGGGTCACATCATTCACATAGGGAAGAGATCTGATTGGTGTTTTTTTTTCTGAACCGTGTTCCCTCTGGGCTCTGGTGGAAAAGCAAGCTGAAATGTTTTTGTTTGTTCAGAGCTTGGGGCAGGTTTGCCCTTTTTTCGCGACCTACATCAGTTGAGTGTGTTTTTTGGGGTAATTATTGATTTCAGTTTGATTTAACAACAAACAAACAACAAATTCGGGACACTTTAACACACGATCGCCTGACCCCAAACTAAGCAAAGCTTGTACTATGGCTAAGAGAGACTGATATACATACTTAGATATTTTTAAAAACATATTTACACCCAGACATAGAAAAACACAAATGTTCATCATATAAATGTTTGCCGTAGGTCGGAATCGAACCGACGCCCCCAAGCTCAGAAAGCAGGTTCACTACCAACTGAACTGACGAGGCAGTCAATTATTTGGTTGTTGAGGTTTGTTTTGTGTGTGTATTTTAGGTAATTCAGTTAGGATTTAGTTCTTAATTTATCTGAAAATAGTTACACTTTCGAAAAAAAAATTACCCATCTTGCCATAAATATTACCCATACAGACAGGTAAAAGAACTTGTTTTCGAAGCAATTGTATGGAAAAACACAACTTATTGCTACAATATTGCTTAGAAAAAAGGTAAATAAATGTGAGACATAAAGTCAGCAAAGATAATAAAAACAGCAGATCGTGCATGCAGAATTTCTGACTGTTTGGCTTTTCTCTTCTGTCATTGCGGTCAGTCCAAAATAGCGAAAACTCAAACATGGAACCTGGAATCGAATGCTTAGAAACTGACGAGTTTAGACTCTGCTGGTTGTATTTTCGTGAACGGACAATTGATACGCTCCATACTTGCAAGTGAAGGAAAACATCGTGGGGAAACCGACATGTCTTAGATTGAATAATTCTCGGACATGTGACACCAAGCCGTCCGCTCTGAGCCAGCGTGGTGGATTAATAAACAGGCTACTATATGGCTTAATGGCCCTCTACGTGGGTAGATCAGTGTCCCTGCAGTGGGACGTAAAATACTTAAAAGATGATGGTACTCGTACGATCAGTCTGCTAGTTATATTGTCTGTGTAAGCCAGCGTAAGTTCATCGACAAGGACTCCAGCGAGCCGTGACGAGTCGTGGGAAAGGACGATACGTGGGGGAAAGTGGTGTTTTAGTTAATTATGTGGGTATTATGTAACAGGTATTCATTTGTACTAGTTTTTTGATTAATCAAATGCAGATACGTCCTTTTTTAAAGATGAAGGAGTAGTATTGAGTATTTTTTCCAAATATTTAAACAAAAAACCCTGCAAAATCGTGTACCCTATGTCACTCCCACATATTCAAATGACACCTTACATGTCGAAATACATTAAGCTCAAATCTCATTAGGCGTGTCAAAGAACCTCATACATACATACATACACTCGAAAAACATAACCCTCCTTCTTGCGCAGTCGGGTAAAAACAAAAATAATTGAAAATTAGAAAACAGTTCAACAGTCAAAGTTCAACAAACAACAATTAATTCTAACCATGATAAAAACACAAGTTCAAGTTCACAGCTCGGCTCCAAGTGGAGCGCGTCTAAATCATAACCATGTTCATGGGAACACGGCAGGAACTGCTCGCCCGTGTAACGCCAGTTTTTTATGCTGGGAAGTGAGCAGAGCATGTGTCTGATGGTAACCGCCATGCAGACTGTAAACATGAAGAACCATAACATATCACTCAGAGTTGCCCACGTGAACATTTTTGACACGACCATTCACCAACGATGAACGGAACCATCCCATGGTTTACAAAATATAATTTTAAAGTTTGAACATGAGGAATTTAAGTCAAGATTTATTGAAATAAAAAACAACTGACAAGCGATTTGAGAACCTCCTTTTTCCTTTTTTAATATAGGTAATGGTCGCGCGCGTGGCCACAGTTCTGAACGAATTTTAAATTAATGACATAAAATTACATATTCACCTATACTTAATATAATACTTGCTTTTTTGCTCGCGGCTTCGCTTGCATTTCATAACATTTCATTTCTTTTTTTTATAAAGGTGGTCAACATTTGACCACCAACTCGCCTGATGTGAAGCGACATTGTGACCTAAGATGAAGACCTACTAGGTATAGTTACTTATTCACTCTGGCCTTGAAGATACCTAGGTTGTAGTTACTCGGAAAAACAGATGGTGATCATAATGAACTCAGGGATAATGTAGCTTTCTAAAGGTAACAAAAGTATTATAATTAGACCAGCAGCTTTTGAGTTTATTAAATTTGTATTTAGGAAACAGTTAGGCACTGTGTAATTCTAAAATTCCATTCGTGGTCACTTGTTCTTGACAAAGCTTAGTACTACTACGTCAATACATTTTCCCTAATCCTAAGCCTTTGTAATTCCAAAGCAAGTAAAATAAAGTCCCTTCCTCAAACAAAGGTGAGTTTTTTAAGGTAAGTCGTTGGTCCCGGCAGCCTTGATCGTGGCGGATTCACGCTTCGGTGGGCATTCCTTACTGTCTTTTGTAGCATACGATACGACTGACTTGGTGTACGACACGATATCGCATCGTTGGTACACTGAATCATTGTCAAAGTCAAAAGTCATTTAAAAAAAATTCAATTTGGGTATCAAAGATACACTTATGAATGTCAAGGTTTTTTTTAAAATTTAGGGTGGACCGCCTTGTTCTGATAAAGAGCTTCTACTCAGAAGAACAGGCAAGGAACTGAGGGGGGGAATCAGAATGTATTGATAACTCCTGTAATTACACGTCACAACTCACTTTACAAAGAGAGCATTATTGGAATATGTGAAAGATAACGCAATGTCGTATTTAGACCTGTACCTACAAGTACGATATTACTAGCTCCGATCCGCGGTGTCACCCGCCGTTAAAAAGTATCCTATATGGTATAATAACCATTACAATCTAGAATAGCATATTATGCTTATTATGCTAGCATATTATCTATCTAGAGGCTATAATTTATCTCTGTGCAAATTTCATTTCTGTCGTTCTGTCGTGACAGCAGTAACAGCTTAGAAAGGTTACTTACGACGTAAGCTGTAAAGAGACGTAAAGGCTCCGTCCGCGACATCGGCTAACCGAGGGATTCACGGATGGACGCGTTTCAACGTCCTGCGGCACGCAAGTCCAACGGTCTTTATGAAGACGCACACGTAGATACGAAATTAGACTTTAACGTCAACTTTAAACTTAAGACGCGGCCATACACACTTTTACTTAAACCGCTTCATTTTGTGTTGAAAATCGTATGTCATATTTGATGGTAAAATGCGATCGGCGCTAAGTTTTTTTTGGCGTATTTTTTGTATCGTATTAACAACACAAATAAGAATAAGTTATTCGGTTAAACTTTAGAGAACTAATCTGGCTATTCAATATTAAAAAAAAAAAGTGTTATAATCGCTGAAAATTTAGAGAACCACGCTCAAACAGTTTTTAAAGTAGATACTTATAGTGACTTTTTTTCCATAATGAGAGTAATTTTCAAAATTTGACTGCGGTTAATCTGTTTTTGGTTGTTTTTGTACCAGCTGTATTATTTTGCTACTGATCACCACAATTCTTCATATCAAACTACATAGGCGCAAAGAAAATACTTATTTTCGTTGATTTTGTGTGGTACCGGGACTTAAAAACCAGCTTTTAACTAAGCAGGCCGATGTAGCAGCAGCAGGCGAGAGAAGCGATATTCACACAGCACACACTCGTAATCACAACAACATACTATTATACACACACACATATATACACACATTTTTTTTTAAATTTCTTAAGATATAATTGCGACAAGCTCGCCCCTTGTCACATTTGGGACTGAATATCGTCCGGCGAAGTGTGGGTGTTGTACACCTCTGCCAGCCCTCTCGGGGGAAAAGCGTGACGATATGTATGTATGTATGCATGCTTAATATGTTTTTAATTTTGCTCTATGATTTAGTACTACACATGTGAAAATATTTTAATGTACGTAATATTTCTAGCAGGTACAACCGCGTCCCAGAGCCCCAAGACACAGGCTGCTACGTTTATTTTAGGGCTAGTCAGTAATCATTTTAAGGCAAATGTTTTCCTACTAGTAAATGGTTTAATTGTGTTTCATAATTATACCTGCTATTGTGAAGTTGTCACATTAAGTTTACATGGACCAATGGTTGGGACAGACTAGACAGAGTCGTTTACTCAGTTCATTGGATTAACGCGACCAAACGCGATCATAGGCCAATTAGCTACTCGAGTGTGTCGATTGGCAAAGCCATTTGAAATCGATAATATTTATTTTTCTGTCTCAATGAAGCGATATGCTAGTGGCGCTAAAGTTACAATACAAGCCTTGCCTTATTTTTAACCGACTTCAAACAAAGAGGATGTTCTCAATTCGTCTGTGTTTTATTTTTGTATGTATGCTACGCAATTACTCCGCCAATTATGAGTCGATCTTAATTTTTGTTTGGAAGATCATTCTTTAAAGGTGGTCTCAAATAAATTTTATCGAAATCAGTCAAGCAGTTTTTTAAATATCGACATAAGTAAAAAAATTGTTGACATGGATGACGGGAAGTCTGCTTTTTATGTTTTGCTTTTCATCTTATGGTACACCTCTTTTACTGTTTTGTACCTCCCTTTTATTCTATCTCTACTTACAAACAAAAACCCAAATAAGACACAATTCATCGGCCTTAATTCTCTGACACTAGGGCCGCCCACTCAGCCTATACAAACTCACTTTCTACCTGATCAGTTAACATAAAATATCTTTAGACTTATTCCCTCCCACCCCATCACAGTGCATAGGCACGCAGTAAGTCAACTGCGCACCGATGCGTGATTCCTGACACCCTCACACTTCACTTCACAAGGGGTGTAGGGTTCCTCTTACTAAAACAATACAACAGTAGGCATAGTAATATGTATAGTTACTGGATTACACAGCTTTTTATCTATTTTTATTTATTTAAGTAGCCTTTATTTTAATTCCTCAAACATTTATCAAGTACATTTCGACTTATCTTTTATTTATGTAACTAATCTTAATTTTATTCTCTACTAATTTCTATGTACTTGCTTTATATATATATATATTATATGTGTCAGGAACCCTCTCCGGTGAAGGCCTCCTCCAAGGCCTGCCATCTCTCTCTGTCCCTTGCTATTTGAATCCATTGCAGACCTGCAATTTTTTTGATATCATCATCCCATCGAGCGTAGGGTCTGCCTCTATAGCGTTTGCCTGGTGGGCCACTCCATGTGGTTACTGTGTTTGTCCATCTGTGATCTGTGAGGATTATACAGCTACGTAATGAATATTATACTTTTTCTTTTCTTCTTGAAACTCTCTTCTTGAAACTTTTTCTTTTCTTCTTCTTTCTTTTGCACTATTATAAATTATGATTAGATAGATGTTAAATGTATGGGTTATTGCCTGAAATAAAAATTATTATTATTATTATTATAAAAATTAAATTAAAAAAAAAACCCGATACCGAATTTTTTATCAAACATAGCTAAGACCACTCCCTGCTAATTCACCTTACAAAAAAAAAAAAAATCTAAATCGGTTCATCCGTTCAAGAGCCACGATGCTACAGACAGACAGACACAAACGCACACACAGACACGCTATGTTTGATGAAAATCGGGGTTGATGAAATCGGTGTAGGGGTTTTTTTTTACTTTTTTGGATCATGGTGTGATCTAGATCTTGAAGCGATGATAGCCTAGTTGGAGAAGGTTCGCCTCTCAAGCCAGAGGGAGCGGTTTCAAACTCAGCCGACGGCACGCACTAATTTGTTTATTGTGTAAACATATGTGCGTATTGTATCATCTGCTACATGACTGGAGCCCGGTGTATGACAACAGGATCGTCCCCTGTCACATTTGAGACTGAATATCGTCCGGCGAAGTGTGGGTGTTGTATTACACCTCTGCCAGCCCCCTCGGAGGAAAGGAGTGACGGTATGTAAATGTATGGTGTGATCTATCTGTCTATCTATGACGTTGATAGCACTTATACTAGAAATACATCCGCGGATGGGGCTAATTAGACGCTGATGCGAAGCCAACAACCACAGCACCACGTACATAGCCGCATGCTATCCTGCTATATTGCTAGTTTCCCCGCAAGTCCAAAACGCCCATACTGCCACAACAACTCAAGTGAAATAAGCCTCAAGTTGTTTTCAATTCGTTGAGAGCAAAGTTGTCGCTTCCGATTCTGAACTGAGTTATAACTTGTTTCGAATTTGTTTACGTGATTTATTCGGGTTAACAACTTTTTGAAAAAAATCTCGAATTGAAGATGGTCCGTGTATTGGAGAACCCAGCCGGCTAGAAACGGCTTTTTCGAAGCGAAATTTGATTCTACTGCGATTAATTTTGCTGTGTGGCAGTTTCTTTAAGGCAAGAGTGCTCCGTTGTTCTTATATTTATTATATATACTAATTATAAAATCGAAAGTAACTCTGTCTGTCTGTTTGTAGACTTTCCACGGCTAAACAGCTGAACGTATCTTGATGAAATTTAATAAATAGTTGCAGTAGGTCACAAGGAAGATTTTTGGAGACTTTTTTCTGAATAAATAAATCTTTTTGGTATGAAATTCTGTAAATTTAAAAAAAAAACGCGCAGCTTATCAAATGCGTCAGACAACATCACAGAATAGTACGTAGTTGATACTAAAATAACAACTGACAACTAAAATTAAAACTCTGCTTTTTTAAAACAAGTATTTTTTTTTAATGTTGGACTCTTGATCTCATTGGTACAGTATATGGTATACGAGAAAGATTTATGGAAACTATTTTCATAAAAACGCGAACAAAATAATAAATGCGAAAGTTTGGATGGGTGTGGAGATGTTTTTGTATTCATTCACGCAAGAGAGGCTGAACAGGTTAAGGTGAATTTGGCACAGAGATAGATCCTATTCTGGAATAGCACATAGAATACTTTTTAAATGCGGGTGAGACTTTTTAAACGGGGCGCAGGTTCTAAATAATTAAACTTACTAAACCCTGCTTACAAAATTTCTCAAGAATCGGTAATGAAATTCGACCATAGATAAGAACAACTGGATAGACGCGGGACAAACAAAGCATTTTGTCAAAGCTGATACTGAGACGCTTCGCTCGCGCTTCGCACTCGCTTGCTCCATCAGGTGCGATGGTCGCCAAGCGTAAGCCTCTAATAAAATAAAATAATGGCTGGTAACTTTATCGACCCAAATAATTCTAATAACAAATTGAATTGGGTATGGTTAAAGGAATTCATTGACTGTACAAAAAATAAGTAGGTATCGAATGGCTAATAATATCTGAATTCAATTCATTGAATGAATCGTTTTTTAATGAATTACCAAACTGCCAATTTTAGATCCGCTGCTTCTGGTTTGGGCTGGGGCCCTTTTCCTACAATTCGGGATTTTTCTGGTCTTTGTCTCTCTCGTTTGAAAAATAATAGGAGTGAAAGAGACCAGAGCGCATCACACGCGCAAAGAATATACAGGGGCCCTGTGGCTCCTATTCGGAGATATGAGATTTTCATCTCACCTTTTTTCGTCCTTGTTGCTCTCGTTTGAAACGGCATAGGTGTGAGATTGACCGAGATAAAATCTCATCTCATCTCACGTGCAGGTATAGCCCCCTGGTACGAGTATAGCCAGCGGATAGCCTTTCACAGGATATCACTTTCATTTTAGAGCAGCCATAGGCTTTCATATAATTATCATGTCTTTATTCCCGAAGGGATTGGCGGAGGTGTAACGCAATACCCACACTCTACCGGACGATATTCAATCCCAAATGTGACAAGGTGCTGCTAGCCTGTCGCCATATACCGGGCACAAGTTATATAGCAGATGACATTAAATACGTTTATGTTTACAAACGAACTAATTTTGTACTACATATTATTTTGTCCCATTTCCCAGTCATCTCACGAAAATATCCTTATGAAAAACAAAAGGAAACAAAGACAACCAGGTTAAGAAGATTACCTTCTACGTCTTTATAATATCTCGTACAAGTCAACGACACAGTTTCGTTAGTATATACAGTATGGGAAGTTGTGGATCAAAACAAACGTGCCTGATAATAGAACATGTAAGCACAAATTGTAAAAAACTTAAACTTTCCAACAATTATTGTTAAGAGTCTGGCGACCTAACTAACTTCGACCTAAGCGGCCTAGACTAACTTCGCATTGGCTTAAGGTTTTCTATAGCCATTTCGTCTAGAAGAAGAAGACGAGCGAAGAGAGCGAGTAATGATACTGAAGAGCCTCTAAAGTTACCTACAGAGTGACTTTTGCACTCCTGTAATCATTCTTAAGTAACTAAGAATTTCCCTTGTATTATATTATGGATTCATTTAACAGCTAATGATGTAGACAACCTCCCTATGTAATGGAATTTATAATTTGCTTTGTCTATCTATTGAATAAATCAGTCAAAGGTGACCCCTTCAAAATGCGGATATTTTTCATACCTCTATTTAGGTAACCTAACCTTACTCTCTATCAAGTAACTTTTAGGACAAAAAAAAACTAAATTAAAATTGGTTAATCCGCTTAAGAGTTACAGCGCCACAGATAGACACACACACACACACGTTACCCTAATAACCATCACTCTTTTTCCTCGAAGGTTAAAACTAGTCATTCTTTCCATACGGGGTATACGAAGCATCAATGGTATCGTATTTTAATATCGCCACGCATGTACAACAACGTCTGGGTGGATGTGCGAATCGATTCCGGGGTGATTTATAGTACATAGTTCTAATCATAATCAGACTAATATTATACATTTCGTCACGCCTTTCCCCCGACGGGGCTGGCAGAGGTGTGCAACACCCACACTTCGCCGGACGATATTCAGTCCCAAATGTGACAGGGGGCGAGCCTGTCGCCACACACCGGCATACAATCTATATTATAATCGTTATAAAGTCCTACTACATTAATGAAAAGAGGATATTATAAGGTTAACAAGTATTTGAAGACAAAGATGTCTGGATCCTTCCACCTCTGCCAAGTAGCCACTAGTACATAGATCTAATATGAAATTACTTAGTTGTAAGCCAAAATGTGTGAGACAGTCATCGAATTATTTTTTGAAATAAATAATGCCCTTCACTTTCTTGCCTGTTCTTCTGAGTAGTGACTCTCTTTTTTCGAACAAGGCGGTCGAGTCTATTGTAAAACTTTGACGTTCATAAGTGTATCTTTGATACCCAAATTGAATAAAAACATTTTGACTTTTAACTTGACTGTGACTTTGACCTTCAGGGTTGGCAACGCATTAACCGCGTGATAGAGACAAACATATCCGTATTCTAGCTTTGTCACCTCTAAGCGTGGTTAAAAACGGTGGAAAGAAAATTTGTCTCCGACTTGTGCTAGCCCTACTGATGTCCATATGCGGTGGTTAGCGTACAATCGTACGTAATCAGACAAACCGTCTGCTTGTTTGCCACTCTTCTTACAAAAACAAAGGCGAGAGTGTGTCAGTTTGTATTGCGTAAGTTTGTTGCTTCTTCACACCTATTCCACTAAACGGATTTGGATGAAGTATGGTGTGGAAGTAGCTTATACCCTGGATTAACACGTCTACTATTCATCCAAAAAAAAATGGGAATAATTTGACCATACAAATATACCTACATACCTACAACTCGTAGGTAACGCTTTGGTTCCTCATTTCTCATACGGACCGCTAAAGTGTGGAATACTCTGCCAGAGTGTGTGTTCCCTGACACTTATAATGTGGGTGTCTTCAAGTCTCGAGTGAATCGGTTTCATCTAGGCAAGCGTGCTCCATCGTAGGCTTTATCACTGCTTATCATCAGGCATGTTGGCGGCTAAATGCAAGCCTATTAATTTATTTAAAAACAAAACACACATATTATACTATGTCAGCCCTCACGCAAAATTCTGTTTTTACAAACTTCATAAATTTAGTATTTTAAAGTACATATATGAATACAAATTTATTGTTAGATTTCTTGTATCTAATTGCAATCCATAAGCTCCATTCTTCACCTTTTTATTTATTCATCATTTTGTATGTTTTCCAATGTCTTGTTTGTTGGTATAATGTATTGTAAAATATCACCGTTTCATAATCCTCTTTTTGTAACAAGAAAACGTTTCAATTTGTCATTTTCACGTACGGTTTTAATGAGGACAACATTTTACATGTTTGTCGTATTATACGCTTCAAATAACGCTTTCGGCGAAGTATGTATTTTATAGGTATACTAGCTGCTGCCCGCGGCCTTGTTTGCGTGAACAATGAACAGAAGTATTTACAGCGTTCTTAAAATTATCAAAATTATATGAAAAATATTTTTGTTTATTCAGAAAACAGTGTCCTATAGCTATACTTGTGGTATGATGTAACATCTTACCAAACTTTATCAAGCTCCGTTCAGTTTTTCAAGTAGTCAACTAATGCTGCCTAATTTATCTGAAGTTCAGACATATAGCCGTGAAAAACCCAACAAACAGACAGACACACTTATAAATTAAAAAGTATGGATTAGCGTACGTAATTAATTACGTATACATCGATTTTCAAAAATATTGTATTATTGAAGTCATGGAATTCGGTACGCTAGTTTACACAGCCTCATAAATCTGTTCCTTGTAACAGTAAAATAAATAACGCTTCCCACTAGACTTTCCTTTTTTGTATCGTAATGTTGCCACACACACACACACACAACACAGACCCAGAACATAATATTTATTAAATTCATTAATTAAATATCTGCCAGGTCGGAATTTTTTCTTCATGTCGATGAAGCCATGTCTCAACTTGTCGTACTGTCATTAATTCCACTGCTTAGAGCGACTGTTAAATTGAATTTCCACAATCGTGTAACGTATTAGCATTCTATTTTCATGTTTGAAGTTGACTTACTGTGTTTACTATTTACTGTTGGGGTAAAAACAAAAACATAGTTTTTCTAAAAACACGTTTCCGTTTGGTTGGAAATGTGACTTTATCGAATCTAAGATGAGATAATTTTATCTTATCTTAAGTTAATAAATGTAAACTTTATATTTTTTGTAGTAAGTTTTCAGGAGTGGATAGAATTATTTTTTTCTAGGTAAAATCTACAATAATTGAAGTCATGTCAATGAAACAGCTACGTACTTAAGTTAAGTATAATTTATGCAAAACTGGTGGACATGAAAAGTAACAAATTGAAAACAACACAACACAAGACCTAAACCGGTGGGTTTTGAAAAAAAATAGTTAAAGACGTTACATAGCTAGATTTTTGAAAATTCACCCCCTTAAGCTTCGTCCTATCTGAGCAAATTGTGAACGGCTAACTGTTTGCTTTCAGTTCGCCACCCTACATCATTTTAGATAGAGAGTCTGAACAGCGCGTACTGAGTCCGCACGTACTCAGTTTGCGGCGTATCGCTTGCTGACGAGCGGCTGATACGTATTTTGTTTACTACAGTTCGCCGCTGGCTCAACATAGAATTTGCTCAATACGCGACTCAGTCAGCTCGTAGACAGTCAGCCAAATCATCAGGAAATAATGCGAAGCTGAAGTTCAAATAGATTCGCGCACTAAGTCGCAAACATTAACTAGTAAACAATAAAATCCGAACTCGACAAATAGAACCTCCAATTAAGGTGACAATTCGAAATTCTAAATAAAAAAACGGCGTCGTGTTCAACCCGTAAATATCTACGCGGGGTCTCGAGGACCCTCTTGCTATTCAGTGGGGCTTCACGAGTGGTCTCTCATACCCCCTCTCTATTATAAACCAAGTGGGTTTTACAATTTCGAGACTTAAGAAAAATAAGAAAAAATGTGCTTCTATTTTTAGCTCCATTTTCAACTTTTGTTGGAGTTTAATTACGAATTAATCCCGGGATTTTAGGCGTTTATAGTTTGTGAAAATGTAGGGAGGTAGAAGTGTTAACATTGAATAATTTAAGTGGAAATTTAAAAACCAGAAATACATTTTTGAAGTAAGAAATTGATAAATCTTTTTAGTGAAGGATGTGATTACTTTCATTTGAACTTTTTGCCTTTTTTTCTAACAATTACAAATTTGTTATAACTTAGTTAAATGTTGTAAGAATCCACGAACAGAATACTTTTTATGAACGATTTAAGATACAGCAAATTTTCTAAGCCATTATAGATAAAAAAAACTTCAAGTAAATAACTGGAACTTGAGAAAGTTTCTGAAGCTGTTTCAGAACTTTAGACTTTTTTCGGTTCTCAGATTCTTTTCTTATTTCTAAAGAAACTTAACAAAAACTAGACGAATATAACTTAACCAGATACTTGAAAAAACTTAATGCTTTACTTATAATTATCTGTTTAAGTTATGACATTGCTTAATGTGTAGGCTGGCCAGCCTCCGCAGTACATTGCTGAGAGTATCCCAATTGCCAAACTAAAATTGTTGCTTGTTATGTATTTTTGTTTAGTAATTTTTCCTTTGTATTTTTTTAGTTTTGGCAATAAAATACCTTTTTATTTTATTTTTATTATTTAATTGGGGGGTTGTTTCACCTCCTAAGCTGCACACAGGGTGGGTACGTATAAACGTTAAAAATGGCACTTTCCATCGTCAAACCAGAAAAAAACGTTGCTTCACAAAACGGTATTACAGGAAATAAATGAAAACAAGTAGTTTTTTGCGCCTAGTTAGATTTTAAGAATTGTGATGATCAGGTGCAAAAAATACAGCTGGTAATAAAACCAACCAAAATCAGTTTTACCGGAGTAGAATTTGAAAATCATTCTCATATAAAAAAAAATCACACCATCGGATATGATATACGATTTTCAACTCTAAACGAAGTGGTTTAAGAAAACAAATGTGTGGGTAGATAATCGTGGTATGACCGAGCCTTAAAGTACATTTAAAAATTACGATTACGGTAATCGGTGCTAATCCCACTAGTTAGCGACATTGTTCCAGCAATATCTGAGATCTTCGCTTCGCGCGATAAAAAAAAAAGTTACCCATCTGAATAAAAAGTAAAATATTATTACAAGCAGTCCATCCAAGTACTGCATTTAACAGCGTACTTAAAAAATACCTGAAGCCAATGGCTTGTAAACTGCCATGCAAATTCTCGTCTCAATTCACCCCGCGCCTTCTCGACCAGCTCCACAATGGGTCTCGTTTCCCCCACGCCCGTCTCGACCAGACCCACAATGGGTCTTGATCCCCCCACATTATCCGAGCGCTAAAGTGGCGTCGACTCCAAATGGCTTAGTTTTCAACCCAAGGCTTTTCAGCGAAAAATGAGCCTGTTTTAAAATAAGCTTGGGAAGATTGGCTACGGAGTCGTTAGAGGTTCCGTAGGATAATTATTTTATATGTTAGGGGAAAGTGTATTCTTTTTCTGATTTGTCTGTCATGGTGATTGACAGAACAGAGACGGTTTTTGGCGTTTAGGGTAAGCGGTTGCTTACAATTTTTAAATATAGCGGAAGTATCTATTTTGATGCAATTTTTAAAGTGGAAAGAAAATTTCAGTGCATGTTTTATGGCTAATAAAACAGCGTTCTGTAGTCATTAGTTTTTTTTAAAGTCATGAGTTGTTTCTAGTTGATCAGATTTAGAAAAAAAAAACAATTTAAGTACATGATAGTGTGTAAATGATAGGTGCAACGACAACAACCACAGCAATGAAAGCTAAGTATCAGTAACACAAAATAAAAATAATGTCAGAAATTAGTTCAGCCGTGTTTGACAAAAATGTTAGAAAATACATTACCTTACATCTTTCACTTAAATTAGTAACCAATAATAGGTAATATGATTATTGGGCGACAAACGAATAATTAATTTTACCTGGCCTGTTCTAACATGTACGAAACCCGCTTCATTTTTATTTTATTTATGTGGTAGATAAACCCCAAAATTACCGTTTTCATCAGAAGCCCACGGGACCCTAAAAGCCACTCATAGTTTGTGTAATTTTTAATTACGGCTCAGCCACTTCTTCGTCAAGTGAATTTTGGGGGATGCTCCAAGTGAACATTATTAGGGAAGGGAGTTTTGAATCAAGTGATAGGAAGGTAGAATTTTGTAACTAACTTTGCAAAAAATGTTAGCAAAAATAAATAAAGTTTATTGCATTGAGTTTGTTATGAAAGATATATCGTCACGCTTTTCCCCCAAGTTGACAGAGGTGTACAACACCCACACTTCGCCGGACGATATTCAGTCCCTAATGTGACAGGGGGCGAGCCTGTCGCCATACACCGGGCTCCAGTCATGTAGCAGATGACATACAATACGCACATATGTTTACACAACGAACAAATTGGTGCGTGCCTTCGGCTGGGTCCGAACCCGCTCCCTCTGGCTTGAGAGGCGGGCCTTCTCCGGCTAGGCTTTCATTGCTTTAATGAAGAATGGGAGGTATTTGAGCCTCGGTGGCTTAGTTAGTAGTGCACCTGCCTCCTGAACTTGGGGGCGTAGGTTCGATTCCCAACTAGGGTAAACGTTCATGTGATGAAAATTTGTGTTTGTTCTATGTCTGGGTGTTAATGTCACAGGAACAGAACTATGAGCGTGCAAAGTTTTATTAGAATCGGTTTAGTAGTTTAAGAAACCTGTTGCATGATTTGAAAGAAACCAGAAATAAACAAACATGCGAGTGAAGCTAAATAACATAACATGACATATCATCGTCACGCCTTTCCTGGCAGAAGTGTATTACAACACCCACACTTCACATACACATGCTGGAACATATTCAGTCCTAAACGTGACAGAGAGCAAAAAAATAAAAAAATTCATGCGGATGCCATAGACAGACAGACACACAGACACAGTCAAACTTATAGCACCTCGTCGTTTTACGTCGGAGGTTAGAAAAAGTAGAAAAGGATAAAATGGATGAAACCGTGGGTTCCAGCCTCAGCTATAAATAATATTAAACTAAACTTTACCATACATTGCTTTATATTTTCCACACCAATATTTTCATTCCTCCTCACAGACAGCGATATAAATTCAGCCTCATCAATCACATACGAACACTAAACGTACAAAAATATATTTCCCTAGATATATATATTTCTCTAGATATATATTTCTCTAGACCTTCGAAAATGGAAGATTGATTGTTAGAATATAATGGAAGAGATAGATTTATGCGATCCCGTACTGGAATCGCTATATATCTTTGGTAATCGACTATAATTCTTCGGACCGTGATGTCTTGGAAATGGGATATCATAGACGTACTTGTAAGATTTCCAACTATTCTAATCGTAACTAATATTTGAAATGTGAATATGAGTTTGTTAACTACGCTTTCTGGCCTCAACTGGTCATATAGTCAACCGATAATAGTCAACCGATCATCATGAAATCATGAAATCGTCGTCCCTGGAGAACAAAATGACAATCGCTATTGTCTTGTTTTTAATGTTATGCCATATTTGACTTTTGTGAAGCTTAATACATCTACATTTTTTTTTTCATATTTTTCTTGCTGTTACTTGTGAAGTTGTAAAACAATGTAATAATATTCTAAGTTTTTTATAACACGTAAAATTACACGAACAAAATTACCAGACTGTGTGGTCAACATTTCTCAACAATTTTCAAAATGGTAAAATCATTTGCCATAATATTCCCGTTCAAAGAAGTCTGTTAAATAGCGTAATGTACCTACATTGTAATTTTATTTGAAAGCAGGAATAGCAGTCTAAAGCAGTTTTATTATCATACAAACAATATTGAATATTTACCAGAATATAATGATAAGTTACCATAATTTTCATTACTTGAGAGTGAGACCTTACTAATCATAGAAGAAAGTTATAAGGTAATGTTACAATTTTTATTCCGCGCTTGGACAAACCGAGAATAAAAGGATAAGAACATTAAAACTATTGACGCTGATTAATTTTTGCGTATTATCTTATTTTGTTAGTTTCTATATAATTTTTAATCTCATTAATCATCTACTAAAATGAAAAGAATACTTAAAAAATTAACTTTAATCTGAACTATCTCACTGCTAATAATGTCCAATGATTCAGAAGCAAATAGCAAAATTCAGTTTTTTATTTTTCCTGAAAAGTACACTTTTTGCAATTGTCATTTTGTTCTCCGGGGACAGCGAAATTTAGCACACACGACGTCAGGCGTACAGAAAAGGACATATGGTACCTTTCATCCTGAAAAAAAAAAAACGGTTCTTGTGAGGCAGTGGGCAAAACCACGAAGACCAGCTAATTGTAGACTGTTGTCCATCTAGTTAAATTTACTTGGAATTAAAACAAAAAGTATCGTTCGTACCTACCAGCTATGTATGTGCAATTGTACATCTACACTAATATTATAAAGAGAAAAGATATGTGAGATTGTAACGAAAACCTCAAAAACTTCGGTCGGATTTCAAAAATTCTTTCACCATTAGATTGCTACATGATCTCTGAGTGACATTGGCTATGAAACGCGAGCATAGCTACGGTCAAAAGAGCTAGTAATAAATAAACACGTACTTATAACTGAAAAAAAACATACTCCATCTTCGACAGTCGGGTTACAACAATGAAGTGCATAAATTTCCAAAGTAACACAAAGGAACAGTACGTGAAACTCATTCCCATACCCATATGTCCTAAACAAAACCAACAATATCGGGGTCTGGCAGACCCCAGTAATGAGTCTATCGAGTATTTATAGCGCTGTTGGACGCACTGGTCATTCAGACGGGGGAAGATGAACGAAGAATATTAGTCGCTAGAAGTACGCCATCGTCGCCATATTCTTGCCATTGGTCTTCAATACGCAACATTATGATATTTAATTAAATTAATAAATACATAATTCGAATAACTTCTATTTATTTTTCTCTCTCTCTCTCTCTCTCTCTCTCTCTCACACACACACACACACACACTTTTTTGTCATAATACGATTTACTCTTAAGAGTTTAAGGCTTATGTGTGTGATAATAAAATATTATCGTGTGTCATACCATCATACTCGCGCCAAATTGCTCGCCAGAAGTTCGTGTTTCATCAGAAGACTTGAATTATTTTTATTTTTTATTTTTTTTTAATTTGTTTTTGGTCACTAAGCAATGAAAACTGAGAAAAACAAATAAGAGAAAGCAATGAAATATGTTTACGAATAATATCACAAAAATAACACCATGTCGTTTCTAGTAATTTCTGTGTTATGACGACTGCTTGAATGGAGTGGTCATTCAGACCAGAGGGTTATGACGGGTGGCGCGAATGACCACCTTGTATTGTAGGGTTATATTGAGAGTTGTGAAATTATGACTATTTCTTATTTTGTGATTTTGTATGAACTAGGTACGCCATGCGGTTGCACCCGCTATCCAATAGAAACGATTATTTTTATAGGAATTTACTCAGTTGCTGTGTAGCTTTCTGTTAGAAATTTCTTGAGCCCGAATCGCGAGCGAAGCGTCTCCGTTCCAGCTTGGTTCAAAAATACTTTCGTATGTCTGTCGGGCGGATGTTCTTCTCTGCAAATTTTTGTGAGCCGGTTTGAATTTTTTCGTCGATCCAGCTTTCGGTTTTTTAAATTGCGGACATTACGTTTTTACGAGGATTTCAGCTTACAGTCACTAGTTTTAATTTAGCTCCAGACACTTAACTACAATGTACATATAAAGTTACAAGTTTAACCTCTTTATAATATTGGTACAGAAACACAGATATCCACAGACTGTAAATCTTTCACTTCCATATTCAGTGAAGATAAAATTATCTTTGTTTATGGCGAGTCAGTTCGCACGTAAAATACAATTTCTCGAACTTTTAAGCCGTACTTTGAACAGGTACAGACTTACCAACTTACCTATTCAGTTGGCTAAATAAAAGTACTAAAGGTTTTCTTCAAACAGTTGTCAGTTTTGTTCGGAACACACGAACGTGGCTCGCTGATTCAACTGCAAAGATAAGTTGGTTACTGTAACTCCAAGTTTCCAATTCGAAAGAGGGAAGTTACTCGATCGATTTATATGTAAGTGAGTTACGTACTTGAATGTTATTGATTTATTTACATAAAAATCTTTATCGTAATTTTTAACGTGGTTCACATAATATCTCTTTCACTCTTTCACAGGGTTGGTATAGGCCTCTCTCTCTCTCTCTCTTGTGCCACGGCCTCACATTGGTTTAAGTTTGGGTCCAAGCTTGGCTTCAATTTGAAATGGCCAATGTTGAACTTTATTACCATAATCCTGAAAAACAATGTCTAGTATTCAGCAAACACATAATAACGTCGTCGTCATCTGTCTCTTTCGAACTTGTTGTAAATGACTTATTTCGGTCTTGCTCGATTGACGTCACTTATTACTGCGTATGACACACAAGCTTCAATATCAACTTTGTGCTCAAAGAGACACGTTGTCGTCTTGACCTCAAGACCCAGAATAATGCAAATATTGACCAATGAGTAGCCGCGGTACAACTGTCACTTGTCTAAGCCCTGTGATAGCAGTGATTATCAAGCTACGTCAAAGACTATCAAGAGTCCAGAAAATTCTGACTCAAGAAACACTAAAATTCTGACAGATTCTGACTTGCTTAACACAAACAATGACCCAACAAATTTCTTTTATAAATGCACTAGTTCATCGGCCCGCAGTTCGTTCTCGTTTCTTAGTTTATGGCAATAAATGATTACGTAGCTTTTAATTAGTTAAAGTGTTTTTAATAAAAAACCAAAGAACGACATTGAAACTTATTTTAAAAAAGAGTGTTTTGAACTATTATTATTTTGCATAATAATAGCTATAGTACATAATATTTAACTATTTGAACTATATTTTTAACTGTTTAATGACATTAATGAACTATTTTTATATTTGACATAATTATCAACTATTATTGTTCTGACATTCGTTTTTAATTTTAAATATTCAACTGTGACGTGTAACTATAGGAGTTATCAATAAATTCTGATTTCTGATTTCAAAGTCCAGTAAAACCTAAGACACGAATTATAAGAACCAGACGTAAGGCACAGACACGGCGCAGGCAACGTTCAGGCGCGGTGCCGCTATAAAACTTGTTTTTACGAAATGTATAAAAACGACGAGTTTTGATAAAGGCCACCACTATGATGGTAATAGCGGAGCAGGCGGCATTGACGTTTGAAACGAGAGAGACAATGACAAAAAATATCTCGAGCTTCAAGAATAGGGGCGTGCCACTTCCCAGTTTTCGTGCCTGAACCGTGCCTGCACCGTGTCCGCGCCTTACACGGTCTGTAAAGTATAATTCGCGCGTAAGATTGCCCTCTACTAAAGACTTTTAAACTTAACCTCTCTAAAATATAAGTGTAAAAGCATAGATAAAATGTGAAATTCTTCAACAAAGCTATTCATTTTCAACTTAAACTTGTTGCTTCAAAAATCTTACCATGTAAATAAAATACTGTTTACGCTGTCAAAGAGTGCTCTTATGTTGAAACAGAAATATTTTTGTAAATGTTTAAGTGTTTAAAGGTTGTGACACATGTAGGTATAACTTTCAAAAGAATATAAATATAAATTAATAGAAATAAACAATTTGGTACACTTTGCACACACGGTCGCCTGACCCCAAACTAAGCAAAGCATGCATTACTTTTTGGAATTTGATTATTGTGACTTGACTAATGACATGACTAATTGAATTATTAATTCTATAATATAATTTAATTTAACTTAATTTTGTAACTTTTAATTATGTATCTACTTGCGGGTTTAATTTCCTGAATAAATGCATTTTATTATTATTAAAGCTTATACTATGGCTGCCAGAGACTGAAATATATACATAATATATTTTTAAATACATACCTAACCTGAGTACTTAAATAGATAAACTTCATGGTAGTCTAGAGATTTGGAATTACTTACCTTATTTGAATCAGTTTTCTGTAAATTACATAAGGGACCTATTGGAATTCAACCCTGAATCTTTATGATATCTTGCTTCTCACTGAGTAATATTTATACTTCTACTTTGGACAGTTGTATCTAAATAATGAGGGTATTTAATTTTTTCTGCTGCCAGAGCGCGCTAGGCCAACTTCAGTTCTAAAAAGTAAAAAAATATTTTAATACAAGCTAAGTCAAAATGTTTTTATTCAATTTGGGTATCAAAGATACACTTATGAATGATCAAAGTTTTATTAGATAAAGAGCCTCTGCGCAGAAGAACAGGCAAGAAACTGATGAGCATTATTTTTTCAAAGAATAAATAAATTACAGTCTCACAATTTTTTGGCTTACAACTAGGTAATATCTATAAATACTAGTGGTTATTTGGTGGAAGTGGAAGGCTCCAGACATCTTTGTTACATTAACCTTCCTCCTTCCTTCCTTAAATCAGAACGAAATTAACAATAAAGCAGGCTGAGTGCTTGGCCCTGAAATCAAGACTCTAATTTTAGGCCCGACCACTCAGCCGATAACAAATGGAGTCCGCACGAAGTCAGCACCGCTCGCAGTGGAAGGCTTATAAAAATATCAAGAATGTTGACTGGAATAGTCAACGAAACGTGTCACATTTGGAACTGAATTTCGTCTGGCGAAGTGTGGGTGTTGTGCAACCTCAGCCAGCCCCTGCCAGCAAAGGCGTGACGATATGTATGAAGTCATCGACAGCAGTGCAAAACTTTTTATTGCTCAGACAAACAAGCGATGATAGCCTGGTTGGAGAAAGCCCGCCTCACAAGCTAGAGGGAACGGGTTCAAACCCAGCCGACGGCTCGCACCAATTTGTTCATTGTTTGAACATATGTGCGTATTGTATGTCATCTGCTACATGACTGGAGCCCAGTGTATGGCGACAGGCTCACCCCTGTCACATTTGGGACTGAATATCGTCCGGCGAAGTGTTTTTTTTTTTTTATGTAGAATAGGTCGGCGTTTGACCACCAACTCACCTGATGTTAAGCGACGTTGTGGACTAAGATGGAGCACGACGACCTATAAGGTACTTATTCACTCTAGCCTTGAAGTTTTAAGAAGTAGAGTGAAGAAGTACAAAGACGGCAGTTGAGTGAGGCGCTACAAGTGCGCTACTGCTCAGACCCGTCTTCGGAACGGTTACACCGGACTACATCCCGAAACACGACTAGGTCATTTCACGGCATGGCTTGGTCCGGTGGGTGGTAACTAGCCACGGCCGAAGCCTCCCACCAGAGAAAAGTGTTGTAGGTGTTATTACACCTCTGCCAGCCCCCTCGGGGGAAAGGCGTGGCGATATGTTATGTTATGCTCAGACAAAAGTAGTCAAAATAAACCTTGACACACCAAGCATTTCTCTAACCAGAATTTCATCCTTTTCCTCATACGTCTCTAGCCTAAAGGTCTACAAGAAGCATGGAAAGGGTCTACAAGAGCCCTCTTTGCAAAAGTACACCCTCGTGCACCTGTGTGAGTGTTCTACATGGGAACTCACACACGCTCGCTGGAGCGTGGTAAATAGATGGGCCGCTTCGTGGATGGAAATGTGAATTAAATTATTTTCATTTCCTCTTAGATTTAAATAAATGCGAGTTTTGGATTGCTGATGATTTTTTTGCTGCGGTAATTGAGTTTGATGTCTTTTAAAAGTGTTTTGATAATAATTTCAGAGGCGAGGAATGCGAAAGTTAATGTGTTCGTAGTCAGTTTGTCGTTATTTCTATGATGTATGTAAATTGATATCTAGGTAAATAATTCTAATAGCTTCGTAATTCCTAATTAATACTATGAATGTTAAAATGAGTTTGTTGTAGCTTCTTTGTTTGCGTTTATGTAAATAGTAATATTTCTCGTGATATATTGTAACTAGTTATCAAATTTCATCAAGATTCGTTCAGCCGTTTAGCCGTGAAAAGCCTACAAATAGACAAAAAGACAAACAGAGTTACATTCGATTTTATAATATGTATTTTTGCACACCCATGTCACATACTCCATACGTAGTCCTCTCCATCCTAAGGTTGCCTGGAAGAGATCGCTCTCAGTGATAAGGCCGCCAGTTGTTACACTACAGTTTAAGTTTTTTCTGTTAGTTTGTTTTGTTATTTCTGGTGTGAACGATAAAGTGTTTATCTATCTATATAAGAATGATAAAAACATCAAAACATAAAAAAGAAACTTTGAACTCTTTTTAACTTTAAGCTTTATTAGAAAGAGGGTACCTTCTTTAATAAACTTTGTAAAGCCTCGGAATAGTTGTACAGTGTTTTGTCTTTGTCACTACAGTAAAAAAATTGAAAGAAAGAAAGAGATACAGCACTGTACCTTTACCACGTACAGTACACATACGTTTTCGCTTACATTTCAATAAAGCGCAGTTGGCGGAAACTTTAAGGAACTAGATTGAATGTACGGAGCAAAACAAAAACGAAAAAAGTTTACGTTAACCATCAAAACTCGTGACAAGCCTCCTGTATAACTATTCGAAGGCTATACAGCCTCTATTAAGCACTATACAGCGTCTATTAATAAGGGTTAAAACCTGAACAAAACTTGAATACAATATCCGGAAAAAGTAGCAAAATTTCTTGTAAACTGCCAGTTACTGCTTGTTCAATAATGTTGGCTTGTAAACTGCCATGCAAATTCTCGTCTCAATTCACCCCGCGCCTTCTCGACCAGCTCCACAATGGGTCTCGTTTCCCCCACGCCCGTCTCGACCAGACCCACAATGGGTCTTGATCCCCCCACATTATCCGAGCGCTAAAGTGGCGTCGACTCCAAATGGCTTAGTTTTCAACCCAAGGCTTTTCAGCGAAAAATGAGCCTGTTTTAAAATAAGCTTGGGAAGATTGGCTACGGAGTCGTTAGAGGTTCCGTAGGATAATTATTTTATATGTTAGGGGAAAGTGTATTCTTTTTCTGATTTGTCTGTCATGGTGATTGACAGAACAGAGACGGTTTTTGGCGTTTAGGGTAAGCGATTGCTTACAATTTTTAAATATAGCGGAAGTATCTATTTTGATGCAATTTTTAAAGTGGAAAGAAAATTTCAGTGCATGTTTTATGGCTAATAAAACAGCGTTCTGTAGTCATTAGTTTTTTTTAAAGTCATGAGTTGTTTCTAGTTGATCAGATTTAGAAAAAAAAAACAATTTAAGTACATGATAGTGTGTAAATGATAGGTGCAACGACAACAACCACAGCAATGAAAGCTAAGTATCAGTAACACAAAATAAAAATAATGTCAGAAATTAGTTCAGCCGTGTTTGACAAAAATGTTAGAAAATACATTACCTTACATCTTTCACTTAAATTAGTAACCAATAATAGGTAATATGATTATTGGGCGACAAACGAATAATTAATTTTACCTGGCCTGTTCTAACATGTACGAAACCCGCTTCATTTTTATTTTATTTATGTGGTAGATAAACCCCAAAATTACCGTTTTCATCAGAAGCCCACGGGACCCTAAAAGCCACTCATAGTTTGTGTAATTTTTAATTACGGCTCAGCCACTTCTTCGTCAAGTGAATTTTGGGGGATGCTCCAAGTGAACATTATTAGGGAAGGGAGTTTTGAATCAAGTGATAGGAAGGTAGAATTTTGTAACTAACTTTGCAAAAAATGTTAGCAAAAATAAATAAAGTTTATTGCATTGAGTTTGTTATGAAAGATATATCGTCACGCTTTTCCCCCAAGTTGACAGAGGTGTACAACACCCACACTTCGCCGGACGATATTCAGTCCCTAATGTGACAGGGGGCGAGCCTGTCGCCATACACCGGGCTCCAGTCATGTAGCAGATGACATACAATACGCACATATGTTTACACAACGAACAAATTGGTGCGTGCCTTCGGCTGGGTCCGAACCCGCTCCCTCTGGCTTGAGAGGCGGGCCTTCTCCGGCTAGGCTTTCATTGCTTTAATGAAGAATGGGAGGTATTTGAGCCTCGGTGGCTTAGTTAGTAGTGCACCTGCCTCCTGAACTTGGGGGCGTAGGTTCGATTCCCAACTAGGGTAAACGTTCATGTGATGAAAATTTGTGTTTGTTCTATGTCTGGGTGTTAATGTCACAGGAACAGAACTATGAGCGTGCAAAGTTTTATTAGAATCGGTTTAGTAGTTTAAGAAACCTGTTGCATGATTTGAAAGAAACCAGAAATAAACAAACATGCGAGTGAAGCTAAATAACATAACATGACATATCATTGTCACGCCTTTCCTGGCAGAAGTGTATTACAACACCCACACTTCACATACACATGCTGGAACATATTCAGTCCTAAACGTGACAGAGAGCAAAAAAATAAAAAAATTCATGCGGATGCCATAGACAGACAGACACACAGACACAGTCAAACTTATAGCACCTCGTCGTTTTACGTCGGAGGTTAGAAAAAGTAGAAAAGGATAAAATGGATGAAACCGTGGGTTCCAGCCTCAGCTATAAATAATATTAAACTAAACTTTACCATACATTGCTTTATATTTTCCACACCAATATTTTCATTCCTCCTCACAGACAGCGATATAAATTCAGCCTCATCAATCACATACGAACACTAAACGTACAAAAATATATTTCCCTAGATATATATATTTCTCTAGATATATATTTCTCTAGACCTTCGAAAATGGAAGATTGATTGTTAGAATATAATGGAAGAGATAGATTTATGCGATCCCGTACTGGAATCGCTATATATCTTTGGTAATCGACTATAATTCTTCGGACCGTGATGTCTTGGAAATGGGATATCATAGACGTACTTGTAAGATTTCCAACTATTCTAATCGTAACTAATATTTGAAATGTGAATATGAGTTTGTTAACTACGCTTTCTGGCCTCAACTGGTCATATAGTCAACCGATAATAGTCAACCGATCATCATGAAATCATGAAATCGTCGTCCCTGGAGAACAAAATGACAATCGCTATTGTCTTGTTTTTAATGTTATGCCATATTTGACTTTTGTGAAGCTTAATACATCTACATTTTTTTTTTCATATTTTTCTTGCTGTTACTTGTGAAGTTGTAAAACAATGTAATAATATTCTAAGTTTTTTATAACACGTAAAATTACACGAACAAAATTACCAGACTGTGTGGTCAACATTTCTCAACAATTTTCAAAATGGTAAAATCATTTGCCATAATATTCCCGTTCAAAGAAGTCTGTTAAATAGCGTAATGTACCTACATTGTAATTTTATTTGAAAGCAGGAATAGCAGTCTAAAGCAGTTTTATTATCATACAAACAATATTGAATATTTACCAGAATATAATGATAAGTTACCATAATTTTCATTACTTGAGAGTGAGACCTTACTAATCATAGAAGAAAGTTATAAGGTAATGTTACAATTTTTATTCCGCGCTTGGACAAACCGAGAATAAAAGGATAAGAACATTAAAACTATTGACGCTGATTAATTTTTGCGTATTATCTTATTTTGTTAGTTTCTATATAATTTTTAATCTCATTAATCATCTACTAAAATGAAAAGAATACTTAAAAAATTAACTTTAATCTGAACTATCTCACTGCTAATAATGTCCAATGATTCAGAAGCAAATAGCAAAATTCAGTTTTTTATTTTTCCTGAAAAGTACACTTTTTGCAATTGTCATTTTGTTCTCCGGGGACAGCGAAATTTAGCACACACGACGTCAGGCGTACAGAAAAGGACATATGGTACCTTTCATCCTGAAAAAAAAAAAACGGTTCTTGTGAGGCAGTGGGCAAAACCACGAAGACCAGCTAATTGTAGACTGTTGTCCATCTAGTTAAATTTACTTGGAATTAAAACAAAAAGTATCGTTCGTACCTACCAGCTATGTATGTGCAATTGTACATCTACACTAATATTATAAAGAGAAAAGATATGTGAGATTGTAACGAAAACCTCAAAAACTTCGGTCGGATTTCAAAAATTCTTTCACCATTAGATTGCTACATGATCTCTGAGTGACATTGGCTATGAAACGCGAGCATAGCTACGGTCAAAAGAGCTAGTAATAAATAAACACGTACTTATAACTGAAAAAAAACATACTCCATCTTCGACAGTCGGGTTACAACAATGAAGTGCATAAATTTCCAAAGTAACACAAAGGAACAGTACGTGAAACTCATTCCCATACCCATATGTCCTAAACAAAACCAACAATATCGGGGTCTGGCAGACCCCAGTAATGAGTCTATCGAGTATTTATAGCGCTGTTGGACGCACTGGTCATTCAGACGGGGGAAGATGAACGAAGAATATTAGTCGCTAGAAGTACGCCATCGTCGCCATATTCTTGCCATTGGTCTTCAATACGCAACATTATGATATTTAATTAAATTAATAAATACATAATTCGAATAACTTCTATTTATTTTTCTCTCTCTCTCTCTCTCTCTCTCTCTCTCACACACACACACACACACACTTTTTTGTCATAATACGATTTACTCTTAAGAGTTTAAGGCTTATGTGTGTGATAATAAAATATTATCGTGTGTCATACCATCATACTCGCGCCAAATTGCTCGCCAGAAGTTCGTGTTTCATCAGAAGACTTGAATTATTTTTATTTTTTATTTTTTTTTAATTTGTTTTTGGTCACTAAGCAATGAAAACTGAGAAAAACAAATAAGAGAAAGCAATGAAATATGTTTACGAATAATATCACAAAAATAACACCATGTCGTTTCTAGTAATTTCTGTGTTATGACGACTGCTTGAATGGAGTGGTCATTCAGACCAGAGGGTTATGACGGGTGGCGCGAATGACCACCTTGTATTGTAGGGTTATATTGAGAGTTGTGAAATTATGACTATTTCTTATTTTGTGATTTTGTATGAACTAGGTACGCCATGCGGTTGCACCCGCTATCCAATAGAAACGATTATTTTTATAGGAATTTACTCAGTTGCTGTGTAGCTTTCTGTTAGAAATTTCTTGAGCCCGAATCGCGAGCGAAGCGTCTCCGTTCCAGCTTGGTTCAAAAATACTTTCGTATGTCTGTCGGGCGGATGTTCTTCTCTGCAAATTTTTGTGAGCCGGTTTGAATTTTTTCGTCGATCCAGCTTTCGGTTTTTTAAATTGCGGACATTACGTTTTTACGAGGATTTCAGCTTACAGTCACTAGTTTTAATTTAGCTCCAGACACTTAACTACAATGTACATATAAAGTTACAAGTTTAACCTCTTTATAATATTGGTACAGAAACACAGATATCCACAGACTGTAAATCTTTCACTTCCATATTCAGTGAAGATAAAATTATCTTTGTTTATGGCGAGTCAGTTCGCACGTAAAATACAATTTCTCGAACTTTTAAGCCGTACTTTGAACAGGTACAGACTTACCAACTTACCTATTCAGTTGGCTAAATAAAAGTACTAAAGGTTTTCTTCAAACAGTTGTCAGTTTTGTTCGGAACACACGAACGTGGCTCGCTGATTCAACTGCAAAGATAAGTTGGTTACTGTAACTCCAAGTTTCCAATTCGAAAGAGGGAAGTTACTCGATCGATTTATATGTAAGTGAGTTACGTACTTGAATGTTATTGATTTATTTACATAAAAATCTTTATCGTAATTTTTAACGTGGTTCACATAATATCTCTTTCACTCTTTCACAGGGTTGGTATAGGCCTCTCTCTCTCTCTCTCTTGTGCCACGGCCTCACATTGGTTTAAGTTTGGGTCCAAGCTTGGCTTCAATTTGAAATGGCCAATGTTGAACTTTATTACCATAATCCTGAAAAACAATGTCTAGTATTCAGCAAACACATAATAACGTCGTCGTCATCTGTCTCTTTCGAACTTGTTGTAAATGACTTATTTCGGTCTTGCTCGATTGACGTCACTTATTACTGCGTATGACACACAAGCTTCAATATCAACTTTGTGCTCAAAGAGACACGTTGTCGTCTTGACCTCAAGACCCAGAATAATGCAAATATTGACCAATGAGTAGCCGCGGTACAACTGTCACTTGTCTAAGCCCTGTGATAGCAGTGATTATCAAGCTACGTCAAAGACTATCAAGAGTCCAGAAAATTCTGACTCAAGAAACACTAAAATTCTGACAGATTCTGACTTGCTTAACACAAACAATGACCCAACAAATTTCTTTTATAAATGCACTAGTTCATCGGCCCGCAGTTCGTTCTCGTTTCTTAGTTTATGGCAATAAATGATTACGTAGCTTTTAATTAGTTAAAGTGTTTTTAATAAAAAACCAAAGAACGACATTGAAACTTATTTTAAAAAAGAGTGTTTTGAACTATTATTATTTTGCATAATAATAGCTATAGTACATAATATTTAACTATTTGAACTATATTTTTAACTGTTTAATGACATTAATGAACTATTTTTATATTTGACATAATTATCAACTATTATTGTTCTGACATTCGTTTTTAATTTTAAATATTCAACTGTGACGTGTAACTATAGGAGTTATCAATAAATTCTGATTTCTGATTTCAAAGTCCAGTAAAACCTAAGACACGAATTATAAGAACCAGACGTAAGGCACAGACACGGCGCAGGCAACGTTCAGGCGCGGTGCCGCTATAAAACTTGTTTTTACGAAATGTATAAAAACGACGAGTTTTGATAAAGGCCACCACTATGATGGTAATAGCGGAGCAGGCGGCATTGACGTTTGAAACGAGAGAGACAATGACAAAAAATATCTCGAGCTTCAAGAATAGGGGCGTGCCACTTCCCAGTTTTCGTGCCTGAACCGTGCCTGCACCGTGTCCGCGCCTTACACGGTCTGTAAAGTATAATTCGCGCGTAAGATTGCCCTCTACTAAAGACTTTTAAACTTAACCTCTCTAAAATATAAGTGTAAAAGCATAGATAAAATGTGAAATTCTTCAACAAAGCTATTCATTTTCAACTTAAACTTGTTGCTTCAAAAATCTTACCATGTAAATAAAATACTGTTTACGCTGTCAAAGAGTGCTCTTATGTTGAAACAGAAATATTTTTGTAAATGTTTAAGTGTTTAAAGGTTGTGACACATGTAGGTATAACTTTCAAAAGAATATAAATATAAATTAATAGAAATAAACAATTTGGTACACTTTGCACACACGGTCGCCTGACCCCAAACTAAGCAAAGCATGCATTACTTTTTGGAATTTGATTATTGTGACTTGACTAATGACATGACTAATTGAATTATTAATTCTATAATATAATTTAATTTAACTTAATTTTGTAACTTTTAATTATGTATCTACTTGCGGGTTTAATTTCCTGAATAAATGCATTTTATTATTATTAAAGCTTATACTATGGCTGCCAGAGACTGAAATATATACATAATATATTTTTAAATACATACCTAACCTGAGTACTTAAATAGATAAACTTCATGGTAGTCTAGAGATTTGGAATTACTTACCTTATTTGAATCAGTTTTCTGTAAATTACATAAGGGACCTATTGGAATTCAACCCTGAATCTTTATGATATCTTGCTTCTCACTGAGTAATATTTATACTTCTACTTTGGACAGTTGTATCTAAATAATGAGGGTATTTAATTTTTTCTGCTGCCAGAGCGCGCTAGGCCAACTTCAGTTCTAAAAAGTAAAAAAATATTTTAATACAAGCTAAGTCAAAATGTTTTTATTCAATTTGGGTATCAAAGATACACTTATGAATGATCAAAGTTTTATTAGATAAAGAGCCTCTGCGCAGAAGAACAGGCAAGAAACTGATGAGCATTATTTTTTCAAAGAATAAATAAATTACAGTCTCACAATTTTTTGGCTTACAACTAGGTAATATCTATAAATACTAGTGGTTATTTGGTGGAAGTGGAAGGCTCCAGACATCTTTGTTACATTAACCTTCCTCCTTCCTTCCTTAAATCAGAACGAAATTAACAATAAAGCAGGCTGAGTGCTTGGCCCTGAAATCAAGACTCTAATTTTAGGCCCGACCACTCAGCCGATAACAAATGGAGTCCGCACGAAGTCAGCACCGCTCGCAGTGGAAGGCTTATAAAAATATCAAGAATGTTGACTGGAATAGTCAACGAAACGTGTCACATTTGGAACTGAATTTCGTCTGGCGAAGTGTGGGTGTTGTGCAACCTCAGCCAGCCCCTGCCAGCAAAGGCGTGACGATATGTATGAAGTCATCGACAGCAGTGCAAAACTTTTTATTGCTCAGACAAACAAGCGATGATAGCCTGGTTGGAGAAAGCCCGCCTCACAAGCTAGAGGGAACGGGTTCAAACCCAGCCGACGGCTCGCACCAATTTGTTCATTGTTTGAACATATGTGCGTATTGTATGTCATCTGCTACATGACTGGAGCCCAGTGTATGGCGACAGGCTCACCCCTGTCACATTTGGGACTGAATATCGTCCGGCGAAGTGTTTTTTTTTTTTTATGTAGAATAGGTCGGCGTTTGACCACCAACTCACCTGATGTTAAGCGACGTTGTGGACTAAGATGGAGCACGACGACCTATAAGGTACTTATTCACTCTAGCCTTGAAGTTTTAAGAAGTAGAGTGAAGAAGTACAAAGACGGCAGTTGAGTGAGGCGCTACAAGTGCGCTACTGCTCAGACCCGTCTTCGGAACGGTTACACCGGACTACATCCCGAAACACGACTAGGTCATTTCACGGCATGGCTTGGTCCGGTGGGTGGTAACTAGCCACGGCCGAAGCCTCCCACCAGAGAAAAGTGTTGTAGGTGTTATTACACCTCTGCCAGCCCCCTCGGGGGAAAGGCGTGGCGATATGTTATGTTATGCTCAGACAAAAGTAGTCAAAATAAACCTTGACACACCAAGCATTTCTCTAACCAGAATTTCATCCTTTTCCTCATACGTCTCTAGCCTAAAGGTCTACAAGAAGCATGGAAAGGGTCTACAAGAGCCCTCTTTGCAAAAGTACACCCTCGTGCACCTGTGTGAGTGTTCTACATGGGAACTCACACACGCTCGCTGGAGCGTGGTAAATAGATGGGCCGCTTCGTGGATGGAAATGTGAATTAAATTATTTTCATTTCCTCTTAGATTTAAATAAATGCGAGTTTTGGATTGCTGATGATTTTTTTGCTGCGGTAATTGAGTTTGATGTCTTTTAAAAGTGTTTTGATAATAATTTCAGAGGCGAGGAATGCGAAAGTTAATGTGTTCGTAGTCAGTTTGTCGTTATTTCTATGATGTATGTAAATTGATATCTAGGTAAATAATTCTAATAGCTTCGTAATTCCTAATTAATACTATGAATGTTAAAATGAGTTTGTTGTAGCTTCTTTGTTTGCGTTTATGTAAATAGTAATATTTCTCGTGATATATTGTAACTAGTTATCAAATTTCATCAAGATTCGTTCAGCCGTTTAGCCGTGAAAAGCCTACAAATAGACAAAAAGACAAACAGAGTTACATTCGATTTTATAATATGTATTTTTGCACACCCATGTCACATACTCCATACGTAGTCCTCTCCATCCTAAGGTTGCCTGGAAGAGATCGCTCTCAGTGATAAGGCCGCCAGTTGTTACACTACAGTTTAAGTTTTTTCTGTTAGTTTGTTTTGTTATTTCTGGTGTGAACGATAAAGTGTTTATCTATCTATATAAGAATGATAAAAACATCAAAACATAAAAAAGAAACTTTGAACTCTTTTTAACTTTAAGCTTTATTAGAAAGAGGGTACCTTCTTTAATAAACTTTGTAAAGCCTCGGAATAGTTGTACAGTGTTTTGTCTTTGTCACTACAGTAAAAAAATTGAAAGAAAGAAAGAGATACAGCACTGTACCTTTACCACGTACAGTACACATACGTTTTCGCTTACATTTCAATAAAGCGCAGTTGGCGGAAACTTTAAGGAACTAGATTGAATGTACGGAGCAAAACAAAAACGAAAAAAGTTTACGTTAACCATCAAAACTCGTGACAAGCCTCCTGTATAACTATTCGAAGGCTATACAGCCTCTATTAAGCACTATACAGCGTCTATTAATAAGGGTTAAAACCTGAACAAAACTTGAATACAATATCCGGAAAAAGTAGCAAAATTTCTTTAGCTAGAGTAAAAAGTTGGCCAACCCAGCTTATAAGGCGGCTGTACACTGGCACAGATCTAGGTTCGAAAAGAAAAACAAAAATTCTAGAAACAGTATGAAAACTGTAAAATATTTTCGAGTAACTAGAAAATGGGGATTTCAAAAGGGCTGTCCTTAAAGGTCAGCAACGTATCTGTGATGCCCCTGGTGTTACAGGTATTAATAAGCGACGGCGATCGCTTACCATCAGGTAAAATATCAGGTATAATATACCTATAGTTTTTTTTAAATGATTGAATGGGCCCACGTTTGATCACAACGCACATGATGCAAAGTGACGATGTGGTCTAAGATAGACCGCGCTTGCCCATGAGGTGCCGTCTCACTCTTGTCTTGAAGAGAGCCAGGTTGTTTCTATTGCTGGGGAACACCGAATGTAATAAAAAAAGTATAAGTATACATATATAGTTAAATAGCTAAAGTTTTTGAAATATTTCACTGTATTTACATTTACAGTTTATTTCAATTTACACTTAATGCAGTGAAAAAGAGAGAAAATTGTAAATTCATGCTATTAGTTTCGAGTAAGTTACTTTCCAATTTCAAAATGTTAGTTAACACACTGATATTATAAAATCAAAAAAGTAACTCTCTCTATCTGTGTATTTGTAAGCTTTTCACGGCTAAACGGCTGAACAGATCTTGATAAAATTTGATAATTAGTTTTAGTATATTACGAGCAAGGTTTTCGGAAACTATTTTCGGAATAACGAAGTCGCGAGTAACAGCTAATCCTACTTAATAATATTATAAACGCGAAAGTTTGTAAGAATGGATGGATGGATGGATGTTTGTTACCCTTTCACGCCAGAACGGCTGAACAGATCTGGATGAAATTTGGCACAGAGATAGATTATAGTCTAGAATAGCACATAGGATACTTTTTAACCGCGGGTGAAACCGTGGGGCGCAGCTAGTATTTCATAAAGAGGTAAAGTTTGTATGTTTGGAGGTTATCTCCAGAACTGCGACACCAAACTGTTGTTTTTTAATAAAAAAAACACATACAGACGAATATAGAACCTCCTCCTTTTTGGAAGTCGGTTGAAAAGCTACACAATCACTGATTGGTATAACCTATGAAACGCGAGCAAAGCCGCTTACAGATAGCTAGTTAAATTATATTTTAGTAATAAAATAAAAATCAATAGTGCTCTTACTGTAATTTTGACTTTATGAAGTAGCCAAGTTCTCGAGGAAACGTAATCTGAAAGGAATCAAGAACGCATTCAGAAAAATTGAATTCATTTCAAAGTTTTCAGCTTTCCACTCCTTACCTGAAGGGCGGTGAAAAAGACTTTATAATAATCAATTCAGCAGTTGCTATTTTATAAAATCATATAAAAAGATGATAAACCTAAGAAATAATACATTTAAAAAAATGGTCTGCTTAAGAAATGAAATGCGAAAAGCAACCCTATTCTGCACGCATAAGGTCGATCTTTTTGATTTTTGAAATTCAATGTCAATTGTAGGGACATGCGATAAGCAACGCTGCATTGCATAAGCTGCATTTTTTATTTTTATTTTTTATTTTATTTTTTTTTTTTTTAATTTTTTTATTTATTTTAATTGACATGTTTTTATAATTATTGATTGTTTTTATTGTTATTCATATTTATTCAATTGTTATAAATAAGTTCAGTTTTTAATTTTACACATTACCTATACTTATATTAATTGAATGTAATTTACAATGTGTGCTGTTATGGGTGTCATGCCTGAAATAAATTAATTTTGATGTTTGATGTTTGATAAGAGGAATAATATTGGAAATTCAATATTCACTGATCAGGCGCCCCACGGGAAAGACTTCTTTCGCCATTAATTTTCAAAAATTCTTTATTAGTTTTTAATTTTAATTGCGGAATGTCCATGTAAAATTTTATACTTCTAGGTCAAAAACATAGTACTATACACTATTCGTTCCATAGGCGCTATTCAGAACGCTAAATTACTAAATCTAGGTATACATCTAAAAAACGTAGGTACAGCCTTTTAGAAAGCCAGTTAAAAGTATTGATGTCCTTGTCTAATACGGAGCAATAACAAAGACAGTAATATTTAGTTTAGCTTGATTAGAATTAGTAATTTAGCGTAAGGTATTTCCATTTTAAATGACGCTTAGGGCCGATTTTTCAATCCTTACTTTATTCGCCTAATAACTACCGAGCCAATAACTTTATTAATCTGTTTATTCGACTCATAAACGGTGTTCGGTTTTTCAATACAATTTTAAATTGAGAATAAATATCTGACCATTTATTCAGTGAGTACAAAAGCTAACTTCAGACAGTTGAAACAAAACTATAAAATATCGACGCGTTAGAAAAGGACTTCGAATTTTCACTTTTCGCTTATGTCACTGTCTTGTCCGTTTTAGTCTAAATGTCACTGTATTAATAATCTGTGCAAAAGTCGTCGGCTGGTTTGGCTATGGTAGTATAGCTCATGTAGTTTGTTCATGGTAGTTTTTTTTTTATTAAAATTAATTTAGTTTCTGCGTGTCGGAAATATCAATCTTTTTTTACAGTGACAACCCATAAGACCATCATTTAGACAGTCTCAACAATTTATTCCATAGAATAAACTGCTATCTGGCCGTTCCACCGACAAATAAAGTTATACCTCAGATAGATGAGTTATTCGTCTAGTAAATGATACCTGACCATTGAAAAACAGAATAATTAGCTATCAGTTCAATAAACACTATTTGTTTGTTTATCTGACCATTGAAAAATCGGCCCTTAGACATGTTAATCTACCTTGGTGCTTACATAATACTGTAGAACACAATAAACCATACTGTAAGTGTAGATTAAATACATCAGAGTTTGTAAAACTAAGCGAACCGTCACAATTCGAATGAATGAATGAAATGAACAACTGAACTGAATGAATGAAATGCGTCGGCATTCACGTTTGCATTCAAATGCAAATGTAGCTACATTTAACTCGTAAATTCGAACATGCAAAATAGCGTTTGTATTTATTGTTCAGTTATCCGAATTTTTAATGCTTAAATATTCATGTGTGACTTTTTTCTTTTCAGGTAATTTTTGGTGGAAATCTTGTGATGTTCTTTGAAGCCTATTTTGGTAAGCACGAGTTTTTTTTTTCAAATGTGATAAATATTGACATGTCGTACCTTATGTAAAACCTTACATAGGTGGTATCGTTGTAAACAATCAAACCATTCAACCATAACACATACATACATAACACATATACATACATACATACAATTCAATTCAATTCATTTATTCAGACCATAGGTTATTAACAACTTTTGGTAACGTCACATTTTACAATAGATAATAAAAATACAATTTGAATTAGTAGCGGTACATACATAACACATATACATACATACACACGCTCTCACAAAAATGACATGACAGTCACAGTACAGTGGCTCTTTTTCCGAACAAGGCGGTAGAGTCTTATTCAATCAATTATCTGCGACACTCGATTAATTAAAGACATTTTGACATTGACTTCTGGCTTTGACTTTGACAATGACACAGTGTGTGTCAGTTATATGTGCTAGATGTAAACTGAGCCTTACAATAATTACAGTAACATACTGTACCTCTCCAATTACAGTGTCAAGCGCGCCGTAATTGTAACATCCATTGACTTTATCTATGCGCTCCATCAAATTAAAGTTAACGCCAGAAATCACCTTTACGACTGTTTGGTAGATTTAGTGGAGTTCATCACGATATATACCTTGTTTCCTTTTAAACTAGACTGGTGATGTTGTTACTTGATTACGGAGTTGTTTTACAATCTTTGGTGGTTTGTTGTGATTAAGTTTAACTGAAAATCCAAATTTTGAGTTGTAAGACTACTTTTATGCTATTTGAATCTAGAGAAAAGTGATGACGAATTTGGAGCACATCAGAATAGCACAAACTTCTCTACATGGTATATAACAAAGTCGCTTTCCGCGTCTGTCCTTGTCTCTGTCTGTATATCCGTTAACGCCTGAACCACGTAATTAATTTTGATGTGTTTTTCAGCATCAATAAATAACTAAATGAATAGATATTCGTGAGATCGTTTCTTTCACGGTCGCCTGAACTCAAACTAAGCAAAGCTTGTACTATGGCTGCCAGAGACTGAAATAATTTTTTTTTTAATATTACTTAAATATATGCACATTAACACCCAGACAGAGCAATCACTAATGTTCATCACATGAATACTTGCCCTAGGTAGGCATCAAACCTACGCCCCCAAGCTCATACGGCAAGTTCACTGCAAAGTGAGCCACGGAGGCAGACAAGATTTTTTTTACTAAAGTTTTATATGCCGTGCGAAACCGGGGCGGGTCGCTAATAAGTAAATACATTTGTTTATTTTGCATCTGATCATTTTCCAAATAATCTAACTAGCAAAATATTGTCTACCAAAACCTAAAATTGAACTGTCAAATCGCATATAAACTCGCACGACGCGAGCCTAGTCCAAAAACAATTAAAAACAGTGCTGCTCCTGTTCAAATATGAATAAACAAACACGGCACTCATCCGAACCGGCGCTGATCGGAGTTTTTTATCCCTATCTAGCTGACTGTTGTCACTCCCTAAATACGGCGCTACATCGCGCTGAATTTGTAATTTTATACGGTCTTTGTCATCACTTGATAGGTTTGCGTTTGGCTGCACGATGGAGCACGCTTGGCTAGATGAAACATTCTTAGGCCCGCATGTTAAGAAGACGCTCAGTCTTGAATCTCGATTTAAAAATGGCTTTACCTTACATAAAAACTGTTCTAAATCGAGATTCATCGTTATTCAATATGGCCCTTAGGCTCACTTGCTTAAACCACACTCAATCTTGAATCTTGATTTAAAATTGTTTTTACCATAGATGCTCAAAACAGTTCTAAATCGAGATTCATGTCTGAATTGGCTAAGCGTCGTTTTTAAATACGGCTCTTAGGGCCGCATGCTTAAGCCACGCTCAGCTTTGAATCTCGATTTAATTTTGGTTGTAGAATACATAAAAACAGTTTTAAATCGAGATTCATGACCAACCACCGTTTTTGAATCCGACCCTTAGTCTTCTTAGTGTATAGAGTCGTCTTAATAAGGCAATTTGTAACACAAGTGTTAGCCGATTTAAAGTTCATAATGAATACTCTAGGAAACTTTCGTGAAACAATTATTATAGTACCCACTTCTCTGCTAGCTCAAGCTCGTTCTTGGTATTTGAACCTAAAAGATCGCTTTGCAGTGATGTTCCGAATGGTTTATGAACTATTGTTTCTGTAATACAATTCTAACAATTTTCGTGTTGAAAATTCTAGCATTTTTATCACTTTTTTGAATGTCTAACAACGAGCGAGTAGATCAGTGTGTTGACAATGGATCGTGCCACGCGGCAAGAATTTTAAAACGCAAATGGAGTCGCTCTATTGTTAGAGATGGGTGGCTTATTCGAATTTTATTATTTGTTACACATTCGAGTGAAACTTCTGACTTCTTCTTCTTCTGACTGAAATGTGACTTCCAACAAGGTTGCGTTAAACGTTTAACGCTCCTGTAGTATACCTGTTACAGGCCAGCGCGAGCGTTAGCAACGAGTAGTGTCCAATATTCCAACGCAAGAGGGAGAGAGAAAGAAAGATACACAGAAGTTTCACTTCTTCCGCGCGGAGGGACTCCACGCACTATTTTTCTTTTTTATAAATCTCGCGATAACAGCAATCTGTTGTGAACATTTAGCTATTTAAATGACAAAGGTTAAACGCGCAAAATATGCTCAGAAAAAGAATAAAACTTTGTGTTAAAATAAGAGTTTTCAAACCAATTGTTTTAAATTAGAAACGTAATAACAAGACTAGAAAGATTTCAAAATGTTTAATTTATGATGTGATGAGGTTAAAACTCTAAGAAAATAATTAAAAAAACCTTCTTTTAAAGTACACTAGTCTAATACAACTGCACATTTTTTTTAATTTTACCTACTAAGTATATCTGAAATGATAAAACACTTATTCATTCGAACAATGATTCGAACGACTCATCCCACTCATCTCAACTCGGCACCATTCGAAAACGGAATCCTATGAATAAATGAGTCCAATTTGGGGTATTTCACTCTTTCCGATGTTCGGACAATATGATTTGATGTCTTTCAATTTAGATTTCGATTCACGCGGTGAATCGATTTGGTGATATTTGTTCGAGTCGTCTACGCTTAGTATTCATGGAATATTTAGTGTAAATGAGAGTCTCTATGGATGATTATATTGCTAGCGGTATTTTACACTGAGGACCACATTCATGGATCATGAATCTTGATCACAGGTCATGAACACCACAGGTCATGAATCTTGATTGAAATTAGTTTTAGCATATAGCAATATGTTTACATGCTTCCGTTTTTTATTTAGCCAGTAACAACCTGTGATGCTTAGGGTGTTTAGTTAATAGTCATCTAGCTATCTAATAATGATGATCCCTTAGCATCAGCCGACATATCTTGTTCTTTAGTACCTTTTTTTTTTATGTAGAATAGGTCGACGTTTGACCACCAACTCACCTGATGTTAAGCGACGTTGTGGTCTAAGATGGAGCACGACGACCTATAAGGTACTTATTCACTCTAGCCTTGAAGTTTTGTAGAGTGAAGAAGTACAAAGACGGCAGTTGAGTGAGGCGCTACAAGTGCGCCACTGCTCAGCCCCGTCTTCGGAATGTTCTACTTATGCCATAATTTATAATATATACTTTAAAAACTTTACAAAACAACTGTTTCGTTTTACTGTTACGTCGTACTGTTTCGTGCGTAGCAGGTGTAAAATTAAACAAAGTAACTACCCCTAAAAATTCCAAATAAAACAACTAGCTTTCCTGAAACAAATTCCTTTCTTGAAATGACTATAAACCAACACAGAATAATGTTTAAGCATGTGAAAAGTAAATGAATGTTGCCATCAAAATTTTAATTAATCGAGGGTTGCGAGTTGCGCTCTAATTTAATTGTCTCATTAATTCTATTGCCATTTTAGGAGGTTTTATTATGAAAAATTATCACGTAGAATGTGTTATGAAGGGTAAAGGGAGACAAACCTTTTTGTTTACATAATTGTACTAGCTTCGGCCTTCGGTATTGCTTGCGGTTTGGTTTATGTTTACATAAGCCGTATTTTTATAGAATCCAGCTTACCCTGGCACACTGTAGTATGTTAATTTAGTCCGAACACTTGCTCCCATTACTACTAGTGGATCTGTGAGCTATAGACCTCGCGTTCGACGTCTGTCCTCCTCTACAGGTCGCATTTATCAATCAATTCAGTTTTTTTTTAATGGCGGAGATGTGAGAATAAAAAATATATCTCCTCCATTTCGAAATATTCACAAAAACTGACCTGACGAAAAAAATCTATTTAATTATTGAACCTACTTACATTTTAAGACAATCGGTTAAGAAATGCGACTTGCAGGGAAGACAGATCCGAACAGAGATCCGGACAGAAAACCAACAGAATTAGAACATACATTTTGGACGAAGCTAAAGCAGAGACGCTTCGTTCGCTAACGCTCGTTCGGTCAAATAAACGGAAAGAAAGCTCATTGATCGTGGACAAAATGGATGGAACAGCTGTTTTTTTTTCTTCTTATTATGTCCGTCTTTTAGAGATATACGGTGCATATCCTACGCTTTGTCAATTACAAAAAATTACAGTAAAATACAGCATCCTGACAAATCTATCCAGTCTATTCCAATCGCAAACTTTCAACTATTTTGACAGTTTAGTTAATTTCATTTTGACAGTTCAACTATTTGTCAATTCAGCTGACGCGTTGAATTCGAAATAAACTACATTAGGCAAATAAAAGCTTGTGAAATACCGTTAACTGTTCGACTCAATTTCACAACTTTTTTTAACAACATTTTCGAACAACTTTTTCGGTATTTCAACTTTTGGCACGTGACATCGGTATTCCATTTTGTTAAAGGTTAACCTTTTTTTACAGTTCACATTTTTTGTTAATTTCATTTACTGTATTTATAGGGACTTGTCACACTATGGAAAAAGTATCGCGAAGTTTAAATGTAATGGGTTAGGAGAGAGCGCTCGAGTTTGTTAGGATGTTTGAAATTTTAAAAATATCTGTACTAGTCAACTTTTATTTTTAAATTGACTGCTGATATTCGTATCAGCAGTCAATTAGAATTTTTTTATTGGATTAGCAACATTAGGATTTGTTGGATAAAAACTAGATAGTTATTTAGTGACGGAGTATCTTTAGGTTTTATTTTCAAGTCCAGAGTGTCATAGACTGTGTAAAGTTATATACTTAGCTTTAATTTATATTTATTATAATAACCATCATCATCATCAACCATTTCCCTTCACAACTGAGTATAGGTGTCCTCTACAACTACTCATTTTATCTAATCCTGTGTGAATTTCATCCAGAGCTTTCCTACCGCCTATGCAAACCCGTCAGAGGTGTTTGATTTAATAAATAAAACTGTTATCATTACTAAATTTTTGTTGTCAAAATTGTAAAAGTCTTTGTTGAATATTTGAGGCGTCATGAATTAGTCACGATAGCCGGTTAGCGAAAATCGAATTTCCAAAAATCGACCTTTGCTTATGCAATGTAGCGTCGCTTATTGGATGTCTTAAAAAAATCCTTGAATTTCAAAAATATAAAAGATTGACCTTATGTATGCAGCATAAAATTGCTTTTTGGATGTCGTTCCTTACGCAAAACTGCGGTGGTAAGACACTAGGCGAGTTGAGTGTGTTTCTTTTCCTACCAAGTACGAAACCACCTTAGCAAATGTAACCTCCAGCTCCCTTCCTATTCGTGGAACACCCCTATACGTTACGAGCAAGTAGTTTTTGCTAAACATGTTCAGCCGCCATTAACAGAGGCAGCTTCACAGAATAAACAGTAGTTGCTGCGTGTTTTCATGACTTTAACGTTGTAATGGTACTTTAGAAGTTTCTGGTACGTAAGTCAGTTTAATTTGTAAGGTTTTTTGGGAATTAATTTGATTATTATACTAGCTGTTACCCACAATTCCGGTTGTGTTTAATCCGAAAATTGTATCCAAAAACCTACCTCGTGACTAATTATTAAATTTCATCATGATCCGTTCAGCCGTTTAGCGGAGCTAAGTCTACAAACAAACAGACAGAGTTACTTTCGAATCTATAATATTAGTATGGATTAAAGGTAACAATTTAGGTATCAAAGATACACTTGTGAACGTCAAAGTTATTTAAATAGACTCGACCGCCTTGTTCGGATAAAGAGCCTCTACTCAGAAGAACAGGCAAGAAACTGAAGGGCATTATTTTTTCAAATAATAAATAAATTACAGTCTCACAAATTTTGGCTTACAACTAGGTAATATCTATAAATACTAGTGGCCACTTGGCGGAAGTGGAAGTAACCATGTATAAAGGTCTTAAAATTAGTGTAGTATATTGTGTTCTGTCTGCATGCAGACGTGCAAATATTTCATGTTGTAAACATATTTCTTCTTTTAATTTTATTTTAACGCCAATCCTTAATTCTAATTCCTGAATGCTATAAAAGCAGTTATGGTGAAGCTACTCAGTCAACGAATATTTGAACTCGACTCCATTTAACATTTTTAAATCATTTGGAATATTGTTATAAATTGAAATGCACATATTAAACACATTGTGTTTGTATACTCTACTATACTTTGTTTGTTTATAATTATGTGAATACTCGTATGTAGGTACACGAGTCTCTGGCAGCCATAGTACAAGCATTGCTTAGTTTTGTGTCAGACCGCGTGTGCAAAATTACCAGAACATTTATTAATTTATCAGTATATAACACTACGAGCGCTACATTGTTGCTCACACACAAAAGAAGAGTCAATTTCGAGTTTCCATACAAAAGTAGAAGTTAACTAATTCGTTTCCAATCAGAAGTTGTATCTTTCAGCATATTTTGACTCGATATAGTTTGCAAGCGTCTTTTCAACTCAGTCCTGCTTTGAACGGTTCGCGAGATTTCAAACAAAAAGCAACGTTTAAGTTTTCGATATGCATACAAAGTGAGGAACGGAAACTAGAATAAGCAGTATGGGTGCTGTTGACAATGTTGTTCAACTTTACATTACATAACATGTCGTTACGACTTTCCTTCGGAGTGGCTGGCAGAGGTTTAAAACAACATCCACACTTCGCCGGACGATGTCAGTCCCAAATGTAACAGGGGGCGAACCTCGCCATACACCGAGCTCCAGTTGAGTTTGAGCAGATGACTTTAGATATGCACTTAAGTTCATACTAGGAACAAAGTGGTGCGTGCCGTCGGCTGGGTTTGAACCCGCTCCTTCTGGCTTGAGAGGCGGGCTTTCTCCAACTAGGCTATCATCGCTGTTCATGTTGTATATCTTGAAGTTAACTAGTTTAGTAACTAGAACATGAAACTTTAACTTTAACGCAACGTTACAGCTCAGTTTCCTATTCTACCCTTGCAGATGTGCACCGACCTGCAATGGTACACATCGGAAAAAAAGGACCTGTAAAAGTACCTGCAAAGGTACACATCAGGTCAGGGGTTTAAAAAAGTAGAGGCCATTTTTATTTTGCAAAAGCGAGCGGTCCGCGCTATCCACGGAATGGGTCCCCGCGAATCATTGAGAGATTTATTTAAAGAAATAAATATATCAACTTTACCTTCTTTGTATATATTTGAAAATATTATGCACGTTCGCAAAAATCTACATAAATTTAAATTGAACAGTGACTATCACAATTTTATTATAACACTAGAAATAAGGATAGGATAGCTGTACCGAGATTTAGACTGACTAAGTCAAAAAAGTCATTTTTAGGCAACTGCGTTAGTTTTTACAATAAAATCCCGAAAAATATAACAGGGCTCACTGAGGGAAAATTCAAATCACATGTAAAAACTACATTAATGAAAAGAGGGTACTATAAGGTTAAGAATTATTTAGAAGATAAAGATGTCTGGAGCCTTCCACTTCTGCCAAGTGGCTACTAGTATTTATAGATATTACCTAGTTGTAAGCCAAAATGTGTGAGACTGTAATTTATTTATTATTTGAAAAAATAATGCCCCTCAGTTTCTTGCCTGTTCTTCTGAGTAGAGGCTCTTTATCCGAACAATCTCGGACTCGGCGGTCGAGTCTATTTAAATAACTTTGACGTTCATAAGTGTATCTTTGATACCTAAATTGAATAAAAACATTTTGACTTTGACTTTGACTTTAAAAAACAAACTTCGAAGCTTTTTGAAAGGTTCCATACTGTTTCTAGCGTGCAGCTTTTCTGCACTGAATGGGGAGAGAACGTGTTTTGTTTAAAGTTTTATGCATTTATTAGCTTTGTTCAGAGACAATGTAATGAGTGATGAATATACTTGACGGCTTCTTAACTTAAAATGTATCTTACGTCTTTCATGAATACTTAGGTGGGTTTCACACTTCCACTGCTTTGCAGCACGCGACGCGACGGTATGCGAAAGCTTATTTTTACAAGCTTTTATTTAGCTTGCAATGTTTTAGACCAGTGTTTCTCAAACTGGGCACGCGAACGCCCAGGGGTTTGCTAGTGATCATAGAGGGTTTGCGGCAAGATTTGCCATAATTATAATATGACCATTGACAGGCTAACGATGTTGTCTACATTTGGAAAAAAACCTATTTTGATTAGACTAATAATTACATATATTTAGACATTCTTTGATGTCATATCATAACGCCGTTCCCGCAAAGAGGCTGGCAGAGGTGCATTACAACACCTACACCTCGGTGGACGATATTCAATTCCAAAATGTGACAGGGGGCAAGCCTGTCGCCATACATCGGGCTCCAGTCATGTAGCAGATGACATAAAATACGAACAAATGTTAACATAATGAACAAATTGATGCATGCCGTGAGCTGGGTTCGAACCTGCTCCCTCTGGCTTCAGAGACTAGCCTTTTCCAACGCAGATGAATAGGAGATTTAATATGAGTGGGTATGTGGAGCTAAAAGTTAGAGAAGCCCCGTTCTGGAGCGAAATGGGATAGAAGGTAACTAGGAAACCATATCTCTCTCTAACTCTATCTCTCTCTTTGCCATATGTACAGTCTCTTCTTGACACTCGATGAGATGGGTACGTTACATAATTATCTTATCACTTCTTTGTGTATTCGTATGTATGTAAGTTCCTTGTTATATTTGCAAACCATTTTTCAACCACTTGCTGGTGTTCGATTGAACTCAAGATTTGACATGCTAAACTTACTGTATGTTCGATGACAATTACATCACACTAATATTGAATGCGAAAGCTAGGATGGATAGATAGGTAATTGTTACTTAACCACTCAGGAACGGCTAAACTAAAAATAGATTATAATAGGCGCAGTCAGTTTCACAATTTGTACATAACCTACATATGTATGGATGTTTGGTGATAACACAATTTTTTTCACATTGTGTCGTCGCTAAGCGCGGGTAGTGTGAGAATTACCTTACTCGTTCAAAAATCAATTTAATTAAGAGCCCGCTTCTCACGTATTTTAAATGCTTTTGTTTCCATATTTTATTTTCCACAGTTTTCCAAGTGAGATTAATAATAAAACTGTTTAAAAATGTACAAGTTCTATCATTTAGTGCGAAAATTGGGCTTAAAAGTTTATAATTGTTTGAAACATTCATTGGTTTTTAATCTTTTACGAGTGAAATAAAGCGCACTTTAAAAAAAAAAAAGAAAGTCCACATCTTTAGTAAAAAGATGTGGACTTTCAAGTTCGTAAAGGCCGAGTTACAAGCCCTAGTGGTATTGGTGTGTGAGGTATTATTGTCCGATCGAAGCGAGGTCTCACAGCCTACCGACACATTGCCTTTTTTTTGTCCGACGATGACTTAATCTTCTTGAAATTTTGCAGGCACGTAGTTTATGTCAACGGAATTTATAAGTTCGTGTATGTTCTAAATCGAAACAGGGGTTCTGAAGAGGTCTCCATTCGAGGCAAATTATTAGTTTAAAATAATTATGTTTGTATTCATTCGATTCAAAGAAACCACACCTTAAATAAAAATAAGAATTTTGCTAAAGCCGAGCTGCTAGTCCTGGTGTTAGAGTTGTGTTAGAATTTGTATCTTTGTTTATGATTCTCCAGAAAAAATAACAGAGGTCATTAAGTGAAACAGACATCACTCAATTTTATTCCACCATCTTAACAAAGGGTCGTGTATAAACACCTTCAACTTAAGAACATCAAACCAAGCGTCTCGAAATAAAAAAAAATACATTAAGCCCATAAAAACGAACGCTTTGACAACCCTAGCTGTACATCTGTATACTTTTTTATTATATCCCTTATTTTCACAGCGCATAAAGTTGAAAATTGTTTGCAACAAAATATTTAACAATTTTGCTCAGCAATATAGCCTTGATTATGTTTCTTATGATTAAAGCAGTAAGGTCCAGAATGACAGGTTGTAAACGTTTCGCGCGTGTAAAAATATACTTACCATTTCAATATTCCGTATTTCTAGGACATTAAAGTCCAAAATGTTTTATTTTGACATAAATGGCGTGTTAGTATTTCGAACGCCGCCATTTTGAATTTATTTATTATCTTTATGAGTCCTTAGAAGTTTTTATGGAATAAATATAAGTTTTATGGGGTAAATAAGTAATTTGATACCCTCACTAAGGTACTTTAAACTTTGGTATTAAATAGTGGATATCAAAATTTAAAAGCGAACTTTTTGAGTACTGGAGTATCCTAACTAATTTTATGAATACGAAAGTGATTTTATTTGTTTCTTTGTTTGTTTATAACGTTTTCACGTCTCAACTACTCAACCGATCGTCTTGAAATTTTGCATACACGTTGTCTGGGATACAGAAAAGGACATAGGGTACTTTTTATTGCAAAAAATGAACCGTTCCTTTGGGACCGCGGGTGAAACCGCGGGGCGCAGCTAGTTATACTATATTCTAAAGTATGTACTAACTACTTTAAGAGTCTCCTTAGACTGCTGACTTTCAATCGGCCGATAGCTTAGTCGTTCTTAATCAGTGTGAAGAGGTATGCAATCGTGCACATTACAGCGATTCAGTATCGGCCGCGATTGTCTTCAAACTAGCACTAGCAGCCTGACCCGACCAAACTATCGGCCGTAAGAAAGTCGATAGTCTGCGTAATGTCAAATAAAAACTTGCATGCTGTTTTCACTATTGATTTCTCATTTTTATGAAATCACAGCTTCGCCACAAGTGCGTCATATTGTCAACTTCACGTGCCATTTTACTCTTCTTCTTTGGCACGGCCTACAGCCTAAACAGCTTGATGTATTTCGACATGTGAGGTGTCATTTGAATCGTGTTGATAGTGGAAGTGACATAGGGTACAACATTTTGGCGGTGGGTTTTGTGTTTTCCTTTTATTGATGTTATTGAATAACCTACTATGGTATAAGGCCACCAGTGGTTATAGTTTTTAACGATATTCTTTTTCTCTGCTGTCTTTTGGTGATTTTTGGTGTAAAGAGTGTATTTATCTGCTGAAGACACCACTAGAGAAACCAGGCTGATTTAAATGGCAAGTGATACAGACAAGCTAAGTAGGTGCACTTGGGCCGTCTAACTATAATTAATTTGACTGCCTCGGTGGCTCAGTTAGAAATGAACATATCTTTTGAGCCTTGCGGTGTGGGTTCGATTCCTACTTTGACCTTTTTGCCGAACGTTCATGTTATGTGTTTGGTTTATAACTGGGTATTATTATCAATTGAGGTATGCATTTAAAAATCTCTAAGTATGTAAATCAGTCTCTGGCAGCCATAGTACAGTACAAGCTTAGCTTAGTTTCGGGTGAGGCGACCGTGTGAGAAAAATGACAAAAAAAGTCTGTTATGAAACTCCTCTTTGGGTTTTCCGAGATGCCAGCTACTAGGTAGCTGAACTAAGACGTCAAACGTCAAATCCAATAAAGTGTCAAAATGTTTTAAAAAATGAGCATCAGGCCTGAAATTAACCTAGCGCGCTTAGACAAAAAAACAAATCATACGTAACACATAAAACACCAAATGACACCAAATTATACATTTCTCAATAACATTCCCCATTTTCCCCAAAACGCCGCGTCGTCAACTAAGGCCCATTTCACACTTACCAGCCCATTCCATGCGTTACACATAAAACTCATAAAAAGTATAAAAACCCTTGTTTTATGATATCTGCGAGTTATTGCAGGCATTGATGCGGAACCCTAAAGTAGGGGCCAACTCGCGGAACCCTAAAATAGGGGTGGCGAAAATTTTATAGCTCATTGAGATCGGTTTGTCTAAAAGTTTGTGATGCAGAAATAAAATTGGATTTTCTTTATGTATTAGTATTTAGGTAGTTTTTGTTCAATTATTTTCCAATAATAAACATGTCATACCTATTTCCAATTTTTTTGAAATAAAAAGGTTCAAATCCAATTATTTTTTAAATTATTTTTTATGACTGAATTTTATTACAAACTAGCTGTCACCCCGCGACTTCGTTCACGTTTATTATTTATATATTTATATAATATGTGAGCTATCCTATCTGTTAAGTTAGATCGAACTGCACACGGTGTGCAAATTTGATTGAAAGTAGTTTAGGAGTCTATAGCGGACAAACAACGTGATATGTAATTTATATTTATTAAGATTACAATAGGTAAAACAAGCTTGTGGTCAGTCGTTTATTTTTTCTCTACTACATACATCATTTCTCTACATCATACATCTACTACATATACAGTACAACATAAGTATGACAGAAATATAAAATTATCGGTATTTAAAAAAAACACAATAAGTTAAAAAAAAAGGAAAAGAAAACACAAAAAGTATTGCTTCAGGGCATGACCTAAAATTCACTTCAATGTTGTTGTAAACAAAACATTTTATAATCTATTGTTAAAAATAAAATTTATGAAAATATCTACAAGATCATTACAACCTCCTTCCTTGTAAAACCATTATTATTTTGCCAGCATAAAAGGAAATTCTTGGAAATTTCATTTCTCAACAAAATAAAAAACCCCGCACCAGAGAGTCCTGATAAAATCTAATTCAAGTTTATATTGAAAACTACGGTAGAGTTCGCAGACTGGCTGAATATGAAGGAGCCGATAGAGTCGCGGAGGAGACAACCTACAGAAATACAGAAATGTGTGCTCGATGCCCGTGCGTGACGTCACCTGCCGGTTCCAACGGAAGACCAGCGCCGATTGTCTGCAGCAGCCGGCATTATGCTGAGTTGGGGCTGGTTTGGTTAAAAAAAAACGTAACTTTTTTGTGACTTCTTTTTACCCGACTGTGCAAACGAAGGGTTATGTTTTTTGAGTTTATATGTATATGTATGTAAGTAAGTATGTATGTGGGCATGTATGTATGTTTATAAAAATGTTTGTATTGTATGTATACATATGTGAGGTTTCTGTGGCACGCCTTACAGCCTAAACAGCTTGATGGATTTTGACGTGTGAGGTGTAATTTGAGTCGTCTTGATAGTGGGAGTGAGACAGGGTACAACATTTTAGTTAAAATTATCCGGAGTGTAAGACTACATTTTACAGTTGTGTTTTTTGTTTACCTTTTAATATTGATACGTGTTGTACTTACTGCCTTTTTGTGTTTTTTTTTTGCAACAAATAAATGATTGTCTATTGTCAATAGAAATACAACTCACAAGATAAGTGAGTATGAATTAAAAAGGTTTTGAGATGCTCATCTCCTTCATAAGTCTGCATCTTTAGCTAAAGACCCAGACTGACTGAAGCTCAAGCTCGTAACGTATCGTGTTCGCGTATCAATTTGGCGTATCAATTAAACGAGATTGTGTTTAACATCAGACGCGCTGCTATGGCCGCGATGCCGGCCAAGCGCAATATAACCTACTGATTAAAAAAAACTTATATGTACATTGACAGTTGATTGGAGAGGGAGTGGGTTCAACCCAGCCAAAGGCATGCACCAATTTGTGGATTGTGTAAACATATGTGTATATTGTATGTCGTCTGCTATATGACTGGAGCCCGGTGTATGGAGACTGGCTTGCCCCCTGTCAGATTTGGGACTGAATATCATCCAACGAAGTGTGGGTGTTGTACACCTCTGCCAGTTCCCTCGGAGTTATAGCGTGACGATATGCTATGTATGTATAGTTTTGATTGGATGTTGTAGTGCTGCGATTTCGAGTGAAGCGTTTCAAAAAACTGTCATTCATATTTGAGTTGCCTATATTTCTGCAGATATTCTCATCTGTGATAGAGCATAGGTAGAGTAGAGTAGTGAAGTGGATGAATTACGGCTCCGAGACTGGGCGAATGTCGGAGACTCTACATTAAGCACTCTACCCAGTAAAAACTGAGAGGCTCAGACTGTATGGAAAAGTTTCAAGAGAATGTATTAAAATAGAAGTTTACACTTTTACAGAGATTTTAAGACATTTTTTAAAAGTTAGGACCTATCCACAGCAAGCATTGTGGCAGCTACCAAACAACACTAGCTCCTATACTGAAAACGTTGTGTAGCCTCAGAATAGTTCTACAATGTTTTGTCTTCTTCATTGTTTTAAAGTTTTAACTCGATTGAACAAGGCAAAACACTGTACAAATATTCTGAGGTTATGCAACATTTATTAGTAAAGGGATGGGTATGTGAAAGTAAAGTACGATCTGTATATTGGTTAAAATATGCAAACGCATTGAAATCCGTCTTTAAGTTTTGCGAAAGAATACGTAAGAAATTTGATTATTTTGAAAAAAGTACCGTAATTTAACGTATACACTTTTAAAACTTTTTGTTTCGCACTTTACGTTTTCACTAATTTTCACGCTTCCTCATCGTATTGTGTTTTTGGGCTTAATGTGCTTATTTTATCATTAGAACATTCTTTGTTGTTTTTAACCCCCGACCCAAAAACGAAGGGGTGTTATAAGTTTTACGTGTCCCTGTGTGTGTGTGAACTGATTTTGTTTGAAAGGTGAATTAGTCGGGAGTGTTCTTGCTATGTTTGATGAAAATCGGTGTTGAAGGAAATCGGTTTTGGGAGTTTTTTTAACTTTTTATTTGGACTTGTTTGAAAACAAAGTCAAGGTCAAACGCTTTGAAGGCCAGTCTGTCGCTCTCTATATTTTTGCTAACTTCTCCTAAACCTCGCTACAAGTTTTGATGCGGTTTGAAAACCGCAACAACAGTAGGTAGGTATTTTATCACGGAAGGCACCGTGTGAAGCCGGGTGGGTCGCTTGTATAGTATTTAAGCAAAATAATTAAATAGGTCAGATTTTTATTTTTAGATTTTTTTGTGTGTTTTGTATTGCAAAATTGTACAAAGCTTATTATCATAATTATAAACAAGTATTGCCAAAAATGTAAGTAAGTTTACAAAATACAATGAAAATTCATTCTTACAAAAACAAGACTTCGCTTTCTAAAATTGAAGCAAAAAATAGTCTCGAAATCAGTGTTCAAAAACCTTAATAAAATCCAATGAAATGTACGTCTGTTCCATTTACAAAAAGAAGCATGGCATAACGTTACCAGGGTTCTAAAATTATTACTTACAAAAATAAGTACCTACCTAGATTAAAATAATTTACGAATCACGGCAACTTCCTTTGTGGTCATTCATCGAATCAAATCAATCGTTAAGCCATGTCAGAGGCTTTCGCGCGGCCTAGAAAATAAAATAAAAAATATCCAGGAACACTTGCACACACGGTCGTCTGACCCCGAACTAAGCAAAGCTTGCACTAGGGCTGCCAAAGTCTGATATACGAGTACATACATATTTTTAAATACAAAAATACTTAAATAGATAATTAACGCCCAGACGTAGAACAAGCACAAATGTTCATCACATGAGTGTTTGCCCTAGGTGGGAATCGAACCCACGCCCCCAAGCTTGGAAGGTAGTTTCATTATCAACTACGCCATCGAGAAAACTCTGAGATCAGGGCTGCTCTGGCTGCACGGCTTGTCTATATTCGTATCGTGCTATCTATTATTCATTTAAAAATTAATAAGATCCTTATCTGCATTATGAAATGTATGCCAAAGAAAAAATATTTGATGGTGTTAATTGATGATGAAGACCAGCGGTAAAAAATAGCCCAAGTTAATCTAGGGTATAAGCGACGCCTTTACCAAATTACATCAAAATACGTCAATGCGTTGAGTGAAGAACTAGCAAACAAACACTTGTTCCGGTCTGTAGCCATTCGCACCACTTCCTCAAACCTGGACGAGCTATTTATTTTGAGCTGGTCTGACCACCTCATCGGGTATTTTATATAAGCTTGCCGGCATCACACGAACACTTGCAAAGTCGGCCAAACTCACTCATGTCATGGACCCCGATGTGTATAACCGCCTACCAAAACACATCACAGAAGCCCCTAGCCTGTTAGGTTTTAGGAGCCTGCTACAACGCTGGCTTATTGAGCAAACGTTTTATCATTGTGATGAATATTACAAGTTCGTGATTTATTTACTTGGAAGTAATTGTAATTTTATGTATAATTTGATGAAAATGTAATAATTTGCACTTTATTTTTAATTATTATTACTATTCACATTTGACTTGTAACATGTCTTTACGAAATAAATGACTATGAATATAACTATGATGTGATAACAAAACAATAAAAATAAGTTAAGTTTCTGGAATTGTTATTGATCAATATAATTAAGAGTTCATATTCCTGAAGAAATTAAATCGACCCAATAGGCAGGACCAAATGCAGATTTGTTACTGTCTATTGTTCTATCTCATCAAAATAGACACGAGTGTGACAAAGACAACAAACCTTCAAACTCTCAAAAATCATCTAACATGAATCAATCCCACTAATAATATATCTGCCATATTTGCACCATCCGCACGTAACTCGCATAAAAACGCTAAACGAGAAATGAGAGCACCCTATATACTATATACAGGGTGATTCCGTCGTATACAGGGCGATATTAAAGACATCAGTCTACGCCCTACGATAAACAAACGTTAGAACGTAGTATATTGGAAAATATTACGAAGATATTTTTGTGGAATAAATATTGTAATAAGATAATTTAATTTTATGCCAAGCATTTTTTATCCAGGATAGCATTTTTCCTCGGAGTAAAATTTTATCTTACATCAATTATAATAAAATTGTTAACATATTGTCATAAAATTTAGATTAGGTTTTGTCATACGTTGGTCATGAAAACCAAATTCCTAAATTTTAACGTGGCATAAAAATGATAAAACCCAAAATAGTTCTTACAGTACCAGTCATCATTTGTGCGTTATAAAACAAGCGTATACCATCAGCAGAATAACTTGCTCGTTTCACATAAAACCTCAAGTTATCAAATGCAATTTATGTAAGTGCGTCACAGAAATTCGACGTTTTGTGATTTATGTGAGGGACCAAATTTGATGAGACACTTTTCCTAATAGATCAGATGCTTGCGGCTTTTTATATTATGATCAGGAGGAAGTAAAAATAAAATATTTTAACATAAAAGGCCGTTGGCAGCTTTTTGGCGCCAATTTCTGGAGGGTTGCTTACAAGACGGTTTTGGACATTCTATTGACTGAAGTAACAATTTTTGTTGTAAAATTATGCGAATTCATTTTATGCTAATAGCAAAGTAGCTTCCGTGGACTCGGAAAAAAGAAGTTAGCATGTAAAATTCTAATTGAAATAAAAAGCGAAAGTCAGTTTGTTTGTTACGCTTTCACGCTTTAACTACTCAATCGATTGTCATAAAGTTTTGCATACACGTTGTCATGGGTATAAAAAAGGACATATATTCATCCCGAAACAATTATTTCGGGTCCTTGTGTTCAAGGGTAAAACCGTGGGTCGCAGCTAGTATGAAATAAAATTAGTAGATCGGTTTCTACTACAGGCAAGCGATAACAGTAACCAAAAAAGGCTTGAATTTGTCTTTTAGATCAAGTTACACAAGGTAAACAAGAACAAAAAATATTTTCATAAAAAATGTCTAAACAAATTTGCATAAATTTCCTAAAAAAAAATACAATAAATGTTAAGAGTCTTTTACAATCACTCAAGGCTTATTTTAATTTTGCCACAAACGGCGATATTACAACCAAACGTATAAGCCCCCTAATTCACCGACGAATCTTCACACCTATAACCATCTCGCTCGCTCTTATGATTTAACGACAATGTTTATCTCTTTCTGCGAGAATTTAATTTGACTAAAAGGTGCCATTTATAATGTTGGCAGATATCATAACGTAGGTTGGGAAAGTGCGTTAAAGGTTGGATGCTCAAATTTTCGGTTATTTCTCGTTTTACTTTACTATATTGCAAAGCGAAATTTTATTTTTAGAACTGGTGTTGGTTATAGGTTTCAACACGCTTTTTGTAGCAGCTTGGTGACCGCGAGTGGCGTTTGCAAGTGAACGCTACTTCGGTGTGGATTCGATAGAGAGGATTAAAAAAACTTATAATTTATTTAGTTTATATACAAAACACGCTTACCACCTCCTGGCTCCCTCATCAGGTCAGGGGGCCCTATTCTGACTCTGGTGATAGACCGTTTGACTGCCTAATTATCCCTGTTAATGATGCCTGTTAATTATCTATTTCAGTATGTATTTAAAAATATACCTAAATGTATGTTTATCAGTCTCTGGCCGCCATATTACAAGCTTTGCTTAGTTTGGGGTCAGACGACCATGTGTGCAAGGGTCCCGAATATGATTTATTTATAATATTGTTAGTTATCCTATAACGATTTTCATTTGCTAACCCAATTTTTAAAAAAAATTAAAAACGCTGATTTGTGTGAGTGAGAGAGCAATAACGCTCACTCAACGCTCTTAAGCGACTATCTACTCTAATCTTCTCAGCAAAAGGTTTTATTTCCACAATCTTGCCTCCTTTGTTGTAAAGGCGAAACCTAAGACTGAACAATTTCCTAGATAGTATCTAGCATTCCTGCTATCTACGTAATTTGAAGTTCTTTGCTTTTATCGGAGCCTTTGACTCACAAAATAAACTTTAACTCTCAATTCTAGTTAGAAAGTAGGGATGGGGTGACTGTCCGGCGTAGCGTAGGTAAGTACAAGTTTTTTTTTTGTCATTAAGTATTAGCCTAAGTTAGTTTTTTTTTTTTTGGCAATCAGAATCAAAATAAGAAATATTTATAGACCATAATAAACAGTTAAAAATAAAAAGTAACATACTCATTTGATCGCTAATAAAGAAAGAAACAAAGAAATAAATTATTATGTCAAAACTCGCTCCGTTTGATTTTGGTACAAAAATGGATTATGGATTATAGTTTCATGAATTTGGTGTGGTTGGAGGATAACTAGCAAGCTCATCACACATAATTTTATCAATGCGAAAGTTTGGGTGGATGTATTGATGTTTGTTACTTAATCACGCTTGCCAGAACGGATGAACAGATCTGGATGAAATTTAGCAGAGAGATAGATTATGGTCTGGAATAGCAGATATATTATGATACTTTTTGACCGCGGCTGAAATCGCGAGGCGCAGCTAGTTTTTAGACAGTTATATAAAACTGAGAAAATATTGACTGATGTTTATCAGTCTCTGGCAGCCATAGTACAAGCTTTGCTTAGTTTGGGGTCAGGCGACCGTGTGTGCAAGAGTCCCGAATTTATTTATTTATTTTATCATTATTTATTTTGAGGGAAGCATTAATATGAAGGTAAGGGTACTTTTTTCAACCTCCGTCAATAAAGCCAAATAATAATAATAAAAGTGTATGAAACGTATATATTGAGAAGATATATATTTTACCCGATATTTTTTTGTATTTATCAAGAAAAAATATAAAAACTTGGAACAGCTAGTCGGCCACTGCGACCACTCTGCCGACCACAATCTTCCTCTCTTCAGAACTGCATGGATTTTGACAATGGGACCAATCTGTAAGTATTTAAAAACGGCTCCACCGATTTCAATAAAATTTAAATTGTACCATCATGGAAGTCCTATAAAGCAAAAAAAAAAAACAAATCGATTCAGGCCTCTTAAGTAGTTAGGGAACATATTTTTTTTATTTAGAATAGGTCGGCGTTTGACCACCAACTCGCCTGATGTTAAGCGACGTTGTGGTCGACTCTAGCCTTGAAGTTTTGTAGAGTGAACAAGTACAAAGATGGCAGTTGAGTGAGGCGCTACAAGTGCGCCACTCCTCAGACCCGTCTTTGGAACGGTTACACCGGACACCACTAGGTCATTTCACGGCATGGCTTGGTCCGGTGGGTGGTAACTAGCCACGGCCGAAGCCTCCCACCAGAGTTTGCTACCCGGTTAGCACTACCCGGGGACCACGTGTAGGGAATCAGAATAGAGTACACTCCTACGGACGTGGGAGCTCAGCCCCCAAAAAACATGCATAAAAAAGATTCCGACGAATTAAGAACCTCCTTCTGAAGTCGATTCAAAACGTTCCCATCCCTATACCATCGATTAAAACTTCGTTCCCCTGAACTACCTGCCAATAAACCTGCAACTTCGGGTTCTTTGATAGAAACTCCTCGAATTAGGGGCTAGAGTATCAGGTATCTAAGTTATTAGCCACTTACTGAAGATCGAGGGCTAAAAATAATTCTACCAACTTCAGAAGGTTAAATTTGAGTTTGGAATCAACTTTAAGAATAGCCGGATCTGGTATCTGATTGAGCATCTCCTATCTTGTCCTAGCTGCCAGTTTACCATGCTCTAGACTGAGATGGCTGTTATACGTGACGAATGGCGACGACTTGTGAAGCGAGCCACCACCCTGACCGATGACCACGACCACTCTGACAAGAGTGAAACGACTAAGAAGAAGAAGACTGAGATTGGTGGGTTACTAGGCATGCTAGGTCAAAGTTATACCACAGAACATTCATAATGATACTACGTATAGAATGGCCACTGTTACCCAACCTCGGGTAACAGTGCTTCCTCACCTCGGGGCTTCCTCACCTCGCCACCGATTCAGAGCTGTCGAGGAGCTGACTTGAGCACGGGACGCGCTACACGCGCACGACGTGACGACGACAACGCAGCGTGACGTTTGCATTTTAAAGTTGACGTTTGGTGCTGGTCGATACCTATGGTTGACTTGACACGGCTTAAACGGCTGAACGCATCTTGATGATATTTGATAAATAGTTACATTATATCACGAAGAAGGTTTTTGTAAACTAAATAAACGTAAACAAAGTCGCGGGTAACAGCTAGTTTAAAATATATTATGGTGGCCTGCTGACAAACAGTCAGCTCTGTACAGTTGGCTTAGTTAGGACGAAGCCTAAGTTGTCATTTATTAATTCTAATTATATTATAAACATTAATTTTGAAAGGTTTGAAAGTTTGTATGAAATTTGGTGTGGATGTAGCTTATACCCTGAATTAAAGCAAATATTGCTTTTGAAACCACAAAAATAGCTGTAAAATTAACGGCAAGCAAGTGATAGCTACATAAAATAACGACGCGCCTTCTCTCTCGAAGGGGTTGCGGGAGTGTATTACAACACTCACACTTCTCCGGATGACGTTCAGTCCTACATTTGACAGGGGTCTGTTGCCATAAGGCTTAAGTTACATACTTATCTTCGTCTTAAGAATCCAAGTGTAATTCCCATCAATTCCTATCAATGACATCAGATGTCATTGATAGGAATTGATGGGAATTAAATGGTTAATAACAAAGAAGCAGGTCTGATAAAAAAAACCAACATCACACCAATAGGACACTCAGATTCTTAAGACGAAGATAACGATACCATAACTGTCGAAATACATCCAGCCGTTTGGAAGATACATACATATCGTCACGACTTTCCCCCGAGGGGGCTGGCAGGGGTTACACCACTCACACTTTGCCGGACGATATTCAGTCCGAAATGTGACAGGGGGCGAGCCTGTCGCCATACACCGGCTCCAATCATGTAGCAGATGACATAAATACGCACATATGCTCATACAATGAACAAATTGGTGCGTGCCGTCGACTGGGTTCAAACCCACTCCCTCTGGCTTGAGAGGTGGGCCTTTTCCCAACTAGGCTGCCATCGCTTTTTTTTTCGTTTGGAAGATACGAGGTAATAAAGAAATTTACACACACACATACAAGATACGCGCGAAAAACGTAACCCTTCCTGGCAGTCATGTAAAAAGAAAGAGTGATTTAAAAATAGTTCTGTCTAGTTTCAAATTCACCTTTTACCCGACTGCGCAAGAAGGACGGTTATGTATTTCGAGTGTGTGTATGTTTGTATGTATGAGGTTTCGCTGGCACGCCCTACGTAAACAGCTTGATGTATTTCTACACGTGAGGTGAAATTTGAATCGTCTTGATAGTGGAAGTCACATAGGGTACAACATTTTGCAGCCAGGTTTTTTGTTTACCTTTTAATAATGTTACTTGTTTTACAGCGTAATTGGCAGGAAAGCTTCTATTGGCATCAACTTGCATGCAAAACGTGCATGCAAAGCTTGCATGCAAGTGCAAGTGTTAGAGTTACATTAAATTTACAGCGCGCCGGAGTTGTTTACTGCCATGTCTTGACTCGTAAACTTAGGTGAAATATACGCTGCTGAGGTGAGGGCGCTAGGTGCCTGGATGTGGCAACATTGGTAGAATTCACCTTTGAATAATATACGTTTTTTACTATTTACTTTTCAGGTCTATGCACTATTGTATGGACATTTGAAGTGATGATAGCCTAGTTGGGGAAAGCCCGTCTTTTAACCCAGAGAGTTGGTTCGAACGCAGCCGACGGCACGCATTAATTTGTTCGTTGTGTGAACATAATTATGTGCGTATTGTATGCCATACAATACGCAGAGCCCGGTGTATGGCGATAGGCTCGAATGTGGCAGGGGGCACATTTGGAACTGAATATCGTCCGGCGAAGTGTGGGTGTTGTATTACGCATCTGCCAGCCCTTTCGGGGGAAAGGCGTGAAAAAATATAACATAACATATATGTTATGTTATATAACATATTTTTATATAACATAACATATTATGTTATGTTATATAAATGTTTACTTCTAATTTTTTTTTCTTAATATAATATATCATAATGAAAAATAAAACAAAACGAGGCGCAGCCGCGCGTGCACTCTCCTTGATAAAGACCGACGAATGCGGTTGAAATTATAGTCGGAGTAACCGTCTCAAATACCCGTTTTAGAAAAGTATTTTTTTTAGTGATTCAGTGAGCTGGAAACCTCACGGCTGGTGTCTGTTCTCATCTACTGGTTGCATTCCTCAAGATAATTGGTTAAAAATGCAACCTGTAGAGAAAGACAGAAATCCGGACAGAATTCGGACATACGAAGGCATTTTTGTCGAAGCTGTAGCAGAGACGCTTCGCTTGTTAACGCTCGCTCGGATATCGGTAAACGAGTATCGTATCGTTTGATAGCTTTTATGTCAGGAGATAATCTCCGAAACTACTGGCCCGATTTTGAAAATTCTTTCACTCCTAATAAGCTACACGATCACTTAGTGCTAGGATACACTACGGCTTAGTGTTTGCTATGAAACGTTAACAAAGCCACGGGCAGAAGCTAATTGGAAAATAAGATATATTTATGTAAACCGAGTGGCTAGTACTGGCGTTGGAGTTTCTAGGTTACGTAAAAAACCTTTTCTACTTCTTCACTCTACAAAACTTCAAGGCTAGAGCGAATAAGTACCTTGTAGGTCGTCGTGCTCCATCTTAGACCACAACATTGCTTTACATCAGGCGTGGTGGTCAAACTACAACTTATTTGTCCATAAAAAAAAAACCTAAAGGCCTTAGTTATTCATTAATACATGACATGGCGGCTTCAGTTGTAGTAGGACAAAAAACGTTTTTTTTTTATCCACTTATCAGGACTCACTAATAAATACCACCCGAGGTCACCTAGTAAGAAAATATAACAACCTTTTCATTTTCACGTACTTACATAATAAATGTTAAGCTCAGAGGAAAATAAGTTATGAATAGTAATTAATATTACTGCAAAGGACTTATACAAAAAATACTTGAGAAATGACCGTACAAATGACGTCACTTCCGTTCCTCGTCAACTGCTCCTAGTATTATGACTTAAATAGAGGTCAGAACTGTATTTCATGTGTTAACATAAATCATTTTGTTTATTGCGCAACCTGAATAAATAGTAAGTAAGCATCTACATGAACAAGAAACATTATTAAAAGAAAAACAAAAACCCGGCTGCAATATGTTGTACTCTATGTCACTTCTACTATCAAGACGATTCAAATGACACGTCACATGTCGAAATACATCAAGCTGTTTAGGCTGTAGGCCGTGCCAAAGAAACCTCGTACATCCATACCGACATACATACAAACACTCGATAAACATAACTCTCCTTCTTGCGCAGTCGGGTAATATTTTTTTACAAAATGATCGTGCGTGTATTCATCTTTTGTTTGTAATGCTGGGACCACATTGGCGAGCAATAGAAAATTCGTGTCGCGTTGTCACACTAAAATTATCGTAATCGGTTAGGCGATGTTCTTGCCTACATTGGCGGTCAACTTGTCGCCTTTCTGCAGAATTGACATGGGCGAGAATTCGCCCGATACTTCGTCGAGTGACTAACTAGCTGGCAACACTTGTCACGATTGGCCGAATTATCGCCGAAGGCCGATAGAAAATTCAATGTTGACTTAAAATAGTATGTCAGTTTCCGCTCTCTATATGCTCTACGGCCTAAGTGGCAGGTGACGGGGCTATTGATCTGACCCGTCGCATGGGAACCATGAGCTCCTAGACACGGGTGCTGGCTGGTACCTACTGGCTGGGTTATTCCCCGAGGAGGTGGATAATGTGTCTGGTGTTCGACACATCGTCCTCGCGAGGGAGAGAGCGCAAGCTCGAGGAGGTGCCAGAAGGGGCTGGCGCTGTCGGAGCTGCGGAAGAGTACGAAAGCGTCCTCGTAGTCTATCTTGCGCCGAGGTGGAACACCCTTGTTTTTTTAGTGGGTAGGCCACCAGTGACGAGATTTCTATTATGTTCTAGTGGCTACTTGGCGGAAGTGGAAGTATACCTTAAGACCCACTCTTAATAACCTAGAAAAGATATTTCTATAATAAAGGAAAACATAACTTTTCAAACGCGATTCTCTCTCCATGTTCGCAAAGTAAACTTTCCAACAAATTTCACCAAAAATGCTCACAAAATCACTCTATTCATACTTTAACATCACACTGCAATGTTGCATCTATGAGTGTATGTGACACGCACACCCCACCACTAAAGTCTACACAGCCACGCCGTCTGGCCTCGTAAAACTCACTGCACAACTTTTATGGAGCACTGTACATTGTTGCCACTGCTATCAAGTTTATGGACTGTAATGAAACGAACTTAGATAATTTACAATGTAGATGAGATTTGGCAGATGACTAGCGTTTTACCGCGGGTTTACGCGTAATTTTATGGAGACTAGGGTTTTTTGAGATAAAAAGTACCTACTCTACGTTTGTAAGCCGAGCGAAGCGTCTATGCTTCAGCTGCAATAGAAATTCTTTCGTAGGTCCGATTTCAGTCTGAATTCCTGACCGGTTCTTGTCCTCCTATACAGACTGCATTTCTTAAAAACTGACTCAGAAAAAACTGCTCACAAAATTTCACGTAAATCGGTTCAGGAATGCGACCTGTAATTTATTTATTATTTGAAAAAATAATGCCTCTCAGTTTTTTGCCTGCTCTTCTAAGTAGAGGCTCTTTATCCGAACAAGGCAGTCGAGTCTATTTAAATAACTTTGACGTTCTTGTGTATCTTTGATACCTAAATTGAATAAAAACATTTTGACTTTGACTTTGACCTGTAGAGAAAGACAAACGTCGGTCGCGAGTTCTACAGTTCTTACAGAGCCAGTAGTATAAATAATTTTTGATTTTCAAAGTTTGTTTAAATACATTACGTTTAGCACAAGACGTTAATTATCGGTCTAGTCTTTTAGTAGACTTTTATCGGCTAAATAACTAAATCGATTTTGATAAAGCTTGTCAAGAATGATATGCAACTATTATGCATTGTTGAAAGAGATATACGAGTAAGTAGTGAGTTTATTGTTGTCTCGAAAAATACAAAAAGTTATAAAGATTTTGCAAATGTAAAAAATATAGACAACCGCTGGACATGGCTAGTATAGCCAAGTTGGAATTTGGCTACTTTATAAGCAGGAGGTTCCGGATTCGATTTCCGGTCGTGCCGATGTTTGAATGATGAATTTTAATATCTGTTTCGGATATTTTTCGTGTCGGGGATGCCATGGATCACGTAATTTTTTTTTATTTGAAAACAAAAAGAGTTGCAAAGTCTTAAGAAAACATAAAGTAGGATCAACTGGGGCAAATATCCCTGGGGGATAATTGCGTCTTTCTTTCTTTATTTACTGACAAACCTTTCACAAACTAGGCGCCAACTGCATCTTTTTTTTCTTTAGTTGCAATAATCTGTACAAGATAACGTTAGTTGCCTAATTTGTGAAGGGTTTGTCAGTAAATCTCAAAAGACGCAATTGACGGATTTGCCCAGTTGACCTTTTTTTACTTGACTATGAAAAATTGACACGTAAACAACTGTGAAGGAGAACTGCGCACACACACATATATGTATACTTATACAAGCATGTATTTTAGGAAAGAATTTGACACACTACTACCTTTCGAATTAGTTAAAACACACACATAACATGGCCAACTAACACCCACACTCAAAACAAATATTTGAATTCATCATTCGAATTTGCCCGGTCGGGAATCGAGCCCAGGACCTCCTGCTTAGAAAGTAATGGAACTCTGACTAAGCTAGGAGGGTCAAACGAACAAATGAATGTACTTATGTCTGTCTAGACAGAGTCCATTGGGTCTAAGTTTTGAATAACAATAGGTACACGTTGTGACATGGATTTGAATAGAAATGAATTTTGGGTGACCGCTGAGAGAATTCATATCTGGCCAGAGCGGTGATTCTGGCTTTGACATTGTTTCTGTCTCTTTTACTCTCATTTTAGAAATAGAGGCTAAATTGAAAAAAGTTTGAGTTTTGGCTCGGAAATTATAAATACAGTTACACCGCTTACAACATTCGACACAACAGTTTGAAGTTCTGTATCAATCTATACAAATACAATAAGACTGTTTTAGTCGCAGCGTTGTACATTTACCATTATACATTTATTTGAACCCGGCAAATAAATAAATAAATGTACACGGTGTTATGGCGACTGGAACAGAAAAAAAATGCAGCATTGATATTCGCATGATAAATTTTTAAACCGATAAGAGTATTTATAATATCAACTGCATAATTATTTAAAAAACTAAAATATTTTCCATATTGTATCTTAAAAATATTTTTTTTACTTTTACCTTACATTCGCAAATTAAAATTTAGCATATCATATCGTCACGCCTTTCTCCCGAGGGAGCTGGCAGAGGTGTAATACAGCACCTACACTTTGCCGGATGATATTCAGTCACAAATGTGTCAGGGGGCGAGCCTGTCGCCTCACACCGGGCTAGCAGCACATCTAGCAGATGACATAGGTACAATACGCACATATGTTCACACAACGAACAAATTGGTGCACGCCGTCGGTTGGGTTCGAACCCGCTCCCTCTGGCTTGAGAGGCGGGCGGGCGAAAAAAAAAACCAAGAGTCAGTTAAGTCAATATACACGACACATACACGCGACACATCTACGGTGTGTACACTCACGCGACACCTGGCTCAAATGTAGTGTCAGTGTAGCTCTACATTTAGTGTCGAGTTGTCGACTATCAGCATATCAGCGTATAATCCAACCACAATAGCACCTAATAAACTGTGTTTCTATCCTAATATTAAGACTAATAATTTTCCTCAGAATCATAACTCCAATCTACCAAAGTAACGCGACCCACTTCCCCAAAAGTACACAAAAACCCCTTGTTGTAACTGGCAACCCTTCAGCAAATAGCGTGGTAATGAAATAGCAAACAACATTAAACGCGCCACAAATCAAATATGGATGACTCGGTGTTTTGTAGCGTCGGCTACACAGCGGTGGAGGAGACATGCTATGGTAGGTTGAAATTGTAGTAGCCAGTGTTAGGCGCAAATTATACAGATCGGACGTAAGGCATAGCCGCAGCGCAGGCAAAGTTTAGGCGTGGCTCCGCTTTAAGACTTGTAAGAGAATAAACAGAAGCGACGCGGCGCCGGTAAGTCACTTTAGGCGTGTACGTCACTTTAGGCGTGTCTCAGCACAAGCGCCCAATGGGCCGCCGATGCATAATAAGTCCATTGGCCGCCACACCAAGCGTCTGTCTGGGAGACGCCTAAAGCTTTTCGCGCCTGCACCGTATCTGCGTCGCATCTTCGCCCAACGTCAGGTCTGTATAAATAGCGCCTTATATCGCTTATCCCCGGTGCCTGCAACTTATCTGTAGAGATCAACTTACTTACACTAGTTAACACATGGCTGTCGTTCATATTAAAAAAGAAGTTTAAAATATGATTTCTATTGCGTCTTTTGTAAATAAAACTTGATTTGTTAAGATTTTCTGCACGTGAATATGTTGCTTATGAGTTACACTTGACTATGACATACCTAATTTATTTATTTATTTAATGAATTAAAATCTATAACAGTAAACGAAAATTACAGAATATAAGCTTTAATTATAATTTATGAACAGAAAATAATAAATCTGCAAAAAGTCAAAGTCAAAATGTTTTTATTCAATTTGGGTATCAAAGATGTACTTCTGAACGTGAAAGTTTTTTAAATAAACTCGACCGCCTCGTTCGGATAAAGAGCCTCTACGCAGAAGAACAGGCAAACAACTGAGAGAATGTAAATAATTAATGTAATCTTCTTGAGTAAAAAAAACTGGTATCTTCGGATAAAAAAGTAGGAGGTATAGCAATTTTAGAAAAACGAATTAAGATTCTCTATATAAACATATACCAAAAGGTTTAACAGAAAACAATTTCTCACTTATCTCAATCTGAAAAGTACATATCTTCTCTACCCGCGTCTTTCCTCCATCCACGATCAACAAAGAAAAGGTTATGCATGATTTATGATACTTCACATATCATTGCGAGGCGAGATTTATTATGAGCAGAATTACATTCAGTGTCGATGATATTAGTCTAATGTACTAGCAAATAGCTTGAAATATTGTAACTTATTAGAAACAAGGACACTTGCAACTTGGAATAGTTATACTTAAAGATAAGCATAGCATAACTGCTCATGAGTGAGTGATTGTGAATAGGTACGAGTATCTCCTAGGCAAGCGTGTTACACCTTCGGTCACGTCGACTCTTCCCATCAGGTGAGTCAGTGCTCAAACGTATGCCTAGCCCGATGTAAAAAAAAATAGTTCATTTATGAATTAACTAGCTGTGCCCGCGGTTTCACCCGCGGTCCTACAGGAACTGCAATTTGTTTCGGGATAAAAAGTACCCTATGTCTTTTTCTGTGACCCAGATAACGTGTATGCAAAATTTCATGACGATCCGTTGAGTAGCTAGGGCGTGAAATCGTTACAAGCAAACAAACTCACTTTCGCATTTATAATATTAGTTAGGATTAAACACTAACAGATTACTATAGAAACTTAGACTTCTAACATAATAACTATGTATAGTGTATGCCTATTGAACTAGCTGCGCCCCGCGGTTGCGCCCGCAGTTCCATTAGAATCTTTTTTTTGAGATGAGGGGTGCCCTGTGTTCTTTTCTGTACCCTTTACAATGTATATGCAATTTCATGACGATCGATTGAATAGTTAAGGTGTGAAACCATAACAAACACGATTTATAATTTATAATATTAGTTAGGATTAAACTATGTATAAGGTTAATAATTAAGTATATTATTGCTAGTTGGCGAAATATTTGGAAAATTAAAAATGTGACCAGTATTGGTTACTTGGATAAATATGAGTTTAGAAACTCATCGCTGGCATCATAACAAAACAAATTATCGTCACGCCTTTCCCTTGAAGGGGTTGTCAGAGGTATATTATAACAACCACACTTCGCCGGACGATATTTAGTCTGGGGGCGAGCCTGTTACCATTCACCGGTCTCCAGTTATGTAGCAGATGGCTGGGATCGAACCCGCTTCCTCTGGCTTGAGAGGCAAGCCTTCTTCGAACTACAAAGTAACTATTTTATTAGTATAGTTACGTCACAAGGCCAAATATTGTTTGGAACTAATTAAACTAACCTCCAAGGAGCTGTTCCGAGTTGTATTTAGTTTATCTAAATCCAAGATGGCGGATAGATAACACAAAATATTTACCCACCGTCCGCTCCAGTAAGCCTTTACTAGGCCCGTTTAGTGACGACAGTAGCTCAACTTTATACTTAACTGTCGCAGATAAACAAGTGGCACTTTGAGCTGAAGACCACGCGTAAACGTTAAAGAATCATATCTCCGCCATTTTGAAAAAAAAACCCGTAACTGATTTGCACCTGCTAACAAAATTTCACGAGAATCCTTTGAGTAATACGATCTGTAGAGGATAACAGCTGGACATCTGGACATTCCAAAAACATTTTTGCCGAAGCTGAAATGGAGACGCTTTGGTCAAGCTTCGCGCTCGCTCGGTCAATAAACCAGCCATAAAATATAAAAAATATATATATATAAATACTTTACGATTCATTCTCAAGGGGCCTTATTCGGAGATTTGAGATTTTCATCTCACAATTTTTCGTCCTTGTAGCTTTCGTTTGAAACGTCATAGGTGTGAGAGTGACCAAGATAAAATCTCATCTCATCTCACGCGTAAGAATAGCCCCCCAGGGCTCCTCACTAGGTTTCCCTGGGTTGCATATGCCATGACACACATAAAGATAGGGACACCTCAGACCCATAACAGATATTCAAGCACATCATCCTTACATCTATGCTTACGTCTATCCTTATGTCTTTTTACCCCCGTAGTTGATACGAATTACAGAAAGAATAGCTACATTTTCAGATTAAAGCTTGCATGCTAAAACAACGCCCAGTCTTGAATCTCGATCCGAAACTGGTTTTTTCATACATAAAAACAGTATTAAATCGAGATTCATGACTGAAGGTCGTTTCTGAATACGGCCCTGAGACCGGAATTTCAGTGACATCACTACATAGTATAAAACAAAGTAGCTTTCTCTGTCCCTATGTCCCTTTGTATGCTTAAATCTTTAAAACTACGTAACGGATTTTGATGCGGTTTTTTTAAATAGATAGAGTGATTCAAGAGGAAGGTTTATATGTATAATAACATCCATTAAATAGTGGAGAAATACTGTTATTTTTGAGGTTTCTAATGTGATGCCTTTAATTATCAATTTTTTTCCGCTTACATTGCAAACGCAAGCTGAACCCTACGAGATTTATCAAAATAATGTACCAATTATTTGTACTCATAGAAAGGTATACAGAAAACTCAACAATGATATATGTCTATCTCTTATGGATATCCCACAACAACATTTTTGTGTTTATACCCGTGCGAAGCCAGAGCGGGCCGCTATGTTTTTATATACAACGTTCACAGTTTTTCTGTAGTGTGTTTAGTATCAGCATTGCACCCGTGCGAAGCCGGGGCGGGTCGCTAGTTACTTAAGCAAGCAGGCATTTGAATTTTAAACTATCACCTAGATGAATAATATACACAATTTTTTCATGAATAAATAAAATAAAACCTGCCCGGTCGCGAATCAAACCTGTAAAAAGCTACTTATAAAGCAGTCACGCTAACAACTTAGCCAGGAGGGTCGTAGATTTGAGTTGATCTACTGATGATACGGCGACTCCTTACCGACCGCAGACAAACAGTCAAACAGCGCACAAGCGGCGGGATCAAAGTCGCGTATCTCTTTGATGCCGCCGACTGCGGGATCATCAATTAACTTACTGATAGGGTTATACCGTTTATTTTGTTACTAGCTGCGTTAAGCGGCTTCGCCCTACCTTCAAGACATAAAAAAACAATAGAATGAAGGAACAGTTTCAAAAAACACTCCAGAATAAAAAGGAGGGGGAAAATTTGTATAAAAAACTTCAAGATGTCAATGTTAATTTTCCAGAATTTTCTTTTACTTTTTGTTATCCAAAAGGCTTACTTTTTCTAAAAAAAAGTAGTATATTATGGTCTATGCTCTATTTTAATTTAAAAGATATCTGCATTTAAAATGTTGTAAAAATATGTTTAGCCATTTTAGCATACAAATGTCATGACACAGCTACTCACTCACCCATTTGTCATATAGTTTTGATTTTTTGTATTAGATACTTATTGATCACAAGGTAATTAAGTGAAATCGGATTCCAATATTTTGGTACGTATAATTGCTAACACGTTCATGGTAATAAATAAATAACAATATTATTGTGGTGAAAATTCAGGATAAAACGTTTCTTAAAAAATATGTTTTCCTAGATTCAATTCCTTTTGGTGAATCTATGAATACTTCTCGAGTAAAAAACATTAACAACCCTCATCTAGAAGGATGATGTTCTGCAACTCGAAATATAATGTCAAAGAAAAATGCGTCTAAAAGCGGAAAATACATCTCCAAGCAAAAAATACAAAAACTTTGTTCAAAACTTTAAAAAAGTGTCAATTGAAACCGGTTTCAACCGGTCAAAACTTGTTCAGTCCGCTTCACAAAGTACAGCAACGACGTTACAAAGTTCTGATCTGGACGTACTTTGGATGATTCGAGAGGGGCAAGTTTGTCTTAGGGAATGTACCCAAAATTACCTTAGAATTGCACACCTTCATTTTTAAAGAACGAAGAATTAATAAATAAATTATCATTATCATTGTAAGTCGTTTAACCAATGCCAGTTGAGTAAATAAAATAGGATTTTCATAAATCCAATATAATCTTTCTTGAAGGTAAATATCACAGTTTCATCTTTTGTAAGCCAGAAATAATGATAGACTTGTTCACAATAGAATTAAGTATGGTGTTAAACTATACATTTATGAATGATCTATAGACTGAGCGTTTAAAAAAACATGTTCAGGGGTGACTTGCGCTTTTTCTTCGTCCTGAATCCGTCCCCACCTCTCGCTCAAGAATTTCCCATTCTCTGCAGAGTTTCAAGATATTCAAAGGAGAACGTTAAGTTGCTTAATTGCAAATCTCGGACTGTAGCGTTTGTATTAATTTTAGCAAGAAATTGTCATTTCTTTACTGCAAAAAGTAATTGAAATGACGTTGAGTCTACGTCGTAGACGGTCCACGATGTAGATGGTCTACGGTGTAGAGGGTCTACGATGCAGATATGCTAGGTTGTGAAATTATTTGAATAGCGTCAAACACAGAGGCGGCCTGGCGCGGCGGCTGACAGAGCGGCCAGATGTATTTCATTGAAATGTATGGGAGTCTTCACACACGCGCGGCCACCACGCGGCTTGCAGGCGGCTGGCCGCGCGTCGGAAACATTTTTGGGGTTCCGTACCCTAACGTTGTAAACGGAACCATATTATTAAGCTTACGCCCTCTGTCCGTCCCTTCGTCTGATTGCCTGTCCTTCAAAGACAGACGGATGAGTGAGAGACATGAGGTGATGGTCAGTTATCTTTGTTTGAAATAAAAAAACGAGACATTTTTGCACACACAGTCATCTGACCCCAAACTAAGCAAAGCTCGTAATTTGGCTGCCAGAGACTGAAATACGTTCATAATATTAATTTTTTTAAAGGTACTATAATATATATCAAGTTACGTTTGTGGAAAGATAACTGTAAAAGTTTAGGTAATTACTAATTGAGCAAGACTCTAGTACTGTCTAATTTTCGATACCAACCTTGTACTTTTGTATTTTATTTGGTATGCTGGAACGGAACCCTTAGTGCGCGAGCCCGGCTTGCACTTGACCACTTATTACAACAAGCTACGTCAGCCGCGGATACCGCGTAGAAATGGGATTAAACGTTAAAAAAAATAAACTGATAACTGTTAAAAAACATTTTGTATAAAATGTTTAAAATAATTATCATGTTGTTTAAAATTGCTTGGTCGATAAATCAACGTTTCTGTAAATATTTATATTTAGGCATAATATGGCATACTTAAGTTAATTAGGGGTGAGAACTGTTTGTCCTAGACAAACCGCATTGGTTTTAAGGGCATATTTAGTTTAAATTGTAGTTAAATTTATGTTAATAATAAAATAAAACAAATAATAATAATAATTATAACAACAATTCGAAGACTTTTGTGGCCCAATCAATGAATGATGTACCAATATTCTCATAGATGACGTTAAATTCTAAGAAATGCAAACCGGAAATTGGATTTTGGATTAACGTTTTGAAGAATATTTTTTAACGATGTTAATGTTATATTTTTTCAACGCGTTAATTTAACTGAATAAAATTATTCATTGCTCATCTCTAGTACCGCGTTGACAAATGGTGAATGACGTTTAATGTTGCCACTTTAGCACTTTTCGGGCTAGATCTAGCATTTTTAATGTTGTCTTTTTGTAATAATTTATAAGTTGTCAAAAAAAGCAGATGTCAATCAGCCATCAACTTGCTCTACTACAGCCAGGAGATATTATTTTAAGAAGATTTTGATGAAGATTCCGACTTTTAACAATTTAATAATAACTTAGTTTTTCGACCGAGCGAGCGTTAGTAAGCGAAGCGTCTATGCTTCGACAAAAGTACTTTCGTATGTCCAAATTCCGTCTTACTAAATAAAACCTTAGTCTTTGTCTACAGGTCGCATTTCTTAACCGATTCTTTTGAAACTTTGTGAGTAGGTTCGATGATTTTTTCGAATCATATCTTCGCTATTTTGAAAATTCCAAGAACTGTCTCGACGCAAATAAAATCGGCATAATTATCAAACCTGCTCACAAAATTTTATGAGAATCGGTTGAAAAATGCAACTTGCAGCCGAGACAGACTTAGCCTCGAGCTCTACAGCTTACAGAGCCACTAGCATTAGTTTGTTACATTTTCTGAAACTACTTATTTTAATAAATAAATAAATACTTGGAAAAAGTACTGGTCCTTAAAATAAATATTCAAAACATGTCAACAAACATCAAAACTGAAGTCATGATATCATGCCTCCTACCTTGTTTAACCTATGCATGTCAAACTTGGAAATTTACGTCCAACTTAACCTGCCAACGCGGAATAGATAGCGTATGCTCAATATTAAAAAGATGCAAAAAATTCGTCACACAAAAATTAGAGAAACCACCAAAGTGACGAACTAAAATGGAAGCGGGCTGGGCACGTAGCGAGGCTAAAGGACGAGAGATGGACCAACAGGCTAACAACGTGGAAGGGTCCAATCGGCAAACGTCTCAAAGGCAGACCCACATGAGATGGGCAGACGAGTACGAGACTAGACTGATTATAATAGCTGGTACCTGCTGGCCGCAAATAACTCAAGACAGAGACACATGGTATTCTTCAGAAGAGGCCTTCATCTTCACTGGAGGAGGGGTTCAGGCAAACAAACTTCAATATTATTATCTAGAATTAATTGTTTTTTTTTTTCAAAAATAAGTGAAATACGTGTAAATAACATTTTTTTTTTCTTATCTTTTTTTTCTCTTTCTTTAAGCTTTGTGTGCATCTTAGTTTTTGCATGGATTAAAAGGCTTTTTATTATATACCTAGTAAAAAAAAATTACCTACTTTCAGAGATCAGACCCGACTCACCAGACATACTGGAAGTTCGTCCTCGTCGGAAACCTCGTCCGACCGAAATATAACGTGTTCGATTGGGGGATGGTAGTTACGTATCGGTTTGTGGTTTGTCTTCTTGATTTCGTCATTTGTTGTCAACGACAATACATCTTAACTTTGGCAACTTTAGTAACTTAGCCACAGAAATATTGTATAATTTTTTTTTATTGAAAATTTATGTAAGTACTTACCTACATAAAATAACAAAACAACTATATTTATTCGATATGATTAATTTGCGCCGGGGCTGGGTTAATTTTGTATGGATCGTGATCATTCTTCGAAAATCAATTTGTAAGTAATGTATTTGTAATTGCCCGAAATATACCTATGTAAATGCGAACACAAAATGCAGATTTTCCCCCGTTAAAAGTGTTTATTTTTTAGTCTCTTTTTTCTAGCACCACTTTTGATGCTAAAATTTGGTATATCTAGCCCGTTCTACCTTGTCCAACTAGGCCTTTTCAAAACCCAATGTGGCAACACTGCTGACGCTTCCGGCCGCCTCTGTCAATGGCCGCGGCAGTGTGTTGTCGCCGCGGCTGGAGTTGCGGCTGACAGTCAGTGACAGTAGGCCGCCTTGTCAGGCCGCCTCTGTCTGTTTGACGCTTTTAATTTTCAGAAGAGCAATTGTCATTTTCTGTGCGGTTAAAAATAATTAAAATTACGTAGAGAGTCTACGCTGTAGACGGTCTACGGTGTAGGGAGTGGTTAATGGTTTGCGATTTAGATGAAATCTGTTGTAAGACCAGCTACGAATCGTCAAAGTTGAATGATTATCAGGCTCAAGTTATTTTCTTTCTACAATGTAGCTAGATTGTCCAGATTTGTTTGATAACGTATTCAGTAGAAACCTAGCCAATTTCAACCAGTCACTCAGTCAGCTGGATAATTATTTAGTCGGTCATATTGACTTAAGCTCTGATTATTTCAAAGTTGTATAAAAATGAATCATCGGGGCAATTGTAATAAATGATTATTATGTAATTATTTTAGGTGTACGGTAAGGCGCAGCAGCTGTCTTGCTCGCTCGCGATACTATTATTTATGCTAGATACAAAATTATAAAATGTATTTTTTTTTAATTGCCTGTAAGTCTCAATGCATTGGAAACAGTACATATTTCAAAGTATTCAGCATAATGTTTACGTTGATATGTATAATGAGCGCTTGTTACGAATATACATATCAACATAAAAACTATAAATGAAAAAATATCAACATACTTAATTTTTATTATTATTTAGATAAGTATGTTATTTATTACTTTTATTTATCATTTATATAATTAATGGTATCTGTTTTAAAATAGCCAAGGCAAGTTGAAATAGCAGTGGGCAGGGCACATAGCACAAAGGACTGATGACCGATGGGGTCGAAAGGTCCTCGAATGGAGGCCACGTACCGGCAAGCGCAGCGTAGGACGTCCACCCACAAGGTGGACGGATGACCTTGTCCAGACGCAGGGTCGCGCTGGATGCAGGCCGCTACCAACCGGGCTTATTGGAGATCTATGGGGGAGGCCTATGTCCAGCAGTGGACGTCCTATGGCTGATGGATGGATGGATGGATGGTTTTAAAATAAATAAATTTCTTTCATTTCTTTCTTTAAAATTATTCTGAATACTTTGTAAAACTTTGTATTACTTATTATTATCTTTTAAATTTTAATTTAGTTTTATGTACACCACCTACCCTTTTCGTATTTCTGTAAGTTCCTGTCCATCCAAAGGTTACCTGGAAGAAATCGCTTTAAGCGATAAGGTCGCCCTTGTACTGCCGAAAAATGTATTTTAGTTTTTAAGATTTTCATGTAGTTTTTGGTGTGCATTAAAGATATATTGTATTGTGTACTATTTTCAAGCGCACTGATGGAGACAAATTTATCAAGAATACATTCTCTAATTTAATATCTAATATAATAGTGTCACGAGCGAGCGAGACAGCTGCTGCGACTAACCATGTACCTTCACCATTAATTAAATAAATAAATAAATAATAAAGATAAAATAATAATTAATAATAATGAATTTGATAAAGAATATAAGACCAACAGAGACCTCACATTTCTCCATAACTTCTCGTCCGATTTCAATCATATCTGAACTTAAAAATTTATTTGCATGAACAACTAGCCTGCAACATAAAATATTATGAAAATTGGATCAGCGATACTCAAGTAATTTTGAACAAACAAATGCTGAGATATCCAGTAAACTCTGAGATCCCGCTTCGCCTGGAGGACAATTTTATTCTTGACCTTGAGATGAGATCTAAGGGGCAATTTGACGAAGCGCAGCCGACGTTTGTCACAAAAAATCGGACACAGAACGGCTCAGTATCACTAACGTTTCACAAACGAGTCACCAGTAGTCTAGCTGGTACGTTTGTGAGACACTAGTGATACTGAGCCGTTCCCCGTCCGATTTTTTAATCATAAACGCAACATCAACGATTCAGTTAAGCATCGGCTGAGCTCAGCTGCATTGCCCCTCTGGTCACTTTCACTCCTAAGACTTTTCAAAAGAGAAAGACAAAGACCAGAAAATATCTCGAATTCTAGGAACAGGGCCTGGGACCCTATTCGGAGATTTGAGATTTTCATCTCACTATTTTTCGTCCTTGTTGCTCTCGTTTGAATCGTCATAGGTGTGAGAGTGACCAAGATAAAATCTCATCTCATCTCACGCGCAGGAATAGCCCCCCTGGTCAGTTGATCATAAAGTGTCGTATTGAATTTATTTAACCGTGAAATTGTTGTCATTTATTTTACTTTATTCAAGTTGAAGAAAGCTGTTGGCTTAAAATTTAATTGCCTTCTCAAGTTTCTTTGAATTTGAGTTTTAGAACCATTTTTCTTCCCGTAAGTAGGTATATCGTGTTTTTTCCACATTTTACTTACAATTTTCTTCCCAAAAATAATTCACTCTTTCAATGCTTATTTCTTTTGCTTAACTAGCACTATAACTTAACACGTTCGAAAAATTCCAACTATAAATTAGTTTAAACTAAACACTAACTTAACTTGTACAAATTAGAGTCTATTATCGTTTGTGTTTTGACATGTCGAACGCTTTCTTATGACGTCACTTTTCACGCTAATCTAATCTTTATCTTTAACAAAATAAAGTGCATTTTTAGTTTGTAGTTAGTTATCGAATTTGTTCGTGAAATGTAAGAGGGTAGCTATAATTCTTCAATTAACTCAGCCCTTAGTGGGTTGGAGTGTGGTGTCAGTCATAAGCGGAAGCGATTAATTTAGAAAGGATTAATTTGTGCATTATTTATGAATTCAGGTTGAAGGTATAAGTCAGTAAAGTAAATGGTAATTGTGATTAAGATTCGGGTTGACCCTTTAAGTCTTAAATTAAAGGGCTGAATATTATAGCCCAACCAACAGTTTAAAATAATCATATAATATATATTTTTTAAATTTCTAGCTGTGGGCGCGGTGATACCTACGACTAAAAAGGAATGTAAAGTGAAATAACTAAAGGGAAATTATACAAACACGAAATATCAGTACATTTATGTATTTATGTATGTATTTAAAAATATCTAAGTATGTATATCAGTCTCTGGCACCCATTAGTACAAGCTTTGCTTAGTTTGGGGTCAGGCGACCGTGTGTGGAAGTGTCCCGAATTTATTTATTATTATTATTATTTATTTAACAATGGTATCCTAAAATGTCTCTTTCCCAAAATATTTGGTGGTAAAAATTGCTTTAAATGAGAACAATTACAATAGTTAATAGTTATGGTTACAGTGAGCTCAAGGAGAAGAGGGATAATAGTTAAAATGCATTAATGAATCCCTAGCCTCCCAATAAATTGAGAACGTGTGGATACCAGCTTATTTTACTTGACTTTTTTTATAGGATTTAATGCGACACCCATAAATAGTAGATTGTTTATTACCCCTTCCCCACCCCTCCCATATCCTATGCCTATTTTACCTACTAAACCATATGTAAAATTTAAACCCAGTTTTTTTTTTATAAAAAGAAAAATTGGGTTTAAGTGCCACATTAATGGGATAGGTATACTAACCAGAAACCAGATCATCCATATGTAGTCAGCTTTAATGAAGCCCGCCGCACGAAGTGCTTTCAGAACTCCTTCCTAAATCCAAAATTTGTGAGACTGTAATTTATTTATTATTTGAAAAAATAATGCCCCTCAGTTTCTTGCCTGTTCTTCTGAGTAGAGGCTCTTTATCCGAACAAGGCGGTCGAGTCTATTTAAATAACTTTGACGTTCATAAGTGTATCTTTGATACCTAAATTGAATAAAAACACTTTGACTTTGACTTTATAAGGACTGCCAAGCAGTGGAACGTACTTCCTGCCTCGGTGTTCCCCAGCAATAGATACAACCTGGCTCTCTTTAGGACAAGAGTGATTAGGCACCTCGTGGGCAAGCGTGCTCCATCTTAGACCGCATCGTCAGTTTCCATCATGTGTGTTGTGTCCTCTACCGCTACCTCTTACCACCGAGACTAAACATCCTCGGAAACTCGCAAATCAGGCCCTGAGGTAGCGATTTATGAGCCCCCTCCCTCCCCCGTTCCCCCAGCCCTTAGTACATCCTCTAAATTGAGTCGTGCAGAGACGATTACTTGTAAACAACCGCAATGTGGAACAATAATACATAGGTGGGTATAGGGTTACGCAGAACGGTAAAACTAAAACGAAATGAGCTCATTGGATGAGATAGCTCATTGGAGAGAGATTTGACTGCCTCGGTGACTCAGTTGGTAGTGAACCTGCCTTCTGAGCTTGAAGGCGTGGGTTTGATTCCCACCTAGCAAACATTCATGTGATGAACATTAAAATTTTTGCTTGTTCTATGTCTGGGTTTTTAATATATTATTGAATTTGTTTTTCAAAATTTAATAAACAGGTTACAAAAACTTTGTTTTTTATATGAACCCTTTAATTATCATCATGTACACACACTCATTCTAGGTATTGATGCAAAAATACCCGAAAAACACGAGCGTTAAAAATAACAAGAGTTACGATTGGTTTAAGAATGCAAGAAATTTTTCTGAAATGTCAACAAATCTGTATCATATGTTGGCGGATTTTATTCTAAGAAAATAGGCACGACGCACCACATAGTTCACACATAATACCAACGCGATTAGTGTCTGCGTTCGCGCTTTTAGGAGAGCGGAACGCGATGTGTGTGCAATTTTTTATGGTCAATATTAAATTTAAACTAGCATTATTGCATCCTCCTGTCGATATTGGATGCGCACCTTGCGGATAAAACAAGGTTTTTGTAACACCCTGTATAATGCTTATCAGTCTCTGGCAGCCACAGCCACAGGCTGGGATCGAATCCGCTCCTTCTGGCTTGAGCAGCGAGCCTTCTCCAACAAGGCTATCATCGCATCGCAAAGTTACCAAACACCTAAACTAAACTGATTATGATTTTATCTACAAAACTTAGCTTCACCTTTTTCAACTCCTAAGATTAGAAAGTTTCATTCCTTTTCACCGATTCCAAAGTTCTAAAATTCAAAGAAAAAATGTCAAAGCATTCGCATCAAAACTCCCAAGGGTTGAAAAGAAAATATGGTATGACAATCAAAAATGTTATTTCAAAAAGAGGAGATGCCTCGGGCCTGTAGTAAAACTGTGGAGATAAAACGGGACACACTGCTGGGGAGAATGGAAAGTAAAAAAATCTTATACCTTTAAATGAGCAATTCTTGTATATATATATATATATATATATAATTGGAATCTCGGAATCGGCTCCAACGATTTTCATACAAATTAGTATATAGGGGGTTTCGGGGGCGATAAATCGATCTAGCTAGGAATCATTTTTAGAAAATATCATTTTATTCGTGTTTTATCGATAATCAATCTCAACTGAAAAATATGACTCTTCCTGACATCTATTGGCGAATAATAATACTACTATTTTTTGTGAGCAACTAATTGCTTTAACGACACAACAGCAGATGGCGTTGTTAAGTAACACGAAGTCAATGAGTGTTTGCTTTGAGGTTAGACTAAAATCAATTGTTTATTATCCAAAAAACACAATTAAAAAATAAAAAAAATACCGAGCAAAGCTCGGCCAAGCAGGTACTATATTAATTTATTTACAATAAAAATGAACTGACTTTAAAAAACTAAAAAGGCATTTGAAGTCGGTGCCGAGTCAAAAACACAATAATAATACAAATATAAAACATCCAGTAGAATGAAGTCTAATTAATTAATCCTATTTTTTAGTTCGGTTTAAAATGGCATATTAATAGCTAACAGTATAAATTAGAACTTTCAGGTTAAAGCAAGGAAATTATGATACATTGAATTAGAATCTAATACGGCACACGAAAAAATATCATAAGTTTAAAAATTAATTTAGATTTTATTATATTTTAGAAAGGCAAGATAACAATTATATTTTACAAGATAATTTCCGTCGTTTCCTTATTTTTTTATCCTAAACTGCCTGCAAGAGATTGCTTTTCAGCAACAAGGCAGACAAAGCAATTGATTTGTATAGAGAGAAGAGTATTTGGTTTTTCACATCAAAAATTTTTCTCATTACTGTTTATTTTATGCCCAAAAATGTAATGTTCTAAAATTTTTGGTTGACATATAATAACATTTGCTTCATTTTTCTTTATTCAATAAACTTTTCTAACTTTTCAGCTGTAGGTTTAACCAATAAATTAAAAATTAGAAAAAAACCTGGACACCGACTTTCATCAACATCATCGATTTTCATCAAACATAGCAAGGAACACTAACGATTAATTTACCTTTCAAACAAGAAAAAAACCAATTTCAAAATGGGTTCATTCGATGACACAGTCTGACAGACACACACACACGCACACAAACACGTCAAACTAACACCACCCCGTTGTTTTTGTATCGGGGGATAAAAACAGAAAATTGTACTTTTTTCTACGTACTATGACATCGAAAAGAAAAATGAAAGTGTCAACCGAATTTTAACGACGATTTCATTCACTTTAGAGAAATTTAAAATTGAGTGGAAAGATATATTTTCCGCCCGTGTGTATCTTTTAAGATAAAGCTCTGGAGACTGTGAGATCACAAGTCTTTTGTATTTTACACTACATAATTTAATGCTTAATTCTAACTCGTAGTTTATTTTAAAATGCTCCACTCTCTTTTGTAGAGGATTATACAATAATCATAGTTTATACCTTTTGAATAATATAGTGGGATTATCCTTTGAGTTAAAGTTTTTGCTGGAAATGTATTTAAGAGGTTTTTTTTGTTTGTTGCAGGTAATTAAAGCTGCAAAGTGAGGAAAGAAGACAAAGAGCAACCGAGAGAGACAGACAATATTACTTGATAAAAAGAAAAGAGAAGGTAGATGTCATGACATACGAGGTGAACACGGTCACGTAGGTGACACGCAGTGACGTCAAACGATGCATAAGCACGACCGAAAGAGACGATGAGGACGACTAGTGACGTCATAAGGTGCTACCTCCCGGAACACTAGACTTCGTTTTTAGGGTTCCGTACCCATAGATAAAAAAAGATCCTATTACTAAGACGCCGCTGTCCGTCCGTCTGTGTCTGTCCGTCTGTGTCTGTCCGTCTGTGTCTGTCCGTATGTAACCAGACTGTATCTAATGAACCGTGATGGATAGTTGACATTTTCAAAGAAGATGTATTTCTGTTGCCGCTATAACAACAATTACTAAAAAACAGAATAAAATAAATCTTTAATGGGCTCCCAAAAAAACAAACGTGATTTTTTGGCATTTCTATAGATAATAGTATAGCACGCTTTCGCACGTGGCCGGTTTTAGAACATGGGTATATTACTACGAGGACCTACATCGAAAAGTAACATAACATATCATCACGCCTTTCCCCCGAGGGGGCTGGCAGAGGTGTATTACAACACCCACACTTCGCCGGACAATATTCAGTCCCAAATGTGACAGGGGGCGAGCCTGTCGCCATGCACCGGGCTCCAGTCATGTAGCTGATGAAATACAATACGCACATATGTTCACACAATGAACGAATTGGTGCGTGCCGTCGGCTGGATTTGAAGCCGATCCCTTTGGCTTGAGAGGCAGGCCTTCTTCAACTAGGCCATCATCGCGTCACAGAAAAGTAGCACTTATAAATTAGTAAGTAGTTCGCATCGAACGGAGACCTCGCATATCTCCACATCCTTCCGTGAAAAATTATCTATCAGATGGTGAAAACCGCATCAAAATAAGTCTCGTGGTTTAGGAGGAGGTAGCGGATATACAGACAGAAAGACGCGGAAAGCGACTTTGTTTTTATCTGTCTGCGCAAAAAGGAGGATTATGTTTTTCGGGTATATGTATGTATGTTCATATGTATGTATGTATTTTATTTTATTTATTTAAACAAAATCCATAGCTCACAATAATGACATGAAATAAGCTTACAGATAAACTTACAGTATGTTTGTTTGTATGTATGTATAAATGTATGTATGAGGTTCTTTGGCACGCCCTACAGCCTAAGCAGTTTAATGTATTTCGACATGTGAGGTGTCATTTTAATCGTCTTGTTAGTGGGAGTCACATAGGATACAACATTTTGCTGCCGGCTTTTTTCTTTTAAAAAGTGACTTGCATACTATGTATGGAAGAGAAGAGACGATAGAAATTGCTGACCTGATTGCTAAAAAAATATTTTTGAACTTTGAGTGTTCCATTTATTAGCTTAAGTCATGTACGATAAATTTAGACAAGAAATACAGTGACAAAGATAATATCGTGCGCGCCAAAATTGGCCCCCAGATGGGTCCGAGATAGGCCTCCGGTCCCGTTACGTGAGGGAAAAAGGAGTTGAGAATTTGAGAATTTTACGTTCCGTAATTTACGCGCCCCCTGCGATCCCCTATGACTCCCTATGACCCCCCTACGATCCCCTAGCGTGGAGATAACAATCAAGATGGCTGGACGAAATTGCAAAAGCTGTGAATGTGTATTAAAAACCTGTTTTTTTTTAATATTAAACTATCTCCTTTGCCCACGGATTTTCACGCATATCATAGCCTTCAGTGATAGTATAGTTTTTTAGCAGCGAATTTTTTTAACCAGACCAATCAGTTCTGAAGATTACTCCTTACATATAACCTTCCAACACCGGCTTATAATAATACTGAAGACAACATAAATCTACATTTAAAACACAAATAAAGTATTATAGTCTAGCTTTGGTCCAATCGGCAATCGTTAATAAATAATAAAAATAACGGTTCAGACAAAGACATAAGGTAATATCTATGTCCTTTTTTTAAACCCTTGATAGCGTGTATGCAAAATTTCACGATAATCGCTTTAGTAAATTGGGCGTGAAAGCAAAAGAAACGAACAAAAAATCTCACAATCTTATCTATAAAAAATTCAAATTACTAGCGAGCGAGGCGATGGTAGCCTAGCCGGAGAAGGCCCGTCTCTGACGCCAGAGAGAGCGGGTTCGGACCCAGCCGAAGGCACGCACTAATTTGATTGTTGTGTGAATATAAATTATGTGCGTATTGTACGTCATCTGCTACATGACTGGAGCCCGGTGTATGGCGACAGGCTCGCCCCCTGTCACATTAGGGACTGAATATCGTCTGGCGAAGTATGGGCGTTGAATACGTTGAATACCTCTGCCAGCCCTCTCGGGGGAAAGGCGTGACGATATGTTATGTTATGTCAAATTACTAGCTTCGCCCCGCGGCATTCGGTTAAAAAGATTCTATTTGTTTATCCCAGTTATTAGCTATCTCCGATTTAAATGTAATATAAATCTGTCCATCTCTTTAAGCATAAACAAGTAGCAAGCAAACACAAACACTCACACAAACTTTCTCATTTATAATTAACAAGAAATAAGATTGCAAATTCACAAAATACCAATCTTAACAAGCTCGTTCTAATGATACGAATTCTCCAATAAACCTGATGTTATTATGACAGAAATTTAATATGAAAGTACTGAAGAGCAATAACATTATTTTAAAAGTAATTTTGGCTGTGGTTTTTATTGGGTGGTTAATTTAAATTTTGATTAATAAAAAGTTATATTAAAGATTTCTGCAAGGTGACTTGAGTTTAAATTCAAATTTGAAAAATAATATTAACTGCCTTTTACGTAGATAAGTATCATAAAAATTTAGTATCTATCGGTTAGCTCATAAATTTACACTTTTTTTTTTAAATGTAGAATAGGTCGGCGTTTGGCCACCAACTCGCCTGATGTTAAGCGACGTTGTGGTCTAAGATGGAGCACGACGACCTATAAGGTATTTATTCACTCTAGCCTTGAAGTTTTGTAAAGTGAAGAAGGACAAAGACGGCAGTTCAGTGAGGCGCTACAAGTGCGCTACTACTCAGACCCGTCTTCGGAACGGTTACACCGGACTACATCCCGAAACACGATTGATGGACACAAATGATTACTGTAAAAATATATTACTGGGGTCTTTGACTATAGCTAGTGACTCTGTGTGCTGTAGACCTAATAACTATACAGACTTTTTTGTCAAGTCAGTTTTGGGAAAAAATCAAAATGGTGAAGATATAACTTTTTTTCAAAAAAATCGGTAAACAAATGCGACTTACAGAGACCTCTTTCTTCCATACAGAATTCGGACATACGAAAGCATAACTTTCAAAGCTGAAGCATAGACGCTTCGCTCGCTAATCCTCGCTCTATCTCACTCTGTCGATGAAGAAGTGACTTTAAACGTCATGCAACCTATGCAATTTAAACCTATTCTGAATTGATTGCACAAAAATCAATTATGATTCAATGAAGATAAGGTACTTACTCAATTTATTTCATTAATGTTTAATGTGTGGTTAATATTGAGTTAGTGCAATTAATAATATGATGCGATTGACGTTTGGTTTTAAGTGAACGATTTTTAATTATATTTTTCAGAGAATATTTGCATTATACAATTATAAGAAACTAGCTGTGTTACCCGTTTAGAAAGTAGCCTATAAGTATAATTTTAGTAGTAATTCAGAATATAGTCTATCCCTGAGCCAAATTTCATCCAGATCCGATCAGCCGTCCTGGCGCGATTGAGGAAAAAACACCCACCTACACTTACATTTTAATAAGAGTGTGATTTGATTAACTACACCAATATTATAAAGAGTTAAAGTTTGTATGTAGAGGGTAAACGTCAGAATTACTTTAAATACAGACCGTATTTAAAAAATAGAATCCTACACAATCACTGGACATTACTGGAACTGAACTCCGCCGTTCAAAGCGATCTCTTCTTCTTGTCCACTACGTTCTTGACTCACTACGGTGGTCGTCATGCAGTATTGTTTTTGGCAGGGGCAGATGTGCAGCGCCCACACCAGATTTAAACAGATCCATCCATCGCATAGGTGACTCCCGCGCGAGCTGATGCCTTCAACCTTGCCCTGGAAGCCTACCATGACATCTTATTGCCATGATGGTCATGTTTTGTTGTCGACGCTGCGCAACCGCGAATCGTATCACTGCGCAATAAAGTTCATGGTCCCGCAGAGTCGAAACCAAAACGTAACCATCATGACAAAAATATGTCGTAGTCTGGACGACAAGACGCTCTATGGACTGGCTGTCTCGCCTAGAAACGTGTCGAGGCGATCTACTAGTACAACAAAAATAGAACAAAATATATTTCCGTTTCCACCTCTGAATGCATGCATGCATTGTTTAATTTAAGGCTCAAAGAATAATTCCGAGCAGAAGGTGAACTTACAAAGTGAAGTTGCAAATGCGTTCTCCCGAGTGCCTGTACATAATGCAGGACGCCATATTGGAAAAAAAAGATAACCACTTTGGTAAGCGAAGTGAGCAGGCTAAGCGGTGGGGGCTAGGAGACGTGGGGTGGTTTAGTTACTAATGAATAATTTAAAACAGTCATGAACTGTAGGAATATGGCATCTTTGAACAGTATAAATGTCATGGACAGTAAAAACTATGCTCGAAAAACTCGTCAAAGGATAATATTATAAAGTTAAATTTAAGAAAATAAAGCGGATTATTCTAAAGGTATGACAATGTAGCATAAACATTATTGTTACTTTTAATAATTTAAAATAAGGAATTATCATGAAGTAAACTAAACACTCAAGCGATTAAACTGCTTTTCGTACTGTGATTGTGTCGACATACTCTGATCAAATGGCCAATCAATTTGGCTTAATTTTGCAAGTAATTTTGATACTGCTTGTTTGGTAATATTACAAAAGTCAAAAGTCAAAGTCAAAATGTTTTTATTCAATTTAGGTATCAAAGATACACCTATGAACGTCAAAGTTATACACTTATGAACGTCAAAGTCAAACCATATTTTTATATCAAAATATGGTTACTTACGATAATCACTTACCTACTCACCTAAAAAAAATATGATTCGTAACCAAATTGTCCCGTTATCTCCCAGACTATAGGCTCAACGGCTTTTAGTGCACTGTGACACAGTTTCAGTAAAACGGGTTTTGAAATATTGAGTGGAAGCTTTCATGTTATTGTTTCTTATTTTTTCGCGCGGTTTTAAAATGTGGAAACAGACTGTTAGTTTGATATTTTAGCTTTAAAACTTTTTTTTAACTTTTTTCGGTGAAAATGTTCTGTCACTTGATTTAAAGCAAAACCTATTGTTAGAAGCCTACTCAAAGGTATCTGAAATCACATCACACTAATATTGTGAATGCGAAAATTTGGATAGATGGATTGATGTGTGGATCTTTGTTACTCAATCACGCCAGAACGGCTGAACGGATCGGGATGAAATTTGGCTCAGATATAGATTGTAGTCTAGATTTGCGTACGACATACGACACTTTTTTGACCGCGGGTATCACTGCGGGGTACAGCTAGAAATAAAATAAAATGCAAGTCGTCTTAATATTCCAACAAGGACTTTAGCAAAAAATACTTTCAATCCATCGTCTCTAATTTTAAAATCAACCACAATAAACAATCAAAACAAATACTTAATAATAATTAAATTAAACCCCCGCCACGTACATAAACCGTTAACGTAAAATAACCGTTAAAACATGTAATTAACGTCACGCCCCGAGAATAACTCGCGCGGATTAATTAAATGAATTTTGTCACGTCGCGTCTAATGTACGGCCACTTAAAGGGCGTAGTGCAGCGAATGCAGTGGGGGACGTCGATTTGTTAACGTTTTCGCATATAGTTTAAGCATAATAATTCGATAAAGCGTTAATAGCATATTACTTGCATAATAACGCTATTTCGTAACACTAATAGCAAATAGTTTAATACAAATTTAAGCAGCGTTAATTAATTGAGTAGTAGCTTTAGCATAATATTATGCTAAAAATATCAATAACTTTCTTTAAAATGAAATAAATAAAGGGATTTGAAATTACAAACGCAGTTTAAAGTATATTTATTGCTTTATGGCTCGCTGGGACGTTAGGCAAACAATTACAAGATACTTTCTTTATCTCATGCCATATAGTAATAAAATCTGAGTTAATAGGCTATTTATAGAGCGAAAGACTTAAAAGTGTACTGACAGTACTTTAAACTAACCTATTTTTTAGTTTTTGTAAAGGCTTATTTATAAACATTTGCTCAAAAAAGACTAATATTTTTTCATAAAATAAAGATCATTGTCTGTAATAATGAAGTTACAGCTGTCTTACAAATCACAAACAGAAATGTCATTCAAACGTCATTATTATTATTCCACAAAATACTTACCGATCCAAACAATACCTACCCATTTGATTTAAATCTTAAACTTCTGAAAGTCCTCGAGTTCAATCTTGAGGTCCTCAGTCAAAGTCCTTGGTTGAGTTGAGAGTTGAGAGTTGTTCCACTCGTTCCACTGTGGCGCCTCTCGGCATAATGTGAGGGTACTCAGAGGCCTCTTAGAATTAGGGTCTCTATTGGTGACGTCACTGACAGCCCACTTGTAAAAAGGCTTTTGGAATGTACTTGCTTGTACTTGTCAGGGTGTTGGGTTGTCGTTTGAATTTATTTGATTTGAATATATTTCGTGTGTAGGTTAAGGGTATTTTGTGTGTTACAGTCGGTGTGTCATGGTTGCTACGTCTTTATTCTGTCACGATATAAAGTTTAGTGTTGCATAAAAGGTTTTGAGGTTTGAAAATGAAGATCAAAAACATATCCATTGTCATTTTGTTTCCTTTGATACTTTGTGTCTGTGAGTACTATGATCCAAAAAAACAAGGTGAAGCATTCCGGGAGCAAACACATAAAGACGTCATCGTCATCCGTCTCTTTCGAACTTTTTGTAAATGACATAATTCGGTCCTGCTTAAGCATCGATTGACGTCACTACGTGTTGCCCACGTAACCGGAATGTTATACCTGGTGGAGTAAATTGTCATATCATGGTGTCTTTGACATTTTGAAACCCATTTAAGTACTTTTTAAATTTATATTTTTAAATTTTATTACTTTTTTTAAATTAGACTATGGTAGGTAGGAGCAATAAAAATGTAAAAATGTTTTTTTTTGGTAGTTTACATGAAACCACTGAAAAGAAAATTAGCGACATATAATAAACTCCTAAAAGTAGTAGTTACTAAAAATATGATTAAAATAAATATCTAATCCCGTGTACAGTTTATTAAAAATCATTATTTTTTGCAAAAACCTTCAGGTAAGCACCCTGTATACGAAACCTCACGTCAATCAAGTGATTTGGGTAGGAAACCGCTTATTTCTCACGACTCAAAGGTGGCGTACATTAGGTGCCTTTGAGAGGCTGTCGCGTGTTAGGCAACCTTTTGTGCCGGTGACGGTTCGCTTCTGATGTTTTTATTCTTTGACACTTTTTTTCCGACAAATTATGTGCGAGTCATTTCATTTCGGGTTTTAGAAGTGAAAATAGTAATGTAATTTTTTTAACTCGATAGTTTTTTTTATTTTGGTTTTTTAACAAAAAAAAGGCTTTAAGGAAGTTTATCTGATACCCGCAACTTCGTTTGCGTTTATTCAGGAATTAGTATCCATAAATCCTCCTCGTGAAATACTATAACCAATTAACAAATTATGAATAATAAATAATCAGTCCAAATACCAAAGAGATCAGGTTCAACATTAAAAAAAAATACTGGCTGGTTTTGAGCGGAATTTCAAATGTTGTCGTCTTTTGTTATTTAAGTATCAACTACGTACTGTTTTCTGACGTATTTGGTAAGCGGCGCGTTATTTTTTATTAATTTACAGAATTTCATGGTAAAAAGATTTATTTCTTTCGCCTTTAAAAGATTTATCGCCGTTCTTTTATATAATAATTGTACCAGGCGCACCAGTAAAAGACACCCTCTTATGGTGGAAATTCCGCTAAAACGCATCAAGCGTTTCAAGTCCACTTTTCTTGTAAGAACTGCTGAGGTGTGGAACTCGTTGCCTGTGTCTGTCTTTCCACCTAAATACAATCCGGGGGTGTTTAAGAGTAAAGTGAATAGGTATCTCCTAGGCAAGCGTGTTACACCTTCGATCACGTCGACGCTTCCCATCAGGCGAGTCAGTGGTCAAACGCATGCCTAGTCTGTTGTAAAAAAAAAAAAAAATATTCAGAAAAATGTATCCAAAAACCTTCCTTGTGACATACTGCAACTATTTATCAAATTTCATCAAGATACGTTCAGCCGTTTAGCCGTGAAAAGCCTACGAACAGACAGACAGAGTTACTTCAGATTTTCTAATTTGTAAGGATGGTACTTTATAAGGTTTTAGCAAGTCTTATTTTCAACACAGATCATCATAACAAGATAACATAACGCAATGCAAGATAACGCACGCCAGTTTTTTTATTTATTTAAAAACATGTATAAATGTTCATAAGTGAGTGTATGGTAAATTGCAACATTGAACCCTCTCGTTGGGAATCTAAAGCTGAGAATCGCACTGAGTATAAATGACTTGTGTAGAGCCACGGCTACGCTTTTGAAGAAGAGAGAAATGGCAAGATGGACCGGAAACGTGATGAGCTCAAGAACAGGTCTCTTTCAAATACACATATCTTACATTACCTCAACGGCAATATTACTTGCTGTGACTGTTCTCAGACTTTCACTGCAAATATTGGCTAAATGAGCCATGTGAGAGCACACCGCCAGGGCTCACGAAATATTTTTACATAAGTATTACCTGACAGAAGCAATAGTCGACGTGACCTAGGCCAGGCTAAATAGGCTAGAAAGACATCATCGTCAACATCATCATCATCATATCGTCACGCCTTTCCCCTGAAAGGGCTGGCAGAGGTTGATTACAACACCCACACTTCACCGGACGATATTCAATCCCAAATGTGCCAGGGGCGAGCCTGTCGCCATACACCGGGCTCCAGTCATATAGCAGATGACATACAATACGCATATGTTCAGACAATGAGCAAATTGGTGCGTGCCTTCAGCTGGGATCGAACCCGCTCCCTCTGGCATGAGAGACGGGCCTCCTTCACCTAGGCAATCATCATCATGGTAAATTAATGATAAAAAACAAAGAACGAAAAAAGTCAACTTAACTTCCGTAAGTGTATTAAACCAATTAACACACTGAACACGGTGCCGAAATATCAAACAGTTGGTAACCCCGACTGTGCAATACAGGGTGTGCATTGTGCATAACCCTGACTATACCAATATACAGCATGTGCATACAAACAAAACCAATCTTGTCATGATTGCGAGCGGTATCTTGCGACCAGTGTGAGCCCATCACTAACTTAGACCACGTCGTAACGACTACGTGCCACTTCAGCACTAACTAATACATAAGCACGCAGCTGTGTATGAGTAGAGATGGCTTTGAACTGTATTGGCCGGATAAGAGCCAACTATATAATTAAAACCAAAGTTGATTAAGACTGCCTCGGTGGCTCAGATGGTAGTGGACCTACCTTCTGAGCTCGGGGGCGTAGGTTCGATTCCCACCTAGGGCAAACATTCATTTTCTTTTTTATGTTTCAGTTCTATGTCTGGATGTTAATTATCTCAATAAACATGTATTTAAAAATATATATGTATGTATGTATATCAGTCTGTGGCCGCTATAGTACAAGCTTTGCTTAGTTTGGTGTCTGACAACCGTGTGTGCAAATGTCCTGAATATTTTAATAATAATACTTGTAGTTCGCTTCGATCTCAGACCTCATCACTCTCTATATATCTCTACAACCTTTCGACAAATTTAGCTCAATTATTTTTTTGCTAATTTATTAAAATAAATTAAGCATGCACTTTTATCATTGATGTTTTTTTAATGAAAATCAAATCATCTTTTATTTTATATTAAATTCCGTCCAGACATTCAATTCAATTTCTGTCCGAAATAAACGTATTTGAATTTGAATCAACGGTACTCGAATTAACGTTGGACAATATAAATTATTATACTTTTACAAATACTGAGTAGACTCGGATTTATTCTTTTTTCTCAGTGAATGAAGTAACCTATCCGTCTTAAAAATACATCCAAAAATACCCATCACTGACAGCATAAATCGCCTTCCCATCGATCTTTAGCTAACTGCACTGCACTCTGACATACATATTTATATAGTTAGGATCGTTTCCGGCTAACTCGAAATAATTATCCTATCCGGCCAAAAATTCCCATCACTAAAATAGCATACATCGTCCTGCCATGCATCGTAAGTTAGCTGCACTATGTGGCTTTATTAAATTTCACAAGCTCGTACTAAAGCTTAGTGCAGATGGTATTGGTCTCGCGAGAATTTTCGGGGAAGTTTAAGATAATTCTCTTGTTAACAAGTTCAAAATATGAGAAATTTCATGATGTTGTTTGGCTAATTTTTGTTATATGTTTTTGGAGGGTAAAAATGTAATTTGAAATGTTATTTTTTCGTGTTTTTAGTAATTAGTAATTATTATTTTTTACTGAAATTTAAATAAAAAAAAAATAAAAAAAAAATATTCGGGACACTTGAACACACGGTCGTCTGACCCCAAACTAAGCAAAGCTTGTACTATGGCGGCCAGAGACTGATATATATACTTATATACTTTTAAATACATACTTAAATAGATATTAACACCCAGACATTTAGTAATGTATAGTATTTTGTTCATTTAGTAATGTGTGGATATATTTACTGAAGGATTTCCCTTTCAAGTGAAGTTTTTGATTTTTAAAAGATAAATTTAATATTTTAAGATTACTTATTTGAAAATTGTTTGGTGTGATGTTTTTTTTTCTCATATATTATAATGGCAACGTATTAGTTCATTATTGGTAGTGAATAACGTCTCAATCACCCTCGGCATACGGTAGGTCGGTGCCCCTGCAGTGAGACGTAAAAGATTGTAATGATGATGATAAATCCGTAATTGTTTTATTTTTATCAAAATTTTATAAAAGCCATTCAATAGAACGTGTGTTCACTAAAGACACATTTATATCCGTTTTGTTTGTGTTGAGAAGTAAAATAAACTATATCTTATTAATAATAAGATTGGTATACGTAAATTATTCGTAAATTCTCGAGTGGTGACTACGAACCGGAAGTGCAGCGTGGGAAGTTTGCAGGCGAACCAAAGTACCCGACATAGCCCGAAGAATTGCCAAACTGAAGTGCTAGTGGGCAGGGTACATCGCTCCGACGGCCGATGGGTCAAAAATATTCTCGAGTAGCGACTATGAACCGGAAGATGCAGCAAGGGTCGCGGGAAGCCGCTGGATGCGGGCAGCGCAAGACTAGTCGTTGTGAAAATAATTGGGCCTCCTCCAATTTTTCCCCCCAATCTTTGTAAACTTTAGTAGACAGTAGACGTCTTCCAAGTGAAATGATGATGATAATGAAATTATTCTAAGAGTAGTATTAAATTTCTCCACTCACTATGTATGCACCCACCTAACATTTACCCAGTCGATGTTCTAATATACCAACTTTGTTCCTCAAAACATGTACTCAGCAAGGGATTCATGTTTTGTAACATCGTTCAACTCCAAGACATCCCTATAACAAGGGATGAAGTTAGCTAAATAAAATGCGACGTAGAGTTAACTTTTAACAAGACCTTAAGGACTAGTGAGGGGACAGTTCCTTTGATGTCAACGTATGAAGTTTTAAGTATCCTAACTGATAGAAATAGTTTTTTTTTTCCGACGATTCGGAGGAGGTTTACAAATCTATGCGTTATTTTTTCTTTTTTATTAAATAAAACTGTTATGTAGGTATCTAAGGAATTTATTAATATGATCCTAATTGCCTGAAATAAAGTTTTTTATTTTTCATTAATATTATTTAAATAGTTTAATCGACATGAAAGTTATTCTGAATAATTTGTAAAATTGTTTTAGATGCATTGATAGAGGCAAATATACTAAAAATACATTCTAACATTTTGTATCTAATGTAATGTAATAGAGTTGCGTGCGAACAAGACAGCTGCCGTGCCTTACCACCTCAGAAGGTGAATTCGTTGGGAGTCTTCTTAGCTTGTCGGGAGATTTTTTACCCGACTGTGCAAAAAGAAGGGTTATGTTTCGAGGGTATGTATGTGATTAAGTATGTATGTATGTGGGTATGTATGTATGTATGTATGTATGTACGAGGTTTTTTTGGCACGCGCTACAGCCTAAACAGCTTGATGTATTTCGACATGTGAGGTGTTATTTGAATCGTCTTGATAGTGGAAGTGACATAGGGTACATTTTGCTGCCGGGTTTTTGTTTTTCTGTTAATAATGTTTATTAGTTAATTAATTATTCATCTTGTATTTGACTTGCATAAATTACATGAAACCGTGACTATCGTTAATTTAATTTTGAATTTTAAATTCTGACTATGAGGGCATATTTTTGTTTCTCCACGTACGAGAGAAATCACACAAACAACACGATCTCTAAGAAATAACCATATTCCCATCGCAGCGAGTTATACCCGTATCACATGGCACTATGGTGAGGCAATCATAGTGAAAAATCACCGCCTCCAGGGCCCCGAGTGGCGATTTGTCCGATTTTTTGTCGTATTCTTGTCGCCATAATGTAAGGCTAGAGTTAGGGCGGAAAACAGTGACTTAGTTTCATAGAAATGCATGTAAAGCTGTTTTTTTCATACAGTTTCAGTGTAATTTTATGGCAAAGAAGATAAATACATTTAATAGATAATTTTCCTTCTTAATGATTATTTTGTTAAGCCGCGAGACGCTCTGAAATTTCCATACAAACGCGCTCCTCAAATTTCTTGAAAACCATTTGTCAGATTATGATGAAATTTAGCATGTACAATTAAATTAACAGAAGGCCTGCCTCTCAAGCCAGAGGGAGCGGGTTCGAACCCAGCCGACGACACGCACCAATTTGCTCATTGTGTGAACATATGTGCGTATTGCATGTCACCTGCTACATGACTGGAGCCCGGTGTATGGCGACAGGCTCGCCCCCTGTCACATTTGGGACTGAATATCGCCCGGCGAAGTGTGGGTGCTGTATTACACTTCTGCCAGCCCTCCTCGGGGGAAAGGCGTTGACGATATGTAGGTATATGTGTGATAAGTATTTCTCTATGGTTCTATATTGTCAACTGTCTCCAAGTATGGCGCCATTCTTCAGCCCGTGAGAGGTACTATAAATTACACAGAGCGTTCGGTAATGCCCCGCGGTTAGACCTCAGGTTTGGAGCGAGGTTTCGAGGACTCTTTAACGGTTATTGTGGTAATTGAGATTTTTTTGGGAGGCCGCCGAGTTTGAAAATGGAAGTGTTTAAGAAGAAAAACAAAATGTTTTGATGCTAATGGTATATAAAGACATATTCGTATGAACACTTTGCGATTAGAAATCGGCGGCGGGTGATAACATAGAAAGATACCTACAAACACACATAATATATCGTCAAGCCTTTTCCAGAAGAGGCTGGCAGAGGTGTAATACAACACCCACTCTTCGCTAGTGATATTCAAACTTACATACCCACGTAAATATGCCTGCGTATTATTATTTAGGCTAGATTATTTGGGCACCAATTTGTTCATTGTATAAACATTAATGAGATGCGTATTTATTGTAATCTGCTACGAAACTGGAGCCCGGTGTATGGCGAAAGGCTCGCCCCAGTCACATTTAGGACTGAATATCGTCCGGCGAAGTGTGGATGTTGTACACTTCTAGATACTTCGGAGGAAAGGCGTACGATATTTGGGCAGTCCAAGCAAATATAGCATTGTTAATCGATGAGTATTTTAAAATTACACGTTCAAAGCGTAATGTGAAATAACTAGTGCACTGTTCAAGAGCGGGGGCCACAGTCAATTTTTAGATGGGTGACCGCGCTAGCATTCCGCTGCATAGCAACCGCCGCCGTGGTTCGGAAGACACGTTATATAATTTTGGGCCTGATTGTTTGTTTTTTCAATAAAAATAGCCCCAAAAAATTTAACTTTAGGGCTACTGACTTGGTTATTTGGTCAAGCGAAGCGGGGTCGCAGAATTTACTGTGGGACATGATAAAAAAAAACATGGTTTAGCATTCCGGAAGGCAACACGTGATGAAGTCACTCGTCATCCGTCTCTTTCGAACTTATTGTAAATGACACATTCCGTCTTGCCTTTGCATCGATTGACGTCACTACGTGTTGCACACGTGACCATTTTTGACCCGGAATGCTACACCTGGCGGATTGCATTATTATATCATGCTATGGAACATCTCGGCATTTGTTTGTTTGATCGAAACTTGAATATCGTTGATCCAATCTCCATGAAATTTTGCAGGCAAGTAGCTCATGCAAATACAATTTTTAAGTTCGATAAAGAGCGTAATCGGACGAAAAATTATGGACATAATTATGCGAGGTGTCCGTTCGAGTCAAACTATTAGTTAGCAGTTAACGTAAAAACACATCGTCACGCCTTTCCCCCTAGGGGGCTGGCAGAGATGTAATACAACACCCACACTTCGCCGGACGATATTCAGTAACATATGTGACAGGGGGCCAGCCTGTCGCCATACACCGGGCTTCAGTCATATAGCAGATGACATACAATACGCACATATGTTATCAGTTACTACTCGTATTAAGATAATACTATTTTTTAACGTCAACAATTCAACCGATAAATACCTCATTTGCACTGAGAAGTCCAGAGTCCATATTTTCCATTCCATAGTCCATAACAGTCCATTAGTCATGGCTTTCTTTACCCCGGTCCGGACTCGGCCACATTTCACCAGTAATGCTTGTCACCCTACGATTGTTACAATATATGATCAGTCAGTACAAAAACTGGGATCATGAAACACAATGTAACACATTTTATATTTAACCCCCGACGCAAAAATGACGGGATGTTATAAGTTTGACGTGTCTGTGTGTGTGTCTATCTGTGGTATTGTAGCTCTTGAACGGATCAACCGATTTTGATTTAATTTTGTTCGTTTGAAAGGTGAATTAGTCGAGAGTGTGTTTAGTTATGTTTGATGAAAATCGGTGGCGGTTTTTTTTTTAATTTTTAATTTTATACTTATTAGAAAAACATTTGCCGTAAAAATATTACTAGCGAGCCTTAAAATAGGCGTAAAAGCCTGTGTCTTCGGGCTCTGAGATGCTGATGTACCTACTAAAATAATAATAAATAAATATTTTCGGGACATTTTTCACACACTGTCGTCTGACCCCTAAGCAAAGTTTGTTCTATGGCTGCCAGTGACTGATCCATATTATATTATATTGAAAAGTATAATAATATTGTTATTAACATCCATCCATCCATCAGCCAAAGGACGCCCACTGCTGGACACAGACCTCCCCCATAGATCTCCAATAAGACCGGTTGGTAGCGGCCTGCAACAGCGCGATCCTGCGGTCTTCACAAGGTCATCTGTCCACCTTGTGGGTGGACGTCCTACGCTGCGCTTGCCGGAACGTGCTTGTTGTTATTAACATGAGTAGTGTTAAATCTTGGAGTAAAATTAAAATGAAGTACCTTGCATAGTAGGGATGATAGTCTTGTGCTGTCCCGCTCAGTCGTATGGTGCGAGTAGATTGGCGAGAGCAGGACGTCAGACGATGACAGTCTCACCACGCTAACACCATAAAAAATTCTAGGTCCGATACTCGATTCAACTATAACTAGTGGCTATATGAGCCTGCTGGCCTCGCAGCTGGCGTCTGTCCTCCTCTCCAGGTCTCTCCAGGTCCAGTGTCATTCTTCAACTGACTCTCCTGAAATTTTGTGAGCTAGTTTGATAATTATACAGAACTAGCAGATCCTACAGGAACCGTTACATTTTTCGGGATAAAATGTACCCTATTACCTTTTCTGTAACTCAGGCAACGTGTATGCAATCTTATGACAATCAGCAGAGTAGTTAGGGCGTGAAAGCATTATAAACAAACAAACAAACTCACTTTCATATCCTACTAATATTATAAACGCGAAAGTTTGTAAGAATGGATGGATGTATGGATGGATGGATGGATGTTTGTTACTCTTTCACGCCAGAACGGCTTAATAAATCTGGATGAAATTTGGCACAGAGATAGATTATAGTCTAGAATAGCACATAGGATACTTTTTAACTGCGGGTAAAACCGTGGGGCGCAGCTTGTTTATAATATTAGTTAAGATTTAATTACAAAATCAAACCTACTCACAAAATTTCACGGGATTCGGTTAAGAAATGCGACCTGTAGAGGTAGACAGATCTAGACAGAGATCCGGACAGAATTCGGACATACGAAAGCATTTTTGTTCATGAAGCTGAAGCAGAGACGCTTCGCTTGCCGATGCTCGCTCGGTCAATTATATTCCGCCTTCACATTTTTACCTTTACATGACAATACAATACAAAAACTCTTTATTGACACTAAATACAAATAAATCTAAACTAAACACTCAAAAATAAAGGCGCAATGGGCGGTCTTATCGCTTAAGAGCGATCTCTTCCAGACAACCTTTGGATGGAATAAAAACATTTTACCACATTTTACCACAACTTCACCTCTTCTCTACAGAGTACAAAACAAAGGTGTTTATTGCGTCTGTCTGTCTCTCCGTCTGTTTATCCGCTAATTCCTCCTAAACCACGGAACGAATTTTGATGCGGTCAGATATTTTTTCATGGAAGCCTATAAGCCATAGATAACGTGCAAAGCCGGAGCAGGTCCCTAGTTCACTAAAGTTGATAGGTAATCAAAGCTGTCAAATTAAATAAAAAAGTAAGAAAATTAATGTAGGTAAATAATATGTTGCACCTTTTTAGCAAATACGAGTAGGTACATACATTTTCTAGACAATGGTACAAAATAATAAATAGTATCCTTAACTACCCTCAAGCTAGCAAATAAGCGAGAACACTCAAGTTGAGCTACTGCATTTAACTATAGCAGTAATAGTCTATTTTCTCAGCGATTTATCAGACTTGCTTCAGCACTGTGCAGCAGAATAAAAATAGCAGATGGACAACTCACTATTGTAATTCATTGTCCTTATAATCGTAGAAATAATCATAATCCTACCCCCTACGCGAAAGAGGCGTGATTGTGTGTCTGTGTATGTATAATCCGAGAATATAATCTTCATGGATTTTAGAGACTTCTCTGTGGCTTTACTTTCTAAACATCAAGATCGAAACGTGATTTCACTTTCGCTGTGCTAAGCAACCTAAGCGCTAGAGTGCAGAATGCTCTGCGTGCCAATCACACGTGTTCCCTGATAGTTATAATCTGTCAAGTCTCGAGTGGATCGGTTTCTTCTAGGCAAGCGTGCTCCATCGTAGCTCGCATCATTGCTCAACTTCATCTTAAGCAGACAAACACAAGTTTAGCTGTTTTTTTAAACAGTCCCGTGCTTGTCTCAATAATTTCAACGAAAATTTTGACTAGTGTAAAACTCCTCTGGAAATATGTCCATCTTAGCTTTCATAATCCATGTCAGAGTGTTGTGTTTGCACCCGGATGTCCTGTAGTACAAATGAAATACATTTGTTTCGGTAGCAAGGGGCAGATAAGCTGAAAGGGGAGGGCTTAGTAGTTTCGTGCAGCTTAATCAACTTCCGGCCACTTCGGCTATTGATTTTCATAGCTGGTCAGTTAAAAATATTTACCAACAGTTGTAAAATTTTGACGTTTCATAAATTTATTCATTCATTAATAATTATTCAAGGCTAGAGTGAATAAGTACCTTCTAGGTCGTCGTGCTCCATCTTAGATCGCAACGTCGCTTTATATCAGGCGAGTTGGTGTCAAACGTCGACTTATAATAAACAATATTATATATATAATATTGTATAAATTATATAATATTATATAATATATTTATAATAACTTATAACAAATATACATAAAAAATTAAAAACGGATTTTTTTTTTATGAGGACGTTTTCAGTTCTTCGGATTGATTTTTGTCACTAAGATTAGGCATCGATCGGGTAAGGTGTATTTTGAGCGTTTCATTTTTCTGTTAGACCCCTTAGGCTCTTATAAATAAACATTTTATAGTCTCGAAATAATTATATAGTGTTTTGTTTTCGAGTTAAAAATGTAGAAGAAAGAAAAAGACAAAACACCATGTATAATTAATCCGAGGCTATAAGTGCAATGTTTATTTCATTGTATTCTGTGGTTTATTTACGTATTGCGTATTATATGTACATACTGGGGTAGATATTAAAAAAACGCGTAATAGTACAGATACTGTTGGTCATGAAAAAATAAATACTCTCATAAATATCTGACAGTGGCTAAATGCTAAACCTGCGAAAGCCAAAAATTACCAAAAAGTCTGTCAGACCGACGTACAGTGACAGTGACCGAACACTGCATCCTGTCAGCCAAAAACCTTCCCTAAAATAAGCACATGTTCGATAAATCATCAGTGTTAGGAGGAAGGAGATGACAGAAAGAAATGATAGCGGCCATCAAGGGGGCATATAAATATCTAGCTATATGTTATACGGGATGAGTTTAATCCGCAGGCTTGTAGAGGAAAATAGGCTATGACGTATAACAACAGTTTTTAAATAATAAAAATAACAATCATTTATTTTAGGTAAAGGTTGTTATAAAATAAGAAAACGGGCCCGTTTTATAAATACCTTACAGATTGGCATAGGTAGGTACTTGATTTTTACAAAACAAATTATATGAACCATACATTTTGACATATCTTGTCTTAATATAGGCATTTACCTAATTTGAAAGATTATTTATTGAAAGAAAAATGGATAACGCCGGCTCTATCACTCTCGATGTAGGGAAGTCGGTGTCCCTGCAATGGGACGTAAAAGATTAGTAATTATGATTAATAAAATTAGTATATTAATAAATAAATATGACAAAAAATTACCTAAACTTACTATTTAATAAAATGATTACAAATTCAAGGTGTTTAATTTAGCGAAACTAGCCCATAATTAAAAAAATACGTTCATCTGTAAAATGTCAAAAATATTTTATGTAAATTTCGTTTGCGAGATTCTGAATTATTTTTAGAAAAAAAAAATTGTCAGTGTATCACTTTTAGTTTTCTATTGTAGTTTAATCATCATTATCAACATTTTCCACCCATTTCTGAGCATAGGGCTCCTCTTTTCTATATTAAAGACTAGCTGCTTGCTGCAGTTTCACCCGCTCTTCCACAGGAATCTTTAATTTTTTGGGTTTAAATGTATTCTATATCCTTTTTCGTACGCCTGACAACGTGCATGCGTAATTTCATGATGATCGGTTGAGTAAGGCGTAACAAACAAACGAACCAACTCACTTTCGCATTAATATCTAAAATATTAGTTAAGATTTTATTCTGTCCTCAAACTCACTAAGCAAACAAACGTACTTCCTTCTAAATCGACATTGTTTTGTTAGTTTTTCTTAAAATTATACTTATACCATTTTGCACCTAGCATCCCTTTTTTGACTCAACCTGTATAAAATATCTCGAAGGTTTTTGCGGTATCCCGCCGCTAATGGTTGCAGGGTGTAATAGATTTTTTTGAGCGCTTCGGGAGGTATAATGTTGTTTGTTATTCGCTCAAATGTTGAGGTTTTTACTAAAGAATTATGTTACTGTTTTAGTAAAGAGGGCATTCTGAAGTTTGATAGAGTGATAATATACCTACCAGCTTAGACTGTCTAAGCTACCAGCAGTGAAGTTAGGGTTTGTTATCGACTGATGAACTGTAACATTTATAATCGACGACGCTGTGAATTTTGTCAATGATATGAATGAAATTATCGATTTACTTAGTCGATTTTAGGCGTCAATTTATTAGTCAACTAATATATACGTTGAATACAACCTATGAGTAGTTACACAGTGTCTGTCTTTTTCAATCGAATTAAAAAATTAAAAGAAAGAATACTTTATGATTTAAAACACGGGAATTACTCACGTACGATTCAGTCGATTATTCCGACTATAGTTTCAACCGCATTCGGCGGTCTTCATCAGGGCGAGTGCGCGCGCGCGGCTGCGTCTCGCCTAGCACTCAACCATAATGTGTGAAAACCACGTCAGTTTCCATAATAGAAAGAATACTCTTCCAAGACTATACCACTTTTACAAGCATGAGTGTTTTAATATTTTTGGATCACACTTTTTCTCAAATATTATAAATTCGTAATTAAAGGTCAAATTTATTTAAAAACTAAATATTACAGTTTATAATTTTATTATTTTATATGCTATTAGATAAACTAATTTCAAGAAGCAAAGTTATTCATTTCATCTCGCTCGCACAATCACACAATATTGGTAATACGAGTGAGAGGACACGATTAACGCTGTTTCGTTTCGATGCGTTTCTTTATTGACACATCTTACCCTGTATTAACACATAGAAAGATAAAAAATATAATTGTCTCTGTCTGTCAGTTGACATCACTTTGCTGCCAGAGCGAGAAGAAATTCGCATGGACTAGTTATTGTGAACAGACTTTAGGCAACGTTTTATTATTAAAAACCGGCCAAGTGCGAGTCAGAGTCGCGCGCGAAGAGCTCCGTAACAGTATCTTTAAAAGCCTAGTGACAGACGGATAGACAGACAGACGGAGGAACAGCGGAGTCTTAATAATAGGGTCCCGTTTTACCCTTTGGATACGGAACCCTTAAAAGTAGCGGCTCCCGTGGGTCAACGAGTGAAACTGCGGGCTGCAGCTAGTTACTAATAAACATACAAAAACACTTTCGCCACGGAAAACCAAACTTTTTCACTAAGTTCTCACTCCGCCGAAACACGTCCAGAGTTTCCCAAAGTTTTTAACTGGCGGCTAATCTACTCACATAAATCTGGGCTAACGTCTTTAATAAATAGGGGACAGATGTACTTTTTTGATTAATTCGACTTGTTAGCAAGTTTCGCGGCGTAAGTGAAAAATTTAAAATTTTCTCTCGGCGATGAAAGATTGCGTTGAGATTCGTTTTTTGGTTTAATTTTTGGGTCAGGAACGTTTTTTTTTAGGATTAAGTTTTTGCTGAGAAATCAAACTAGATGGCGTTGTTGATAATGCTTATTTCTTTAACTTTTATCTAAACACCATAATCTTACAGTCAAAATACACCGTAACCATGTCGTGGGGACGTCCCCACGGTGAATACTTGTTTTTATACGTGACACACATATCGTCACGCTTTTCCCCCGATGGGGCTGGCTGAGATGTAATACAACACCCACAATTCGCCGGACGATATTCAGTCCCAAATGTGAGAGGGGGCGAGCCTGTCGCCATACACCGGGCTCCAGTCATGTAGCAGATGATGCTTGTTTTTATAAAACTGCAAAATATATTTCCTAAACCAATAACGTCAATTTTTAACAAATATTTAGTACTTTTATACACGAAAAGTGTGCACAACAACTGCACGACCTAATCCAGCCATCACCTTTCTTCTACAATTGCATCAGGGACCAATCAGAGACACCCTCTCATGGTGAAAATTTCGTCTCAGCGCACTAAGCGTTTCAAATCCACTTTTCTTATAAGAACTGCAGAGGTGTGAAAGTGCCTGCGTCTTTTTCCACCCAAACACAATCCGAGGATGTTCAAGAGTAAAGTGAATGGGTATCTCCTAGGCAAGCGTGTTAGACCTTCAATCACGTCGACGCTTCCCATCAGGCGAATCAGTGTTCAAACGCATGCCTAGTTGGCTGTAAAAAAAAGTTTTTCCTAGTTTTTCCCATGGTATAATAATATGATCTGCTAGGTGTAGCATTCCAAAACACAAATGGTCACGTGGGCAACACGCTGTGACGTCAATCGATGTTTAAGCAGGACCGAAATAAGTCATGTAAAACAAGTTCAAAAGAGACAATAACGATGACGAGTGACGTCATTACGTGTTTTTGTTGGCAGAATACTAGACCGTGTTTTTTGGATCGTAATTTTTCCAACGTAGCATTGTCAGTTGCTTCAAGTTTATGTACTGTTACACTGTATAGTGATACAGATTGCATCGTAGTTTTCCTCATTTTGGTTTTTACGTACATATTAGAGGGTGACATAGTTTTATGACCTATATCTATGTGCAAGTATTATGTATGTTTGTAGGAAAATGGTGGTCGTTTGCAGAAAATATGAAAGGGAATGTTTATAACATTTTTGGCTAATGGTTGGGTGATAGTTGTGAGTGTTTTGAGACTGTAAGTGTGTTTTGAAAGTTTGCAACACCCTGTATAATTTATTGTAAGATTTGGTAATGGATATAAGGGTGGAAACAACTAAAATTATGTAGAGCTAGGAAAAAAAACATAAATAACTTGCAAAACATAGGGTACTACAACATTTTGAAGCCAGGTTTTTTTTTTTTAATAAAGTTACTTGTTTATTTAGTACTTATCGAAAAGAAGATTAATTCGAATATAGCTAAATTTTGGAATGGGAAAATAATTTAATTTTTCAGCGAACAAAAAAAGTATTTTTAACAAAAAACTTCAGGACTTTTTTAAAAATCGCTGTACGTACAAAACCGTGCTAAATGTTATAAAATTACAGCCTACACTCCACCCTACCCGGACGCGAAGCTTATGAAGACCTAAAAAAGGTTGCCCTTATCCAAACAAGTACTCGTATCTGTTGGCTCTCCGCGCGTACACCACGTCTCTTCTACGGGTATTTCGTACGAGTATTTCGGTATCTGGCACCAGTATTATGAATGTAAAGTGTGTAATGTGTTACTGTGTGCCCTCCAATTAGGACGAGTGGACAAACAAACAGACAAATAAACAGAAATGTAAATGCGCGACGAAATTACCAGACCTTACGTATAATGAGGGAAACGTTTTTTGTTGGAGCGAATTTTTAGGAACCCCACTGGGCCTTTTGAGGGACACACTGTTGAAAAGTTTGTTTTGAAAGTTATAGTAGTTTTTGTGCAAGTTATTCTTTGCCTTTTTAAGCGACTTCAAAAAGGAGGTTCTCTTTGGGTCACAGAGGTCTTGAAATCATAAGGTCACAATAACGTGCAAATAGCTAGTTAATAGCCTTATGCTAGTGAGTAGTCTTAAAAAATATGTACTTCATGTCACAATTATTGCATATTTTGAAATCTCTGCATTTTGAAAAACACCATCTAGTTTAAATCTCTTTGAACATATAAATTATATCCGGTTGGCAATTCCTCAACAACCAAGTTAATTGTAATACACTAGCAGCGCCCTGCGGTTTCACCCTCGTTTCCCGAGATCATAAATTGAGTAGTTAGGATGTGAAGAAATAGACAAAGGAATTGACTCACTTTCATGATTAATAGTTAGGATTCACTCCCCTTACTAATAAACGTTGTAAAGCCTCGGAATAGTTACACAGTGTGGTAACGCTTCCGTCACGGAAGGCTCAAGTTTTTGTTGAGTGATTCAAGAGGCTTGCCTTGGGAGAGAGAAACGTGTGAGAAAGTAGGAAAGCAGGAACTAACCTCGGCCTTTGACCCACGCCGCTTTGATCTCGTCGACCAAGTCCAAGTCGTACACTAGTGTTGTTTGAGTATTTCACTGATTGCACTGCTATGTGAAGATTGCACTTGATTTATGAAGCACCTAGGCCCCGGGATCGGGGTTAGCTCGCGTTTTATATGAATTTGAGAAACAACACCGGAGCGCGCGGTTTACCGGCTCGCTGACACTTGATTTCTGACGCCCTCTCGCGGCGATAGTCGGAATCGAAGCGCGCGGGTGGCGCGCGATTCAAAGTTGGTCTCTTGACGTGGTTCGGCCGAGAGGACAGGAGTTTAGGAAGGAGCAAAAGGAATAAGCAAGCCTCAACATACCCCCCCATATGAAATCACTAAGGGATTTCATTAAATGATGTAGAAGAATAACAAATTCCGGGATGGAATCGTGTAAAAGTGAGTGAAGTTGCGTTTAACAGCTATATAAGGAGCGAGGAGAAGAGCGTGTTGAATGAAGCTATAAATGATAAAAGATGCTATTACAATTATGTTTGCTGATATCGTGTTCAGAACGAAAAAATAATAATAAAAGGAATAATAAATGAGAAAATGCTAAATTAAGTTGTTAAAATTATGCTTACTATCTAGAAAGAACACCGGCTGGTGCAGAAGCTAATCTTCAATCGGTAATGGACAGAGTTTTGTGACTGGTCGTCTGAGACTTCCAGTGCTCGTTCTGAGAGTAACGACTCGTACTACACCGTCGTCACCCGGGTGAAGAGCGGTAACCTGCCCGTAGCGCCACTCTAATGCAGGAAGGTTATAGTCAGCGATCATTACCACATCTCCGCATTTAAGGTTGGCTTGTCCCTGGAACCAGCGTACGCGCTGCTGCAAACCGTGCAGATAATCTCGTTGCCAAACACGCCAGAAGCTTTGCGTCAGCTTCTGAAGCATTTGCCATCTCTCCCGTGGAGGGATATAGGTGTCGTGCAGCTGGGGTTCTGGCAAGGAAACTAATGGACCACCGGTTAGAAAATGCCCAGGGGTTAGAACATCTACCTCCCCGGGATCGGTAGAGATCACGCAAAGCGGACGGGAGTTTAATACAGCTTCAATTTTTGTAAGAACTGTCGTGAGTTCTTCGTAGGTCAGCACCTGTAGCCCTACAACCCGTTTCAGGTGAGTTTTCATAGAGCGAACTCCGCTTTCAAAGATTCCACCAAAATGGCTACCAGTTGGCGGATTTAAGTGCCAAACTATTCCTCGCTTTGTTAAGTCTGTGGCAATTTCGGGTTGGTGTTGCAGTAAAAATTGCTGCGTCTCACTTAAGTACCGTCGAGCTCCCACAAAGTTGGTCCCGCAGTCTGAGATCAGCTGCCGGCACATCCCGCGGCGGGATACGAATCGATCGAGCGCCGCGATGAAGGCGGCCGTCGTCAACTCCGAAACGACGTCAAGATGAATGGCTTTTACTGCCAAGCACACCGTCACACACACATAAGCCTTGTAAGTGCGCGCATTTCGCCTACGACTTTCTTTGACAGTCAAGGGCCCGGCAAAATCTACTCCAATTTTTTCGAAACATCTGGAAGGTTGAACTCGGTGTGATGGTAGGTTACCCATCAAAGGTTGACAAGGTTTTGGATTAGCCTTAAAGCATATGATACACTTTGACAGGCGAGACCGAATCAAATTACGTATACCAATGATCCAAAATTTACGAAGTACAAGTGACTGTAACATCCGTGGCCCACAGTGTAGGTACAGCTTGTGGAAATAGTCAATAAGGAGAAGTGAAAACCGGGAACGCTTTGGTAATAATACGGGGTGCTTCGTTGTTTCCGGTAGTTGAGCGTTCTTCAATCGCCCACCTACACGGATAAGACCGATTTCGTCGATGTAAGGCTGTAGCTTTTGAATGGAACGGTGATGCTGATCAGTGCACTTGGGCGAAATCATTTCTGCATATTCGTTCTGCTCGTGTTTGATAATCTTGTTTAAAGCCGCATTTAGTTCGTCCACTGTCAGCCCCGAGAGGATGCGTTTTTGTTTGGACCTGGCATTGCTTATGAAACGCAAGCACCAGGTAAGAACTCGCTGAACTCGAGAAAATGAAGAGTACTGGTCCAGTAACTGGGTAATAATACTCGACACTGAGGGACTTGCAACCGGGTATGCTGCATGAGCTGTAGACTTTAATTCTGGTATTACGTCTATACATAGCGGCTCTTTGCGAATCGGCCAGGTGGTTGGATCGGCCTTTAACCACGTTGGCCCAGACCACCAAAGAGGAGTTGCCGTCAGCTGCGAACAGTTCAAACCTCTACTGCATAAATCTGCAATGTTGTCATGGGTTGATACGTGTTGCCAGTTTTCTATACTCACTTCTTCGGCAATTTTAGCAACGCGGTGTGACACAAATGTCTTGAGTTTATAAGGAGGAGTCTTCAACCAAGCCAGTACCGTACTGCTATCTGTTAGTGCAGTAATTCTAGTGATTGGGAGTCTAGACTGCAGCAGCTGTAACATGTGCTTCAGTACGCGTGACAGTTGGCAAGCGGCAAGAAGTTCGAGACGATTTACAGTCAATACCTTTAGAGGGGCTACTCGTGATTTGGCGATTACTAGATGCGACGATGTTGTGCAGTCGTTGGATGATCGTAAGTAAATGCAGCATCCATAACCCTTTGTGGATCCATCGCAGAACCCAATGAGTTCAAACAGAGTCGCGTCAGGTACTATTATTTGGCGGGGGATTCGAACTTGATGAAGGAATTTTAGCTCTAAGCAAAAGTTTCGCCATTGAAGTTGCATCTCGGGAGGAACCACGTCATCCCAATTCAGCTGAAGTCGCCAAAGCTCTTGAAGTAGCATTTTAGCTACTAATACGACTGGGGTTAACCACCCAAGCGGATCATAGATGCGAGCAATATCGGACAAGATAGCTCGCTTCGTACATTTTGGGTTGGGTGCGGTTGCCGAATAGGTGAACAAATCCTGCATCGGATCCCACTGAATTCCTAGAATTTTAAGCGTATGCTGATGATTTTCATCACAAAACGCTTTTGGATCTTGACAGTGCTCTGCAGGCAATTCAGCGAGAAATTCAGGAGAGTTGCTACTCCACTTTCGTAATTCAAATTTCCCGCAATTGAGCAGGCTAACTAGGTTCTCCTTTAAGTTTAAAGCTTCGTTCACAGATAGTGCTCCAGCGGTTATGTCATCCATGAACGTGTCTTCTTTGAGTATAGTAGCAGCCTGAGGCCATCGTTCACCATGATCCTCGGCGAGCTGGTGCAACGTACGAATTGCTAAATAAGGTGAGCTACTCACGCCGTATGTGACAGTGTTCAATTCGTACTCACGTACCGGATCCGTCGGCTTATCTCTCCATAGAACGTGCTGGTATTTTCGGTCCTCCGCTCTGAGATCAATATTTCTATACATTTTTGCAATATCTGCTGTAAACACAATGCGAGGTATTCGGAACTTAGTTATAATATCTACGATATCGTTCTGCAGTTTAGGCCCTGTGTATACAATGTCGTTTAAAGCAGTACCATTGGACGTCTTTGCACTGCAGTCAAAAACGACTCTTAGACTTGTGGTAGTACTTTGGGGTCTTAATACGCAATGATGCGGAATGATGTGTGCCCCACTGTCAGTGCTCTCGACGAGTTGCATGTGACCTAAGCTAGAATACTCGCGCATGAAATTGGCGTAATTCTCATTTAACTGGACGTCATGGGAAAGCCTCCTTTCGAGTCTAAGCAACCTAGTCAACGAGGAAGTATACGACTCCCCAAGTACCCCGCTGGGTTCTTTTAGCAAAAGCGGTACGACATATCGGCCATCCGGTTTCCGTTTTACTAAACTTGAGTACATCTTCTCACACTTCTCGTCTTCTGGGTTTAAGATTGCCATAGAGGGCGGCTCTTCGATTTCCCAGAAACGCTTAACGACCTGGTCGAGGCCTAGCGTGGACACTAGCAAAGACGTTGCAGTAGGTGGCGGTCGACAGCTTGCATCTAGTTTACCTGTTATAACCCAACCGAATACGCTGTGCAATGCAACTGGTAGTCCTGGTCCTAAAACCAGACGCTGGCCATCGTAAAGGTCATGGAACAACTCTGCCCCCAGCAGCAGATCAATATCGTTGGGTCTGTCGAACTTATCGTCAGCAACTATAAGATGTTTGCACGCTTCTCGGACAGACGATGGCAATTCTATAGCCGGCATTTGATTTGTAATCGTATCCATCACAATGGGACTAATATCAAACCTCGGATTGTCAGTGTCATTTGGCTGTATCGTGCAGGACGTCACACCTTTTATTTTGTGTACTGTGTTTTGACCAATACCTGCAACAGCAATGTTACAGCGACGCATGGGTAATCCTAAACGTCGCGCGCACGAGGTGGTCATGAAACAGTCCTGAGCGCCACTGTCAATAAGTGCACGAATAGTCGTCAGGCCTCCGGGGCCCCGGACTCGTACTGCACAAGTACCAAGCACCACCATAGACCGAGCGTGCCCTACATGCGCGCTTGTACTCGCAGAACTTATTGTAATCGCAGGATTGACAGCAGACACTGGGGTTTCCGATTCGGCACTAATGTTGCCTGATGAGAATGGAATGATAACATTTTCTGGCTTATGAAGCAGCGTATGATGGCGAGCGTGGCACTTCGCACAGTCAGATTTAGAAAGACATTTGTCCGCGTTATGATTCGGCCGCAAGCAGTTAACGCAAAGGTTCTTTGTTTTAATTAAATTGTAGCGATCCTCTATCTTGTACGCATGAAATAGCGGACACTTATAAATACCATGATGGGAGAAGCCACAACAAGTACAATCGGGAAACTTATTCCTGTTGTTGTAGGCAACGGCGGCCGAGTAAGTCTCTGTAGTGCCTTGCTCCTCATACGGGTTTAAATAAAGTCCTGCATTCGTATTCGCATAAGGTCCCGTATTCAGAACCGGAATCGAGTTCGAGTACGGCCCTGGTTCAGAGTAAGAATCTGGTTCTAAGTACGGTCCTGAGTTGCAGTATGCACTGGAATCAACATCCGAGTACGGGTCACCATCACACCGTGCAACTACGTGCGGCCCAGCGTCAGAGTACATTCCAAAGCTTTCGGGTAATGACGTGTGATACGCGTTCCGATACTGTGGTATGTTATTGTTGCCGCGCGGACGCGTATCGTAAGTTCTAACAGGTGGTTGTCGCGGCTGCTGTACTCTTTGTTGAATGACCGGCCGGGAGGAGACACTCGACTCGCTCGCTTCTAAAACCTTGACGTATTCTTGTAAAAACTGTAGTAATTGCGCAAAAGTAGGTATAGATTCCTTATTTTGCGATTCAAATCGCTTACGTGTGTCGAAATCGAGAATGCGCGATGCTAAATAAAATAAAACAAATTCGCCCAAGTTTTCAATATTGACAGCCTTAAGGGCATTGACCGATTCGTATAGTAAGCTAGTCATATTACGTAACTCGTTCAAGTTACCTACTTTGATCGGAGAATAGGAGCAAATCTTATCTAGGTAGTTAGTCGCTAATAAGCGCTTGTTTTGGAACCGGTTTACGAGAGTGTTAAAAACTACCGGATAATTATCCGCCGTCACGGGAACACCTTTCACCACTGACAAAGCCGGACCGGACAGGCAAGATAGCAAATAATGAAACTTTTCTATCCGTGTCAAATTTTCATTACCGTGTACTAATGACAAAAATGTATCGTAAAATGTTTGCCAAAGTTCTATATTTCCATCGTACTTGCATAATTCAAGCTTGCCCAACCTAACTTGTCCTACCGGCTTACGATGCACGAAGCCAGTCGACGACCCGTCATCGTTGGCGGAATAGTCGGTGCCGGTGCCGGCGCCGGGCGCGGCGGCCGGTGGCGCTAATATATCTTCAGCCGTGGCTTGAACGGTGTAGTACACACTATCGAATGACTCAACTGCCTTATAATCAACTATGTATTTAGGATCGAGTTTTAACTTCAAAACATGTATTTCATTCACTACTTCGACAAATTCCGCGCGAATCGAATCGATGCGTTTGTACCTACTTTTAAACGCGCTAATTTTCGTTCTATCCTTGACTACAGCTTTAGACAAATCATATAAAATCTGTATTTCCCGAAAAATGTATTCTCTCCGTGTAGTAAGCAACGCTAATTGAGTGGAATCGTCTGCACTCATTTTTATGTAATAAAATTTTTATTCTTTAACTGAGGGTAGGAAAAAATGACACTGAAATAGTTGTTATTTCTGAACACAATAGCACCAAATTGCGTAATAACACTATGAAGGCAATAAAATGTAATTTATCTGGTTAGCAGAAGATAGTATCTGAAGAAATTTAACTGTTTATTGGAGTTTTCTAAAGAAATTGAACCCAAAAATCCATAGGAATTCGCGCTCGAAAGTGACCACTAATGGTAACGCTTCCGTCACGGAAGGCTCAAGTTTTTGTTGAGTGATTCAAGAGGCTTGCCTTGGGAGAGAGAAACGTGTGAGAAAGTAGGAAAGCAGGAACTAACCTCGGCCTTTGACCCACGCCGCTTTGATCTCGTCGACCAAGTCCAAGTCGTACACTAGTGTTGTTTGAGTATTTCACTGATTGCACTGCTATGTGAAGATTGCACTTGATTTATGAAGCACCTAGGCCCCGGGATCGGGGTTAGCTCGCGTTTTATATGAATTTGAGAAAAAACACCGGAGCGCGCGGTTTACCGGCTCGCTGACACTTGATTTCTGACGCCCTCTCGCGGCGATAGTCGGAATCGAAGCGCGCGGGTGGCGCGCGATTCAAAGTTGGTCTCTTGACGTGGTTCGGCCGAGAGGACAGGAGTTTAGGAAGGAGCAAAAGGAATAAGCAAGCCTCAACATATTTTGTATTTTTCTTGCTTTAAAATGTTTTACTCGATCGAAAAAGACAGATTACTATATAACGCTAGGACTCGCTCGCTAAGACTCCATTGACTCGGCTGCTGCAGGCACTAAATCGAGTGGCAGAGGAAATACACCTGTTTGTCTGTTCAATTGCAGAATTTAATACGGCGGTATTATTCTGTTTTGTTACAATGGGAAGAATCATTGAATTTAATTATTATAATATGACATACCTAACTTAATTATTATTTATTGGCAGTAATTAATTTTTTTTAATTGTTATTATTTATTTGTGGACAATGGAATACTTACTTAATTTAATGGAAATCTTAACTTTTGTGATCTAATTTTTTATTATTTTGGTAGTACCTAATGTAATGTTGACTACTCTATTTGTATTAGATTAAGCCTGTAAGGATAGATGTAATGAGAAATAAATAATAAAATCTTCTAAGGCTATCAAAGGTTTAAAAATAAAAGGGGCTAAGTATTAAAATTTGCATTGAAAAAAAATAAAATAAAATTTCAAATCAGGTTTGTCAGTCCGTAAGTCTCAGTTTTCCTCAAACATTTCACTGTTTTTATTTTTCCCCTTCCTTTATTGTGGAGTGTCCCTGAAGCTCCGTGTCGTGGGTCGGAATGTTCTAGAATGGTCTAGGAGGCCCGGCCGCTGGACATTCCTTGTTTTGGACGTTTTTGAAATAATATCTCGTGCCGCCGAAATGGAGATCAGGGGGTCTACCATGACTTATTATTGCCATGATGATTCCGTTTTTGTTTTCGACGCGACGCGAGCATGGACCTTATAGCGCGGCGACACGACTCGCGTTCGCGCAGCGTCGAAAACAAAACATTACCATCATGGCTATGAGATGTCATGGAAGGTCCCTATGAGGGGAAAGCTTCGGGAAAGTGATGTAAGTGTGACGTGCAAATAGGTTGTAAGGTTTTGTTTTTAAAGCTAGCAGGAAAAATATTTGTCAATTTTCGCATCTCACAAAAAATACCTAAGATAATATATTTCGAAAAGGGTAGTGTATGTAAGTGTGATCGAAGTGAATTGATTGCATTCGAACGAAAATTAATAAAACATAACCTACGGTCCCACACTGGTTAATCACTACATAGTATAAAACAAAGTCGCTTTCTGTGTCCCTATGTCCCTTTGTATGCTTAAACATTTAAAACTACGCAACGGATTTTGATGCGGTTTTTTTATAGATAGAGTTATTCAAGAGAAAGGTTTATATTATGTATAATAACGTCCATTAACTAGTGGAGAAATACTGTAATTTTAAGGTGTCTAATGTGATGTCGTTATTTATATTTTTTTTCCGCTTACATTGCAAACGCAGCCTGCGTTTGCAATGTAAGCGAACCCTACGAGATTTATCAAAATAATGTACTCGTACTAATTATTTGTACACATTGAAAAGGTCTACAGAGAACTCCGCAATGGTATATGTCTATCTCATAAGGATATCCCACAATATTTTTTTTTGTCATTTACTTTTTACGCCAAATAATGGCTAATTTTCGAAGCGATTTTAACCAACACAGCATTAACCCTTATCCAATTAAATAGCTTAAATACATTTTTAATTTAATATAGATCTATATGGTCCTTTACAGCACAAGATTTAAATGAATATTTTCGAAGATATAACAGATTTAAAATTGCGGGACGTACGTTTACAGTTTCCGGTAAAGACATCTTGTGCAATGGCCATTAATAAATCGCAGGGTCTAACCTTCAACGTTGCAGGCTTAAATTTGAGCGTTGACTGTTTTTCACATGGCCAACTGTATGTCGCTCTTTCAAGAGTAACCTCTAGAGAAAACATGTTTGTATACAAGAAAGCTGTGAACGTTGTATATAAAGACATTCTGTGATGTAATAATTGTTGTAAAAATAAAATAAATAGACAAAAATGTAAAAAGTAAATAAGTAATGTAGGTATGAATTTAGATATTCCAAAGATAGCAGTAAATCTTCATGGTATAGGGAAAGGGGAATTGTTTTACTCCAAATTTAACGCGTGCGGGCCACGGGCAGTAATGAATAAAATGAATCGGTAAAAAAAAAAAAAAAAAAATAAGTTATACCCGTGCGAAGCTGAGCGGGCCGCTATGTTTTTATATACAACGTTCACAGTTTTTCTGTAGTGTATTTAGTATCAGCATTGCACCCGTGCGAAGCCGGGGCGGGTCGCTAGTAAAACATAATATAAAAACAAGTGTTTTGTACAATATTTATGGATGAACCAGGAAGTGTACAAGTAACATTGCACGATTGCATGATGACAATGACATGGTGCAATCCACCACTCGCCTAAACTAAAAGAAAATTAAAATAAACTGTTAAGAACATACATACTAATTACTTTTAACAACGCTGTATAGAAAGTTTGGCTAGTAAGCAGCTGTTTGCTGTATTATAGCAGATTATTTGTGTTGTGTAATTGTACAATTCTACAATAACAACTACGAAGTTGTGCACGAGTCACTGCGACGAGTTCGATTCTAGTTGCGTGTACCAGTGGCTGACGGTGGCAAGGACTGGCAACAAGCTGCGAGCGAAACTTTTCAAACATTTTGTATGGAATCGACGCACACTAAGCGTTTGAGTGGCCGCTACTAAGTCATAAGCTGCAGAAGAGGGCGCGTTTAATCACCCGTCTCCAGCATATTCTCCACTACAGTCGCCAGCTTCTTCTCTAAGCGTTTATACTGAAGTGGCAGCGATTTGTGGCTTAACGTAGCCACTGGTGGTCGTGTTGTATGGCCCAATGTACGGTGGCACTTATATACGTCACTCGCCCTAACGATCCTGCGAGCTTGATTCCAATCGACAGGTTGACGTGATAACGTTTATTTTTCACTTTTCCTAGCAAATTTGTTCAGTTATTCTGAAATGCTGTCATGTAACTGACAGATACATATTACTTGGTTTCTTTTTCAGTAGAATGAATTCGTGAACATGTGCATGTAAATACGTGTTTTAATAACGGCTAATATAAAATGATGATTGAAATATTTTTTTCACAATGGAATGACACCGTTGTGATACGAAACTGATTTGACAAAAATAATCTTATCTCAGACTTATTTTATTTCAAAACTAGTGACTTGCCCTGGCTTCGCACAGCACCTGTAAACCCTTCATCTTATGTGAAAAATTATCTACCTGATGGTGAAAGCCGCATCAAAATCCGTTGCATGGTTATTAGAAGAGTAAGCGGATAAACAGACAGACGCGGGAAGATATTTCGTTTTATACTATATTAAGACCACAGAATATGCTCTATCATTAAGACAAAGAACAAAGAAAAGAATATACATAGATAATAGATGAGTGTGAAAGAATAGACAAAATTTTTGACTTGTTTTAGAAATGCGTAAGATTTAAAGAAAAGTTTATAGAACGAACAACAAAATGAAATAGACGGCATTTTCGACGACAAATTATTTTGACAGTTTTATTTTTTTTACCACAACACGTTATATTTGAAATGTTCACCAATTCCCCTTACCCTATAGATAAAGAACCTTTGAATACTAAGAACACTTCGTAGAACTTTCGTAGAGCTAAGTGCTACGCGGTTTTAGACCTATTGACAAACTAATAATAGTTCCCCCACAATCCGCTAGATGTCGCTAAAACAAATTCCTCTCCATCCAATAACTTCGTCAAGTTGAGCACAACTTAGTCTAAACTAAACCCAACTTAAAACATACTTGAAGCTTAACCCTTAACATTTGCATAATGCCCGGGGCTGTACAGTATCGGGCTTTCAAATGGCACGTCGGTGACGAGACTGGTATGTGCGTCTAATTTCGGGTTGTTTCGGTTTTTATAGTGTTGTCTTTGTCTAGCCTGTACCTGACAATAGCTCTAATGTAGTCTTTAGTCTTGTTTTATTGCGTCTGATACTATCTCGGTCTCTCTTTAAAAAAAGTCTTATGAGTAAAAGAGACCAAAATAAAATTACACGCTTTCTTATTAGGCGTCAGCTTCACTTCTAAAAACTACGTGTCTCACTGTGAAAGTCGACTCTACTCGACGCTTAGAATATATCGGTTGGGTTTACCTACTTCTTGTAGATTATACTTCAGAGTTGTTACAACCACCGGTAAAATCATTGAATACATTAAACAGCTTGATTATCTAATGATAAAAGTGACGCCGGCAAACGATATTACCTAGTTAAAAGATTCCCTAGTTAAAAGCCAAAATTTGTGAGACCTTATTTGGATGATTATTTAAAGAAAAAAATGCTCCTCAGTTTTTTCCTATTCTTCTGAGTAGTGGCTCTTTTTCCGAACAAGGCGATCGAGTCTATTATACAACTTTGACGTTCATAAGTGTATCTTTGATAGCCAATCGAATAGAAACATCTTTACTTTGACTTTAAACGTATAGCATTGTTTCAATAGTTAAATGAGTATTATAACTACAACATTCAAATTCTATCAAATCCAATCATTGATTGGCTAAAATTCATAATAACATAGAGATATTAATATGAATTTGCTAAAGAAAATACGACAGATAAGACTGTCCAATCACAAGTCAAGCTGGCACGCTTCTTCACGATGTGCTACCTATATAGTCCGGCACTGTACGTGTCGTACATTACACGAATATAGTTCGCATCGTGACGCATGGATTTACGTGTATTCAGCGCAAATGAGTGTGGTAACTGCTTAAGTAATGTTATCTTACGCTAATGAGAAACTGCGTAAATAGCCCTGTTTTATTAGTCTAAGGCTGGTTTTCCGCCGGAGGCGTGCGAGGATGCGTATCCAGGGATGTGTTTGTTAAGCATATCGTCACGTCCTTCCCCCGAGGGGGTTGGCAGTGTGTAATACAACACCCACACTTCACCGGATGATATTTAGTCCCAAATGTGACAGGGGGCGAGCCTGTCGCCATACACCGGCTCCAGTTACGTAGCAGATGACATACGCACATGTGTCCACACAATGAACAAATTGATGCGTGCCGTCGGCTGGGTCCGAACCCGCTCCCTCTGGCTTGAGAGGCGGGCCTTCTCCGAGTAGACTATCATCGCTTTTTTCTTTTTATTTTATCATCGCTTTTGTTAAGAACCAATAGAATCGCTTCTTATTACCTAGCCTCGCTGAAATGGAGTAATTCTATTAGTTCTTAATACGAGTAAACACATCCCTCGCTACGCATCCACGCACGTCTCTGGTGGAAACTCAGACTTAGGCCGGAGATGTGCGAGGAGAGGAAAAAATCACTCACTCCTATTGGTGGATTTTTCTTTCAATTCGCTGTGTAAATGACGTGATCCTACTTGTGGGTTATTTTTCTCTTAATCTGTTTGACTGTGAAAAAGTACGAGTAACTAACTAACACACAAATAATGACAAATATTGACATTTTATATATATTTAGCCTGATAGCTCCGTGAGCAGCGAGTAAGTATTTCATTTACTTACTAGCTGCTCCCTGCGGTTTCACTTGTAGCCCCGTCAATTTCGGGATGAATTGTTTTAGCCTCTATGTCATTTTTCTGTGCCCCTAACATGTATATGCAAAATTTTACGATGATCGGTTAAGTAAAGTTGAGGCTTCAAAACTTAACAAACTTACTTTCACATAATTTATAACATAACTAGCTGTAGGCGTCTCCAGCGGCTAAGAAGTAGCCTGTGTTAATCCAAAGTATTAGTTCATCCGTTTGAGCGTGAATAAGTAACAAACAAACACGAATTTCGCATTCATATTTCTTAAAAGTAGGTTATGGTGACTTTTAGTTGAATTAAGGCTCATAATGCATACGCAAAATACACATACAATACATAGGTATCTAGGTATAAGTATATAGGGTTATCAGTAAAGAGTCTGCTAAGCCGAAAGGGGGTCATTGTACTCATCATTATGAACAACTTTTACAATGGGGTCAACCCCAAAAGAAAAGCAGCTGTCCCATAAATTTTTTCGATGATCAATGAACTTTTTGTATGGAACAGCTGATTTTTTACCCGACTGCACAAGAAAGAGGGTTATGTTTTTCGAGTGTATGTACAAATGTATGTATGTATAAGGGTATGTATGTATGAGGTTTCTTTGGCACGCCCTACAGCCCAAACAGCTTGATGAAATTCGACATGTGAGGTGTCAATTGAATCGTCTTGTGACATAGGGTACAACATTTTTGCAGCTGGGTTTTTTATATTTTTTTTAAATGTTACTTGTTTTACGAGATTTTGGGTTAGCTCCATAGTAAACGTTGTTCATAATGATTGGTACAATAATCCCCTTTTGGCTTAGTATACCCTTTACCGATAACCCTGTATAGCTGCAAACAGATTGTGGAGACTCAATTCAGGTCCAAGCTAACGAGAGCCCGCTCTGCACTATCCGACTCAACTAGATCTATTCCAAATCCCAAATGAGTTATTAATATAATCGGCACATCGGTTATTTAAGCCTGTATAGGGCTGCCGCTAACCAGACAATTTTATTGAACGACAAAATTTAAAAAGTAACGTAAAGTAGAAGTAAGCTCCCTATGGGCTGAGTGAGTAACCCTAATGTCAATCTTTAGGTCGTCTGAATGCCAACTGATGGGATTTTTTAATTTAAATAAAAATTTTGGTAAGACATATAGTTCACTAGCTACACCCTGCATTCCGAGTAAAAAGTGGTCACTTGATTACGTCTCTACGTGTTGACACACGTAGAGACGTAATCGATGCATATGCAAGACCGAAATATGTCATTTACATATATTTCGAAGGAGACGATGACATGACGAGTGACGTCATTACGTGTTGGCTTCCGGAATGCTAAACCTTGTTATTTTAGATCATGTTGTTATCCACGGACACAAAGCAGCCCGTGTGCTTATCCAGGGTGTAAGCTATGCTCCCTATTTCCCAAATTTCATTATATCTATATATTTTTCATCCGTCCATCCGTTTCAGCGTTAAAAAGTAAGAAACAAGTACACGGACTATTGCATTTATATTATTAATACTAGTGATTACCCATTACCCGCGGCTTGTTCCCGCTTATTCAGAAAATAGTGTCCAAAACCTTTCACTGTGAAGTACTGTTACTGACCATAAAATTAATTCATGAAAATCTACAAACAGACAATAAGACAGACTCTCCTGCAGATGTTTGGGTATGCTCCTCCACATGTCGCATAACCGATTTTCGTGGTTCAATATTTATAACTGTGGTTTTTTTTTTCATTTAGGTTTTTAAAAATGGCGGAGATAAATGAGAGTTGAAAACATTAAAAGAAAAGCATATTTCCGCCATTTTGCAAACGCTGTGTTAATACACTATTCGTTTATTTTAAGCAAGTGGCAACCCTGAAGCACATTTCGTCCATGGAAATTAATTTAGCGACTTTGTCCGTAGTTTTCCCAGTAATCTGTGCAAATGTTGCCATTGCTTGTTTACAATAATTTACTGAGTTTGCTCGATTCAGATATTATTATGATGACCTAGTTTTCTGCTCGTCTCTAATTATAACGTCTGCCAGAATTGGTGATATTTACTGTTGTAAAATTGCCTTTTTTTCCCAACTGCGCAAGAAGGTGGGTTATATTTTTCGAGTGTACATATGTATGTATGTCGGTCTGTATGTATGTTTGTATGTATGTGGTTTCTTTGGCACGCTCTACAGCCTACACAGCTTGATGTATTTCGACATGTGACGTGTCATTTGAATTGTCTTGATAGTGGAAGTGACATAGGGTAAAGCATTTTGCAGCATTTGCAGGGTTTTTTGTTGGTTGTTTTTTTCATTTTACTAGCCTCTCAAAAAAACTATTTTGGGATGAAAGTTACCCCATGTCCTTGTCTGTACCCCGGTATTGCTAAAAGCAATCCTTCTGTGCACAAATACCTACTTTAATTTGTTGTAATTTTTTCCTTCGATTTTAAAATCTTTTTGTTATTGTATCTAGTTCTTTGCTACTGATGGGCAAAGGGATCCTTATCCTCCTTTTATTTCTACCGACGTTGAGCTTTTTCTGTCCCATTTGTCTGTTTTCGTCCAAAAACCTTGTTGCGGTAATCGTTTTTGACCTAAATCCCATATGCCTAATTAAATCTGCCCTAATTCAGTTTCACTTGACAAACGCCAACTTGCCAACTGTTCCGCAAGTTAGCAACTATCGCTGTGAGACTCCGGCGCCCCTCAGAGCACGTAGGATGTTAGCGCCATTTATGGTTTACTGCGCTTCTACCGCAGTTTTGGAGTCCAATTTCTTATATTATGAAAGTTTCTGAGTTAAAAAGTTTGTTCAATTAATTTTGTAGTTATAGAGCAGCTTTTATTTTTTTGTGAATGACTAATGCTGTTGACCACTCAGGCCAGACGTAAGGCAAGAGCGGAGGGCGCAGGGCCTTTATAAGGTTTGGTTTTTAAAGCTAAGGGAGACTAGTCATTGGCAACGACTCCCTTGTCCAGACCAAACTTCAAAATCTGGGTCATCGGCGCAAGGTTGCTAGTCTCAGTTTTTTATCGGATACATTTCGAGGAGTGTGCATCTGGTTTGCTTGGCCTTATTGTCCCTAGCCCGTTCTTCTATAAAACAACCAAGGGTATAAAAAAGCGGCATCGTTTTATGGTCGACATACTCGTACCCACAACACGCACGAAACGCTTTGGTTCCTTATTTCTCATACGGACCGCTATAGTGTGGAATACTCTGCCAGGGTGTGTGTTCTCTGACACTTATAATCTGGGTGTCTTTATAAGTCTCGAGTGAATCGGTTTCTTCTAGGCGAGCGTGCTCCATCGTAGGCCGCATCACTGCTTATCATCAGGCATGTTGACGGCCAAACGCAAGCTTATTAAGTTATAAAAAAAGTAACTAGTTGTTGTATGTGTCTACAAAACTCTCTTCCCCAATCTGTCAATCAAGTCGAATGCGACTCGATTGCGAGTCGATGACTTCTCGACTGCGACTCGATAGTTGTCGATAGTTCTCGACTGTTCTCGATAGTTTGGCTCTAATTGACAGGTCGTGAGACGTGACCAATTATAACTGCGGAGTTTTTCGGTTGTTTCTGTTATCGGATGAAGCGATTTGTGATTCGATTTTGGATCGATTTTGTCTCATGTTTATAGTAGGTATAAATAGTTCGGTCATAGAGATTTACATAGTCATTCATGTTTAGTCGACTTTCAAATAAGATAAAATGTATGTGTTTTTGTTTTTTAAAATAAGTATGTTCATCTTTATTCTTCTCGATTATAAAACACTTTTTTTAGAGTTAAAAAAAAAATAGCGACAAATTATAGGTTGCTATATCTTATACTAAACCCAGCGACGTTAATATGCGAATTGACGATAAATGAATGGAGACTAAAAAAAGACTTAAATGTACTGCGAAAACTGGAAAATTATTATTCCTAAACTTTTCAGTACAATGTTTTAACAGCCAGCTGAAGAAATAAAATTCTACAGCTGGCTGATTGAAATACAAATCTTTTTATAACTTCTTGCACAAAACAATATAAGACTCGATTTAATGTTCCTTTAATTATTTTTTTTTATCCCAAAAATAATAGTCCACGGACTCCGGGAACCGTGACTTTTGTTAACTTTGGTATCTTAATTATTATTATTTAAGGGGAACACAGGTAGGCAGGTAGTTAAAACGATGTCGAAGAAGTACTCGAAGAATTACTTTTCACAAATTAATATTCTTTGACGTACTTAACGCGAAGTTAGAGCGGAAATACACTAGAAATTAGTTCAAGAAACAGTTTGAAGATGAACTTCCGCAAAGTAACGCCTGATTCAATCAACTAGGTAGGTAGTTAGTTGCTATGTCTTAATATAAAGTTAGGTTAAATCATCACTTATTGCTACATTGTGAGTACACCACGAGCAGACCAGCGACCCGCAAGCAGCACCCGATCACGAGTATGAAGCATGTGCCAGCCATCGCTCTCCTCAACCATATTTGAGGGAAGAGAGTGATGATTCTTTCTTTTTAAATAAAGGAAGTGGCAAACGAGGTAATCTGTCACAATTTTTACCCGACTGCGCAAGAAGAAAGGTTATGTTCTTCGAGTGTATGTATGTAATTATGTACATATGTGCTTGATGTATTTCGACATGTGAGGTGTCATTTGAATCGCCTTGATAGTGGAAGTGACATATTGGATATTTTGGAGCTGGATTTTTTGTTTTTCTTTTAATGTTATTTGCTTTAGGTCATGGGACACAACCTACTATTATCCCAATTTAGTTGTCGACTTGCAAAACTTGTCTGCTACATGACTGAAGCCCGATGTATGGCAACAGGCTCTGACCTGTCACATTTGGGACTGACTATCGTCCGACGAAGTTTAGGTGTTACACACCTCTATCAGTCCCGTTCGAGGGAAATCATGACGATATATCGACTAACACGACGTGTTATCATGTATTTTTTTCCAATTTTACCTCGATAATATTTTCTCACGACATTCCTATAATATTTTTATCCCAATAAAACCACACGAGTGTTTCTAGTTTCCAGTCATCCCTTCGCTTTAAGAGCAGTTAAACACGTCAAACGGGTTTAAAAATAGCGAAAATAAGCTGTGAAATACATCGTTTGATACGTCGCCGCTTCAGTGAAAACGTAAACGGCTTGTAATTCAAAATAGAGAACAAATAAATGAAATCTCAGTTTCTGTTGAGTTCTAGAAAAGTTGGAAAATGAAAAACACTTTGTTGCGTTTGATTATTTTTTCTGCGACAGATTATTTACTAGTGGCTCTATTGTAAGCATAATGTCTATGCTTAAAATAAGTGATCTTGGAATGAAACGCATGAGTTAAAGAGACGACTGCATGTGAATTTGGTCAAGTATGAAAGAGATGTAAAACCGGAATAGTGAGAAAGAGATAAGTAATAGAATAATAGGATAGGTAGGATAGAAAGAAAGAATAAAGATACTTTTAAAATGGGCGTCAGCTTTTTATTAGTCGACAAGTTACACTATGATCCTCTGCAGGTCGTATACCTCAACCGATTCTCGTGAAACTTTGTGAGGAGGTTCGATCATTATTCAGATTATTATATACTCGCTACGCTCCGCGATTTCACCGGCGTTTTCGGAATAACAAGTACACTATGTCCTTTTCTGTACCTCAGACAATCAAAATACATTTTTTAAAATGATGATCAGTTCTGTAGTTAAGACTTGAAAGCGTTACAAACAAACAAACGAACAAACTCACTTTTACGTTTAAAATATTAGTTAAGATTATATCTCAGCTATGTTGAAAAAAAATCAACATTTCAACAAAATCAGTTAAGAAATGCGACCTGTAGTAGAAAAAGGAAGAAGGAAATAAGGAAGAGAGAAGAAAGAAGAGAGGAAGAAGAGAGGAAGAAGAGAGAAGAGAAAGAGGAAGAGGAAGACCGAGATTTGGATAGAGATCCGGACAGAGACAGGGACAGAATACAGACATACGAAAGCATTTTCGTCAAAGTTATAGCATATACATACATTAGACGCGACGATCGATAAATTAACAGATAAACATTTAATTAATACTTTGTACAATTATAATTAGTATCATAAAAATTGTTGGTTTATGATGCTAATCTATCCTCTATCCATAGGTATATTTTTTCTTTTTTTTTTCTTGTCTTTGTCCTTCATCGTTTATTTGGTTGTTACACTTTCATGCTCTAACTACTCAACCAATCATCATGAGGTTTTGCATACACGTTGTCAGGGGCACAGAGAAGGAGATAGGGTTATATCAAAAAAATTAACGGTTCCATGGGGATTTCTAATCCGTAGATTGCAGTTAGTTCTTAGGGTGCCGTACCCAAAGGGTAAAACGGGACCCTATTACTAAGACTCCACTGTCCGTCCGTTTGTCCGTCTGTCACCAGGCTGTATCTCATGAACCGTGGTAGTTAGACATTTGAAATTCACAGATGATGTATTTCTATTCTCGCTAATAATAAAAAAGAATAAAATAAAAAGGTATTTAAGGGGGCCATTTTCATAGATGATACTGGTAAGTATATAACTGAAAAGTACGGAACTGTTCGTGCGCGAGTTCGACTTGCACTTGCCTGGTTTTTTAAAATAAATAAACTTAAAATAAACTAGAAAATAAACAACTAAAGTCTCCAGACATCCAAAGCTTCAAAATAGCCTGAAATAGCGTAAACTTTAGAATATTTTTAATAAGCTAAAAGTTTTTCTTTATGTTATTGCATCATAAAGCGGATATACGGCTGTTTAAAGTATTCTACAGAACCGCGGCTGGCAGACCAATATTTTGCACGGAATTTTATTTAAACTGTTCTTGCTTTGGGAAAATAAAAACACAGACAAAAGAATTTCAAACGAGGACTTTAAAACTTATTTAATCTAGTGGCGCTGTGAGCTGTAGATCTGGAGAATTCTAAATCTCCGCCATTAAAAAAAAGTAAAAAACTGAATGGTATAAAAAAAACACAAAGTTATCGAACCTGCTAACAAAATTTCACGCAAACCAGTTGAGTAATGCGACCTGTACCTGTATAAGGACAGCTGATAATCCGGACATCCGGACAACTGGACGGCAGACGCTGGACGTCGCTGGACGCAGACAGACGTAAGTATTTTTTCTGAAGGTGAAACGAAGAAGCATCGCTCGCGCTTCACGCTCGCTCGGTCCTAAGATTTCCATTTTTTTCGGAAAACTTTTGAAATTTTCATAATGCCGGCTCAGAAATTGCTAAGTTTAATACCATTGGGTTTATTTCTGTACTAAAAACTATAATATTGCTATTCCGTTTTATTGTGGAAACTGACGTGGTTTTCACACGATAATTATGACTTTATGATACGGGAATTACCGTTTTTACCGAATTACCGAAAACAAGTGTTTCTTCGTACCTAGTTTGATATAAAGAATTATGATGATCAGGTGCAAAAAAATACAGCTGGTAGAAGAAACAAACAACTAAAGTTTAACCGATGTACAATTTTGAAAATCATTCTCAAGTTGAAAAAAAAATCACAAAAAGTATCTTCTTAAATTATTTGAACGTAGTTCTCTAAATTTTTTGCGATTACATCACTTTTTTTTTAGATTATAAAATAGCCAGATTAGTTCTTTAAAGTGTAACCTAGCAATGTAATATTCTTATTTGTGTTCTTATTACGATTAACACCAATAAAACGGCAAAAAATGTATTTCTAGGCGCCGATCTCATTGTACCATCAAATATGATTTACGATTTTCAATTCTAAATAAAGCTTGCTACGTAAACGTATGTGTGGATAGAATCATCGTGGAATGACCTTAAGCCAATTATTCCGACTATAGTTTCTCTTCTTAGATCTTTATCAAGGAGAGTGCTCGCGCGCGGCTGCGTCTCGCTTAGTACTGTACGTGAGTAACTCCTGCATCATAAAATCGTAATGTATTGCTGTTCTTGTCTTATTGCCGCCTTATTATCTTATTATAAATATACGTTAGTAAGTTTAAAACTGTTGTCTGGCTAAAGAACACTTTGTTTTTCTTCTTCATTATGATTTATCACTAAAAACTAGTTCATCACTAACAACTATGTAAATTATGAGAAACTTCCTGTTTTTTCGCGGACCGGAAGCAGAGGCACTGTTCACCGGAAGTTCACGTCACTAGCGGTGTATATCGAGCGGTGGATCATTAACGAAACTTGGTCCGTTATAACGAGTGCCAAAGAAAATGGTAATCGTATATATTGCTTACAGTATGGGTGTTGAGTTTTTTTTACTTTTTAGGTTGATAACATTAGTTTATGTTATTATTAACTAGCCACATTCTGCGGTTACACCCGCGATTAAAAAGTATCCTATGTGCTATTTAAGACTACAATCTATATCTGTGTCAATTTTCATCCAGATCTGTTCAGCCGTTCTGGCGTGAAAGAGTAACAAACATCCATCCATCCATCCATTCTTACAAACTTTCGCGTTTATAATATTGGTAAGACAGTCTGCTTCGAACAGAAACTTCGCATTTCCCCATAGCCTCTTGTTCAACTTGGCTCATTTTTTAAAATGGTATTTGCATGAACTACCTACTTGCCTGCAAAATTGTATAAAGATCGAAACAACGATACTCAAGATATCGTCGAAAAAACGAATACCGAGATGTCCCGGTAGACTCTGAGAGCTCGCTCCGCTCAGTTAATAAAATGGAATCGATTTTTCTTACGATAAGCCAGTATGTATCGGCGTTTAATTTTTTTTTTCTTAAAAGGAATATAATATCATTTTCTGTAAGTACAAATCAGTTTAAAAAATATTTATATGTAAATACATTTTCGAATTATTTTTGCACAAACAGCCAAGCTAGTCAACGCTTGCATTATGGCTGCCAGAGACTGACATACATAAGTACATACTAATTTTAAAATACATAGACGTAGAACAAACACAAATAAATATTTTTCCTACGTGGGAATCGAACCCACGCTCAGAAGGCTGGTTCACTACCAAATGAGTCAAAAGTAATTAAAATAAAATAAATGAAAAAGTATTTACTGCTTAAAACTAAATATTAAAAGAACAGCACAGGTTAGTTAGGCAATTGGGATATTCTCAACAATGTACTGCGTAAGCCGGAGCCTACGCAGAGTATTTCAGAATATCCCAATGCTCAAACTGAGATGTTCTTCGACTTTATTCAGTAAACAAACGGATTTAACAATCTAGGTACAAACAAATAAGAGTACAGAGTATCGAAATAATTTATTTATATTTTTTTCGCAACAGACTAGGCATGCGTTTGAGCACTGACTCGCCTGATGGGCAGCGTCGACGTGATCGAAGGTGTAACACGCTTGCCTAGGAGATACCTATCCACTTAACTCTTAAACACCCCCGGATTGTATTTAGGTGGAAAGACAGACGCAGGCAACGAGTTCTATACCTGTGCAATATACCTAACGGAAAGCAGCACGAGTCTAATTTCTAGTACACAGCGCGTGGACCCAAAAGTGATGAGAGAGATGTTTCCTAGCTGATTCCGGCCACGGCGACTATTGTTTCTGTTAGGTAAATTGTGAGCCTTGATGGTGTGCTTTCACATGGCTTATGTAGCCTATCTTTGCACTGAAAGTCCTAGAACAATCACTGCAAGTCAAGATGCCATTTACGTAATTGTAAGTTATACCCAATAGTAACTATAATACAACATAAAAGAACCTCCTACATACTCGTATGCGCCCGATCGTTAACCGCATTGTCAATACTTACAAGAACGATGACATGTTTCACAAAATAAAAATAAACAAAAAAAAATAATAACAAGCACCCCTCGCCACTTTTCCCCTGTTTCCTCAAATTAACATTTCAAAAAACATTGTTTTTTACTTTAACTCCAATTTCCATGATTCTTAAATATCGTAAAATAAAATGTAATTGCCATACTGCTTGCACAGGCACTTCGCGAATTGTCTGAAAATTTATGTAGCGGTAAAGATGTTAATGTTGCGTGTAATAATACTTTTGGCGGGCATTTTGCGAAATATCGGAAATCTTGATCGCGTTGTAGCTTTCGAAGACGATTATGAGCGTTTATGTTTTTCTCTTGATGGTTTATTTTATTACTTTTTACGTATTTTAAAGTTACTTTAAAACTTGGCTGTGTTTTCATGGCAATTTAACAATTTAAAAAAAAACTTAAACAGCTGGTTTTCTGTGTAAATACATCCGTTACTCTGCCTAAGAAATACGCAACACTAGCAGTTCCCCAAGTCACAACTGGATCGGTCGGTTGCCATTGGGATAATTTATTTCTCTTGAGAACACCTGGTTGCGTTTAGGGGGTTAAAATATCCTCAAGGCATAACCGGTTGCACGCAGCGGTTGTGCCAAGGGGGAGTCACGGAAATAGGATGCAAGCTCAAACACTTTATAATGACGATGTGCGTGCGTACGTGATCATTTGATTAGTACTTTTTTTACCCGACTGCACTAGAAAGAGGGTTATGTTTATGTAATAAAAAACCTACATACATACATATATACATCCATACACTCGAAAAACATAAATCTCCTTCTTGCACAGTCGGGTAAAAATTCGTACTTCGTTCTGGTCATTTACTATGTAATGTTTGTGACTACGGAGGTTAGCCGACTACATAAAACAGATGTTTGTAGAAAAAATTAATGGATTTGTGATTTATTTAATTAATCTAATTGGACATTATCTATTATGACATACTTAACATTATTGCTTATTAATTATTTTTTGTACTTGGAAATTGATTTAAATTTAAATGATTTTTAGCAATTGTTAACTCGCTACATGCCTTGGCGTTGCTGTTGTGTGGTAAGTTTTTGTAAATAAATAATTAAAGGGTTTTCGAGACAAACAATCGTGTAAAATATTCAAGCATGTCCAACATTAATAATGAGATCCAACAACATTGAATGCATAACAAACCCACACAAACGCAAACATGCGCAAGTTTTTTATTACAAAAGTTGTCAGTCAGTTCATAACAAGTTGCTGGGATGTTTTAAGTTTTAACGGTAAATTTAGAATTTAAATTTAGAAATTAACTAAAATTTAGCTGGATAAAAAGTAAATGAGAGTTAATGGGAGTTAGTGGGAGATTTTAGTTACCTTTTTTGATTATCTAGTTTTTGGGAATTAATGGCGTCACATCTTCCGGATCTTTAGTTACAATGGGAGTACCACAAGGTTCTATCTTAGGCCCGTTCTTATTTTTGGCGTATATAAATGATTTGCCGTATATGGTTAAGGACCTTACAGACATAGTTCTATTTGCTGATGATACATCTCTTATTTTTAGAACAGATAGGAAAGATAGTGAACTTGTGCATGTGAACAACGTACTGACTATTATTTCGAGATGGTTCGCTGCGAACAATTTGTTACTAAATGCAAAAAAAACTAAGTGTTTAAAGTTTTCCATGCCTAATGTTAGATATATAGAACCAAACGTAATGCTTGAGGGCGATAAACTTAACATAGACAAGGCGACGGTGTTCCTGGGTATAAGCATTGATTCCAAACTGCAATGGGGTCCACATATTAGTGCTCTGTCTGGGAGACTTAGTTCTGCTGCTTATGCGGTTCGCAAGATTAGGCAACTGACGGATATAGCTACAGCTCGGATGGTTTACTTTGCTTACTTCCACAGCATAATGTCATATGGCATTTTGCTGTGGGGATCAGCTGCTGAAGTGGAGGCCATTTTTATTTTGCAAAAGCGAGCGGTCCGCGCTATCTACGGAATGGGTCCCCGTGAATCATTGAGAGATTTATTTAAAGAAATAAATATTTAAACTTTACCTTCTTTATATATCTTTGAAAATATTATGCACGTTCGCAAAAATCTACATAAATTTAAATTGAACAGTGACTATCACAATTATAACACTAGAAATAAGGATAGGATAGCTGTACAGAGATTTAGACTGACTAAGTCAAGAAAGTCATTTTTAGGCAACTGCGTTAGTTTTTACAATAAAATCCCGAAAAATATAACAGGGCTCACCGAGGGAAAATTCAAATCACATGTAAAAACTACATTAATGAAAAGAGGATATTATAAGGTTAAGAATTATTTAGAAGATAAAGATGTCTGGAGCCTTCCACTTCCGCCAAGTAGCCACTAATATTTATAGATATTACCTAGTTGTAAGCCAAAATTTGTGAGACTAATTTATTTATTATTTGAAAAAATAATGCCCCTCAGTTTCTTGCCTGTTCTTCTGAGTAGAGGCTTTTTATCCGAACAAGGCGGTCGAGTCTATTTAAATAACTTTGACGTTCATAAGTGTATCTTTGATACCTAAATTGAATAAAAACATTTTGACTTTGACTTTTGACTTTGACTTTGTTAGCTTTGAATTGACTTTTACTACTTAATACTCTCAGTTACTTGCCTGTTCTTCTGAGTAGTTGCTCTTTTTCCAAACAAGGCGTTCGAGTCTATTATAAAACTTTGACGTTCATAAGTGTATCTTTGATACCCAAATTGAATAAAAACATTTTGACTTCGACTTTGACTTTTACAAACTATTATCGACTTTAGTTTATTCGTTTTTTTATGTTCAATACTGTTTGATTTTCTTTATTTATTATGTTACTCGAGACGATAAAAAAAAACAACCGGTATAGGCCGAGTCACTAGCCCTGGTGCAAAGTTTGTAGCCCGAAGGCCTCTCCGCTTGACAGTTGATCAAATCTAAAACCATAGCTTAGTTATTTATATTATTTTTCCAATTAAACTTGAAATTCCATCAGAACCCGAGGGAATTCGCGCAGAAAGTTATAATATTGTGAAAATGTAACTGCCAAAGTTTCCGCAGTGAATTTTCCAATAATCCTTAGATTAACACCTCTCATCCAGCGCGAGGATTAACAATGAACAAAACAAAACTTCGGGAAAACATCGCTAAATTGAATCAACTTTAATATGAATCACACCATGCCCCTTTACAAATATGTATTTGTAAAACTTCTGAATAGTTATACAGTGTACTGACTTTTTCTTCATTTTTAATCGACTTAAAAAAAGAGGAGGTTCTCAATTCTTTTGTATGGCTTTTTTTTTCGGCTTAAAAAAAAAGAGGAGGTTTTCAATTCGTCTGCATGTTTTTTTTAATGTATGCTACGCGATTACTTTGCCAAAATTGTGAATCGGTTTTAATGATTCTTATTTATTTTGTAGATCATATTTTAGAGGTACCTAGTCTCAAATAAATTTTATTTAAGCAGTTTTTAAAGTACAACTAAAGTCTAAAAATTATTTACGTGGATGACGGAAAGTCGATTTTTATGCTCTGCTTTTAATTTTCTTTTATTTATTTATTTATTTTTTTAATAATAATACGTTTATTATGGAACAAACAACACAAGGTATTACAAATTTACCGATCGATGACACCTGCAGAAGTGTAAAACTAAGTCACAGGTGAATTTTTTTGAACTTAATTGAAAAATAAAAAAAAACTGTGTTTAGGGAAATATAGTATGACTATTTCGAGGCTATACAACGTTTATTATTAACAAGTATTTCTAAAGTAAAACTAAGATAAACTAGTATTTCGCTTCAAACTGTGGTCGCTGAACCCCTATATATCCACAACCCTTTGTCCGATCTGGCTTAAAATTTAAGTTTAAAAATTGTATTAAAAAGTACTACTTGTCCTGGAGTTATGGTAGGCCACTGGTGTGGGATGCCACATGCGTCGACACACTGGCGGCATCCCATGTATCATCTACCTCCAGGACGGCGGGAGCGGCGGCAACATCGGCGGAAACCCACAAGAGGCGGAAATATGAATCCCTCGGTGATGGATACATATTTCTGCCTTTTGGGGTAGAAACTTTGGGCCCTTGGGGTCCAAGCGCATGGTTGCTCTTCAATGAGCTGTCAAAGCGTCTGATAGAGAGAACAAACGACCAAAGGGCTGGTGCTTACCTCGGTCAGCGAATTAGCATTGCTATTCAGCGAGGTAACGTTGCCAGCCTTTTGGGTACTTTACCCGCGGATACTGACTTGAGCTCTGTTTATTATTTGTAATTTGTTATTTTTGTTTGGTTTATTTTAGGCTTATATCGTTTCAATAAATTACTTACTGTCACTACTTGTCTGCAAAATGTAATGAAGATCGTATTAACGGTACGCAAAACAAACAAATTATGAGAAAAACGAATGAGATACTAATCTTATAACTATTGTGATTTTATAGAGTAGAGTAGAGTACTGAGTTACTGAGTAGAGGCTCTTTATCCGAACAAGGCGGTCGAGTCTATTTAAATAACTTTGACGTTCATACTCGTAAGTGTATCTTTGATACCTAAATTGAATAAAAACATTTTGACTTTGACTTTATGATGCGGGAATTACTCACGTACGATTAAGTCGATTATTCCGAATATTTTCGTAAGCGATGATAGCCTAGTTGGAGAAGACATGCCTCTCAAGCCAGAGGGAGCGGGTTCGAACCCAGCGGACGGCACTCACCTTTTTGTATATTGTGTGAACGTATGTGCGTATTGTATCATCTGCTACATGACTGGAGCCCGGTGTATGGCGACAGGCTCGCCCCGTCACATTTTGGAATTGAATATCGTCCGGTAACATATCTTCATGCCTTTACCCCGAAGGGGCTGGCAGAGGTATAATACAACACTCACATTTCGCTGGATGATATTCAGTCCCAAATATGACAGGGGGCGAGCCTGTCGCCATACACGATGACGTACAATACGCTCAAATGTTCACAGAAGAACTGGTGCGTGCCGTCGGCTGGGTTTGAACCCGGTCCCACTGGATTGAAAGGCGGCCCTTCTCCAATAGGCTATTATCGCTTGTGGTTTTTATTAAATGTTTATTTCTGAAATTATATTGTTATTTTTATTTTCTAGAGATTTAAAACAAATTACCTACTCAATCCCGATTATTCTCGAGCGCACAAGACTAGGGATCCAAACTTGAAAAGATAAAACATCCTGCGCCGGTCCATATTTGCGTCAACATGCGAACAGAAACTTAGCGGGATGCCAAAAACGAATTCAACTTTGACAATTTGAAATAATTAATACTGATGAGATGACGAGCAGAGTTATTCGGATTACTAAATTAAAAGGCTCGCCGCACACTGACGCCGAGTTTGGACATGGTTCAATTTGTGCTGTTAGGATTTTAAATGGATGGACGTATTTTTTGCTGTAAATCTTAATCTAGTTAATTTTAAGATGCGTTTCTACATTCATATTTACCTACGTTTCCTTTCGTTTATAAATTTTTAGCCCCCGAAGCAAAAACAACGGGCAACTGAAAATTATTCTGAATCCTTTGCAATACGGTTTTAATACATAGATAGAGGCAAATTTATCAAAATTACATTCTACATATAATTTTGTATGGTAACTAAAGTAATAAAAAAAAATGTTATAAATGCGAAAGTGAGTTTGTTTGTTTATTTATTTGTTTGTTTGTAACGCTTTTACGTCTCAACCACTCAACAGATCGTCTTGAAATTTAACATACACGGTGCCTGGGGTACGGAAAAGGACATAGGGTACTTTCTGTCCCGAAAAAAAAACCGTTCGTGTGGGACCGCGAGTGAATTTGCGAGGCGCAGCTAGTCTAATATAATAGTGTCGTGAGCGAGTGAGACAACTGCCGCGCTGTACCATACACCTTACGTACACCTTACACTTACGTACACCTACTACATACCTACACCTTAATTACTTAAGTACCTTGACTTATAAAAAAAACAGCGACAGTTAGGGAGTGCGAGGCGAGCCTTACCCAAATTGTTTTTGCCAAATTGAAACGGTTGGAAAGATGACATTTGAAATTGTTTTGAGAAACGGATAAAGTAATTAGTCGGTACCTTTGTCAGAATTAGGGTGTCCGTCCACCTGACCACCTCGTTGTAGTATTAAACAAAAAGTGGCACTTGTTAACTAATATTCTAAATGAGCTATCAAAGCGTTTCGTAGAGAGAACAAACGACCAAGGGGCTGGTGCTTGCCTCGGTCAGCGAATTATTCAGCGAGGTAACGTTGCCAGCCTTTTGGTACTTTACCCGCGGATACTGATTTGAGCTCTGTTTATTATTTGTAATTTATGTTGGGTTTATTTTAGGCTTATATTGTTACTAGTTGCGCCCCGCGGTTTCACCCGCGGACCCACAGACTGTTAATTTTTTCAGGATAAAAAGTACCCTATATTCTTTTCTGTACCCCAGACAACGTGTATGCAAAATTTCATGATGATCAATCAATAGATTAGTTAGGGCGTGAAAGCGTTACAAACAAACAAACGAACAAACTTATTTTCGCGTTTATAATATTAGTTAGGATTATTAATAAAAAGTTTTTCATTTTCTTAATGTGAATACGAATTTGCTCGTGTTTTTGTTACGGTTTCTCAACATGAAATATTGCATACACATTGTAAAGGGTAGTTACTCTAGGTACAGAAAAGGAGATAGAACTTTCATCCCGAAAATGACGCTTCCTGTAGGACGGCGGGTGAAACCGCGGGGCGCAGCTAGTTGTGACATCTTTTTTATAAAGGTTGATTTGCTGATCAATCAGCGTGCAGCCCGCTCCATATAATACTATTTTTAAGAACTTTATGAAACTTGAAATTAAGTGCATTTTTCACGAATACATTTTCGAGGCAGTCGGGCGCTGAGCTTGCAGGTGGACGAACACCCTCAAGAAATTGTCTTTGAAGGTAAAGTTGGTATTCGTTTTATTGAGTTTCGTTGATGACGCAGTATCTTGTTAGGTCATACAACGAGAAGAAAAATTAAAAGGTTTTACATTGTAATTTGGTTTTGAAACCAGTCAATCGTTTAATTAAGACACAACTTTTTATTATGGAAACTGACGTGATTTTCACACATTATGATTTATGACACGGGAATTACTCACGTGCTAGACGCAGCCGCGCGCGCGCACTCGTCTTGATAAAGAGCGCCGAATGCAGTTAAAATTATGATTATAGTCGGAATAATCGACTAAATCATACGTGATAAATTCCCGTGTCATAAATCATAATGTACAACAATCACTTTTAACATTCTTCTAAAAAAAGTACCTCCTTTAACAAAACATCTTTTATGGTGTGGACAGCTAGAGTGTGTGTTCATGATGATAGGTTGATTAGTGAGAGCGTGCAAGCGTTACAAACAAACGAACAAACTCACTTTCGCATTGATAATGTTTGTTAGGATTGGGTTTAAAAAAAAACACGCATAGCTTGTAGAGTAAAAAACAACTAAATTATACAACTAAATTAAGTAAACTTAATTTAGTTTTTAACTTATGTTCTCAGAATCCTATCGTTGATGGTGCCGTTTTATTTTAGCTTATATGGATACCAGGAACTGGTCGAAAAATGTTTTTTGTAAATTATGAATCGAACAGCAAGTTAAATAAAAATATCCGTGGCACGTAGGAATAACTGAACAACTCGACTTGCATGATTTTTTTTTATTGGCTTAAAGGCTTCCTTCGTATGCGCTTTACTATGTATAAAAAAATCAGCCCGAAATATACAATAGTTTTAGAGCAATCGCGTTTTGTACATCTCGACACCCTTGCATTTTATGGTGTTTTACTTGATAAAACGACTTATCAAGTGTGTGTTTGCTTACTAATATTGACATCTTGAATTATCAACATCAACACATGTTCAAAATATTGAAGATCTCGACTTATACACCTAAGCCTTTTCTGCAAAAAATAATTTTAACTTGACAAATTGAGATGTCAAGCATAAGTTTGTGTATGAATAATTGTCATCTTGATTTATCAACTTACACTCACATCCAAAATACTGGATATCTCGACTTATACACATAGCCTGTTTCTGCCTCCATTGACAAATCGAGATGTCAAGTTATGGCAAGCCAAATATTTTTGTTTAAAAAGTGACATTATCACATGTTCACTTTTACCTTTGCCGTGGTGATTTAGTTTTCATCTGCAATAGCAAGATATCAAGTTGTTATCTACCCGAGCTGGATATTTTTTATGTACCTACTGGAGCCTAAACGCCAACAAACATGCCATGCAACAACGTGAATGCTGTACATTATTGGTGACTATTACTATCATTGGTGTACTATGTACCTACCTACATGCATACTTACACAAAAGATTCAAATCAATACAGGGTTGATTGATAGCGGGGTGCAAAGCCGTAAAGAGACGCTAGCATAGATCATTTAGACCCTTTAGAGCCATGGTGGTCTAAGACGAAGTCTGACAATTTTTTAAATCTGTGTTTTAAGGTTTTTGGGGAAAAACACCAATGATGGCCAATCAGAATAAGAAGTTCCTTTTTTTCACTTTATTTAATTAAAATAATAGTCATAGCACCGCGAGAATCCAACTAGAAAAGAAAGGAAAACCATTTAGAGTAGGAAAGGGTGTCAGACATGGAGACCCTCTACCTCCAAAACTATTCTCAGCGGTTGTCGAAACAATCTTTAGGAGACTTAACTGGGAAAACATCGGAATCACTGTCGACCGAGTCTCCCTAACACAATCGAGGTTCGCAGACGATATATATATATAATGTTATTTGCTGAAACACCTAAAAACATGTAGCAAATGATACTTGAACTAGCGGATGAAAGTGAGAAGAAAGGTTTAAAGTTGAACCCAGAGAAAACAAAGGTAAGGACAAATGGGAAGAAAACCACCATACATCTAGGAAATAACCAAATTGATTACACTGATGAATATATCTACCTGAGACAGCTAATAACACAAGAGGTCCCTATACGCAAAGAAGTAGACAGAAGAATAACAAATGGCTGAAAGAGATACTGGAGTCTGAGAGAAGCCATGGAAGATAAAACTCTTCACATTAATGTAAAGAAAAAACTTTTCAACACCTGCGTACTACCTGTTTTAATGTAAAATCAGAAGACTCAAATGGCAATGGGTAGGGCATATGATAAGAGGCCAAGAGAAATGGAGCAAAATTGTGACACGATGGTGCCCTAGGAGAAGGAAAAGGGGCAGACCACAGAAATGGTGGGATGATGACATTAGACAGGTAGCAGGAGTAACTTGGAATAGAGTGGCCCAAGATAGACAGGAATGAAAAAGGTTGGAGGAGATCTTTGCCGATTGGCAAACAGACCTACAAAAAATAATTAAGTATTAGAATAGATTAAGATTTACTACCAAAATATACTTGTAAATCCACACTCATAGTTTTTAGTTCTTAATACTTTGTAAATAGATACTAAGTTGGTCTGAATAAAGGGTTTTATTTTTATTCATTAGCATTATTATTGATCGAAGTAATGTGTAAGCAATCTAACAAAACATGTATTAAGCATGTGTGTCATCAGACATTTTTACAGATTTTTTACAGCCACTTAAGATTACGAAAATTTTCAAGGATTTTTTTAAAACGGTTTTTTGAAGTCGTTTAAAAAATAATTAGAAGCTTTTTAAATAAGACCTTTTATAAGTAGGTAGTTATGCATCCCCCTGCCCCTACTTGCTTAGACTAAGAGTCGGGAATGCCTTCGTCAGCGTCTAGACGCGGCCGCACCGGTGCGAGCCTTATCAGCGCCGAGTCGGCATTCTCGCAGCCGGACCACCGGCCTAGTTGTAAGTCTGCCTTTGGGCTCTAGTTTTAAGTTTTCATTAGTATATTCCTTGCCTCAGAATCGGCAACACTACTCTACTAGTTTTATTTTAGTTTTTAAAAAACATATTAAGTGCTCCCGAAATTTAACTGGCGCAGCCGGTAGGATAACTGGCTATACTAGTGCGGTTATATACGCTTATAACCGAGCTTCCGCGTTAGTACGGCAAAGTGCGGTTTGCCTATATAGGTAAAGTGCCGAACAGTTATCCCACGAACCAAAGAAATAAGTTGAAGAGAACGGGACACCGGTATGGAAGCGGTCGGCTGGTGAGTACAACTTTTCGCCATCCTTGCCTATTCCCTACCCTCCAAGAAAATTGTTATATTCGAAATAAGTCTTCTTTTGATATAACGTGACCTAGGTGACTAGATATACAACTCTATTTAGTGTGCCTCTTACTTTAAGTTTTACTTTAAAATTCAAAATTTAAATCTCGAAATCGATTAAATTTTTAAGTAAATTAGTGTAATTACAAAGAAATATACAATTCTATTTCTTATACTCTAAAAATAAGTAAAACATTTAAATTTTAATTTCAAATCAATTAAAATTTTTAAATATTAAATAAGTGTTAATTTAGGTTAGTTAATAACGTACATATTTTAATTTTAATAAGCCTTATTATAATTGTCTTGTGTTTTCCATACCTGTGTACTACATATAATTATATACAATGGAACAAATAACTGCAATCCCCCGCGAAATTTTAAACCTTATCCCTATTTTTGGTGGGGATAAGACCCATTTAAATTTATATATTAGAAAAAGCGAGTATGTAATAAACAGGTACAGAGGAGACGCTGCACAAAATCTATATGTATTCCAATCAGTAACTAGCCGATTAAATGATAAGGCAGCGGCTCTACTTTCGGAAAGGGAGGACATAGAGTCGTGGAGCCAATTAAAAGAACTTCTAAAACAACACTTCGGAGACCCACGTAGTGAACAATGTATTGCAATAGAACTAGAATCAATAAAAATCAAATCCAACGAAAGTTATCTAGAATTCTGCAACCGTATTCAGAGCGTCCGTTCATTACTGATGTCTAAAGTAAACATGTTAAGCGACGTAGAACTCAAACGGGCTAAAGCAATTATATATAATAATACATCACTCAACGTTTTTCTGTATAATTTACCAGAGGACATGGTAAGAATAGTCAGACTTAAATCACCCGCGACCCTAGAAGACGCCCTTAGCGTAGTTCTAGAGGAGGTAAACTTTTCCGATCAATACAATATGCGTAGGCGAATTTACGACGCCCGTAATAGTAACCATAGCCATAATGCCACATTTAAACAAACCACGCAACAAAACCCTCCTCAAGGATTTAAATTTGGGATTAACCCAAACCAGCCCTCATTTAAACCGACATCATTAATACCAAACGCCACACCAAAATTTTTTGGAAATCAACAGACATTAATTAGGCCGCAGGCCCCAATACAACCATTAGGTTACCGCCCTCAATTCGGTTACCGCCCTCAACTCGGTTACCAACCTCAACTCGGTTACCGCCCACAGTTTGGCACTGGACAGCAGCCAACGGGCTACAGACCCAATTTCACCCAACAACCCCTTCAAGGGATGACACAACAGCAGCCGATGGGCTACAGACCCAATTTACCCCAAATCAACCCTCCGCATCTACAAGCGTCCGATGCGACAATGACGACAGCACTGAAACCGCGAGAAGGATTCAAGGTGAACGAGATCTACGACACGACAGGCTACGAAGACTTCTACGGTTACAACCCCGACGTGTACGAGGTAGCTGAAGACGCGTACGAAATTGAAGCTGAAGCATATACAGACATGCCACAAATGGAAACCCTTCAGGAATCCCCGAAAAATTTTCATACACCGGCCTCTACGGAACAGAGACCATAGAACTGAATTGCGACCCCACTTTGAAACTACCCCATATTTATATACCTGAAATAGACGCAAAACTGATGATAGACACCGGGAGTACGCGCTCGTTCATAAGCCCCCGAAAAGCTTACGAGTTTTTCTATTACCACCTCCGGCATGAACCCTTCCAAATAGTTAGCACGCACGCATCAAGCAACCACAGTGAGGTCATAGAAATACCGCTTTTACCGACTTTCCAAAGCAACGAGTACCATAAATTTTACGTCTATGACGTCGACCAACGCTATGACGGATTAATAGGAAACGACCTATTAGAGCAATTGCATGCAGTAATAGATTTGAAAAATTCGGTTCTGAAAACAAATACTACCATTATTCCAATTATAAATAAAAATTTAAATTACGAAGTGAAAATTCAAGCCCGAACTGAAAAACGTGTCAAACTACCCATAGACCAATATTCAGGCAACGCAATACTTGACTACAGAAAATTCGGCCCTGGCGTACGTATGCCCAGCGCCTTAGTAAACTGCGTTAACGGATACGCTACCACAGTTATCCAAAACACCTCAAACGAACCAGTGAAAATAACAGTGAAGCAACCCTTAAAAGTGGTTAATTACCACCCGGAAGCGAAGTATAATATTAACCTTAATACGAACAATCGCGGAATAGAAATAGAGAAAATATTAGAAGAAAACCTAAAGAAAATTAGACTAGACCACATGAATAAAGAAGAAAAAGAGAAAATCTTCAAACTCTGCAAAGAATACAAAAACATCTTCCATTGCGAACAACTACCGCTGACTTTTACAAACCAAGTTAAACATAATATACGGACTAAGAACGAAGACCCAATCTATGTAAGACCATATAGACTAGCCCCGACACAAGCCCAAGAAATAAACCGTCAAGTAACAAAAATGTTACAAGATAACGTAATTCAGGAATCTCATTCCCCTTGGAATGCCCCAGTCCACTTAGTACCGAAGAAATTAGATGCATCAGGAGAAAGAAAATACAGAATGGTCGTTGATTACAGACGCCTTAACGAGATAACGATAGACGATAAATACCCCCTACCAAATATAAACGACTTGCTTGACAAACTAGGAAAAAGTGCTTACTTCACAACAATAGATTTAGCAAGTGGCTATCACCAGATAGAAGTTGAAGAAGAAGATAGACAAAAGACTGCCTTCAGCACACAAAATGGACATTTCGAATTTCTAAGAATGCCATTTGGCTTGAAAACAGCCCCCGCTACTTTCCAGCGAACAATGGATCATGTTCTTCGTGGACTACAAGGGCTACATTGCATGGTGTACTTGGATGACGTCATCATCTTCTCATCCAGTCTAGAAGAACATATCCAAAAACTACGTCTAGTTTTTGACCGACTCAGACAGACCAACCTGAAAATACAGTTAGATAAATCAGAATTCTTACGAAAAGAAGTGCTATATCTTGGACACACAATTACAAGAGACGGACTAAAACCTAATAACGACAAAATAAAAGCAGTGCTAAATTTTCCGATCCCAAGATCTACCACGGAAATTAAAAGTTTCCTCGGATTAGTAGGTTATTACCGCCGTTTTATACCAAATTTCGCAAAAATTACCCAGCCTCTAACAGCCTGTTTAAAAAAACGAAATAAAATTATAATTGACCAAAATTACATCGACGCTTTTAATAAATGTAAAGAGCTACTCACTCACGCACCGCTCTTACAATACCCCGACTTTGAGAAGCCATTCATTCTAACCACTGATGCTTCCAACGTAGCCCTAGGAGCCGTACTCTCTCAAGGACAAGTTGGCAGCGATAAACCAATAGCATACGCAAGTAGAACCCTGAGCGACACTGAGTCTAGATACAGCACAATAGAAAAGGAACTGTTGGCCATTATCTGGGCAACAAAACACTTCCGACCATATCTCTATGGAAAAAAATTCTATTTAGACACTGATCACCGACCCCTAGCATGGTTGAACTCCCTTAAGGACCCAAACAGTAAGCTCACACGCTGGAGACTACGCCTTCAGGACTTCGACTTTGAAATTATCTACAAAAACGGCAAACAGAACACAAATGCAGATGCCTTAAGCAGAATTAAGCTCAACGTCTTAGAAGAAGAAGAAGGAAACTCAATGGCAGTAAACGTAAATCAAAACAAGAAGAAACAGAAAAAGAAAATTAGAAAACTCCAAAGAAGTAACTCTTCCACAACGTCCGCTAGCTCTATCACAATATCGGATTCAGACACAGACACAGCAGAACTTCCTGAACTCTCAATTGAAAGACCAATCATTCCTTCTGCATCTGGAAGCAGCAGAACGCAGACTATCCATTCAGCAGACGACTTAGAATCAACTGGAATACCCATATTACATGAAGCTATCGACACCAAGCCGAATCAAATTCTCGTATTTTCATGGTTTAAAAATGAAACTCAAGTTAAGGATATTTCCCACAACAAACATAAAATTTTAGAAGTTTTTCTTCCCACAAACAATCCAGAATTAGTCAAAGAATTTCTCAAGGAGTACATAAGACCCAAAATAAAGTATTTTATTTATTTTGAAGAAAATCAACATCGCCGACAATTTAGTAACATAGTAATTTCCTTATTCAAGAAAGACACGATAAAACTCTACGAGTGTACAGAACGAGTAGTATACGTGGAAGATGAGAATGAGCAGAAAGAAATAGTTCTAAAATATCACCAAGGAAAGACGTGCCACAGAGGAATCAAAGAGACACTGGTAAGACTAAAAAGAAGTTACTTCTGGAACAAAATGGAAGAAACTACCTCAGCCATTATTAACTCCTGTGACGCATGCAGAAAAATGAAATACGATAGAAAACCGATTAAACCCTTCCTACAACTCACCCAGACACAGGATGCCCCTTTTCAGGAACTTTTTATGGACTTATTCACCATAGAAGGCAAATATTATCTCACCCTCATAGACGCTTTCAGCAAACTAGGACAAGCCATGGAAATCCCTAACAAATCTACCCCTGAAGTTGTGAGAGCTCTCATGAAATACTTTTCCTTCTACGGAATCCCCAAGAAAATTAGTTCAGATCCGGGAATGGAGTTTAACAACGAGCTAATGAAGGATTTCCTTAGCCTACATAAAATAGAACGTCACATAGGTACGGTTAACAACCCTAACTCAATGGGACTCATAGAGCGGTTCCATTCGACCCTTATTGAAATATATAGATTAGCTAAGTACGAACAGAAATGCACAGACGCCGCATCAATTATGACATACTCGATTATGGCATACAACCATACTATACATACAGCCACAGGGCTAACACCATTTGAAGTAGTCTTTGGACACACAGACTCCGACAACCCCTTCAACGTAGAGTTTCAGAAAGTATACACCCAACAGTTAGTTAAAGACCACGAAAAGCGTACAAAATTCTTATACAAATATTTGGCGAAAAATATGGCAACAAAAAAGAATAAAGTTAGGGAAAGACGAGAAGGAGAAAAGGACAAGGAATTTCCTCACGGAGAAACGGTTTATGTAAAAGACATAAATAAAAGAAAAAGCAAAGACAAGGCGAGGTACAAAAAGGCAAAAGTAATAGGAAAAATTGAAAAGAACATTGTTCCCATCAAAGTAGAGACGGAGAAAAAGAAAACAAGTGCGCCAATAAAAAACATTAAACGTCCTCCACAGGTGGTGGTTCCTGTTGATAGCGACACCAGCGACAGTCGCACTTCATCTGCGATGTCTTAGGGAAAACCCGGGAATCTTACCAGTCAAGGAAGGACAAGCATACATTCAGCTCGATAATTGGACCATTTTAAAAACTGTCAGATTAGATAATGTGTATACAGACTTGAAAGTAGTTATAACCAAATTTTCAGAATTTCAAAATTTAATTTCCCGTAACAAAATTCTTCCCCATGATTTCGTCAGCGCACTTATGCACGCAGAGCACCTGCGAGACATAACACTAAACAAATTTCATCAACTAATTCCCCAACGTTCAAAGCGAGGGATAATTAACCCCCTAGGTTCCATGATTAAAATAATAACAGGAAATTTAGACCATGACGACGCCATTAAATATGATAAAATAATATCAGAAACAACTAAAGACCAAATAATTAACTCAAAGAAAATCATTGTTATTTCCAAAATGATAGACAGCCTTATAAACGTAACCGAATTAATCCGTCAAGATACCTAGTTAACTCTTGACGCACGTATGAAAAATCTAGAAACTGCTCTTAAAGAAACTGTTGTTAAGGGTAATAACTTAATTATATCCTCATATATATTAAATATGTATAATTTATTCATGCACAACTTCCGCACGATATTTATTAAGTTAAGTGAAATTGAGACCGCTATAGCATTAAGTAGGAACTCGATATTACATCCGTCAATTGTAAACTCTACTGAATTATTGTATCACCTACAATTAATAGCTAGAACAGGAAACCTAGTTTATACTCCTAACGAATCGAATTTAGTTAAGATAGAAGAAACTATTTCAGTAAAATCATTTGTAAAGAAAAACCAGGTCACATTTATAATGGAGGTACCGATAACTGATAATTATACATATAACTATTATAAAATGTACACTGTTCCCATTTCCAAAGACAACCAAACCCTAGCGATAGTTCCAACCTACCCCTACCTATTGGCGAAAGGGTTGAAATACCAGCCGATTTCAACACCGTGTCGACCACTCGCCGCCGGAGACCAATTTTTATGCAACAGTGACAACAGGGCCTTAAACAATGGGCCTACCTGCGAGGAGCAACTCCTCCGATACGACGGCGACCTCAGCTGCTGTAAGCAGCACCCTGTCTACGTGGAAGATGTAAAACTCCAGAAGATCAACTATGACAGTTGGATACTCTTTACCAGAAAAGAGACAATACTTACCAAAATATGCACCGAAGACACTTACAAATATCCGGTGCACGGAACATACGTCATTACCCTTGACGAGCCATGTGACCTCGAGATCAACGGGATGAAGCTGTATCACCACCAGATCTACACAGAGACAGACGCTGTGACTCCGTTACCCGTTATCAGCCTTCCAGCATTCCAGACGAATACAAATCTATCAAGTGCACCTACACTTAACATACGCGATACAAACCTCGACGACCTTAAATATTTGTCATTTGTGTTAAAAAACAGTGAAGTGTTTGAACCCAAAAGAGAAATGGACTCTAATAGTGTTTTAGTTTACGCCATTTCCGGCTTTCTAGTATTAAGCGTATGTGTAAGCCTTATATATGTTTTTCGCAAAAATATAATTCATGTTTTACGAAATTACCGGAAAAGTTCTCCAATCGAACATTCCGATAATTTCTCTCTTAGGGATGGAGGAGTTATGCATCCCCCTGCCCCTACTTGCTTAGACTAAGAGTCGGGAATGCCTTCGTCAGCGTCTAGACGCGGCCGCACCGGTGCGAGCCTTATCAGCGCCGAGTCGGCATTCTCGCAGCCGGACCACCGGCCTAGTTGTAAGTCTGCCTTTGGGCTCTAGTTTTAAGTTTTCATTAGTATATTCCTTGCCTCAGAATCGGCAACACTACTCTACTAGTTTTATTTTAGTTTTTAAAAAACATATTAAGTGCTCCCGAAATTTAACTAGGTATTTATGTCTTGTAGTGTGTTTGATTAATATTTTCTTATTTGTAGAACTCAACGATTGCCAACTGTTGATTTCTCGGGATAATAAGTCTAGCCTATGTGTTAATTTAGTGTATACTCTAAATAATTCATTTTAATTAGAAACAAATGCGTTTCCATTGTGTTTTTCCCATATGTTTAAAAAATAATTTTAATAAGTTAGTGAAAACAGTTTTTAGATTATGTAAATGAGCGTATAATTCTAAAAAAAATATATATTTTAAATACTAAGACTTTTTTACATTTTGCATTATATGCTGAAAAGTAAGATATATCTTGTAAAGTAGTAATAATTACTTGACAAACTATATCTGTTTGAAGTTGTCATTGGTTTACTAATGAGAAATAATGCTTTTTCCATTGAAATAAATAGGGTAACCGATAAAAATGATCCGTACTCAGATGGTGAATAACTGGATAAATGTCCTTAAAAGCCAAAACTTGGTCTACAAGTCGAGTTATCAACTTATTCAAGGCATTTCAGCTGTTTGACAAGTCTATTATTATGTAAACTATAAGTTGTTTCGTTAAATTCTTGAAACCATACGAAAGAGGGCCTCAAGTAACCCTCAAAATAACTTTGACATCATCGTTTAACTAACTTACCGACTAAACAGAAAATGTCAAACTTTAAAATGGCTGCCCTGAAAAATTGACGTTTTTGCGATGTTCAGTTATTCCTGCGTGCCACGGATATGTAAAAACGTAGGCTTTTGTTTTTATATTTGGGGGCTGAGCTACCCACGTCCGTAGGAGTGTACTCTATTCTGATTCCCTACACGTGGTCCCCGGGTAGTGCTAACCGGGTAGCAAACTCTGCTGGGAGGCTTCGGCCGTGGCTAGTTACCACCCACCGGACCAAGCCATGCCGTGAAATGACCTAGTCGTGTTTCGGGATGTGGTCCAGTGTAACCGTTCCGAAGACGGGTCTGAGCAGTAGCGCACTTGAAGCGCCTCACTCAACTGCCGTATTTGTACTTCTTCACTCTACACAACTCCAAGGCTAGAGTGAATAAGTACCTTATAGGTCGTCGTGCTCCATCTTAGATCATAACATCAGGCGAGTTGGTGGTCAAACGCCGACCTATTCTACATAAAAAAATATATATATATATTTCGCTGAGTTTTGGTATCGTTTCAAGTTTCCGCAGTTATTTTATGGTAAAATTAAACATTTTTAAACATACGTTTTTTTCTGAAAAATTTAATCTCAAAAATACTAAAGCTTACAACCTTCTCTTCCCTTCTATATACTTCTCTCACCTTTCGAGGCATCGCAAAACCGATGCCGCAATTTGGTACATTGCGCAATTTTGTATGAGAAAAAGCTGAACATACATTTTTTAGTTCTAAATTTCAGCGACAGAACAGTTGTTGCATCGCGGATTTGAACGCTACGACGTCGCATCGGATGCGCTGTGCGACATCGTAGACTTCTGCGTAGCGTCGTCGTAGCGCACTGTAGTGGAATCGCCGTTTATTTCGTCCCGTCGCGCCGTGCCTCTCCGTCCCGGACACAAAAGCCTATTCACGATCAAAACAACTTAACTTATTTACAACTTGATATTTACAACTTACTTGACATAACTTTTTAAACGACAATAAAACTTGTTCGTAACTTACAAGAGGCTAAATCTTCGCTCTCTAAATAACGCGGGGTTTAAAACTAAGGTAATAAAAAAGAAATATTTTCAGAAAGTTGCCCTATAAAGCAAGTGTAATTGGATGACAATTTATGTAGCTTGCAACGGGTGGGTAGGGATGGGACCAGTGAAATTTAGGCGGATAGTTTGTCCGGCAAAAAATGGGCCTGCCATTTTTTGTTAAGTGACATTGGATGGCTTGTAGGGTCCAAGTAATCGGAATTGTGATCAGTACTTAATCGTGTTAATTTTACATTTATTGAAAAAATTAAGACGTCAAAATTGATTTACATCATGTGTAAGTCTCACTGAGTAATAAGACAATTGTAAATGTAAAAGTAACGGGTATAGTCTAAAGCAAGCAATATTATTGCTTACTTATGCATATTTTTTGTCACCAATTGAAGAAGCGGCACGAGTTTAATTTCTAGTGCACAGCGTGTGGATACAATACAACTACAAACAAACGGACACTACACAGCAGCTCCGTTAACAGTATTATGTTACGTGTATCAATAACAAAGATAGAGAGACGTACAAGACTGTTACGACTGGTTGCGTTTGTTTGTGCCTACGGTGAATTGTCTGCATGCACCTAACATATGCAGTTCATTTTTAGGTCCTCGTATCGTATCTCATGCACCAATCATTTTAATTTGGCTATTCAGATGATAGAAACTAAAATAGATGTTGAATGAAAATATCCTTGCAGTATGTAGGATTGTAGGTATTGTTCTTTTTCAAAGCTTGCATTTTACCGCCATCTCACCTCATGATAAGTAATGATTCTGCCTACGGTGGAGCACGCTCGCCTGGAAGAAAACAGCTTACTCGAGACTTTATTGAAATAACTAAGTATAGTGACCTAATTTTAAAAAAAAAATATACATATAATTTCCCTTTACGAAAATCATCAACTCTTTTAGTTTGCTGAATCTTTTTTTTTTTTATGGACAATAAGTCGGCGTTTGACCACCAACTCGCCTGATGTTAAGCGACGTTGTGGTCTAAGATGGAGCACGACGACCTATAAGGTACTTATTCACTCTAGCCTTGAAATTTGTAGAGTGAAGAAGTACAAAGACGGCAGTTGAGTGAGGCGCTACAAGTGCGCCACTGCTCAGACCCGTCTTCGGAACGGTTACACCGGACTACATCCCGAAACACGACTAGGTCATTTCACGGCATGGCTTGGTCCGGTGGGTGGTAACTAGCCACGGCCGAAACCTTCCACCAGAGTTTGCTACCCGGTTAGCACTACCCGGGGACCACGTGTAGGGAATCAGAATAGAGTACACTCCTACGGACGTGGGTAGCTCAGCCCCCAAAATCAAAAAATCTTGTACATGTCGTAATTATAGAATATTCAATGTCTCTACTAAATATTCTATCCGGCATAATAATGTAATGTTCAACGTCTACCTTTTGCCGGATAGTCCTATCACTAATTGAGAGCTCCAAGCTGCGACTTTCTGCTTTTTTAGTTGTAAAAGGGTCCAAGATTTATAAGGATCATGTTGTTTTGGAACTTTTTGTGGTTATTGAGGCGAAATCGTTTGAAGCATTGCCGTGGATGGAGTTGTGAAGGCAATTCCAAGTTGGAGCCGTTTAACTTTACACTTGGGGATGATTTCAGGAAATTTTGGAGCTTTTGAAAGTGTACAAGTGTTTTATGAAGTGTCTTTGGGTGATATTTGACAGTAGCTGGCATTTTTGAGAAATGCTAGCGGTGTCTTACGGATTTTCTTGCTATTGTTTAGGAACAGTGTTTAATATTATTATTTTCGAGTTAATAAAAAACTAATGCAGATATGAATTGAGTATTTTCGTGTATCAAAACAAATAATTAGCTATGTACTTCCATACCACGAATTAATTTTAATTTGTTTAATTGTTAGGAAGATGAGTGTAAACAAGTTTTAAGAAAGTATAACACATAATTACACTAAAGATTTTTGGGTGGATCATAATAATTGTAATTATTAATAGCCCATAATAAGTTAAAAGAAAAATAATAATTGGAAACAAAATAATCTTTTACGTCTGTTAGTACTTAAAGTAAACTGAAATCAACGTCTTAAATATATCTTAGAAAATGTATGAAAAAAACATTGTAGTTGTTGATTATACGTTTAAAATTCTAAATAAATTATAAGCATAGCAGTTAATTCCAAAATAAAAATATCTGCCTAAATAATTTCTTATTTAAGTAAGTAATGTATGAATAAAAATGTAGTAGAACACGAAATAATTTTAAAGGCAATATTTTAGATCAAAAAGAAATGAAATTACAGCTTTATATAGCGCTGCCAAATTATCTGTAGTGAAATGAAGGAGCTAACAGCGAATTTTCTGAACTAAACTGATAGCTATCTGTAGAGAATTTATTTCCAAAATTTGCCCACCTGTAGAGATAAGTTGGTCGGCCTGTTAAAAGTCTTTAAAGAGCTCTATCACACTAGCGATTTTCGAGCGATTTTAAGGCGAGGCGAGCACGACGCGGTGACGCCGCGACTTTAGAAGATTCGGCAACGTGCGCTGCGCGCTCGTTTCAAGCTCACGGCGAAGTCGTTCGCCGTGAGCCTCGCTTAGAAATCGCTCGCAAATTGCAAGTGTGATACGACTCTAAAATAAACTGTGTACCTAATCTTATTAAAGTCATAATTAGGTATTAATTTAGAGACTAGGCCCTTATTAGGCTCTGAACGTTGATTTAAGTCGTGCGAAATAATGAGATCGCTTTGATAATTTTACTTTGTGAAGTTTTGGGATTATGATTTTATTATGATTTCAAATTTAAGGTTTATTTTTAGCCTAACGAAGTGTTACTTGATGTTTTAGAGAAGGATTTTTTATTTTGCTCTTGTATGGAAATCATTTTTACAAAGCTTTTATTTTATTTGTGTCATCTGCTACATGACTGGAGCCCGGTGTACGGCGACAGGCTCGCCCGCTGTCACATTCGGGACTGAATATCGTCTGGCAAAGTGTGGGTGTTGTATTACACCTCTGCCTCGGGGAAAAGTCGTGACGATAAATGTAGTGTGGATCAAATCTTGGAAGCTAAATTAGAACCACTTTCTGATGTTTTAGTTGGACTGAAATTTGGTAAACTTACTTGCGTATCATAAGTTACATACAATCCAATAATATGGTGTCATGGAGCTGGTCTGATGATGGAGGTGGAAGATGACCATAGAAACTTCTCGATAGATAATAGTAGACTAGCCGTGTTTGGGTTCATTTTGATCAGCTCATGATTCTGTTAATTTCATCGTCGTCATCATTAGTCAAATGCAAACTTCTTTAAAAATAAAGTTCATAATATTTAAACAACAAGAAACATTATTAAAAGAAACCCGAATGCAAAATGTTGTACCCTATGTCACTTCCACTATCAAGACGATTCAAATGACACCTCACATGTCGAAATACATCAAGCTGTTGAGGCTGTAGGGCGTGCCAAAGAAATCTCATAGGTACATGTACACACATACCTACATACACTCGAAAAACATAACCCTCATTCTTGGGCAGTCGGGTAAAAAAACTTTTTTTGGGTCTGAATGCTCGTTGTCCATGTGTGTTTCATGATATTCTCGGCACAGGAAAACCTGTACACATTTCACAGTCAAATAGGAAGCAGATGAGAGTGAAACGTCACTATTATTATGTCTTTGGTTTAAAATGATATTTTCATTTAACCGACTATCCAAAATGAGTTTAATGTTTTAATTGCATAGTTGGCCAAAATAGAATATATTAAAGGATAGCGAGGTCGCGTCTAAGCTGAATCTAACCTATTAAAGGACGCCGTGCATTAACAGCCTTTGCGCTTGACCAGCTCACAATAAAGTAATTGAAAAACTCAGGTAGTTAAGGCACACTGTCCACAGTCATTTGACGAATTCAAGACGAACGCATGACGACAGCTGAACACGAAGATGCAAGCAATCGTCAATCGATGATAGCGAGCGCATGACGAGCAGTTTACGCAGACAATAGGCCCAACTTATGCATTGTGTACTTAATTGTGTGTAACATAAATTCCTTTTTAGATCCACTCGCCGAGCTGTCGGCGAACTGACCGCGAGTGGCCTGCTCTAACAGCTGACGATCTACTAATGACTGTATACATCATAGAATAAGTTCGTTTTTCATTTAATTCTAAATGAAAAACGAACTACGAAGCTGAGTTTGTAACTAGACGGAGTCTTTTAATCGCTAGAAGCTCACAACATTAAACGAAAACTAAACTAAACCAACAGGCTACCGTGTTAAAATACCGGACAGTGCAAATATTTCAGTGTATTCAGTACTTAACCCTGATTAACGAGGTATTTATACAAATGACGGTTGGTTTGCAGTACAATGAAATATGAACGGTTTTAGTGGTCCGTTCACGTTGGGACAGTTTTTGGTCAAGTTTGTGCTAGAAAGAAAAATATGTGGAGAGGTTATAGGTCTTAAAAAAATTAGACACTAATTAATTACACTGGTGTAATAAATTACAGCAAAAGTAAAATTCAAATGATAAAAGTAAACTTAATTAGTAAACAAAAAAAAAACTTACTCACCTACTTACCTTTTTGGAATTCGGTTATCCATACTCCATACTAATATTATAAAATCGAAAGCTCTGTTCGTCTGCTAGTTTGTAGGCTTTTCACGGCTGAACTGATCTTGTTGAATTTGATAATTAGGTACAGTATTTCACACCATTTTCTGAATTAACGCGAACGAAGTCGCGGTAACAGCATGTAGGAATTAAAATTCAGTCATGTTCGATTTCTTAAACTAATTCAGTGAGTAAAACTGGTTAACAGAAAACAGGCAGCTATCCTTACTATCAAAAGTTGTATTGCCTCGGAATAGTAATACAGTGTGTGGACTTTTTCTTTCGTTTAAATTCTTTACTTTTTCGAAAAAGGCTATAGACATTCATGAAATTTTACAAATATCGTCATATCGTCACGCCTTTTCCCCGAAGAGGCTGGCAGAGGTGAAATACAACACCCACACTTCGTCCCAAAGTGACAGGGGGCGAGCCTGTCGCCATACACCGGCTCCAGTCATGTAACAGATGACATTTTGCATACATAATATAGTTTACCTCAATTTAATTTTGAAGTTTATTTAGGAGCTAAATCGGACCAGTGGCCCTATTCGGAGATTTGAGATTATCATCTCATCTTTTTTCGTCCTCGTTGCTCTCGCTTGAAACGTCATAGGTGTGAAAGTGACCAAGATAAAATCTCATCTCATCTCACGCGTAGGAATAGCCCTCCAGGGGCTGTGGAGATGTGAGAGATCTCCGTTCGGGGCGAACTACTAGTCCTAGTTTATACGAGTTACCATCTGCCACTGCATAGGTTAATTGGTGACGGCAGACGGTAATCCACACTAAGTGTTACCGTCTGCCACCGCGTACACACAGGCCGTGGAGGCAGACGGTAACATATAGTTTAGCCTAGCTACCGGATAGTGCTTTGGTTGAGTTACTGTCCTATTTCAAAGTGACATGATTACGTAGAGATTATAGAATTCCCGTATTTGCCAGAACGTGTTTGATAGCTAGTATCGTTGCAACGGTGCAATATTGAAACTTTCTCTCCGAACTGCGGCTTTTAGTTGCATTTTGATGTCAGATTTAATTTTATAATTACACTTAAATCAGCGCGCCTAGCGACAAAGATTACGTCGACTCTTTTATCGAGACAGACGTATGTTTACACGTAGCCTTGTCTTGTTCTCGCATGACAAAAATTGTGAAGAAAATAATTTTGTCACGTGCGCATGTTAAGCATGCAGATCACATTAATATTATCATTGCGATAGTGTGTCACGTTATGTTTGAATATATTTCAGGCTGAGATGGCTTGACAGATTTTAATGGAATTTATAACGGAGATAGTTTACAATACAATACATCTTTATTCCACACCAAAAATACAAAGTAAAACAAACATAAAGAAAATATAAAACAATAAAATATCATTTGGCAGTACAAGGGCGGCCTTATCGCCTAAGCGATAATAATATAGTTTAAACTTTGCTTTAATTCTAACTATCCTCGTTCTAACTAATTTTTAAATGCAAACGTGAGTTTGTTTGTTCGTTTATTTGTTACGCTTTCACGCCTTTACTACTCAATTAACGAGATTAATGTATTACTTACTAGAGGAGCTGATCGAAACAAAAAACGTTACGCAACTTAATGAAGGGCTCTGCCCACCGTGGGCTGACTGCACTGCTGACTGTGGATTTGCTGCAGCGCTGACTACTGAATTGCTAATTTACATACGTCCAGGTTAATACTTTGATTCCAGGAAATAAGCACCGCTCCGTACACAACCACACTGCACGCGTGTCGAGATCACACTAATACAATGTGCAAGGATTTCAGTGCACTGGAGCGAACAATAGTTTGTGTTCGGATAATGAAATCTAGTAAATAGTACATATTATTACGTATCGATGTACTCAGCCAATTATCATCAAATTTTTGTCAAATCAAGAGTAAAAAATTACCGGTTTTAGTAGAATAGCAGATAAAGCTGCATGTTGCAGCTAGTAATTATGTAGCATGAGCTACTGTTCATAAATTGAGAAAAAAAAATACCAATTCAATATCACCAGATCAGTAACCTACACCCGCTACCGCAAGTTTAATTCCGGTCCCACAAAATTGAAACTTTTACTAACAAAACAGAAACTAAAAAAAAAAAACATTTAAAAACATTTTCCACAAAACCGGGTGTAGTTTTGAATAATCCGGCCGGATGTCCCGAGTGAATACTGGTTCAATTAACGCCACTCTAAATAAAGCCGGTATAAATGCCGGAGCGCCGGTATTTATGCCGGATAGTGTTAACTAGGGCACTGCAAACCGGTAACCGGAATATTATACGTCATCGTAATTTTAGGAAAAAATTGAAGCTGTTTTTTTTTGTAGATATTTGATTTTGTGACTAGCTGTTGCCGGCGACTTCATTCGCGTTTATTCCGAAAAAAGTATTCAAAAACCGTTCTCGTGATAAACTGTAAATAATTATCAAATTTCATCAAGATTTGTTCAGCCGTTAAAAGTCTACAAACAAACAGACAGACCAGCAGCAGAGTTACTTTCGATGTTATAATATTAGTATAGAAGTATTAAAACTAGTTTTCCTCCTCCTCAAGTCGCATTCCTCATGTCTGAGGGTCGTGACCACCACCTCCAATTACTCTCTCTCTTACGATCTTCCGCCAAAGTTTTCTATCTTCCGCAACATGTAGCGCTTCGTACATTGAAGTGTCCAGAGCGGTGCGAATCTGGTCGGACCAACGTATCGGGCTGCGGCCTCGTGACCTCTTGCCATCGACTTTCCCTGTCACCATCAACTTTTCCAGGTTGTCGCCTTGTTTTCTAGCAATGTGGCCGAAGTACTCAAGAACCCGTCTAAGACAGTTTTTTTTTTAGTAAAACTAGTTTTACTTTACATAAAAACAGTTTTAAATCGAGATTTATGATTGAGGGTCGTTTTTAAATACGTTTATAATTAGAGCAAAATAAAAACTTATTCTCTATATTCACAAATAGTAAAATTATGAATTGTTTATCAAGCCGTTATGTTCTAGAGAATATGAATATTATGAAGAGGGCCATTGACTGTTATAAATCTAGTTCTAGAAATAAAAATCGGGTACTGCAGCCACGAAGAAGACTAGCGAAAACATCGAATGGTTTCTGCTGTTTAGGAGTTCAATTTTATAATAAAATCCCTGACTCTAAATTTTACTAAAAATGACTTATTGAACTATATAAAACAACACTTATTAAACAAGAGCTACTACTATACATTAGCAGATGCTATTGCCGATACAAAATATTTAAAAACATTTAATTATTTAATTTTATTAGGTCCTTACGTATGAAATTGGCGTTTTCTACGGGAGGAATAAAAAGTCGATTTTTTTTTGTAAAACATATTTAATTAATCAAAGTATGCACCGTTGTTATCTATGCACTTTTGCCATCTTATGGGTAGTTCATTGATCCCTTTACTATAAAAACCATGGGGGTGAGAATCAACAAACTCTTTGAAGGCGGTTTGGACTGCTGCATCGGAGTGGAATTTTTTTCCTTGTAAGAAGTTGTCCAAATTCCGGAAGAAATGGTAATCTGTTGGAGCAAGGTCCGGGGAGTACGGTGGATGTCGCAGACATTCCAATTGTAGCTCAGCTAACTTAGTGGTTGTTTGTTATGCAGTGTGTGGTCTTGCGTTGTCGTGAAGCAGCAGTGGCCTAGAGCGATTGACCAATCTCGGTTGTTTAACAGCTAGTTCTTCCTTCATGGTTTGCAGTTGCTGACAATAGATATCTGCCGTAATCGTTTGGCCAGATTTAAGAAAGCTGTAGTGAACGACACCGGCGCTAGTCCACCAAACACTTACAAGTAACTTTTTCTGAGTCAATTTTCGTTTAGGGCAGGATTTGGCTGGGTCTCCAGGGTTCAGCCATTGCGATGAGCGCTTTCGATTATCGTACAATATCCACTTTTCATCACAAGTAATGATTCGAAATAAAATCCCTTCATTATTGTGTCGGTTGAGCAAAGTAACACAGCAGGCGACCCGTGTTGGCAAGTTCGATTCACTCAATTCATGAGGTACCCATCGTTCGAGTTTTTTTACTTTCCCGATTTGCTTCAAGTGGATTAATACAGTTTTGTCACTTACCCCGAAGACTGCTGCTATCTCTGAAGTGCTTTGTGATGGATCCGCTTCCACAATAGCCTTTAATTCTTCGTTTTTCACTTTGATCTCCGGTCGTCCACGGGGTTGGTTCTTAAGGTCGAAATTTCCAGAACGAAAACGTTGAAACCAAAAACGTACCATGCTGTCTTTAGCAACACCAGCGCCGTACACATCATTAATTCTTCGAGCTGTTTCTGCAGCACTGGTGCCACGGTAGAACTCGTACTCGTAAATATACCGATATTTCATGTTTTCGGTAATAAGCGTTGTTTGCGGTAATAAGCGACGCCAAAGAAAAAATAATGAGGAAAATAACAAATGAATGACTGTATTCCAAAGAAAAATAAACCAGCTAAATGAATTTATTAATTTGAATTTCGAATTCTTAACCAAAGAGGAGATATTTCAGATCAAATTGATCAGTACGACAAAACGCTGATTTCATACGTAAGGACCTAATATTTTGACGACACATTTACAATTGCACGCAAAGTAATATTTATTCCCAAACTCTACGTTAGCCATTTCCGTTCTAATATACAACCTTAGTAGATTTAATATTCCAAAACTGCACTTAAGAGCTTAATGTTACGCTTTTTCAAAATTGACTTGTAAAAAAACTGCACAGTTTTTAAAAGGTAGTCCTGGCCACACTTTTATTGCACATGTTTATTTATGTATACGAAATTACACCTTAAATAAATGCAAAGGTTAATTTTGTTTTTGTACGCGACCGCGAATCTTATCGCTGCCCAATAAGGTCCATAGTAGCGCGGATTCGAAAACACAACACTTTGACGTTCATAAGTGTATCTATGATACCTAAATTGAATAAAAACATTTTAACTTTGACTTTGACTTTGACAACGTAACCTTGACAATACGATTTCATGGTAGCCCCCTGTGAGTAGAAAAATAATCGCATACAATTTAAATTAAGCTATACAAAGTGAACATGGCTTATGTTTTTGCGCTCGCACGTAAAGTGTGTTATTTAGTTGTGTGTGTGTAATCCTCTCTTCATTAATTCGGATGTTGGCGTAGGCTTAAACGAAAGCGTATAAAGTAACTAGCTGCGCCTCGCGGTTTCACCCGCGGTTCCACAGGAACCGTTAATTTTTTCGGAATAAAAAGTATCCTACGAGTATGTCCTTTTCTGTACCCCAGACAATGGGTTTGCAAAATTTCGTGACGAGCGGTTGAGTAGTTAGGGCATGAAAGCGTTACAAACAAACAAACGAACAAACTCACTTTCACATTTATAATATTAGTTGGGATTAGCTGTGACATACTGACAGACAGACATACATAAAAGTCACACCATGGTTCCATTAACCATTTTAGTACGGAACCTTAAAAGTGGTCTAAAGACTCGGAACACCAGGGCCTGCCCCTTGGCCTAAACAAATTTGCTTAAGATACTTTAGCAAAGGTGTTCACAATAATTCGGAAACGTTTCCGTTCAGATTTCAAAAATTTCAAACTGAAATTATTTGACTCTGAGTCCGTTTTCATGAGTTTCTAAACGTGATTCATTCTTCCTATCGGATTTATATTCGATTAACTAGTCCAAACATTATAAAAGTAGTAAATTATTCGAACAATTTGAATTTGAAGTTTGTGGGATCCGATCGGAAAAGTTTCCGATTGATTGTGAATAGCGCTAGTCTGTATCGTATACCAACCTAACAACAATTTTGATACGTTGTATTTTCAGAGGTATTTTATGTACTTATTTCAAAATTCACATTTATTCAAAGTCGAAATGGTTATTTACATAAATAAGGTAGGTACATAGAGGTATAATATATTTATAGAGATACTAGCTGTCACCCCGCGACTTCGTTCGCGTTTATTATTTATATATATAAATATATATAAATTTAAACTATCCTATCTCTCAAGTTGGATCGAACTGCACACGGTGTGCGAATTTTATTATAATCGGTTAAGTGGTTTAGGAGTTCATTGAGGACAAACATTGTGACACGAGATTTATATATATTAAGATAAGATAGAGGTATAATAATATATTCCCCTCTTCCTATTTGCAATTTTTCTAAATCCTAATTAATGTTATAAATGTGAAAGTAAATTTGTTCGTTTGTTATGCTGTCACGCCTTAATTACTCAACTGATATCCCGACATTTGGCATACACGTTGTCAGAGGTACAAAAAAAGATATAGAGTATCTAAGCATATAAGTATGTATATCAGTCTCTGGCAGCCATAGTACAAGCTTTGCTTAGTTTGGGGTCAGACGACCGTGTGTTCAAGTGTCCCGAATATTTATTTATTTATTATTTATCTTTTATTTAGAAAACAATAGCGCTTACTGTGAACCGCAGATGAAACAGTGAGGCAGAGCTAGTATGTAAAAATGTATGTTTTTAAAATCTTGAGACTGTCAACTGCTTTGCTGCTAATCAAAAAAGCTTATTTTTAAATACTCGCAAACAACACAATTACTACACAATGCGCTTTATTTTATTTAACACCATTCTTTTATAATCGCTCGCTTTGCTCGCTTCGCTCGTCCGCCGAGCAGCGTTAAGCTGCAGCTACACAGAAACAACTGGTTATTTCGCAGCAAGAAAAATGCTTCATAATCCGCACTCAGGAACACCAGTTTACAAAAGCTGGGAAAAACTTGGAATGCGCAGAAAAATGCTCGAATTTGAGAGAAAAGTCAAATAGCACTGAGTGCTGGTGGAAATAAGATTGAGTTTAGCTTTTGCGTTTTGACCGAAAAGTTTGAGGTCTGATTTTTGTTAGGTTGACTGACCTAGTTGTTACAAATTTCGAAATGTTAAACCCCATTTTTAATAATACGTATTTCCATTGAAAAATTTTTTCGAAAATGGTAGAGTTGGCGCTAAGCTTAATATTCTAAAGCGCTGAGTTCATTTTTATAAAAAAAAAATTGACATTACTATAAAAGTTGACTTTGATTGACAGTCACTGCATAACATGACTTATGATCTAGAAAAACAAGCTCTTCCGGGAGCATTCCGGGAGCAAACACGTAATGACGTCACTCGTCATCGTCATCCGTCTCTTTCGAACTATTTGTAAATGACTTATTTTGGTCTTGCTTAAGGGGCCGTTCAAGTATTACGTAAGCACCAAGGGGGGGTGGGGGGGTCTCTGTTTTGCTTATTTTGGATGACATGGGGGGGTGGGGGGGTCTAGATGATGATTACGTCATCGTTAGTTATTTAAGTTTTTTCGGGGATTCCCGCAAATAATACATATGCGTAGGCACTCGCTTTGAGAACTGATTAGGGGAATTACCGCGCATTAGGGAAAATACCGTGCGCTATTCACTTGTCTAATAATTCACTCTCGTGCCGGCCGGCTGCAAGTGCGCATCTATCAGTATTGTTTTGTTTGGATTCTAAACGTATTGTAAGCATTGAAAGTTATCATTTGTGTTTATGTTGATGCAATTAGCCAAAGTTTAACGTTTTAATTATTTAAATTTAAATATCTTATTAGAATGTCATATCATATAGACAAATCCAAGTTATACCAAAAACTGTTCGAAAGTTTTAAAAAATCTCATACTGGGACGAAAGTGCAAAATGTACAAAAGTTAGTTAACGAAGTTTGGCGAAATTATAAATTACAAGCAAAGTCAGATAAGGAACTAGATATTATTGTATCTAAGAGAATTGAAGAAGAATTGCAAGCGGCGACTAAAAATAAATCCAATCTGCTTCATTTTTTTTCCAAGGTGAGTAAATATAAGTACAAAGTTTCTCTTTACGTTCTGTAACAATTAAAACGATTTATGAGTAAAAAATATGATGGCCTATCTCAAAGTAAAAAGGTAAATGATTGATATTTTATTTCTTAAGATCGACTCCGGCAATTGGTCACAAAATACACGGTGTTTTCAATATCTGTATGTGAAGGGTTTCTGTGGGGAAAAGCTTTCAATAATATTTAAACGCTGGTTTTATTAAATACGGTGAATTTATGTAGCTTAATAAGAGAATATCCAGCAGAACTCTTAGAAATTTTTCATTTTTAGGCAACGTCTTCTACCAGTAAACCTGCAGAAAAAACACAAATTATACAGCCATTTTCTAACATTGAAAAACAGAAAGAAGATAAAATTAAAACCGGCAATGAATCACAAGAGCAATGCGAAAATAATAATAATGCAGATAAACAAAGAGCAAAACCTTCTCAAGAAGCTTTGAAAAATAAGATTACTCTACTCGAAAAAAATCTGAACGCTTTGTATTCTGCCAGAGATACTATGCCAAATTGCGCTGAAGTTGATAAACAGATCATTAAGTTGCGCGAGGAACTAAAAACAGCAAAAAATACTTTAAACAGGAAGATTCAAAACGCAGTTGCCCAGAAGAAACACAGGGATGGTATGAAAAGAAAGTTAGAAAATATTTGTCAGGAAAATCCTGAAATAAAAAGAAGACTATCTCTAAGGGATTCAGTAGGACATCCTAAACTTGAAAGCGATCAACCATTACTATTGAAAACAATTGCGGATATAGCTTTATTTGGGAGTGCATGTGATGACAGGAGACGAACGGAATCTATTCGCAGCGTAAAAACTCTTGACGAACTCACACAAGAACTGCGTAAACTAGGATTTGACATTAGTCGCAGTGCGACATATCTTCGTTTGATTCCCAGAAAATCGAATTCTACAGAGGGACGAAGACATGTATCGACAGTCCCTGTTAGGCTCATTCGTGCTCAAACTGATCACCACAAGAGCCACTTAGATAGCAAGTTCGCTGAAACATCAATCCATTATTTAGAGAACATAGCATCCATACTTGGACCAGATCAAGTATTTTTCTTATCTCAAGATGACAAAGCTCGAGTCCCTATTGGCGTCACTGCGGCAAATAAGCAAGCACCTCTTTTAATGCATATGGAATATAGAATCAAATTACCTGACCACGATTGGGTAATCGCTGAGCGTCATAAATTAATACCATCTGTTTATGCTGGTATCAAAGTTACTTCCAATATGCTAGGACAACCGCAAGCCGTCGGATATTCTGGGCCAACATTCATCGCTATTCGAAGTACTTTTTTTTTTATGTAGAATAGGTCGGCGTTTGACCACCAACTCACCTGATGTTAAGCGACGTTGTGGTCTAAGATGGAGCACGACGACCTATAAGGTACTTATTCACTCTATGGCCTTGAAGTTTTGTAGAATGAACAAGTACAAAGACGGCAGTTCAGTGAAGCGCTACAAGTGCGCGACTGCTCAGACCCGTCTTCGGAACGGTTACACCGGACTACATCCCGAAACACGACTAGGTCATTTCACGGCATGGCTTGGTCCGGTGGGTGGTAACTAGCCACGGCCGAAGCCTCCCACCAGAGTTTGCTACCCGGTTAGCACTACCCGGGGACCACGTGTAGGGAAACAGAACAGAGTACACTCCAACGGACGTGGGTAGCTCAGCCCCCAAAGTGTGTAGTGGAAAGCATAGTTCATCTACTGCTAATACTCATGCTCAGGATTTCGAGACGCTTCTCGAACTTGAAGAGTTTCGACCATTAGCAAAAACTGACCATGGACTAGTAAAACCAGTAGTAATTATGACGGTTGATGGAGGGCCAGATGAAAATCCGCGTTATCAAAAAGTCATAGGGTTTGCTATACAACATTTTAAACGACATGATCTCGATGCATTGTTTATAGCTACCAATGCTCCTGGAAGGAGTGCGTATAACAGAGTAGAGCGAAGAATGGCTCCTCTGAGTCGGGAACTGGCTGGTTTAATACTGCCTCATGACCATTTTGGGTCTCATTTGGATGAACGTGGCATTACAATTGATGAACAATTAGAAAGATATAAAAATTTCGAATTTGCAGGAAATGTATTTTAGCTGAAGTATGGAGTTCAATGGAAATTGATGGCTATAATGTTACTGCAAAATATGTTGAGGCTGATGAACAAGATGTTCCTGAATTTCCAGACATTAAATGGTACTCAGAACATGTGCGTGAAAGCCAATACTTGCTTCAAATTGTAAAATGTAAAAATTTTAATACAGAATGCTGTCGTCCAAGAAGTGGCCTATTCAGATTACTAGACAACAGGTTTCTTCCACTACCTGCAAAAGTAAAACGAACAGTTGATAACTTGGTTTTGGATGAAGGAGGACAATTTCTTGATCTTCCAGTCAATTTAGCTCTACGCTTGAGTACTACCCTCAAAGATTTTTTGCAAATGCCCTACGATTATTTTTGTCGGACGGTAAAATTGAGGCTCTCAAGCCGAACATGCAAAACGTGTGGTCTTTATCATGCTTCCGTCAAATCATTAAATCGTCACATCGAGAAGATCCATAAATAAGTAAACACGCCCACAGAGGGAAAAGTTAGACCTGTAAGAGTCGCTGCTCGTCGTGCTAATGAACTGATTTGCATTATTCAAAATTTAGAGCACCAAGATGTTGAATGGCTCGATGAGAGTGACGTAGACATTCCAAAATCGGATGAAAGTGAGCAGACTCACAACACTGAGCAGCAATCCAATGTCATCGATAACTTAGAATCATGGATTCAGGTTTCATGGACTGAAGACTGTTAATGTGTTCCGAAAATATTCTTTAAGTTAGTTATGTTCTTTATTTCTGATTATATTTTTTTGTCATTTACTCTATGTGTATCAGTTAAACCTAATATTTTCATGAATTTTCCTATTTTAAAAATAACAATATAAAAAAACATTTATTACTAAAAATGTTTACGTAAGCATAGGGGGAGGGGGTAAGTACTTTGCTTACTTTTGATGACAAGGGGGGCGGGGGGGGTAAAAAATGGTAAGAAATCTGCTCACGTAATACTTGAACGGCCCCTAAGCACCCATTGACGTCACTACGTGTTACCCACGTGACCGGAATGCTATTCACCTCGCGGAGTATTTCATTATAATATGACATGACTCAACTCTCAACTTATTAACTAGTTTCCAAAGAAAAATATGAATACGGACTTGAGTGAGCTGGAGAAATCGCGGCCGGCGTCTGTCTTCCTCGACAGGTCGCATTCCTCAACCGATTCTCGTGCAATTATGTGAGCAGCCTTCGATTATTATACAGAATACTCTCAGAGTTTTAAGAGAATCGGTTAAGAAATGCGACCTGCAGAAGGAGACGTAGAGCTGGACAAAGATTCTTACAGAATTCTGACATATAAAAGCATTTTTGTCGAAGCTGAAGCAGAGACGCTTCGCTCGCTAACGAACATTAGAAACTAAATCGACCTTCCATTTTAGTAGGTAAGTACTTACAAATTTTCTTTAGACTGCCCGCAGACTGCAGACTTTCTATCGGGCGACAGTTTGGTCGGCTTCTTAATCAGTGTGAAGAGGTATGCAAAAACGTACATTACAGTGATTCAGTATCGACATGTAAAAAACTTGATGGGAAGATAGCAGAGTAAATGCAATGAGTACCATGCTACAAAGTATATTATGTCGCAGCCGGTGAACGGTGTTTTCTCCGTTCACCGGTCGCAGCCAACTTTGAAAATCTGCAGTTCAACTAACAGCCTAGCTATTTATTTTACTGTATGGCGCCCTTCAACTAGCTTCCTGCATTATATTCAGCTGTGGCGTCTATTACAACATATTTAATAAACAAGCTGGTTGATGCGTAGGCCATGTCTAAAATTGGGTGATTATTTGACAAAAATGCTACTTTTGACCGAAAAAATGAGTTTTGATTATGATGAAAATAAAATCCGTAAATCCGTGAAACGAACCTTAATTCTGGTGGACATGATATTATAAATAATAACCTCTCTTTCCCTACTTCTTTATCAGATCAAATCTGACTTGTATCAATAGCTTAGGAGGGAACGAAGCGAAGCGGAGCTCCCAATTGGGCTAGGCAATTATTCAACGTTGTCGATCAAGGCGCTTTGCCTAGCCGTTTAAATTTATGGTTAAACTAGCTGTCACCCCGCGACTTCGTTTGCGTTTATTATTTATATGGCTGGCAGCTTTGGGAGAGTGGTCGCTTTTGCACTGCAATGGAGTAACAGTGCGATTCGGCAGCACCCACTGTGATCAAGCAGCTCTATTTAGAGAGGCACTGCTTGCCTCGCTTAGCCGGGGAGGGGACTAGAAAAGGTGTCCCAAAAAAATGCTTACTCCAAAACTTTACGGGAGGTAGTAACCACGGCTGCCTACGCATCCGTTTCCACGTGGTCGAAAACTCAATAAATATATTAATAACGTGTATAAAAACAAAATAATCACATGCGGTGCCTGGAACGTACGTACCTTACTAGACCGTGCCGGAAATGCGTGCCCTGAACGTAAAACTGCGGTTGTAGCACGAGAACTTGGCCGCTATAATGTTGATGTTGCAGCTCTGAGCGAAACCCATCTGGCGGACGAAGGCGAGCTGGTAGAAAGTGGTGGTGGGTACACGTTCTTTTGGAAGGGGAACTCCAGTACGGAACCTAGAAGATCTGGTGTAGGATTTGCTATCAAAAATAGCATAGCATCAAAATTAACGGACCACCCTGTCGGAATATGTGACCGCATCATGACCATACGTCTTCCTCTGTATAGTGCGGGCTACATTAACATCATTAGCGTATATGCTCCAACATTGGATAAGTGCGATGATATTAAAGACAAATTCTACGAGGAACTCTCACAAGTATTGGCAAAGATTTCACGTAGTGAACAGATTCTTCTTCTTGGAGATTTTAATGCTCGGGTAGGACGAGACTGCGGGGCTTGGCCACAAGTACTGGGAAGACACGGTATTGGTAATATGAACGCTAATGGACAGCTGCTACTAAGCTTGTGTTCACAATTTGAGCTGGCTATTACTAACACCATGTTCAGGTTACCCATGATACACAAAACCACCTGGATGCACCCGCGGTCTAAGCACTGGCATTTAATTGATTATGCTATCGTGCGACAGCGCGATATCTCACAGGTACTGGTGACACGAGTAATGCGTGGTGCTAACTGCTGGACTGATCATCGGCTTGTAACTATAAAGCTACGTATACGTCTTCATTTTCCTCGCAGACAACGTAGACCAAAACCTTCCTGTCTAAATCTTCATAGACTTGAAAGTCAGGAGACACGCACACAATACATAGAGGCTCTTAATACAGCAATTGTCGATAGCTCTCAAAGTAATGATCTAGAGACTAAATACAACAACTTGTGTTCTCAGATTATCTGTGCAGCAACGGAAACACTTGGTTTGCAATCGAGAGTTAATGAGGACTGGTTTGACGATAACGATAAAGTGATCTCTGGTGCTATTTCCAGTCATCGAAAGCTTTTGCGGCAGCTAAATTCTAAAAACCACCTGCATTCGTCGTTGTCTGAAAAGATCAAGCAAAGTGCATCTCACATAAGAAAGCTGGCTCGTACTACCAAGGACAGGTGGTGGCAAGATAAAGTTTGTCAGATTCAGCTGCTTGCCGATACAAACCAGCTGGGTGCATTCTTTAGTGAAGTTCGGAAATTGACGGGAACTTCAACTCGTAGAAGATGCGTACCTTTAAAGTCGTCCGACGGCTCACTTGTAACGAACAAGGAAGAAGTGCTTAAACGTTGGGCAGAACATTTTAATTGTCTATTAAACGTGGATCGAACAGCAGATCTTGATTTTATTAAATCGTTACACGAACACCCCCTAGCTGTTGAATTAGACGAACCATTAACGTTGACAGAGGTTGTTAAAGCCATTAAAGCCCAGCAAAATAAAAAGGCAGTAGGCGTTGACAACCTGCCAGGAGAGCTGATTAAGTATGGTGGTGAGGAGCTGCATATTATTTTGTGGCAATTGTTTTCGGAGATGTGGGACAACGAACAGATACCTTCTAGCTTCCGAATGTCCGTCATATGCTCGCTCTACAAAGGTAAAGGAGACCGTGCCGATTGTAATTCCTATCGCGGAATCTCTTTACTTTCAACCACCGGAAAGATCTTTGCCAGACTCCTTCTCAATCGTTTGCTGAAATTGTCAGAGGAGCTCCAACCTGAGACACAATTCGGATTTAGGCCTAATAGAGGTACAAGTGAAGCTATCTTCTCCATTCGCCAGCTCCAGGAGAAGAGTAAGGAACAGCATCAATCGATGTACATGTGCTTCGTGGATCTTGAAAAAGCCTTTGATAGTGTTCCTCGGGAGGCGCTTTGGATAATTTTAGGCAAACTCGGCTGTACGGATAAGTTTGTCCGTTTGATAAGACTCTTGCACGACCATATGACTTGCTGTGTGACATCAAATGGCCAGCAATCTAAGTTTTTCCCTGTCACCTGTGGTGTAAAACAAGGATGTGTAGTGGCGCCTACACTTTTTGCAATGTACTTTTCTATGGTAGTCAAAGAGACACTCAAAGACGTTGTGCAAGGAATTCGTATCCGTTTTAGAACTGATGGTGGCGTCTTTAACTTAACAAGGTTAAAGGCGCACTCGAAAGTCTCTCTTGACCTCATTACTGAGATAATGTACGCGGACGATTTGTGCTTTGTGGCTGAAACTCCTGAAGGTCTACAGGAGCTTATTTCCAGGTTCCACTCGGTGTGTTGTAGGTTCGGGCTTAAAATCAGTATTACTAAAACTGAAGTCATGATTACGGACTTAGCCCAACAGGTGCCTCTAAATGTGCAGCTCAACGGGACGAACTTGAAGCATGTGGATAAATTTAAATATTTAGGAAGTACCGTAACATCCAAAGGTGACCTTGACTCCGAGATAAACAGCAGAATTAGTGCTGCTTCAGCAGCATTTGGCAAACTGCGCGTTAAGGTGTTTCGGTCACACGACATTAAATTGGAAACAAAAATAAAGGTGTATATGGCTATTGTTCTGCCTAACATTCTCTACGCAGCAGAAACATGGTGCCTGTACCGCCGACACATTCGTGCGCTTGATCGTTTCCATCTGAAATGTCTACGTGACATTTTGAACATTAAATGGTCTGACCATGTCAGGAATACTGATGTTCTCAGACGTGCGAATGTGTGCGGACTTGAAGCCTATTTAATGCGAAGGCAGCTTCGTTGGTGTGGGCACATATCCCGCATGCCTGAAGAAAGAGTGGCCAAGCGCATCTTTTACTCAGAACTCGAGAAAGGTAAGCGTAAAAGCGGAGGTCAGTTTCTAAGGTATAAAGATGTGCTGAAAAGACATATGAAGGGATGTGGGATTGAGCCTTCATCGTGGGAGTCTGAAGCTGTCAGTCGCTTAGAATGGAGACAAAAAGTGCAAGCAAATATATACTCATTTGAAAACAAACGTAGGTGCGATCTTGACTCGAGGCGAGAACGACTGAGGAGCAAACCGCCTTCTAACATTGCCTACAATTACGTCAACAACGTCCTCACATGTTGCTTCTGTTCTCGAACATTTACTGCAAAAATTGGGTATATCAGCCATCTGAGGACGCACAATCAGTAGCCTCCCAGTAACAGAAATTGGTCGCCGTAGCCGAAATCGGCTTGGACTGCATCATCATTATTTATATAAGTATATATATTTATATGTGAGCTAACCTATATGTTAAGTTAGATCGAACTGCAGACGGTGTGCAAATTTGATTGAAATCGGTTAAGTAGTTTAGGAGTCTATAGCAGACAAACAGCGTGACACGTAATTTATATATAAATGGTTAAATATCATCAGAACACTAAACTGTTAATTGAGCGGCTAATTAACCTATCTGGTTGTGACATAAGCACCGTGCATCTTTATACGACGAATATATTCTAGGATATCCTTGTACTCACTATTATTACCAACTCTTACTATGGAGTCAACCCTGAAATCGAGAAAAAAACAGCTGTTTCATACAATTTGTCTACGACCAACTTTTTGAACTTTACATTTTACAAACATCTAAAAATGGTATTAAACTAAACCTATGATCTGAAAAAACAAGGTCTGTAGCATCCCGGGAGTCAACACGTAATGACGTCACTCGTCACCGTCTCTTTCGAACTTGTTGTAAATGACATGTTTCGGTGCATCCATTGACGTCACTACGTGTTGACCACGTGACCATGACTCGAAATGCTAAACCTGGCGGAGTATAGTCATAGTCAAAATATTTCTATTCAATTTAGGTATCAAAGATACACTTATGAACGTCAAATATATTGTTACTAGCTGCACCCCGCGGTTTCACCCGCGCTTAAAAAGTATCCTATGTGCTATTCTAGACTATAATCTATCTCTGTGCCAAATTTCATCCAGTTCAGTTCAGCCGTTCTGGCGTGAAAGAGTAACAAACATCCATTCATCCATCCATCCATCAATTCTTACAAACTTTCGCGTTTATAATATTAGTAGGATATCAAGACTAAACCAACGTTTCTTTGTCAACAGATCATGCCTCCGCCATAGTCGGCAATACGGCCAAGCTAAAGTGCCGGATAGATGGTGCGTCTTGTGGCGAGATGCACAGCATCAAGTGGTACAAGGCCGACCGGCGAGTGTACGTGTACTCGGCGGCGAGGAACGGGATCCACGCTGTCAACAGGCCGGAGGGAGAAATGATGGACAGGTAGGATTGTAGTTTTTATCAATTTACAACGGTTTTTTTGTTTATTTATCGAAGTTAAAACATGTATATTAAGAGCGTTTAACCGGCGTTATTGCTATCTTGCTCGCACAATTTAACGTTTTTGAAAAATAAATAATGGCTGAGTTGGCAATTGAAAAATGTTGCCTGATAACAAAAGCTCTACAATAAGCGGATTGATGCAATCACTATAAAACTTATCTGTAGTTACCTTTCTGACAGATCAATCGTTTTACCTTACCTTGGCGAGAGCGTTACGAGGCGCAACAACAAAGGGTGTGTCCAGGGTTCCATCAGCGGCCCACTGTTTTGGAATCTCCAACTCGACCCGCTCTTAAAGGAAGCTGAAACATTAGATGCGCATATACAAGCTTTCGGTTATTTTAAACTCATTTTAGTTTCTATACCTATCAATTGGACGGAGAGATCGAACATTAAAAACCATAAACAATTGATGATATTTTTCTCCGTCTAAGAAAAAGGTAATTCATTGTTAAACAACTCTGCCAAATTGCGTAGCAGTTTGTTAGCAGAAATATACTATCGTTTAAAAAAAATCGTACCTATCTACGAGTTGGAACACAACATTTTAGACATGTATTAATACAACTATACAATGAAGTATATATATTTTTGTAACAACGAGGTATCATGGGAGCATCAGTAGTGGACAGTGCCAAGAACTTATATTGTTAGCTTAAGTAATGTGTGTGTGTGTTGTTAATTAATGTGTTCTATCATCCTTTTCATCATTGTTCCACGTCCCACTGGACACAGGGGATCTACCCTACATCGAAGGTGATTGAACTGTTATCCACCACGCTGACTCCATGCGGGTTGGTGGATGTCATGTGTATCTAATTATCAATTCTAGGACATTTTTTTAATTATTTTTTTTTTCATTTATTCGAAATTGAATACAGCACCCTAACAGTCCAAAGACCAAGGTATCCATGCCGGTATCCTCACGATATTTTCGAAAGGACGTGTCAAAATGCACATTAACTTTTCTACAAGAACTTTTCTAACATATCGTCACGCCTTTCCCCCGAAGGGGCTGGCAGAGGTGTAATACAACACCCACATTTCGCCGGACGATATTCAGTCCCAAATGCGACAGGGAGCCAGCCTTTCGCCATACACCGGGCTCCAATCATGTAGCAGATGACATACAATACGCACATATGCTCACACAATAAACAAATTGGTGCGTACCGTCGGCTGGGCTCGAACCCGCTCCCTCTGACTTGAGAGGCAGGCGTTCTTCCAACTAGGCTGCCATCGCAATAAGAACTTTTCTACTAGAAAATATTTCATTAGTGTCGAACTCAACACGACTGTGTGACAAATATGTTCTATACTAAACAATAATTGTCTGAAGCGTAAAAAAACGAGGTGAAATAAGTCATTTTATAATTGTCATACTCGTATATCTATGCTCCAGTTTACATGACGCGATGACGGACAGACAGAAGCCCATTTTCAAATAAAAAAAAATAACTACCTAGTTTTAGCTACCAATGAAGGTAATTTAAGCTTGAGAAAAAGCTTCTGTAATCTAGAAAAGGGAATTCAATCTAGGCTCAAAGATTAGGTTAAATTGTTATATGGTCAATAAAATCCTGGACATCATTAATTCTACACAAAGACTTCCAATTTCTACAGTTAATTTCGACAACATTAACCGTTTAAATTTACCTGCATAATTATTACGGGTATCGTTCTGTCAGATCTCTACGCGAATTCCGCCGTCCGGATCAGAGTCTGTAATTATACCGGCCATTCTAACTATTCAATTACATCCGGATTCCGGAATAGTAATAGATACCGGTACTCGGTCTCGCTAGAGATGTGATTGAAAGAAACTTGCAATCGAATAGAATTTTAAACTTAATTCGGAATTTTAGGACGGATTTGTTGCAATAGAATAATGTTATTATTCATTTATTTTATTTTAGTGTTATAATCTGCTAAATGACTGAAGCCCGGTATTTAGTGACCAGCTCGCCCCGTCATTTTTGGAACTCAATATGGCCCAGGGAAGTATGAGGTATAATACACCTTCGCCAACCCTTTAGGGGGAAAGACGTGACAATAAAACATATTATTATTCAATAATATTAATTTATTACATCGTAGAGAAGAAAGAGAAAAGTAAGAAAGTCTAACCCCACCACAATTTGAGAGACATAGTACGAAGAGAGATATGTTATTCTCTTTTTTTAATTGACTAACTGCACCGCGCGTTGTTACTAGCGGTTAAAAATCTATGTACTTTTCAGACTATAATCTACCTCTGTGCCAAATTCCATTCATCCGCTCATCTGTTTTGGTGTGATTGAGTAACAAACATCCATTTGTCATTAACGTCCTACTGCAGGGACGCCGACCTATCCTACATCGATAGTGATAATTTTATCATTGTATCACATTGTTGTGTGTTAAAAACTAATAAAACTTATTTAATCCTTTTAAAAATCATTAAAAATTTAGTTAAGCCTTATTTAAGTACTATTGTAATTATTTTATGTTTTTAATAAAGAGTTGTTGTATCTCCAAATAATAAACTACTGATAAAATTTAAAATCACAATCATTTTAAAACTCAACTTTAAGTACTTATATTAAACTTTACAAACATTTTATCCATTACGTCCCTATTTTATCAGTAAATTTTTCCAATAATCGAATAACCGCTACACTGCGTCATTCGAATAAATAATTCTATTTCGTTGCTCAGCTGTTCACAAAATGAGTACTGGCACATATACCGGTATAAATGTGGTACGGTACAAATTGTTGCCGGGAGACCTGCGCTGTCCGTGTTCCGGTGAGATTAATTGTAGTGTTCGCTAGGCTTGCTGTAAGAACAGTATGGAAAGCCTAAAAAGGCATACCCCTCCGTAATCTTAAAAAACGTAAAATCACGCATTCTGCCATAGGTTTTTTGAACGAGCTAGTGCCAGCCCGCGTTTTTTTTTTCGGAAACATTCGTGCGCAGTACAATCAAGGTTTCTTTAAAATTCTGTATGAAAACTACCGTAACTATTTAATGTCAACTGCTAGATGACTGGAGCCCGGTGTATGGCGACAGGCTCGCTCCCTGTCACGTTTATTACTGAATATCGCCCAGCAAAGTGTGAGTGATATACAGCTCTACCAGCCTCTTCGGGGGAAAGGCGTGACGAAAAGTTGTAAAACTACCTAAGATAAGTTTGTTGGGTGCTTCACTTGTCAAATAGTAACTATAGTATCTTAAGAAGGTAACTCCTCTAACAGTATGTGTAAGTTTAGCGTTAGTAGTATTTGTAAGACAATTACTTGAACACGAACAATGACATCATACAATAAAATTATGTAGCCAAATAGGTACACAGCAAAAGGCTATAGAGATAATTTTAAAGGCACGAAGTCTCAGTTTCGTATTTGAATTAAACTTTTTTATTATATTTTGTTCAATAACATAATTATTGTAACAATTGCCTAAAAATAAGAATTATGCGAAAAACTACTTTAAAATTGAAATGCAAAATTCATAATCAGAATTATGTATTCAATTATTTATTAATTTGGTCAGAGTTGCGAGAGCACGGACATTTAAACTAACGTTTTAAATCGATAAATTTGTATAAAATTACCGTTATTGTCGATTTAAAACGTCCGTTTAAAGTGTCTGTGCTCGCACACTATGTCAGGTAAAAATTGTTCTCAAGCAAGTTGATCTACTGTACACACAATGTGTGTACGTGCAGGCAGTGTCGTACCGATTAGCTCATGTGTAAGAGATACTGTTAGTTTTATGGAATCCATTTTGAGAATGGATTTCGATTAAAGACTTCGCAGTAGTGGATGGCTGCTGCAACGGTACACGGCTGTAGTTGGAGAAATACGGCTGTTTGGAAACGAAAATGGCTGTATTTGGAGACGAAAATGGCCATACAGTTCTATCAGTAGACTTTTAGATCTGTATTAATTAGGTTTAGTGCTAAGAAGACACACATAACACACACACATAACATTATGTACATAATAATCACTTCATGCAATTTAATCACTTCAGGGTCCCCGATAGCTGAATTTTCCATACAAACGCGCTTGTCGAACTTATTGGAAGCAATTCGTCAGATTTTAAAGCTTTTAAATGAATGAATCCATATTAGTTATTTAAAAATGATTAGATAAGTGTGAAGGTCATAAATATGATTAAAATTGCTAGTCGTCTTCTTCTAGAAGACATGCCAAAAAAAAATGCTAATGTGAAGTTAGTCTAAAGTGCTCATAAGAGCCTTAAGCACAACTTTCGTATTTAAAAATACATCGTCACGCCTTTCCCCCGAGGGGCTGGCAGAGGTGTTATACAACACCCTCACTTTCATCGGACGATATTCAGTCCCAAATGTGACAGGGTGCGAGTCTGTCGCCATACGCCGGGCTCCAGTCATGTAGCAGATGACATACAATACGCACATAATATCATGTTCACATAATGAACAAATTGTTGCGTGCCGTCGGCTGGGTATTTAAAAATAAAAGTGGAATAAATCAAAACCATTGATAAACAAAACCATAAAACACGTAAAATCAAAACCCATTACTAGCACGTACTCGCAGTAATCACCGCACCTGGCGGCGATAAAAATTCAAAACTACATCAGAAATATATTTCATCTCATTTAGAATTTACAAGCGGTACGCGCGCCCTTTGGGCCCAATTAGGGCGTCGGATGGGCCGATCGCTGTGGACCAAATTACCTTCAAAAATAAGCGGTTACAGTATGGATTTTCATCTAAAGATTTGACACAGAATTATGTTTTTTTCTTTTATTTTTTGTCGATATGCTACGTATTCAAGGCTATTGAGAAAGAAGAATTGTGCATCAAAAAGGTTCATAATGAAAACTGGGAAAAACAGTAAATAACTTGTTTGTCTTTAATACACTTTTTTTGTTTATGAGTTGCAAAAAAGCAGACAGTCCGCCTGATAGTAAACAATAACAGCCGCCTATGGACGCCTGCAACACTAGCGGTGCTGTCGAAGTTAGAGAGGAATTTGTAGACAACCTTTTTAAAACGCTCTAATTAGTCTAAGTCTAGTAGCTCTAACTAATTAGTTAGATGAATAGATATTGTGAAAGTACGTAAATTTAGAATTTGGTTAGACGAAGGAATTAGCGAGATTTTTATTTGTATTTTTTAATGACTTTGAAACTTCACCCACAGTCCCATACTGTGAACAATCTCTAATGAACCATCGCAATATCGCACACCCGAGTTTTACCGGTACCAGTCCCGGTAAAATTCCGGTACCGGTTGTAAATTGACAATTATTAAATTGAAAATATCTTGACCCAGTTTCCTTCTTCAAATTATTATTGAGTCATTGATTAGAAAGTGCCCTGAAAGCCGTTAAGGGGTGTTAAGTAGCTCTTAAGGCAATTTCGTTTTTAAATTTTTATCCGCTTTTTATTGGAGATTAAAATTAAATTTTCCTTTTATTGTGAGGGAGGATGAGTTTGTTAATTAATGATCTTTTGAAATGCTAATGTAGGAGGAAAAAATGTGTTTCAATAAAAAATAGATTATTCGCACTTGTGTTAGTATTTTTAGCCAAATTAAATAAGAGGAGGTTCAGCTCAGTTATATTTTTAGAATCTAAATAATCTACTACAAGATCACTTCTATGTCACATTTAGGTCTTTATCTATTTTATGTCAAACCGTTCCTTGTATTAGGTCAGATGGTGGTCGAACGTCGAATTTATTTTATTAAAAAAAAAGCATTCCTAAACAAATTCATTTGAAATCATATAAATAAATAGGAAAGCCATAAAGTTATATTTTAATTCTTGCCAGAATGACTTTTAAAAACGATTTTGAAATTAAAGCTTCGTCCCAATTAGGCAAATTGTGAGCGGCTGACATTCCGCTGGCTGACTGAGTCGCGTATTGGACAAACTCAATGTTGAGCTAGCGGTGAACTGTAGTAAATAAAATGCGTATCAGCCGCTCATCAGCAAGCGTTACGCCGCAAATGGAGTACGCGCGTTCTCATTACGCGCTGATCAGACACTCCATTTAAAATATAGGGTGGCGTACTGGTGGCAAACAGTCAGCCGCTCACAGTTTGCTCAGTGAGGACGAAGCCTAACATTATTAAACATTAAACTACAAAATGCTGTAACCTGCTGAATCAGCCACATACAAACCCAAAACGCAAGTTGAAACTCACAAGAACGTTTAGTAATTTTCATTAAGAAGTTCAATCTCCATTTTATCCATTAAACCCCTTAAATGTCTATCTAAACTCTCACGAAAGTGTATATTCACCTTAATGAAACTAAAAATTATCATTTTCGCGAGCTCAATGCATACTGTGCAAGCTAGCTTAATGCAAACCAAGGTAGAATGATCCTAACGCATTGAAAACAGTATTACAAAGTATTCAGAATAATTTTCATGCTAAAATTTACAGTTTTTGAAAATGTATAATTAACGTAACCACGTAAAAAATACGTTTTTACGTTTCTCTGAGCACTCATTATAAATATCAAGATGAATGTTATTCTCAATACTTTGTAATACTATTTTCAATGCATTAATAGAGGCAAATCTATCAAAAATACATTCTATAATTTGATATCAATCATAATAGTGTCGCGAGTGAGCGAGACAGCTGCCCCGTCTTACCATACACATAATTATAATTATATATACACATATATTTATGGTATCACAAGTACAATTAAGAATTCAATAGAGCTTTTTTACAATATTTTCGAGAAACTGTAACATGTAGTTTTCACTAATTTTATGTATTTATTTAACTATTGAAAATGAATAGGCTAACAAATTCAAAATTTACCCAAGTCAATTCTGTATTTTCCAATTCTCAGGCTAAATAGTTTGAACTAGGTTTTCCCCGTACATTAGAGCCCTCATTAACCGAGTTTGTGAAACCCGGTAATATTCTGTAATTACCGGTATTACTGTAGAGTATACCGGTGGAATAACGGTATCAAATTCTGACGCCAGCCTTAAGCTAAGGTGTATTATTCTAAGAAAATGTTTGTTATCTATTTATGCTGTATATTCTACATTTCGAGGAACTGAGTCTTTGAACATACCTAGCATTAGTAAGTGAAAACAAACAAGCAAACTAACCTAAGGTTTATCGAACGATGAACGGTTCAAAGTTAGTATTTAAATAGGTTCAGACTTGCCTACCTTTGGGCTATCTTGAGGGTTGCTACCTTTAGGCAATGTTAAGTAACACAGAACTAAGTAAAGCAATCAGACCTCCGTACAATATATAGTGTACAGTTAATACTAGGTACGGTAATAGCCGTATCGAATGGTAATTTATTACCAACTAGTTGGTCTGACGGTTCAAATATTTGCTTGGAAATGGATGAGGACTAACTTACTTTACTTAGGAGTACTCTACTTGAAACTTGAAGATGGTAATTAGCTAGCCAAGTACTGAAATATTATGTTTTTTACAGGATAGTTTCCCCTTCACTGACTTAAGCTCAACCACGAGCTTAAGTTTTTACTCATGACGACGTATGGCGTGGGATCCGAACCACTGAGCTATCATAGCCAATCTCGGAACATTGTTTTTCTTTATTGTTGTTTTTCGATATATTGATAAAATGGAGCTTGTAATTAAGCATGCTACCTAAATCGCGGTTTCGATCACTTGTAAATGCCACTCGTGGTCATCAACATCTACTTACACACTAGCCAGGACAAAGACTACGTCACTTTGGTGATTTGTTAAGAGTAGCTAGGTATTTCAGTAACTGAATGAGGCCAGTTCAAATATCAGCTATTTTACACGAACCGTTCAGTAATAATGTCTGGCCTACTGGGCTGGACCCCGCCTTCCGACCTGCAGGGCTATTCACAACCATTCGGAAACGTTTCCGTTTCCGAAATTTTTTACCTAAATTATTCGAATCTCTGTCTAAGTTTTTAAACGTGATTAATTGTTCCGATCGAATTTATACTTGATTACCTATTCCAAAATGTATATAAGTAGACTGAGATTCGAACAATTTGAGTTTGAAATTTCTGGGATCCGATCGGAAACGTTTCCAAATGATTGTAAATAGCACCGCTAGAGGTCGTGGGTTCGATCCTGGCCGTGCACCAATGTACTTTTCTCTAGTATACGAAGTTAACGTGCATTTAAATTTGACACGTGCTCTTACGGTGAAGGAAAACATCGTGAGGAAATAAATTGTCCTAGAAGAATAATTCGGAATCCATGTGCAATCTACCAACCCGCACCAGCGTGGTGGATAACGGCTCAATCAGCCTCGACGTAGAGTAAGTTGGTGTCCCTGCAGTGGGACGTGAAAGACTATAATGATAATGATGACGATTGAGTCATAATAGCCGGTATAAAGCGAATACCGGTCCTAAGTCACCCGTTATTTGGATATTGCGAATTAATCAAACGATTCATAACTGCACTCATGTTCTATGCAAATCCAATCATAGACCGGTCTGGCACTCAGTGGTGCGGTTAATAGGACAACCAGATTATCACCCGGATATAAAATATTACGGTTTTTTTAAGATGGCTGTGGTATAAAAAAAATTGGGCATAATGATGGCATTATCAAATACTCCGCCAGGTTTTTTTTAATTATTTTATTATTTTTGTGGAATAGCAATCCGAGTCAAAAATGGTCAAGTGAGCAACACGTAGTGACGTCAATCGATGCTCAAGAAAGACAGAAATATGTCATACAAGCTGCGCCCCGCGATTTCACCCGCGGTTAAAAAGTATCCTATGTGTTATTCTAGACTATAATCTATCTCTGTGCCAATTTTCATCCAGATCTGTTCAGCCGTTCTGGCGTGAAAGAGTAACAAACATCCATCCATCTATCCATCCATCCATCCATTCTTACAAACTTGCGCCTTTCTACTATTAGTAGGATAATAATAAGCTTCATATCGTCACGCCTTTCCCCCGAGGGGGCTGGCAGAGGTGTAATACAACACCCAGACTTCGCCGGACGATATTAATTAGTCCCAAATGTGACAGGGGGCGAGCCTGTTGCCCCCTAAAATGTAATAAAAAGCAAAGCTCTGACTTGCCGTGAGCCATGTAAACATTTTTTTTATACTTTTGTTAATATTTTAAATAAAGTTAAAAAAAAAAAATATTTTAATACTTTAGTGGAACAACTGGCAACCTTATCACTGAGAGTGATTTCTTCAAGGAAACCTTAGAAATGAAGAGATAATGATGTCTAATGACTGCAAGATGGATGTGTAAAGATTGCTTACAATAAAGAATTAATCTTATCTCTTTTTTGACAGTCGGACAAAATATCGTTTCTAAAAATAAAATTTATCTCAAGATAATTCTCAAAGGAAAAGCCATCCATTCACGTCGTCAAACGAATTCAAAATGTTCACGATCTGATACGAACACCTATAATGACGTCACGTACGATATTGTTCTGTCTGTCTGTCAATTTAGATACAGATAAACAAGATTTATTTGAATTTACTTTGGTGATAGGGGTTAAAAAGGCAGCGGGTTATATTTAGGACTAAATATAAATTACTAGCTGCGCCCCGCGGTTTCACCCGCGGGAACCGTTTATTTTTTCGAGATAAAAAGTACCCTATGTCCTTTTCTGTACCCCAGACAACATGTATGCAAAATTTCAAGACCATCGGTTGAGTAGTTGAGACGTGAAAGCGTTACAAACAAACAAACAAACGAACAAACTCACTTTCACATTTATAATATTAGTAAGGATAGTATTATCACTCTTAACATTTTGAAAAATAGTTGATAGATTTGAAAATATTTTTTTTTGCTACAGTTTAGTTTTGCTGTTCTAGTAGAACTACGATGATGAACGAAGTTTCTTGTCGTTGACAGGCTTGGTTTTTTACTACTACTCAATCGGAATAAATGTTTAATATTATTAGTTGACTAGCTTTTTCTCCTCGGTTTTGCTGGCATTTCATAGCCTATGACACTCATCGATAATGTAGTTTTCTAGTAGCTAAAGGATTTTTAGAATCTGTTCAGTAGTTTTGGGAGATTATCCCCGAAGAACAAGTTTACAAACTCACAAAAGTTATATTAGTTATAAAGTTTAAGAATAAATAAAAAGTAAAGTAAAGTAAGAGAGAGCGGGTTCGATCCCAGCCGAAGGCACGCACCAATTTGTTCATTCATGGTCGTAGTAGGTGCGTATTTTTTATTTTTATTTTTTTATCTAGAATAAATTGTCGTTTGACCACTAACTAGCCTGATGTTAAGCGACGTTGTGGTCTAAGATGGAGCACGACAACGTAGAAGGTACTTATTCACTCTAGCCTTGAAGATACCCAGGTTGTAGTTAGTCGGGAATACAGACGATGGCAAGGTGTTCCATTCCGTATAGCGGTTCGTATCAGAAAGATGGAGGTAAACCGTCTAGTACGAGTTAGTGGAATGTCGACTAAGTTTAATGTCATCTGCTACATAACTGGCACCTAGTGAATGGCGGCAGGCTCAGTCCCTGTCACATTTAGGATTGAATATCGTCCGGTGAAGTGTGGGTGTTGTATTATACATCTGCCAGCCCCCTCAGGGGAAAGGCGTGACTATATGTTATACATTTATTTTTGTGTTAAGTATATGAGTTTCTGGCAGCCATATTACAAGCTTTGCTTAGTTTGCGGTCAGACGACCGTGCGTGAAAAATGTCCCAAATATTTTCCTCACGCGTGGCATTGACAGTATACCTCTTAAATTACGTCCCAACCTCTAAGGGACCGAAGACATTGTCTACCATTTTCGTAAAATCTAGAACTTAGCCAGGTATAATATTGGAACAGTAATTTTGAGCTATATTCTGCTCACGTCTCATCGTATCTCATGAAAATCGATTGAGCCAATATTTTCTGTTTCAATTTCTGTCTACATCATGAGTGAGAATGAAATAAAATAGAAAGTTTATTTTTGGCTGTCGTATTGAATTTATTGCATGCAGGGTAGTTTTAGAATTTAATAAATTAATGAAAAAAGCTCAGCAGAGCGGCTTATTAATAAATAATTAACTCAAATCTATAATTATTGTATAAATCTTTCTACAATCCAAATTGATTTGAAAAATGCGAAAGTGAGTTTGTCCGTATGTTCATTACGCTTTCACGCCTTAACTGATCAATCGATAATCATGAAATTTTGCATACACGTTGTCGGGGGTACAGAAAAGGACATATAATAGAGTAATTTTCACCCTAAAAATATCAACGATTCCTGAGAGGCCGCGGGTGAAACCACGGGGCGCAGCTAGTAATATTATGTAGAGGTAAAGTTTGTTAGTTTAGAATTCAGCATAACATAACATAATATATCGTCACGCCTTCCTCCTGAAAGGGCTGGCAGAGGTGTAATACAACACCCACACTTCGCCGGACGATATCAAGTTCCAAATGTGACAGGGGGCGAGCATGTCGCCATATATCGGGCTCCAGTCATGTAGCAGATGACATACAATCTGCTACAATTTAGAAGTAAGATGCAGAGGTATACTTTGAATACACATCATCATCATCATCTCAGTGGGAAGACGTCCACTGCTGACGGCTGCCTCCCTCAATGGTCTCCACAACGACTGGTCCTGCGCTACCCGCATTCAGCGGTTTCCCTCGACCCTCACCAGACTGTCGGTCCACCTTGTTAGGAGGCTTTTCCTCGCTGCATGACTCCGTAACTACAGATTCAGCTTTAAAAAAAACATTCACTAATAGAAAGCTACATAATCACTGAGTACCATAAGCTATTACACATATGCGAAACCACAGGTAAAGTACAAAATATTATATTGTCTAACTAGCTGGCACCCCGCGACTTCGTTGGCGTTTATTATTTATATATATGTAAATGTGAGCTATCCTATCTGTTAAGTTAGATCGAATTGCACACGGTGTGCAAATCTGATTGAAATCGGTTAAGAGGTTAAGATGCGCCAATGACATTTGGCATTCGACGCTCAATTGGTTTTAGCGCCTCTAGTGATCAACGCTCGAAGCTTTTGAACATTGAGCTAGCATTTTTCAAAGACTAAACAAATTCAGACGAAACACCGTGAAAAAAATATTTTTGCCTAAAAATGAATGCCCTTTGTGATGTTATGCTTTATTGTAATGTTTTGTGACTAAATTATTTGAAGCCAACGGCGTTAAAGACTTGAGCCTTTTAAGCAGCATGAGCGCTAGTTTGTTTATAAGTATAGGTAGATTAAGTATGTACTAACAAATATCCCGCATCTAAAGGTTTTGATTCCCTTTGGTCGTGCGTGTAAAATCTAAAAAAACAATCGTAGACCACGGACTCTCTGAAGTGTGAGATATCTTGGTTCATCGTATCTTGGTCCCTCTCACTTTTATGATTTTTCAAACGAGAGAGACATTGACCAAAACATATCTCGTGCGTAGGAATAGGGGGAATAATATAATATCGTAAGAATAGCTCTGGAGGGCTATTCTTGACGCGTGAGATGTTTCTTGGTCACCCTCACTATGACTTTTAAAACGAGAGAGACATTGATCAGAAAATATTTTAGCAAGAATAGGGCTCCTGATGGGCATTCTAAGAACTCCGGTACCAGGGATAAATCACTCAACCTATCTTAAACCAATGCTTACAACATTTCAAAAATCTCATAACAAAAAAAATATTGACTAGGACTAGCAGAGCTGTTCAATCGACGGCCCGCTTTAAAAATGTATTCTACGAGTTGATAGTACTAATCTGTTTTATATAATTAGTAGGTAGTATAAAAATGACTAAAATTGTTGAAAATATAGTGGACCCAGAACTTACAACCTCATTATTTTCTCGATAGTTTCTTGCCTGATTTTGCTGAAATGTTCCTACTTGAAGTTAAAAACGCGTTTGTGTTTAATATCTTTTTCATCACTCTCGCTCGTAAAAAGGACTTTATTACATCAGTTTTAGCTCATAATCCGAGCTATTAAGCACGTGTGCTGTTACTTTACCATTATCGCACTAGTAACTAAACTAGACTTTTTTTAAAATAAATCAACAAGAGTTTTTTTTTACTTTTCTCAAATTCTTGATTTAAAGTATCATAACTACGTAATAACAGTAAATAAACATTATTTTTTTATCAAAATATTGACAATTAATTAGGTATGATAATTTAAACAAAGTATTCGCTTTATTATTTTGCCTAGGAAATTTTTTATAGGTGGAAAAGCAGCAAAATGCGCATACATTTTCAGAAAAATGTATTGACTAATGCAAGTCTGTGTTTTTTCCCCTCGCATGTGTGATGAAAAACGTCACATGAAACGCGTGTGCGTTAATAATTACACTATTGGCTCCATTAGTGGGCTCGCATACGGCTCGCGCTATAATACCTCCTCGAGTGAATGACAAATACAAGAAACTAACGGAACGAGCTTTATTTTATCTACGCGTACGAAATCGTGAGCAACAGCTAGTAGTTAATATAGAAAAAAAATCCTCTATAGCTGGACTAAAGGGGTCTTAGATTGGATATTGAAAAACCTTTTGTAGCTGAAATACATGTATAGTGCTTAGATTTTAGCAAACACCAAAAAAATAATCAAAATAAACCGAGATTCAAAAAATATCAATAAATCAAATGCTTTGAAGGCAGTAATCGCTCAGATTAACACATCCTTAATCTAACACATGAAACTCAAATGTTGGTTTTATAGATGAAACATAAATTCGAGCGAAGCTGGTAGTTGGGAGTTTCCAAGCAAAGAGGTTAACATTGAATGAAAACTCAGAATAAGCACTGTAAGAAGAGTTTATTTGAAAATTGAACTAGCTACCAAGAATAAAATACGAGCACGTGCTCCACGAGCTGCACGAAATTTAAAATAAAAGACTGTACCTTACTAGTACCTTTTTATTAGTTATGAGAGAGTATAATATTAGACAGTATTTTTAGTAGAGAATTCGCTTCTAGGATAAAGCAGTGTTTTTGTCTTGGGCGGCTTGAACCCCTCGCTGCCCTCAGGACTCATCTTCCCTTGCTGCATTCGGGAGTTAACTCTAGATTCCCTCGTTACGCTCAGGATACAATAAGACGCCCGCGACGTAAGGCACTGCTTTGTGCCCTCGGTACATAATCTACTATTGTTACTCTTTATTCACAAAAAGGTGAATTTAGAAGCAAGACCTGTTTGCTTTTCTCCAATCAGTCTCCTATCGATTGTTTGTCGCAACCAAATCCATTGTGTCTTGATATTTCCTTCAATTTTACGAAGAAGAAGCTAATGTTATAATACGCCAATAACTTTTGTCTTTCTGTTCTTGTTCTGCTTCTTCTTCGACGATGAGATTCGGCAATGAAGACTGATATTGTTGTTCCTAAAAACAATATTAAATGATAATTAATTTGCAATCATACTAAGTCCGAACGCTCGTATCAATAATTTATTTATGTACATTGTGTACACAAAAAAATAAAAAAAAGATTACCAGTTTATTCGAAGGTGAAAAAGTCCCTGTTCCTCGGATGCTCTGATACCCTTCGGCTGATTTTGAACTAGGCATCTGTAGATAAAAATATAGGATAAGTTTTTAGTATTTTTATTAACTGAAACGGAAGTTCTTCACTCGCGCTTCGCGCTCGCTGAGTGAATGGTTGTACTGGCGTCACGCATGCCCATAGCAGTTCAGCGCCACTCTGATTACAAGTAGTGGCTCTATGAGCAACGTCTCACAAATTACATATATCCGCTATTTTAAATAAAACCTAAATTTACAAAATTTCAAAATATCGGTTGAGAAATGCGATCTGTAGAGGAAAACAATCGGACATCTGTGCAATCAGACGCTGGACGCCGGACATACGACAACTTCAGCAATAGCATTTTCATTTGGCATAGCTCTGACTATGCACTATGCTTGTCACCCTAATAATACAGGGAGTTAGTGGACCCCTCTCGAAAACGAAAACTAGGAATAGTGGTGGAGATTACTAATACAAAGCGACTAAAAAAAACGCGAAAAAAAGACTTTTTTTTTAAACTTAAAATCTGATATTTTAACATTGACACAAGTTATACAAGCTTTAAAAAGCTAGTTTAAACACCAATTACCAAAAAAAAAAAAAATTACCCTAACGGCAGTCTAATACTAAATGCCTAACAGCTGACGCTAGAGGTGAACGCCCGCACACAGCTGCGCGCGGTCGCGACCTAGGTGCCGCGCCGCCCGCGCCCTCCGCTGTCTCGGCGCGCGCGCGGCCCGCGGCGGCGCGTCGTCGCACTTTCCGTAGGTACTGGCGCCGACCATTGACACCCGCGATATAAACGCGTTACATTGCTGGTTTGCAAATTTCTAAAAGTTTAAAATAACAGTTATATGGCTAATAGTTAGTGGTTTCGGGTTGTGTATAGATAGTATAATAACGGCGTTTCGGTTTCGAGAACGGTCTCCTTACACCCTGTATAAGATGTTAAATGTCTTTTAACTCACCTTAGTTCAGTACTCGCATTTGTTGTTGGCTGAACGCTTGTGTTTAAATTTTGATAATTTCGTTGATCTCTGTTTCTGAAAAAATGAAATAGAGCAATTTAAAGATATTAATTACACAATATTCATATTACTCAAAGCGTCTCGTTTGTCTCTTTCCATGATACCATAAAATATAAAACAATTACCAATCTATAATCCCAGTTTAAAATATATTATTATTCTAGTCTTCATGCAATAGACTAAATTAAAATAACTATTAAGACTAGATGCAGGTTGGTATCAGTTACCAAAGAAATTGTTGTATAAAATAAATATAAATAAATAACAATACATACAATAGTGACTCTGTGAGCTGGTGATCTCGTCAAAAAGGTTTTTTGGAAATTTTCCAATTATGCGGAGATATATCTTTTTTTAAATCACATCTCTGCCATATTGAAAAATTTCCAATATCCGCCTAGACAAGAAAATTCTTTTTAAATATCGGACTTACTCACAAAGTTTCAAGAGAATAGGTTAAGAAATGCGACCTGTAGATTAAGACAGGTCTGGACAGAGATCCGGACAGAAATCCAGACGGAATTCGGACATACGAAAGCATTTTCGTCGAATCTGAAGCATAAACGCTTCGCTCGCTAACGATCTCTCGCTCGGTTATTGTTGTAAGAAAATGTAATAACTTTTCTATCGAATTCAATGGCCATGACTCGGAACACTACTTTCTGAATGCAAATGCTTGACTTTTTGTATTAAATACTATGTTTTACTAAAAAATACTTTATTTTGATCAAAGTGACTGATCAGAGTGTTAGTAAGCATATTCTAGGCTAGAGTGAATAGGTACTTTATAGGTCGTCGTGCTCCATCTTAGACCACAACGCCGCTTAACATCAGGCGAGTTGGTGGTCAAACGCCGACCTATTCTACATAAAAAAAAAAAAAAAAAAAAAAAAAAAATTCTTTCAAATAAAAAATAAATGAGTAAATAACGAAGTTATGCTGCAACAAACATTTAGTAAAATTTATACAATGTAATTGAGTGCGTCCTAATTTTTGAAGTCGGTTAACAAACCAGGATAAGTTAGAAAAATATGCTCAATACACTGCTAAAAATAATAATGTATTGCGGACCGTGGTTGGTCAGCTATAACATAAAAATGTGATTGTTTCTAGTTTAGGTAGGTTAGTTTAGGAAATGTGCTATACCAAAAACAAAAATTAGTATTAGTCATTTACACCGTTCGCACGCAACGACCGCTTTCCGATATTGACATCGTAAGTACACATAATAATTATCATTATTTTATTTTTACCCGATTGTTCAAGAAGGATTATTTATTATTATTAACTATAGAATACTCCCCATTTCTATGTTATTAACTAGGTGTTGGGGCATCAGCAAGTATGCCACAGCTTCAATTTGAAATGGCTTAGGTATATTGACCTTAGTATAATTTTTGTGAATAATTGAATCAAATGAAATCACGAGAAAAAAAACAGCTGTTTCATACAAAAAGCTCATCGATCGTCGACAAAATGTAAGCAGATGCTTTTTTCCCCGATTTAATTTACAAATAAAAAAGTTTAAAAAGTAATCGTTGTTTATAATGAAGAGTACAATGACCCCCGTTTGGCTTAGTACACCCTATACCGATAACCCTGTGCAATGTACAAATATGACACATAAAGGTACATTTGTACATAACAAAACAAAAACACAGTTCTGACAAGTCTTGCACTTGGATAATTATCATGAGCAACATGTACAATGGGGCCCGTGCCGTGGCGTGATGATTGTAGTACAGCACGACGCTGCGCGACCGCGGCTCGTATCACAGCAAAATAAGGTTCATGGTCGCACTGCGTCGGCGGGTAAATCCAACAATCATCGCAATAAGGTGTAATGGACGGTGAAGCCCTGAGAGTTAACATAGGTCGGAGGACACGTCTGTAGTTTTCTATTATTTTATCAGGAAAACAAACGTCAGACCGAAATCATATGCCACTAAAAACTCAGACAATAGGGTTAGTCACTTCAGTCTACACAATAAGAACAAACGGGTAAAAATATTTATGTGGTAATTAAATATTAATAGGTAGGTAGGTACTTACCACTTAGCTAGTTGGAGTCCAATTATTTTTTTCTTACGCCTAGCTGCCTTGGTGACATCTCCCATTTTCATCGGATCAACCTTCTGTACCCTCTACTCACAACGCGATCAATTATTGTCCAAATATTTTCACTAGTAGTAAAGTCACTAAAAACTTATCAAATGTCTTGAAAAACTACTTTTTTTTATTGTCTCTGGATAATTAAGCACTGTTTAATTGATGATTTACGTACAAATAGAAAAAAAATGCGAAAATATTTTTCGGCAAGGCGAGTACGTCCCACCTGCGTGAGGCGCTGGCGCCGACTGGCCCGTCCCCCGCAAAGGAGCTCGCGGGTGTCAGTGGTCACGTGATCTGACGAAATACTTCAAAATAACACAAAATATTACTAAACTAACTCAATTTTAGCTCTAAAAATATGGTAAAAGGACGATCAATCATATTTTTTATTTCCTATCCGAAGGTGTAAAAATATATAGTAACGTAATCTTCGTAAGCACGGTATTGCACGCCATGAGAACGAAAACAACGTTCATTTAATATTTTTTTACTCGCAATCTAGTAAGTAATATAATATTTTAATCAATCTAATTAATAGGTAACAGAATGATCTTATTGGTGATATTTTTTTTATATCGGTAGGGTCCGTAGCTTCTTCACAATTACGAGTTGAATAGACGCGTTTGGCGAATATTCAAGGCTTAAGTAGTTTAGGAGTCTATAGCGGACAAACAACGTGACACGTAATTTATATATATTAAGATAATGATTAGAAAAAATGATAATGATCGTTTTGATTTTTTTTTCTTATCAAGACTTAACTGGATCCCGATGTATTCAACATATGGCGACTGGCTTGCCTCCTGTCACATTTTCGACTGAATACCGTCCAGCGAAGTGTAGGTGTCGTAATACACCTCTGCCAGCTCCTTCAGGGAAAAGGCTTGACAATAATAATATGCTAAGTATTGTCGAAAAAATAACCACAATCTATACTAACTCATAATAAACCCTGAGTAAATTTTCTCGATAAAAATACGTGATAGTGACATGTGAATCAAAAGCGACGCATGCATTAGGGGAGTCTTCGCTGAAATTTTAATTTGAAGGAACAAAGGAAAATGTGACGCTGAAAATAGAAAGCCGTAGTAATAAGCGTTTTATTAAGACATGCTGTTTGTGTCATGACACGAAAATTACATGCACTCTGTACTCTGTACGGGTGATCGTCCGATAATCCGAAAAAGCAATAAAAAAATAATAATAAATAAATTCGGGACACTTCCACACACGGTCGCCTGACACCAAACTAAGCAAAGCTTGTACTATGGCTGCCGGAGACTGATATACATACTTAGATATTTTTAAATACATACTTAAATAGATATTAACACACAGACATAGAACAAACACTAATGTTCATCATATTAATGTTTGCCCTAGGTGGGAATCGAACCCACGCCCCCACGCTCAGATGGCAGGTTCACTACCATCTGGGCCACCGAGGCAGTCGATGAAAGGCTAGTTGGAGCAGGCTCGCCTTTCAAGCCAGAGAGAGCGGATTCGATCCCAGCTGGAGGCACGCAATAATTTGTTCATTGTTTGAACATAGGTATTATGTGCGTATTTAATGTCATCTGCTTGGTAACTGGAGTCCGCTGTGTAGCGACAGACTCACCCTTCTGTCACGTTTGGGACTGAATATCGTCCGGCGAAGCATAGTTATTGTAAATAGCCTTGTCGGGGGAAAGCCGTGACGATCATGTCATATCATCCGAATTTCATACCGAAAATTTCTTTTTTTAAATTTTTTATGACGCTTTTTAGCTACACTTGTAACTAACAAATAATGAAATAAAATCTTAGAAATCAATTTTAACTTATTCTACTAATTGTCGAATCAAAATGAAACTTAGTGTAAAAGTATGTTATTTTGGAGCCGATCTGATGATGGAGCCAGGAGGTGAAAATCTAACCGGAGCGTGATTTTAACCGTGTACATAATAGTTATAAATATTTATCCTATTATCTTGTATGAATATTTTACCCGACTGTTCAAAAAGAGGGTATAGTTTTTCAGGTTAACATAACTATTTCTATATAATAATTAGAGTGTTTGTGTTTTCTTACTATGACGTTCAACTGCCCAAATAGTTTTTAAGTTAAAAACAAATGTGCAAAAGATTTCCGATTCTGTTAAAAAGCAGCTTTTTAAATTTCTATCTATTAAAAGCCTTTACATTTCATTAAAGTCACGAGCAATAGCTTTAAGCTTTTATAATTACAGTGATTTTTCATTCCCTTTATGAAAAGAAAATAGCTTTCCTTTGTAAAGGAATAGACACATTGGCGGTTCTCACACTTAGACGCCACTGACCGAAGTGTAATGACTCGTCCACAGTGAAATTGTAACTTTTCTTTATTTAAAAATTACACTACACGGACTCCGGGGACTGTGACTTTTGTTAACATAAATCTCAATTATTATTTAAGGAGAATACAGGTAGAGGGGGGGTTAGCTATTAAGTCTTAATCTAAGGTTAGGTTAAAGGTTATCAGATTTACTTGTTACATTGTGCGTGCACCACCAGCGACCCGCAAGCAGCACCCGGTCACGAGTAGGACGCATGTGCCAGCCATCGCTCTCCTCAACCATACTTGAGGGAAGAGAACGACCCGACACACGACGCCGCCGCAAGAAGGTGCCTTCGATAGTGGGCATGAATGCTCTAGATGGACCCACAATTTCTATAAAATGCGAAATTATTACAATTGTTATTAACATTGTAACATAAGGGACGTCACTTACTAACAACCGAATTGGTGGTCAAACGGTTTTAGGGACCCTTCACATTTGACAATCAATTTTTGTAGCGATGCAAACGCGTAACAAAAAAAAAACAGCCGCAAAGAAACGCTAGTGCGTTTGCAGGGCGACTAACGCGATACAGCATTGCTATACAAGACGATATTGATGTCAAGTGACAATACTTATCGCGCTTTAGAATGTTTGGAATGGTGAAAATTAAATTCGCCGACTAGCCGCACGTAATTACGCCGCGATTATTTAGAGCGGTGCTTTGTCACGCGGCTATCACGCGACTTACCCGCGACTGCTCTACTGTAATGTTCTCATCAGTCCCCGACTAAGCAATACGACAGCCGCGTGATTAACCCATTTTTCTAGGCGCGTTGCCACGCAGGCACGATTCCATGCGATGCGACTTCTTGATATTTTCGCATTTATATATATATATCTATCTATCTATAGTAGTAGCTAATAGTGGCTGTCTAGTAGCAGCAGGAGTGGTGGGTGCTAGTAGGTGGTGTAGGTGTGTTTGATATTTCAGCATCGCGTCTTTTTTTTAAATCTAGAATAGGTCGACGTTTGACCACCAACTCGCCTGATGTTAAGCGACGTTGTGGTCTAAGATGGATCACGACGACCTAGAAGGTACTTATTCACTCTAGCCTTGATGATACCCAAGTTATAGTTAGTCGGGAATACAGACGATGGCAAGGTGTTCCATACCCTAGCGGTTCGTATCAGAAAGGTGGAGGCAAACCGTTTAGTACGAGTTGGTGGAATGTCGACTAAGTAGGGATGGTACGTATGCGTTTTCCGACTTGTTCTGTTGTTGTTGTTTCTGTTGCGTCGCGTCTCGTCGCGTCACAATGTCGCGTTTGTCGCTCACGTAGAACAACGGGTAAGCGACGCAAAAGCTGCGCGACTTAATATAGATTTAAAACCTATCTTTCTCCCCTATTTTCTTTTAAAATATTACCCTTTCTAGCAATAATTTTTAAAGTAATACAGCAGACGGCCACCTTCATGAATTTTAGATCACACGTCCCGCCTTTAGACGATCTTGATAATTTGAAAATACAAAAACTTTCGCAATAGATTTCATTTTGGTTAGGCAAACTGCTTTGGCCTGAGGACTTTTAAATTGGTTTTGTAGTTCATGTAATTTAAGAATAAGTTAGAAGTTTATTCGTATGAAATTTTGATAGCTATGTTTGAGCGTATATGGATACAGTAACAATTAATTTTAACAAAGGTCCATGACCCCAGATCAGACGGCCGAGGGGTCAGTTTTTATCCGACTGCGCAAGGAAGGTTATGTTTTTATGAAATGTTATCAAAAATTTTGAAAATTTATCTCAATATAAAAACTACCCCAAAACTTAGGCAATAAGGCGGATTAGTACTTACAAAGATCAATGAAACTTCGTTTAGCGCGAAGTTTGTCTACATATTAATTTGATTGAGGGAGCGTGAAGTGTTACAGTTTCAGCTCGGGCGAAAATGCTTTCTGATGTCTGGATCTCTGGCGGATGTCCTGCTGATCTCCTATACAGGTCGCATTTCTCAACTGAATCTCAACTTGAAATTATGTAAGCATCATCCATCCATCCATCGATCACCCATAGAACGTCCACTGCTGGACATAGGCCTCCCCCATAGATCTCCAATAAGACCGGTTGGTAGCGGACTGCATCCAATATGTAAGCAACTTAGTTAATTTTATATACCTATAGATATATATACCTACTAGCAGACCCGGCCACGCGTTGCTGTGGATAAGGTTTTTATTATATTATTGATTCATTTAACAGCTAATGATGTAGACAACCTCCCTATGTTATGGAATTTTTGATTTGCTTTGTCTACCTATTGAATAAATCAGTCATTTTTTCATTGCTCTATTTTCACTTGAGAACGTTTTAAAAAAAAAAACAAGAACATAAGGGCGAAGATATTGTTAATTTAATTGTACATGCTAAATTTCATCATAATCTGACAAATGGTTTTCAAGAAATTTGAATAGCGCGTTTGTATGGAAATTTCAGAACGCCGCAACCCTCTCAAGAAGATACGAGTATACCTATAGATTCTTTTGTCCATTCAGTTTATTGTTTTTTTTTAAGCTACTAGCAGATATTTTATTCTTAGCAAAGATCAAGACAAATTTTTTATAGTCAGTCGTGTGTATGTTAAAGTTTGGAGGTTGAAGGACAAAACTTCTTGGTGATTTACGTTGCGTTCAAAACGAGTGAAAAAAGCAAATTACCTAACATTTTTTACTGAAAAGTTGCTGAAAAATTTACGTTCAGACATTAATCTTCATATGCATATATCCAACTTATCCTAAGTAACGACTTTTATGTAAATTTATTTATTTTCATGTTTCTTTACTAGAATTAAGTTTTACTAGTACTAATTAGGTCTTTACTAGAATTTTCGTAAAAAATAACTTGATTATGTCTAGCGCGTCTCTGCTAAGTTATTTTGTTTTTCAAGTTTTTGAACATGTTATGATTTTTTCATACTTACTTAAATTAAAGCAGCTCTAGACTCTAGACTCCGAAAATATTGTTATAAGTACATTTATGGAGAAACAAAAGTTAGTTTTTATTAGTTAGTATTAGTAATCCTGAGGGTTAATTTTAACCGACTTTTAACAGAGGTTCTCAATTAGACTGTTTTTTTTTTGTATGTATGTTACGCGATCTTTCCGCCAATTATGAATAGATTTTGATGATTCTTTTTTTATTTGGTAGATCATACTTTGGAGGTAGTTTCATATAAATTTTATCGAAATCGGACAAGCGGTTTTTAAAATATCAACAAAAACTTAAAAATTGTTTACAAAATCCTATTTGGATAATGTGAAGTCGGTTTTTTAAGCTTTGCTTTTTACCTGACTGCGCAAGAAGGAGGGTTATATTTTTACATTTTTACATACTATTAAGTTAATTCGTAAATTAGTTGTATCGTGTTTCCGTCGTGCTGATCATCGAGTAAGTTCTTTAATCCGGTTTTTTTTTACCCGACTGCGCAAGAAGGAGGGTTGTTTTTCGAATAAATGTAAGTATGTATGTTTGCATGTATGACTGTATGTATGTGTGAGGTTTCTTTGACACGCCCTAAAGCCTAAACAGCTTGATGTATTTCGACATGTGAGGTGTCATTTGAATCGTCTTGATAGTGAAAGTGACGTAAAATATAAGATTTTGCAGCCAGTTTTTGTTTTTCTTTTAATAATGTTACTTGTTTATATTATCTAATAACAAGTACAACCTCTTTTCGGCTTACTTACAGCATACTTTTCAAAATTAACCTTGTGATTGCAAAGATGTTACAGAATGACACTGAAAATATTAGTCACGTTATGTATTTAGGTATATAAAATATACATATGCATATACGAGTATATCAGTCTCTGGCAGCCATAGTACAAGCTTTGCTTAGTCTGGGGTCAGGCGATCGTTTGCAAAATAAGACCCGTTTTTTTACATCAATAAACCCAATGAGAATAATGCTGAAATTGTTTTCTATCACTTTCTAATGGACGAGAGATAACAGGAGCGAAAGCGAGACGAACATAGCAACGCACTATCAACCTCACTGAAAAAAATGGTTTAGTTGTGGCAACTAAATCTGTTTTGCTGCCTGTGTCTTAGCTGCTGCACCAAATATCTTCGAAACACTGGCAAAGTTTTGTTGACTACGACGAAGACTGCTTAGCTACTATTCAAAATAAAATTTTGCTAGGAGAATCACACTCAAGTTGCAGTTACTGCAAATTACTTAACTGAGTTTACTAAATTTGTTATCTTATAAACAAAACACATTCGAATGTTTCAATTAGCTATCTAGAGCAAAATATTTTAACTACTTTAGGATAAAATATTTACGTGCTATTGCTAATTATTAAGATTGTTAGCAACTACTGCTAAGTATTGTTAAGATTGTTAGCTGCAACAGCTAAATTCGTTCAGCTAAAAACAATTTGCTACGCTAACAAAAAACTTAGCTGTCCCTATAGTTTGAAAGGATATTTGCTACTACAACTAAAATGTAGTAACAGCAGCAAATTTTTTTTTTCCGTGCTTGTTTTGTAAAAACAAACCTTTTTCTTCTATCTCTACATAAACATTTCACAAACGCCAACAAACGAGCAATCCTTCAAAAGCCTTCACAATATTTTCAAAACTGTTTTCCAAAAAAAGCCGCATCCAATTCTGTCCAGTTTCCGCTTGTCCACCCAATTGGAAGCTAAGCCGAGAAATCAATGTAAAGGAAAAAATACAGAGTGAAACTTGGCTTTGGGCTCGGATGCAGTTTATCCGATGCAACCAGAGACCATATAACTAGGTGACAGATCTTGTCCACCGCTGTTATGAAAATATTACAATCGTCTCTACATTGTTTACATCGGATTAAACAAAGTCGCTTTCCGCGTCTGTCTGTATGTATACTCGTATTTGCTATCTCCTTCCGCTAACTCCTTTCAAGCAACGCAACGGATTTTGATACTGTTTTTATTACCATTTACTTTTTTTTTTACTGAAAGCTTATAAGAGCCGGGCGAAGCCGGGGTGTGTCGATAGTTATGGCATAATCTTGTTAACTGGATTGATTTAAGAGCAACCAACCTTACTTGTATTCTTAATTCTACTAACTATAAGTGTGAAAGTTTGTTTGTGTGTTCGTTTGTTACTTAATCACACTCAACCAGATAAACTATTTTGGATGAAATTCAAATCGGAGATAGCGCATGCCCTGTATGAACACCGCAGCTACTCTTAGCGGGTAGTTAGGCATTAATAGATTTTGAGCCGCCTAATGATAAGCGCGATTTATGAGTCGTTTTTCGCATGACAGCTTACGTCATTCAATTTCTGTCATTTAAACTAGTTTTATCGCGTGGTTATCGCTAAACATCAAACGGCAAACTGTCTAATTAAATTAATACAAGACACGGTATGTATGCATCCTGTTTTTTTTTTTTTTATCTGCATAGGTGATCTACAAGTTTTATTATCTTTGAAACCTTTGCCAATGGAGCAAATGGAAAAATACAGATTGTCCCTCCACGAAAACTCGTCCCACAAAAATACGTGCCTATCTAAGTCAACCATAAATTAGTGGGTACATCTAAAAAACATAGATTTAGGTTTTTATTAGTAGTTTTTGGATGGCTTTTGTCTTACATCATACGCCGTGCGCCATCTTATTCTCTAGGTTGATCTGAGGATTGAGGTGAAAAATATCTCAAATAAAAAAAATAAAAAAAACTACAATCGTGATTTCAAATTTGATTTTCTATTGTCCGCACCAAAAAGCAGGGTCACGTGACGAGCATAATATCTATGGCATGACGTTAGTCCTTGCATTGTCAACATTTAGGGCTGGTGCTCACAACGGCAAGGCACGGGACGTTAAGTTTTACGGCTAAGGACGTTTTTCGCGGACGATTATTGCAGTGTAACTTCTTTATTCCAACATGAATAGAGCGTAACGTCTTACGTGGTGCCGTGGCACGTCGCTTTATCGTCGCGACAAGTAGATAGGCGATAAGTATTAAGAGGGCTGCGACGTTCTGAAATTTCCATACAAATGCGCTACTCAAATTTCTTGAAAACCGTTTGTCAGATTATGATGAAATTTAGCACGTACAATTAAATTAACAATATCTTCGCCCCTATGTTCTTGGTTTTTTTTAAAAACGTTCTCAAGCGAAAATAGAGCTATGAAAAATATCCGCGTTTTAAGGGGTCACTTTTGACTGATTTATTCATTAAGTAGACAAAGCAAATCAAAAATTTCATTACATAGGGAGGTTGTCTACATCATTAGCTGTTAAATGAATCAATAATACAAGGGAAATTCTTAGTCACTTAAGCATGACTACAGTAGTGCAAAAGTCATAAAAAAAATTGAAATTGCATTTTGTCACTCTGTAGGTAACTTTAGAGGCTCGTCAGTATCGCTCTCTTCGCTCTCTTTACTCGTCTTCTTCTTCTAGACGAAATGGCGATATAATACTTTAAGCCAATGCGAAGTTGCCACAAAATAGGATCATTCGACATGCCGAAGCGTGCCGTGCCACGCTGTCAGTGAGTGCCGGCCCTTATCGTATGGAGTGACGTCACTACGAGCGACATGGCACACTTCATAATGGTACTCGCAATAATTGCTACAACACCTGATACCGAAGAACTGTAGTTTCGCGTGTCGTAAAACATCGCCTATTATGAACCATTCCAGCGCAGCTACGAATAAATTATCGGGGTTCTGTACACATTTTTTTTTATTAGAATGTCAGATCACAATAGCTTACAAGACAGAAATCAGACACAATTGGAATCAAAATTATGACAAATGATATAGAATATTCTACACAGAATTTCCAAGCAGAGCCGGTGATGCGCTAAAGTAAATAACATATCGTCACGCCTTTCCTCCGAAGGGGCTGGCAGAGGTGTGTTAACAAGTCCCACACTTCGCTGGACGATAGTCAGTACCAAATATGACAGGGGGCGAGCCTATCGCCATACACCGGGCTCCAGTCATGTAGCAGATGACATACAATAAGCACATAGTATATGTTCACACAATGAACAAATTGGTGCGTGCCGTCGGCTGGATTCGAACCCGCTCCCTCTGGCTTAAGAGGCGGGCCTTTTCAAGTAAGCTATCATCGCTTCTCATATTAAATAAATAAAAAAAAAGGTTGGTACTACTTTGGGCTCGAGAGTGGCTGGAGATGGCGCTCTAGCCACCTACTCAAACGAGCCTAGGAGGACGACAGCGTAGGATAGCAAATGCACGACGCGAAGGACTCTTAGGCAAATTACAAGCTACGGTTTTTTATGGAATTATGGAAATTATTCATTTTATGAAAAAATAATAATGCATTTCACAAAAAAAGCGTTTCATATTCCATCCGACGGAACCCTGACTAGACGGCGACTTCAATGCATAAAAACTGCATAAATGCCATTTTTACTACTGCTATGTTTACGACGTCATAAATAATAATAAAGTGCCAGTATTTTCACATTACTAAACCGGTATAATACCGGTATGTATTAGTACCGGAATAATACCGGTATTTCAAAATAAACGGTACCCGATTCGCATGCATGCTGTATGTTTCGTTTTAATGGACATTTCTCTCGAAATGGTTTTAGGATATTTTATTGGCAATACGGTTTTGGATTATAGGATTAGCTGTAAAGGGTATGCTTCTTTTACTGCGATTGGTGGCTTATAAAGATTTAGTTTGAATGAAAAGTTGAGATTTTTATCAAGATAGCTGGGGCATGTTATATATATATCGCTAGCACTAGAAATGGCGTTTTTAAAATTATAGTGATCGCAATGTGATACGCTGCATACATACATACATACATAAATACATAGTACAGGATACAGTCATGTTCCATTTCTAACCAAATTAAGGCTACATCTAGTAAATACCAGTGCGGTCCGGCGTAATTAACCTGGACACTCTAAATTTGGTTTCAGTGATGGGATATGTTCGACCAATTAGTCGATTTATCGATAAAATTAAAGTTTTTTTAGACAAACAAAGTAAATATAAAGTTTAGTTCCGAATTATACATTATCATAAATTATAGTAAAAATATATGTTTCTAATAACTAGTAACATTGTTACTGCGAAATAAATCCGAACACGATATTATGTATTTAAATTTTGTATGGTAAAAAGATATGCCACATCAAGGTTAATATATAGGTAATTCTATTTTTAATGACAAAATGTACGTTTTCCTGCGGGTGAGAAGAGACTATGAGATACTAACACACAAAGTAAAATGTCTGACTGGAATAAAGTTTAATGCTATTGCACGATGCTGTTCTAAAAATATTGATAAAAGCACAATGACAATGATCATATGATGAAAGCGAATAGAAATTGTCTATGTTTTAGCAATTTTTGAAGCTTAAACTTTCTAAAATTACACTTTTTACGCTTCATTTCTTTTTTACACTTTACACTTTTTTTTTCCTCACATACTTAAAGTAGTTTTACGCGTGTGATTCACAAGGACGTAAGTTATCGATGTTTGTCCCATCCTTATTTACACCCCGTTTTCAGGTACCGATTTCCGCATACCGGCGCACTGTTGAAGTGCTCAATTAGGTCCGTCCGTTCTGTGCGTGCCCAATTTTGATTAGTTTTAACTGAGTAAAAGTTTGTTTTTTGAAATTTGTGTAGTAAGTGTTTTGGTTATTGGTTTCAACTCAATTATGATTTTGAATACCTGCGCTCCGTGCTTTCATCCGCGGTTTTTTTTTTAAAGGTTCGTCTCATATCTCCTATCCTACACCCTATACCCTATAGCAATAACCTTATGCATAGCAACGAAATAGTTAGACAGTGTTTTGTCTTTTTCTTTCTTATAAAGTTTTTAACTCGATCGAAAAAGACAAAAGACTGTCTAAATATTCCGAGGCAATACACCGTTTATTGCTAAGGGGGTATGTTTCTTTATACCTAAATCTGACAACGTGTATGCAAAATTTCACGATGATCTGTTGAGTGAAAACGTAACAAACAATCAAAAGACCAAACTAACTCTCTTTTGCCTTTATTTTATTTGTCGGGATTCGGATTTGGTTGTAGTTAATTTTGTGAGCTTTTTTACCCGACTACGCAAGAAAGAGGGCTATGTTTTAAGAACTTATGTGAGCTTTGAATGTGTGACGATTATTTAATTTTGATACGCTTGGCACTTACAGTCTTGTACCCGCCTATCACTACAAGCGAAGCGGGCTTAGCAAGGACTCCGTTTATTAAGGTTGAGTGGTTGGCCCTAACATCAGAGTCTTGATTTTAGCCAACCACGCAGCCGGATAAAAAAACGTAACCCGTATTCAGCAGCTCCGCTCACAGTGGAAGGGAAACAAACGTCTTGAGCGAATTTAAATTACAAAGGTGTCAGATTTGTCTTCGTATCCGGAGTGCATGTACATTTATGTAGACGCCGTTATATTTTAGTTAAATAAATATATAATAAAAAGTAAATATTCGGGACACTTACACACACGGTCATCTGACCCCAAACTAAGCAAATCACTATGGCTACCAGAGACACAAACATGATCAACTGGTACAACTGGTCTTTCGAGAATTATTACTGACAAACCCTTCACAAATTAGGCAACTAACGCCCTCTAGTACAGATAGTAGTTACTAAAGGGTATGTTAGTAATTCTCGAAAGACGTAATTGCCCCTCAGATGCATTGGTACCGGTTGACACCAGTTATATTTTTAAATACATACTCAAATAGATATTAACTCTCAGACATAGAACAAACACAAATGTTCATCACATAGATGTTTGCCCTAGACGGGAATCGAACCCACGCCCCCAAGCTCAGCAAGCAGGTTCACTACCAACTGAGCCACCGAGGCAGTCAATCCTTACTTTCTTACTCGACTGTCGTATTTTTATTAACGTATATTTATACATTTGTACATATTTATAAATGTCCGGTAATTTTCCAGATAGGAAAGGGAATTTTTCAGGGAATGTTCCTAATACTATTACTGCTGCTACAATGGACTGCGTGGCGATAACAGTTTCCCAGAAATTTGGTGACTGACATCAAGCGTATATTCTGAGAACATACCTTACTAGCGATTTGCACTGGGTTCACACGGTACTATTAACCATCCGGATGGAATTATCTGAATGATAGTGATAACTGAAATCAAATTATGCGTGGTTTAGGAGGAGTTAGCGGAAATACAGAGACGTGGAAAGCGACGAAGAGAAGAAGAGATTTTGTATTTTTATTGATAAACTTAACATAGACAAGGCGACGGTGAATGCAATGGGGTCCACATATTAGTGCTCTGTCTGGGAGACTTAGTTCTGCTGCTTATGCGGTTCGTAAGATTAGGCAACTGACGAATATAGAACTGACGAAGACAAAGCTGTCTGGAGCCTTCCACTTCCGCCAAGTAGCCACTAGTATTTATAGATATTACCTAGTTGTAAGCCAAAATTCGTGAGACTGTAATTTATTTATTTTCTTGCCTGTTCTTCTTAGTAGAGGCTCTTTATCTGAACAAGGCGGTCGAGTCTATTTAAAAAACTTTGACGTTCATAAGTGTATCTTTGATACCTAAATTAAATAAAACATTTTGATTTTTGACTTTGACTTTGACATTATTATGCAGAAGGACTAAATGATGTCAAGATTTTTATGAGAGAGTAATTCTGGGATGTTAATTATTCTGTTTGACTCAATTATGTAATACTAGCTGCGCCCCGCGGTTTTACCCGCGGTCCTAAAGGAGCCGGTACAATTTCGGGATAATAAGAACCCTATGTCCGTTTCTGAAACTCGGACAACGTGTATGCACAATTTCATGACGATCGCCTGAGTAGTAAGGGCGTGAAAGCGTTACGAACAAACAAATAAACTCACTTTCGCATTTATAATATTATTTAGGATGCCATGTAAATGCCATGTAAATATAAAAAAAGTATTCATCGAAAATAATTACTGAAGTAGGTAAGTATGAATGGTTAAGAAAGAATATGGCAATTATCAAACAAAAGAAATCAAACTAGCCAATAAAAAAATTGCACCTCAAAGCCAAAAACCGATTACGCGATCCGCTCAAAATTCAGTCCATAAAACTCCCAAAAAATAAAAGGTAAAACCGGTATTCGGGCATTAACCTAAAAACGGTAACTACCTATACAAATCAAAGTCAAGCCATCGCAAGCGTAATGGTTCCATTCAGATACGAGGGATTTACGGGTGATTTATAAACCAGCGGATACTGGAGCGGTACTGAAATATCGGTACTAGTTGGTTCGTATAGCCAAGAGGCTAGAGCTGATGGCAGTGTGTCTAAGGCGTAAATTAACGGCGCAATTATACGTAAAGCGAAGATGCGGTGCGGACACGGTTAAGGCGTGAAAGCTGTGAAGCGGCCAAGCGCCGTGTTGCTTGTGTATGATTCAAATCACGTCGCTTCCATACATTTTATCGTCTATGCTACAGTTTCGACAAAAATGCTTTCGTTTGTCGGAATTATGGATCTCTGTCCGGATCTTTGTGTTCCAAAATTGCGGAGTTATTATTTTCCTAAGCGATGACAGCCTAATTGGAGAAGGCCCGCCTCTCAAACCAGAGGAAGCGGGTTCAAACCCAGCCGACGGCACGTACCAATTTGTTCATTGTGTCAACATATCTGCGTATTGTGTCAACGTATAAGCCCGGTGTATGGCGATAGGCTCGCCCCCTGTCACATTTGGTACTGAATATCATGCGGCGAAGTGTGGGTGTTGTAATACACCTCTGCCAGCCCCCTCGGGGGAAAGGCGTGACGAAATGTATGTAATGTATGATTTCCCTCATCTGGTCATACGAAAGCGTTTTTGTCGAAGTTGATGCATAGACGCTTCGCTCGCTAAAGCTCGGTCGACTAACTACTAAATTACCAGTGTAAGTTGTAGTGTAACAGATCGTTGAAGCTGATCGCCAAGCAATGTTTGGGACAGTCAGTCTTAAGATGGGTAACCGACCGTATTTACAGCTAAGAGCTATTGAGTTTCGTATACGTATAATCTCGTTTGAAAATTCAAAGGAGTGAAAGAGACCAGATCTCATCTCACGCTCTTGACGCACGAGATGTTTCTTGGTCACTCTCACTCCTATGACTTTTCAAACGAGAAAGACAATGACCAGAATAGGTACATCTTGACTGGTAAGAATAGCCCTCCTGGCCTCAGTTTGAGATCTCATGAAAAATAGAATAAAATTTATTAAATCATGTAGTATAACTGTAACTTTCAAACGATTTGGACCACTAGAGAGGTTTAGAGGATGTGGGTCATGTACTAACTAATTACGTGCATCAAGAAAGTTGAGTCCAAAATACGGACAGGCGAGTAATTTTTAAAATCATGTTTTCTAAAAATGAAAGTCTTTTATTTTCCTAGACTTTAAAGAGACTTTAAGTTTTAAGCAGTTACTTTCAGTTGATAAAAAGTTTGAAAAGTTTTCTCCCGAGGCGGCTGGCAGAGGTGTAATACAACAACCACACTTCTCCAGACGATATTCAGTCCCAAATGTGACAGGGGGCGAGCCTGTCGCCATACACCGGGCTCCAGTCATATAGCAGATGACATACAATCCGCACATACGAGACATAATATGTACACATAATGAACAAGTTGGTGCGTGCCGTCGGCTTTATTTGAACCCGCTGCCTCTGGCTTGAGAGGCGGGCCCACTCCAACTAGGCTATCGTCGCTCTCATATTTATACGTAATATAATTAAGGATTTTATTATAATTTATTGCTCTCCGTGTTGACAGAACGATATTTTAGGTGTGAAACGGAACAAAGCATTTTATAAGCCAAGACTAATTTAGCGCACCATTCAGGTTAAGAATTCATACATTAGGCTACTTGACGGCAGTTAAGTGCATCGTGGCTTAATATTTGTTTGCTCATTTTTTAGAACAAATTACTCCTTTTGTGAGTGTAACTTCTCATGAACTGAATGTAAAAAAAAACACAACTTACGGATTGCTACTTTTTCCTTTTTATATCTTCATATCGTCACACCTTTCCCTCGAAGAGGTTGGCAGAGATGTACAACACCCACACTTCGCTGGACGATATTAAATCCCAAATTTGACAGAGGGCGAACCTGTCACCATGCACTGGGCTCGAGTTACGTAGTGACATTAAATACGCACAAATGTTTATACAATGAACAAATTGGTGCGTGCCGTCGGCTGGGTCCGAACCTCCGCCCTCTGGCTTGAGAGACAGGCTTTCTCCGACTAGGCTATCATTGCTTTCCTTTTAATGTTAGTGCAAATGTGAATTAAACTTTCCAAGTCTTACATTAAAGTAATAATCGAACCCGCGCCCTTGTTTATTAAAACATACCGACTCACTGTGCCAAGACAACACAATAGATCACCCTTAATGACTGCACAATAGGAGTCAGGGACTGCATTTTTCATTTCTCAGATAAAAGCGGTATAAAGCGGTATAGCTGACAAGGACATAAATACTAGAAACTGGACAAAGGAACGAGACAGAGAAACAATGAAATAACGTAAACGTTTGATAAACTAGCGTTCTTTGTTTGCTTTTGGTTAATTAATTGTGAATTTAGCGTGAAAATAGTGGGATTTGTGTGACGTTTTCTGAGCTCATGAAAATTTGTCATTTTTGCGGTAATTTTTCATATGAAAGGGCTTATTTTAATTTCGTGGAAAATGTAACAAAGGACAAAGTATAATTGTTCATACTTTTTCAATGTATGGACCTGTTTAACGGTACTATATTCGAAATGATTATATATTTATTTATAATATTTAAAACCATTATTATTATTATTTTGAATTTTAATTTAGTTTTATGTACACCACCTACCCTTTTCGTATTTCTGTAAGTTCCTGTCAATCCAAAGGTTACCTGGAAGAAATCGCTTTAGGCGATAAGGTCGCCCTTGTACTGCCGAAAAATGTATTTTAGTTTTTAAGATTTTTATGTAGTTTTTTGGTGTGCAATAAAGATATATTGTATTATATTGACTGTCTATTTCTCCGCCTGCATGAGAACTCCTCCTAAACTACGTAACGGATTCCGATGCTGTTTTCGTTTTCAATTAGATAATTTTCCACGAAAGGTTTATTGGTAGGATCCGTGCGAAGCCGGGGCAGGTCGCTAGTTAGCTTACAAATGAAAAATTAATTGTGAAGACTGACGGCATTAATTAAGTTGGTCTTTAATTAATGCCGCTATTCATTTGATAGCCGTTTAATGAATGGTTGATTTTATCTTCGGAACAAAGAGTTATTCTAAAATTAAATTTGGAAAAAAGGATTTTTGAAAACAACTTTTAAATTAATTATGTTGTTAAAATCTCATCATCATCAGATCAGCTTAATGATACCATAATATATCATAGCATTTTTACCAAACTTGTATAAGTGTCTTTGGACTGGTTCCACTCAGCAAGTATTGAAAACAAAATATATACATAACGTAACGCCTCTACCTCGAGGGGGCTGGCAGAGGTGTAATCCAACACCCACAATTCGCCGGACGATATTCAGTCCCGAATGTGACAGGGGGCGAGCCTGTCGCCATACACTGGGCTCCAGTCAAGTAGCAGATTCGTCAGTCGTCTGCGTATTTAGACAGGCTTAAGAGATTCATTTGGATAAACAATAGTGCAAGGACCCAAGAAGTTGTTTATCTCCCGGAGCCACGCGTCTAATCTAGAATATTCGGACAGTGCAAAAGATACAAATGAACACTCTATAATTCAATAGATAAAAACATCATTAGATCAGTTCACAAAAAAATGCTTTCCAGAAAGATTTCTTTTGTTCCGGATTTAACAATGGGACGCGTGACACGAGCGTGCTTCTGCTGCCTAATCTTAAACACCGATGGTAGTCATAAACATCTCCACAGATGAGTGTATGGTTTCTTCATCGGCTGCGACTGGCGAAACAATACTTTCCATACTCCATTACTTTACTAATATTATAAAATCGAAAGCAAGTCTGTCTATCTGTCTGTATAAAGGCTTTTTACGCATAGACGGCTGACCGAATATTGACCAAATTTTATAAATAAATACATTATTTCTCGAGGAAGGTTTTTGGATATTATTTTCTGAATAAAAGCGAACGGACTCGCGGGTAACAACTAGTATTACATATCCTATCCTACTTCCTACTAATATTATAAACGCGAAAGTTTGTAAGAATGGATGGTTGGATGGATGGATGTTTGTTACTCATTCACGACAGAACGGCTGAACAGATCTGGATGAAATTTGACACAGAGATAGATTATAGTCTAGAATAGCACATAGGATACTTTTTAACCGCGGGTGAAACCGCGGGGTGCAGCTAGTATTTTATAAAACACTAGTTTAAAACAGTGGAATCGGCTAGCCTGTACTTTCAGTAATAACGCATAATGTTAAAGTAAGTGCGTACATAAATACGGCAGACAGCACTGTGGCATGTTTAGCTCCGATTCAAACGTGACGTCATCACTCACAGTGACGTAATCACGCGTTCATTAGCGTTTCCACGCGCGTCCAAACAGACTTGCATTTCTAATAAACCGGAGTGGCAGCGGGACACAGTGTAGGTACTCCGCCGCAGTTAGACGAGTTAGTACGAAAACTGTTTTGTACACAGAATTGAGTCATAGAACTATACACAACATAAGGTCATATCGTCACGCCTTTCCCCGAGGGGCCTGACAGTGGTGTAATACAGCACCCACACTTCTCCTGGCTATATTCAGTCCCAAATGTGACAGGGGCCGAGCCTGTCGCCAGATGACATACAATACGCACATACATTCACACAATGAACAAATTGGTGCATGCCGTCGGCTGGGCTTGAACCCGCTCTCTCTGGCTTGAGAGGCGGGCCTTCTTCAAGTAGGCTATCATCGTTTTTAGAAGTATTCATGGTATAATAATGTACTCCGCCAGATATAGCATGCAGAAAGACGTAGTTTCTTCAATAAATGCTTGAGGTCATGATGTGGATTTCATCGTACTACGACCCAGACATTTCCGGCTAACACCGGTATTTTCCGGCCAAGCGGGCAACTTGTTACCGGATTCGACTTTATTTCCAAAGTTTAAAGGCTCTCGCTATGTAAATAACTCAGTTTCGTATAAACTATACTAAGTTGGATCTACATATTTCGTTCGGTTGCAACTAATTCTCCATAAGTTCTAAAAGTTTTCTTACTGTTATACGTCATGCATGTGGTGTCCGTCTGAGTACGAACCGGACATTTCTGGCTAATACCGGTATTTTCCGGCCCGCTGGGCGGCCTGTCGCCCGATCCGGGTCAAAGGTTGTAATTTTATTTACCCGTAAAGGGATGAAATGTTTATGTCGGCTTTTTTCGCTGAATGCCTTTGACGCGTATTGTTTGAACGGATTTTGGGAAATTACCCTAATTTCGGGGTTAAAATGACGTAATTAATGTTGTGAAATGAGGAAAATGGAAATATCGGAAAAAATATTGGACGTATTTCAACGATATTTTTGAATGAGTGGGCATTTTCTAATTATTTCTCTATTTATAATAAAATCTTGGTAAGCTAGCAAAAGAACTAAAAAACTTGGTTGTCTGTAAAGCCGGTTTACGGATGATAGGTTAACGTGACAAAGTCATAACTAAACATTAATGAAATCTTCTCTTCGGAGGCATAGGCCAATCAAGTGGAAGAGAGATAGATGCGGCGCAAGCCAAACGCTCAAGCTGATCGTGCCTTTCGCTCGCTCGTGTAACGCTCTCACTCCGATCGACCGAGCGTAACGGGACAATGAGTCATCCCTTTTCGTGCGTGCAGCCGGCGTTCATCGATTTATTAGACGTTGTCACGTCAAAAAAGACGCAGACAATTTCAGTCCTTAGCAACGTGTATATACCTATGCAAAATTTCATTTCATGATGATCGGTTCACTAGTTAAAGCGTGAAAGCGTAACAAATAAACGAACAAACAAACTCACTTTCGCATTTCTAAAAAATATTTTTGTAGTACACTTCCATAAAACTGTCTACTCTAATTTCGTCTCTCAGAGTTCAAAAGTTATTGAAATAAGATAGGCATTGTTTACAAGTCGTATATTGCAGTGCGTCCATACGAAATACTGTACAATGCAATATCGGTCTTCACAAATATGAAATGTTGACCTGAATTGTTACCTATAGTGCTGCTACTGTATAGTGTACTGGCAATGTTGAGTGTAGAAATATGTCGACTAGTGTGGATATGGGTTTGTGTTTTTATGGGATAAATGGAGTTTTTTTAATTCAAGAAGAATATATTATGAACCACCTACCCTTTTCGTATTTCTGTAAGTTCCTGTCCACCCAAAGGTTACCTGGAAGAAATTGCTTTAGGCGATAAGGTCGCCCTTGTACTGCCGAAAAATGTATTTTAGTTTTTAAGTTTTTCATGTAGTTTTTGGTGTGCAATAAAGATATATTGTATTGTATTGTATTATTAGTACCATAACTATTAATTCTATTTTCTATTCGTGAGCTTTTTTTAAGTAATTCCTCAATTCTTTTTAATAAAAAAAAAAGAGAGTAAGGACACAATTGAAATGTTTTTTTTTATTATTTTCCTCTACAAGTGAGTACAATTAAAGGTAAACTTGTACTGGTTTTTAAATAAGTATGTGGAAAAAGTTGTCGTTTGATTTGCTTGATTTCGACTTGAGTCTGTTGTGAAGGTTATGATATTTTAGTTCGAGATTGTCGTAATTAAATAAAATATTTTTTCTTTCGAATACCGAGCAGTCTGCAAGGAAATGAGGAAGGCCCTTGCCCGGCAATGGAACACTTTACACTTTAGGCTAAAAACAAATTGTTGAATGAGCGAAAGTGATGTCTTAATCTACTGGGATAAATCGACATTAGTTTGTTATAAGACAACTTTAGTAGGTACCGTTGACTCGATCTGCTACTTTTAGAAGTATCTGCAAATGCAATTCTAATATTTAAATATTAGTCAAACTTCGCAAATCTCGTTAAGCTTTCATTTACGGAGACGTGCAAGGTCTCAATTCAAGATGAACTACTAGCTAATAAGTAATGTTTTGTCCCGCGTCTCGGCTTGAACCGCTGGTCACCCTACCCGCAGTAGCTGATACCCAAGCCCGACAGTTCTGCGAACCAGCCGCGCTCGCACTTATGAAAGGAAAGCTTCCGCTGAAAGGAATTTATTACAAAATTGATTCAAATATATTTTGATACTGAAACTTTACTGAATTTTAAAATTGAAGAATAATAAATAAATATTCAGAACATTCTGCACACACGGTTCCAATAATTTCTTAATTTAATTGGACTTTATACTATGGCTGCCAGAGAATTGACATACCTACATTCACGGTGCGGCTAAATTTGCGATAATTCGGGCCATCGCGACAAGTGCAGCCGGTTAGTTCGTCACTCGGCGATGTATCGGGTGAATTATCGCCCGCGGCAATTCCGCAGACAGGCGACGAATTGACAACTAATGTAGACAAGAACATCACTGATAACTATGATTTTAGCGCGACAACGCTACACGAATTATTATTATCGCGCGCTAATGTAACTGCATCAACATCATATATTTTTAAATACATACCCATACTTAGACATACTTAATTATTAACACAATTGTTTCTGAAATAAATAAATGCGCTTCAGAGTATACTACACTAGTGGCTCTGGGAGCTGAAGAGCTCGCATCAGCTTAAAAAAATTAAAAATTTTCGCCATTTTGAAAATGTTTCAAAAACGAAATCGTTCCAAATCATTATTGAACTTTATCACAATATTGCACGAGAATCGGTTAAGAAATGTGGCCAGTGGGGCAACTCAGCTAACCATGATGCTTATCACGAGTTTTGATAGTCAACGAAAACGTTTTTCGTTTTAGATTGGCACCACATACATTTAACCATGTAACGTGCGTTTGTTTGCATAGAGCCAAACGAAAACGAAATAAGTTCTCGTACCTATTATCTAAACTCACGGTAAGGATGCATAGCTGAACAGTTGATGTTGCGTTTATCATTTCGTTTTTGATTACATAATTATTTCGATTACATATCACAATTTCAAGTCAATCATAGCTTTAAATCAATAAAATTAATACCCAGCTCTTTTCATTTCCATAGCTAAGAAAGGGATGGCACTAACCTCGTTTCATTGAACAACATTACAGTAACCGTACAAAACAAATGTCGCGGCTGCACCGAAATATATAAAACTACACAAAAGGAGGCGATAAACAAATCTGCGGTTATTCGAGTCGCGTTGACCAAACGTTTGGTCAGGGGGCGCTTATTGTCGCCTTCGGCAACCCTAAATACATATATTGTTGGAGGCGCAAGCTGTAAGATATTGTCCTCGTTGCTATTGTCAATTCACTAAACGGAACATGGTGCTATCGCTATCTTGTAAATATAAGCACAAGAAAGAAACAGCATGAATTTTACTACAAAACCAACTTTTCATACAAATTTAGTTGAGGAGTAAGGGCTGACTATAAACAAGTTTTAAGCGCCACTTTTTGTCACAAAAATAGTTTGACTACAATAAAGTTTATGCTGTTTCTTTTTTGTTTTTCTATTAGTAGAAGATAGCGATAGTTTTTATTTTATGTCGGGAATCAAAAGACCTAAAAGGAACAACCCGAATTGACTGTCGCGCTTACCTGGCTCTACAAGTCGTAGCTAAGCGTAGCAGTGCTACGTCAGCGTAGCAACCATGCGTAGCAGTTCCGCACAGTAGCTGCTACGCTCGCTTTTCTGTCAAAGAATTAGAATTAAGGGATTAAGATGCGCCAATGACATTTGGCATTCGGCGCTCAGCTGGTTTTAGCGCCTCTAGTGATCAACGCTCGAAGCTTTTGAACATTGAGCTAGCATTTCTCAAAGACAAACAAATTCAGACGAAACACCGTGAAAAAAATATTTTTGCCTAAAAATGAAAGCCCTCTGTGATGTTATGCTTTATTGTAATGTTTTTTTACTAAATTATTTGAAGCCAACGGCGTTTTAAAGTTGAGCCTTATAAGCAGCATGAGCGCGGTAGTTTGTTTATAAGTATAGGTAGATTAAGTATGTACTCACAAATATCCCGCATCTAAAGGTTTTGATTCCCTTTGGTCGTGCGTGTAAAATCTAAAAAAAACAATCGTAGACCACGGACTCTCTGAAGTGTGAGATATTATCTTGGTCCCTCTCACTTTTATGATTTTTCAAACGAGAGAGACATTGACCAAAAAATATCTCGTGCGTAGGAATAGGGGAAATAATATAATATCGTAAGAATGGCCCTGGAGGGCTATTCTTGACGCGTGAGATGTTTCTTGGTCACTCTCACTATGATTTTTAAAACGAGAGAGACATTGATCAGAAAATATCTTTCGTAAGAATAGGGCTCCTGATGGGCATCCTAAGAACTCCGGTACCAGGGATAAATTACTCAACCTATCCTAAACCAATGCTTACAACATTTCAAAAATCTCATAACAAAAAACATATTTACTAGGACTAGCAGAGCTGTTCAATCGACGGCCCGCTTAAAAAATGTATTCTACGAGTTGGTAGTACTAATCTGTTTTACATAATCAGCAGATAGTATAAAAATGACTAAAATGATTGAAAACATAGTGGACCTAGAACTTACAACCTCATTATTATCTCGATAGTTTCTTGCCTGATTTTGCTGATAATTATGTTCCTACTCGAAGTTAAAAACGCGTTTGTGTTTAATATCTTTTTCATCACTTTCATTCGTAAAAAGGACTTTATTACATCAGTTTTAGCTCATAATCCGAGCTATTAAGCACGTGTGCTGTTACTTTACCATTATCGCACTAGTAACTAAACTAGACTTTTTTTAAAATAAATCAACAAGAGTTTTTTTTTTACTTTTCTTAAATTCTTGATTTAAAGTATCATAACTACGTAATAACAGTAAATAAACATTATTTTTTTTATCAAAATATTGACAATTAATTAGGTATGATAATTTAAACAAAGTACTCGCTTTATTATTATGCCTAGTAAAATTTTGATAAGTGGAAAAGCAGCAAAATGCGCATACATTTTCAGAAAAATGTATTGACTAATGCAAGTCTGTGTTTTTTCCCCTCGCATGTGTGATGAAAAACGTCACATGAAACGCGTGTGCGTTAATAATTTACACTATTGGCTCCATTAGTGTGCTCGCATACGGCTCGCGCTATAATACCGCCTCGAGTGTAATGATCTTAGCACAAAAGTGTCATAATTTACGATATAAAAAACTACACTTTGACTTAATTTTGTTTACTTAATTTTTTTAGTAAACTGATTTTCAATAAAAGTCAAGTTAGAAGATGTTTTAAGTGATCATTGTAACAAAATTAAAGCGACTTCCAAACCACAAATAAGCACTAATATTAATTAATATAATTATTATAAGCGCTACCCATCTATTTGAAGTCGGTGCCAGCCAAGTCTTAAAGGTATAAGAAGAAGGATACTACTTACAAGTATCTACCTAATTACTACATATACATAGTATCTATATACTGCCTACTTGGCTTGGCTGGTTCCGAGTAGTAGGTAATTCCTACTAAACATTCATACTGAAATATTTGGCATAGTACGAGTAACTCCTAGTACTTCTACCTATTACCAACAAGTATATAACCTACTTACTACACAAATTGTAACTATCTACTCCATATTAGACTTGGCTACCTATTAGATTTAGCTTGGAGGCCGAGTCACCTGTCTGAGCGTGACGTTTTAATCGGACAGTGCCAGCCAAACCCAGTATAAAGACAATTGCCAATGCCAACTAGATAACTGTTGCCCGTACCATGGTCTGGCAATATGATGATGGTAGAGAGAAGGGGGCAGGTTCGAAGTGGGACCTGTGAATGACAAATACAAGAAACTAACGGAACGAGCTTTTTTTTATCTACGCGTACGAAATCGTGAGCAACAGCTAGTAGTTAATATAGTAAAAAAATCCTCTCTAGCTGGACTAAAGGGGTCTTAGATTGGATATTGAAAAACCTTTTGTAGCTGAAATACATGTATAGTGCTTAGATTTTAGCAAACACCAAAAAAATAATCAAAATAAACCGAGAATCAAAAAATATCAATAAATCAAATGCTTTGAAGGCAGTAATCGCTCAGATTAACACATCCTTAATCTAACACATGAAAATCAAATGTTGGTTTTATAGATGAAACATAAATTCGAGCGAAGCTTGCAGTTGGGAGTTTCCAAGCAAAGAGATTAACATTGAATGAAAACTCAAAATAAACACTGTAAGAAGAGTTTATTTGAAATTTGAACTAGCTACCAAGAAAAAAATACGAGCACGTGCTCCACGAGCTGCACGAAATTTAAAATAAAAGACTGTACCTTACTAGTACCTTTTTATTAGTTATGAGAGAGTATAATATTAGACAGTATTTTTAGAAGAGGATTCGCTTCTAGGATAAAGCAGTGTTTTTGTCTTGGGCGGCTTGAACCCCTCGCTGCCCTCAGGACTCATCTTCCCTTGCTGCGCTCGGGAGTTAACTCTAGATTCCCTCGTTACGCTCAAGGTACAATAAGCCGCCCGCGACGTAAGGCACTGCTTTGTGCCCTCGGTACATAATTTACTATTGTTACTCTTTATTCACAAAAAGGTGAATTTAGAAGCAAGACCTGTTTGCTTTTCTCCAATCAAGTCTATCGATTGTTTGGCGCAACCAAATCCATTGTGTCTTGATATTTCCTTAAATTTTACGAAGAAGAAGCTAATGTTATAATACGCCAATAACTTTTGTCTTTCTGTTCTTGTTCTGCTTCTTCTTCGACGATGAGATTCGGCAATGAAGACTGATATTGTTGTTCCTAAAAACAATATTAAATAATAATTAATTTGCAACCATACTAAGTCCCAACGCTCGTATCAATAATTTATTTATGTACATTGTGTACACAAAAAAAAATGAAGTTATTTCGAAGTTTATTACAGTTTATTCGAAGGTGAAAAAGTCCCTGTTCCTCGGATGCTCTGATAACCTTCGGATGATTTTGGACTAGGCATCTGTAGATAAAAATATAGGATAAGTTTTTAGTACTGAAACGGAAGTTCTGCACTCGCGCTTCGCGCTCGCTAAGTGAATGTCACGCATGCCCATAGCAGTTCAGCGCCACTCTGATTATAAGTAGTGGCTCTATGAGCAACGTCTCACAAATTACATATCTCCGCTATTTTAAATAAAACCTAAATTTACAAAATTTCACAAATATCGGTTGAGAAATGCGATCTGTAGAGGAAAACAATCGGACATCCGTGCAATCAGACGCTGGACGCCGGACATACGATAACTTCAACAATAGCATTTCCATTTGGCATAGCTCTGACTATGCACTATGCTTGTCACCCTAATAATATAAGATGTTAAATGTCTTTTAGCTCACCTTAGTTCAGTACTCGCATTTGTTGTTGGCTGAACGCTTGTGTTTAAACTTTGATAATTTCGTTGATCTCTGTTTCTGAAAAAATGAAATAGAGCAATTTAAAGATATTAATTACACAATATTCGTATTACTCAAAGCGTCTCGTTTGTCTCTTTCCATGATACCATAAAATATAAAACAATTACCAATCTATAATCCCAGTTTAAAATATATTATTATTCTAGTCATGCAATAGAGACTAGATTAAAATAACTATTAAGACTAGATGCAGGTTGGTATCAGTTACCAAAGAAATTGTTGTATTTAATAAATATAAATAAATAACAATACATACAATAGTGACTCTGTGAGCTGGAGATCTCGTGACCGATGTCTGTCCGATTTGAAATTGTCACATGTATTTTATACCCAAATAAATTATTTGTATTTGTATTTGTCCTCCTCTACAGGTCACACTCCTCAACCGATTCTCGTGAAATTTTGTGAGCCGGTTTGACAATTATATAAATTTTTGTATTGACTCGGATCAAAAAGTTTTTTGGAAATTTTCCAATTATGCAGATATCCTTTTTTAAATCACATCTCTGCCATATTGAAAAATTTCCAATAACCGCCTAGACAAGAAAATTCTTTTAAAATATCGGACTTACTCACAAAGTTTCAAGAGAATAGGTTAAGAAATGCGACCTGTAGATTAAGACAGGTCTGGGCAAAGATCCGGACAGAAATCCAGACGGAATTCGGAAATACGAAAGCATTTTCGTCGAATCTGAAGCATAGACGCTTCGCTCGCTAACGATCTCTCGCTCGGTTATTGTTGTAAGAAAATGTAATAACTTTTCTTTCGAATTCAATGGCCATAACTCGGAACACTACTTTCTGAATGCAAATGCTTGAATTTTTGTATTAAATACTATTTTTTACAAAAAAATACTTTATTCAAAGTGACTGATCAGAGTGTTAGTAAGCATATTCTTTCAAATAAAAAATAAATGACGAAGTTATGCTGCAACAAACATTTAGTAAAATTTATACAATGTAATAATTGAGTGCGTCCTAATTTTTGAAGTCGGTTAACAAACCAGGATAAGTTAGAAAAATATGCTCACTACACTGCTAAAAATAATAATGTATTGCGGACCGTGGTTGGTCAGCTATAACATAAAAATGTGATTGTTTCTAGTTTAGGTAGGTTAGTTTAGGAAATGTGCTATACCAAAAACAAAAAATAGTATTAGTCATTTACACCGTTCGCACGCAACGACCGCTTTCTGATATTGACATCGTAAGTACACATAATAATTATCATTATTTTATTTTTACCCGATTGTTCAAGAAGGATTATTTATTATTATTAACTATAGAATACTCCCCATTTCTATGTTATTAACTAGGTGTTGGGGCATCAGCAAGTATGCCACAGCTTTAATTTGAAATGGCTTAGGTATATTGGCCTTAGTATAATTTTTGTGAATAATTGAATCAAATGAAATCACGAGAAAAAAAACAGCTGTTTCATACAAAAAGCTCATCGATCGTCGACAAAATGTAAGCAGATGCTTTTTTCCCCGATTTAATTTACAAATAAAAAAGTTTAAAAAGTAATCGTTGTTTATAATGAAGAGTACAATGACCCCCGTTTGGCTTAGTACACCCTATACCGATAACCCTGTGCAATGTACTAATATGACACATATAGGTACATTTGTACATAACAAGAAAAAAAACACAGTTCTGACAAGTCTTGCACTTGGATAATTATCATGAGCAACATGTACAATGGGGCCCGTGCCGTGGCGTGATGATTGTAGTACAGCACGACGCTGCGCGACCGCGGCTCGTATCACAGCAAAATAAGGTTCATGGTCGCACAGCGTCGGCGGGTAAATCCAACAATCATCGCAATAAGGTGTAATGGACGGTGAAGCCCTGAGAGTTAACATAGGTCGGAGGACACGTCTGTAGTTTTCTATTAAGTATTTTTATCAGGAAAACAAACGTCAGACCGAATCATATGCCACTAAAAACTCAGACACTAGGGTTAGTCACTTCAGTCTACACAATAAGAACAAACGGGTAAAAATATTTATGTGGTAATTAAATATTAATAGGTAGGTAGGTACTTACCACTTAGCTACCTAGTTGGAGTCCAATTTTTTTGTTACGCCTAGCTGCCTTGGTGACATCTCCCATTTTCATCGGATCAACCTTCTGTACCCTCTACTCACAACGCGATCAATTATTGTCCAAATATTTTCACTAGTAGTAAAGTCACTAAAAACTTATCAAATGTCTTGAAAAACTACTTTTTTTGATTGGCTCTGGATAATTAAGCACTGTTTAATTGATGATTTACGTACAAATAGAAAAAAAATGCGAAAATATTTTTCGGCAAGGCGAGTACGTCCTTCCTTCGTGAGGCGCTGGCGCCGACTGGCCCGTCCCCCGCAAAGGAGCTCGCGGGTGTCAGTGGTCACGTGATCTGACGAAATACTTCAAAATAACACAAAATATTACTAAACTAACTCAATTTTAGCTCTAAAAATATGGTAAAAGAACGATCAATCATATTTTTAATTTCCTATCCGAAGGTGTAAAAATATATAGTAACGTAATCTCCGTAAGCACGGTATTGCACGCCATGAGAACGAAAACAACGTTCATTTAATATTTTTTTACTCGCAATCTAGTAAGTAATATAATATTTTAATTAGACTAATTAATAGGTAACAGAATGATCTTATTGGTGATATTTTTTTCATATCGGTAGGGTCCGTAGCTTCTTCACTATTACGAGTTGAATAGACGCATTTGGCGAATATTCAAGGCTTAAGCGTCAAACAGACAGAGGCGGCCTGGCGCGGCGGCTGACAGAGCGGCCAGTTGTATTTCATTGAAATGTATGGGAGTCTTCACACAGGCGCGGCCACCACGCGGCTTGCAGGCGGCTGGCCGGCGCGTCGGATACATTTTTGGGGTTCCGTACCCTAACGTTGTAAACGGAACCATATTATTAAGCTTACGCCCTCTGTCCGTCCCTTCGTCTGATTGCCTGTCCTTCAAAGACAGACGTATGAGTGAGAGACATGAGGTGATGGTCAGTTATCTTTGTTTGAAATAAAAAAACGAGACATTTTTGCACACACAGTCATCTGACCCCAAACTAAGCAAAGCTCGTAATTTGGTTGCCAGAGACTGAAATACGTACATAATATTTTTTTTTTAAAGTACTATAATACATATCAAGTTACGTTTGTGAAAAGATAACTGTAAAAGTTTAGGTAATTACTAATTGCGCAAGACTCTAGTATTGTCTAATTTTCGATACCAACCTTGTACTTTTGTATTTTATTTGGTATGCTGGAACAGAACCCTTAGTGCGCGAGCCCGGCTTGCACTTGACCACTTATTACAACAAGCTACGTCAGCCGCGGATACCGCGTAGAAATGGGATTAAACGTTAAAAAAATAAACTGATAGCTGTTTAAAACATTTTGAATAAAATGTTTCAAATAATTATCATGTTTTTTAAAATTACTTGGTCGATAAATCAACGTTTCTTTAAATATTTATATTTAGGCATAATATGGCATACTTAAGTTAATTAGGGGTGAGAACTGTTTGTCCTAGACAAACCACATTGGTTTTAAGGGCATATTTAGTTTAAATTGTAGTTAAATTTATGTTAATAATAAAATAAAACAAATAATAATAATAATTATAACAACAATTCGAAGACTTTTGTGGCCCAATCAATGAATGATGTACCACTATTCTAATAGATGACGTTAAATTCTAAGAAATGCAAACCGGAAATTGGTTTTATCGATGAACGTTTTGAAGAATATTTTTTAACGATGTTAATGTTATATTTTTTCAACGCGTTAATTTAACTGAATAAAATTATTCATTGCTCATCTCTAGTACCGCTTTGACAAATGGTGAATGACGTTTAATGTTGCCACTTTAGCACTTTTCGGGCTAGATCTAGCATTTTTAATGTTGTGTTTTTGTAATAATTTATAAGTTGTCAAAAAAAGCAGATGTCAATCAGCCATCAACTTGCTCTACTTCAGCCAGTAGATATTATTTTAAGAAGATTTTGATGAAGATTCCGACTTTTAACAATTTAATAATAACTTAGTTTTTCGACCGAGCGAGCGTTAGTAAGCGAAGCGTCTATGCTTCGTCAAAAGTACTTTCGTATGTCCAAATTCCGTCTTACTAAATAAAAACCTTAGTCTTTGTCTACAGGTCGCATTTCTTAACCGATTCTTTTGAAACTTTGTGAGTAGGTTCGATGATTTTTTCGAATCATATCTTCGCTATTTTGAAAATTCCAAGAACTGTCTCGACGCAAATAAAATTGGCATAATTATCAAACCTGCTCACAAAATTTTATGAGAATCGGTTGAAAAATGCAACTTGCAGCCGAGACAGACTTAGCCTCGAGCTCTACAGCTTACAGAGCCACTAGCATTAGTTTGTTACATTTTCTGAAACTACTTATTTTAATAAATAAATAAATACTTGGAAAAAGTACTGGTCCTTAAAATAAATATTCAAAACATGCCAACAAACATCAAAACTGAAGTCATGATATCATGCCTCCTACCTTGTTTAACCTATGCATGTCAAACTTGGAAATTTACGTCCAACTTAACCTGCCAACGCGGAATAGATAGCGTATGCTCAATATTAAAAAGATGCAAAAAATTCTTCACACAAAAATTAGAGAAACCACCAAAGTGACGAACTAAAATGGAAGCGGGCTGGGCACGTAGCGAGGCTAAAGGACGAGAGATGGACCAACAGGCTAACAACGTGGAAGGGTCCAATCGGCAAACGTCTCAAAGGCAGATCCACATCCACATCCACATGAGATGGGCTGACGAGTACGAGACTAGACTGATAATAATAGCTGGTACCTGCTGGCCGCAAATAGCTCAAGACAGAGACACATGGTATTCTTTAGAGGAGGCCTTCACTTTCACTGGAGGAGGGGTTCAGGCAAACAAACTTCAATATTATTATCTAGAATTAATTGTTTTTTTTTTCAAAAATAGGTGAAATACGTGTAAATAACATTTTTTTTTCTTATCTTTTTTTTCTCTTTCTTTAAGCTTTGTGTGCATCTTAGTTTTTGCATGGATTAAAAGGCTTTTTATTATATACCTAGTAAAAAAAAATACCTACTTTCAGAGATCAGACCGACTCACCAGACATACTGAGATTTCTGTAATCCGGCAAGACGAACACCATGCCCAACCTCGTCCGACCGAAATATAACGTGTTCGATTGGGGGATGGTAGTTACGTATCGGTTTGTGGTTTGTCTTCTTGATTTCGTCATTTGTTGTCAACGACAATACATCTTAACTTTGGCAACTTTAGTAACTTAGCCACAGAAATATTGTATAATTTTTTTTTACTGAAAATTTATGTTAAGTACTTACCTACATAAAATAACAAAACAACTATATTTATTCGATATGATTAATTTGCGCCGGGGCTGGGTTAATTTTGTATGGATCGTGATCATTCTTCGAAAATCAATTTGTAAGTAATGTATTTGTAATTGCCCGAAATATACCTATGTAAATGCGAACATAAAATGCAGATTTCCCCCGTTAAAAATGTTTATTTTTTAGTCTCTTTTTTCTAGCACCACTTTTGATGCTAAAATTTGGTATATCTAGCCCGTTCTACCTTGTCCAACTAGGCCTTTTCAAAACCCAATGTGGCAACACTGCTGACGCTTCCGGCCGCCTCTGTCAATGGCCGCGGCAGTGTGTTGTCGCCGCGGCTGGAGCTGCGGCTGACAGTCAGTGACAGTAGGCCGCCTTGTCAGGCCGCCTCTGTCTGTTTGACGCTTTACTTGGAAAATTAGAATACAACATAATGTCCTCGTACCTTGAGTATTTTCATTACGAATCTTTAACATTAGGATCCAGCTAACAAAAACAACTATAATGTGTTATGTAAAGTATAGGTACATTTAAAATTATTTATTTAAAAATGAGACTGAATTTCTTATAACTTACTCCACAAATCCCGAGCCTAAACAAATAACCGGTTGTAATAGGAAACCGCGTCTGAAATACTGCCTTTTCAAGAATCCTCGTTTATATTGATATCGCATCGTATGGGTCTTCAATAAATACGTCGAACTGTCTCTTCTCTATTTTAGGATTGTTTGTGTTTTTTCTTTTGAAGACTTTTAAGTTTATGTGAGCAATTTCGTGCTCAATTTGGCCTTGGTGTGGTGCTGCTTGGTTTTTGGCTTCAAAGTTCGGTCTGCAACCTTGTAAGTATCGGCTCGGCATACGGCCTTGCAGCTATTGGCTCGGCAGACGTCATCGTAGGTGACAGCAGACGCCACGATGTGAAACACTCGGCATACACAAGCTTTTTTCGCACTTTATCGTCCGAAATAGGAGTGGAAATAGTATTAAAATTAAAAAGTCGCGTTTCAGGCGCAATGTCCGAAATCTTGTGTTCGTAATGGGACCAAGCCTAGCCTAGCAGGCGCTAGGTTTAATACCGAATTTGGCACCGAGCTTAGTATTTGGCTATCTAAAAAAATTGTCGTTGTCTATATGAGTGTGGAACATTATTGTCTTTAAAAACTCATAGCAAAATTTTAGTTTATGATTTTTTTTAAATATTTATAATAAAAATATTAGAAAACCCTAAAATATACTTTTTGTTTGTTAACGACATTCTAAATGCGGGGTAAAGTTTTTCCATCTACAAAATACGTGAAACTTTGCATGTAGTTAATAATTTCAATAACCGATTTACATTTAAAGTGGAGCTGTATCGATTTTGAGCAAACTTTTGTAACAACGTATTGACAGTGAAAGATGACTATGATAGGTTTTTCTATTAGCTCTTCGTACATAATATTATGTTGTAACATACTCTGTAAAGATTTTAAGAAGTAAGTACTTCTATGTTAAATTTGTTGGTTTTTTATAGTGTGTGTGTTTGTAATTTTTTTGTTAAGGTTCAACGGTTTTGACTGATATTTGATATAAAAAATGGTGTTCTAATTGTTTACGTTCATAAGTGTATCTTTGATACCCAATTGAATAAAAATATTATGACTTTGGTGTGGTTTAATCATCATTATCAGCATTATAAATGCGAAAGTGAGTTTGTTCGTTCGTTTGTTTGTTACGCTTTCACTTCTTAACTGCTAAACTAATTATCATGAATTTATACATTGCCAAGAGCACAGAAAAGGACATAGCATACTTTTTATATAATAAATTTATATCGTCACGCCTTTCCCCTAAAGGGGCTGGCAGAGGTGTAATACAACACCCGCACTTCGCCGGACGATATTCAGTCCCAAATGTGACAGGGGGCGAGCCTGTCGCCATACCCCGGGCTCCAGTCATGTAGCAGATGACATACAACCTAAAGAAAATAACCGGCTCCCGTGGATCACGGGTGAAACCGCGGTGCGCAGCTAGTTAGTAAATAAAACTCTGTGGCTAAAAAAAATAACGCACTGTGCGCTGTAGACTTCAGGGCCGACGTCTGTCCTCCTACACAGGGCGCATTCTTCAACCGATTCTCGTGAGAACCTACTCACGAAATTTTAGGAGAATCGCCTAAGAAATGCGACCTGTAGAGGCAAACAGAGATCCGGACAGAAATCCAGACAGAGTTCGGACATACGAAAGTCACATTTTGTTTTTGGCTGGGTTTGAACCCGCTCCCTCTGGCTTGAGAGGCGGATCTTCTCCAACTAGGCTATCATCGTTTAGGAAAATAATAACTCCGCAATTTTGGAACACAAAGATCCGGACAGAGATCCAGACATAATTCCGGCAAACGAAAGCATTTTTTTTTTGAAGCTTAAGCGTAGACGCTTCGTTCACTAACGCTCGCTCGGTCGAAAATACGAGTATAGTCAGAATAAGATGTCACTTAACTAAAATTTATATTTTAATATTCGCTCCGGGAATTCTATATAATAGCGTTTCTAACTTTGAAGTATCTTAATGGGATTATATTCGATTCGAGATTCTAGATGAGATAAGTAAGCTCACTTATTTTAACTTTTTAACTTATAACACCAATTTGATTCGAATCAATCCAGCCAAATTAGATCTGCTCCCTCGAGCTCGATGCTTTTAATGTTAAAATGTGATTTCATTTAGTTCGCGATTCTTTTGGCATTTTGATCGACCTCTTTAAATGTTAAGTTGGGAAAATTGAGCAGATTTTTTAAACTTGAGAAAACACTAACGTTGTAATTGCGAAAATGCGTAAGTTTGTTTGTGTGTTAGTTTAAGCTCAAATGGATGGAAATATTTTGATGAAATTCGAAATTATTATTATTGAAACACTGAATTTCCTTGATTTATTTAGACAAACTGTTGTAAAGTTAGTTTTACGTTTTCTATTTAGAATTAGTAATTTTCAGAGGCCATCGCTTGGGGGTGACCAGAGACAAGAGAAAGTGAGAGAGAGCGGATCCGGATGCCAACCACAGCAAAATGATAAAATAAAATCTAACAGTTATATTCTGGTTTACACAAAAGCAACTTTTCAATACGACTAACACCGTGCAGTATTGCGCGAATATCGCAATATGTGTAACGCAATTCAAACTTTTATATAAGTACAAATGTGATTATTTTTGTAACGCTTTCACGCCTTAACTACTAAACCGATCATTACGAAAGCATAAACGCTATCGGGGGTACAGAAACGGACATAGGGTACCTAACATATCGAAAAAGTAAGTAGAGCCTAACTAAGAGCCAGACAAAACAAAGGTCCGTTTAGGAGTCCCAGCAGACAGCAGACTTCTATCGGGCGATAGTTTGGTCGTTCATAATCTGGGTGTCTTCAAGTCTCGAGTGAATCGGTTTCTTCTAGGTAAGCGTGCTCCATCGTAGGCCGCATCACTGCTTATCATCAGGCATGTTGGCGGCCAAACGCAAGCCTATTATGTAATTAAAAAAACAGTGTGAAGAGGTATGCAAACGCCTGATTACAGCGATTCAGTATCGGCCGCGATTGTCTTCAAACTAGCACTAGCAGCCCCTAATCGTAATAAACTAATGAACTGCCGGTCGATAGAAAATCTGCAGTTGCGGGGACTCTACCAGTTTTAGATAGCCTTTGTCGTCCCAGTGTGAATGCCTTGTAACCTATAGCATACCTTTTTATTTATTTATTTTTATTACACTCCACGGACTCCGGGGACCGTGACCTTTGTTAACATAAATCTAAATAATTATTTAACGGGAATACAGGTAGCAGGTTAGTTATTAAGTCTTAATCTAAGGTTAGGTTAAAGGTTATCAGATTTACTTGTTACATTGTGAGTACACCACGAGCAGACCAGCGACCCGCAAGCAGCACCCGATCACGAGTGTGACGCATGTGCCAGCCATCGCTCTCCTTAACCAAATTTGAGAGAAGAGAACGACCCGACACACGACGCCGCCGCAAGAAGATGCTTTCGATAGTGAGCATGAATGCTCGAGATGGACCCACAATTTCTAATTAACACAATTTAAAACGCAAAATGATTACAATTTTTACTATCGTAACATCATGGCCTCCTGCTGTCCCAGAGCCTCCATCGCCACCGCGTTCCGATCTCTGATGGCCATCTGCAATACCATACCTTATAACCTTCCAAGTTATAAAACCTCTCAACACAGAGGTCGTCTCATATAATGCCCATATTTCATAGACCCATATTCTATGAGCCATCAGAAAAATCCGCAAAAGACGAAATTCTCGTATATTTTTCTTTGCACGACAACCTACAATACAAACTCATAGTAATCAAAGATGTTTAAAACTACAGATTTTGAATGAACTCTCAAAATGAACAAACTGAACGCTCGTAGACTACATTTTAGTGAGCTTTTAGTTGAGTTTTGAGATTTTTATCTTTTGATCGATTATCCAACGGGATTTATTGCACAATAGTTATTTAGATGTTTCGATTAATTTCGATTATTTAGGTTGAAGTTTTTGTCGAGAACAGTTTAAAATATTAGGCGAGAGCAAAGTCGTGTGGCAACCTTATCAAATGAAAAAAATGGCTGCAAAATGTTGTACCCTATGTCACTTCCACTATCAAGACGATTCAAATGACACCTCACATGCCGAAATACATCAAGCTGTTAAGCTGTAGGGCGTGCCAAAGAAACTTCATACATTCATACATACATAGCCACATACATTTATAAATACATACTTTACATACATTCAATTAACATAACATTCCTTCTTGCGCAGTCGGGTAAAAAAAGTTTGATAGTTTTTGTTCGTGTTTTGTACTAGATCCAAAATCCGGGTATTAGTAAATCTTTTGTACGTACAGTCGGACAGTCACGTATTGTTTTTATGTAGTTCCGGTCACTCGGACCCGTAAATATAAAGTCTCTGTTTATGTCCTACTCTACCTTCATTGCTTTGCAAATGTTTGGTCAAATGGTTTGGCGAACTCGGCTTTGTTTTCTCTGTATTTATAGATCAACATTTTCTTTAGAAAAGGTTTTGTTTTTTGTATTTGTAGTGTTAAATAACTTATTCAGGGGAAATTGGTTTGCAGTAGAACTTAGATAAATAGTTTGCTATTTCTCGCTTTAAAGGTTCCGTTCCGTACGGGACCCTAAGACTCCGCTGTTCGTCCATCTGTCTGTCTAACCGTTTGTCACCAGGCTGTATCTCATGCACCGTGATAGTTAGATAGTTGACATTTTCACAGATGAACAACAGTTACTAAAAAACAGAATAAATTAAATATTCAAGGGCGCTCTAATTCAACAGACATGATTTTTTTTTGTTGTTTTTTGGAGGTAATGATACGGAACCCTTCGTGCGCAAATCAGGCTCGCAGTTGGCTGGTTTTTGAAACAAATTGAGTATCTTACTTATCGTATCTTACTAATCTTATTTAGTAGCTAGTAGATCGCCTCGTAAGGAGACCTCGAATATCTCCATAGTTTCTCCTTCGATTTTACTCATATTCGAATTTGAAGTTTGTATTTTTATGAACTACTTGCCTGCAAAATTTAATGAATGCTAAAGTCAAAGTCAAAGTGTTTTTATTCAATTTGGGTATCAAAGATACAATAATTATGAACGTCAAAGTTTTTTTAACTCAGAAGAACAGGCAAGAAATTGAGGGCCTTATTTTTTTAAAAAGAATAAATAAATTACAGTCTCACAAATGTTGGCTTACAACTAGGTAATATCTATACATTCTAGTGGCTACTTGGCGGAAGTGGAAGGCTCCAGACATCTTTGTCTTCTAAATAAGTCTTAACCTTATAATACCCTCTTTTCATTAATGTAGTTTTTACATGTGATTTGAATTTTCCCTCGGTGAGCCCTGTTATATTTTTCGGGATTTATTTGTAAAAACGAACGCCTTGCCGAACGAGTTGCCTAAAAATTACTTACGTGGCTTATTAGTTAGATCAACGGTACTCAAGTTATCGTCCAACAAACAAATGTCGAGATGTCCCAGAGACTGAGATCTTGGCTCGCTTGGTCAATTAATTTACTTTTATGAAGTTTAAAACATATTTATTAATTGAACGAAGCGATGGTCTCTAAGGCTAGGAAAATGCAAAATGGTATCCTAACTAACATTATAAATGCGAAAGTGAGTTTGTTTGTTTGTAACGCTTTCACGCCCTAACTACTAAATCGGTCATCATGAAACTTTGCGTACACGTTGTCTGGGATACAGAAAAGGACATAGGGTACTTTTTTCTCGAAAAGATTGACGGTTTCTGTGGTACCGCGGCTGAAACCGCGGGGTGTAACTAGTTTTATATACGTAAGGGTCCGTATAGATTAATTTGAAAGCTTACCATTTAGACAACCTCTTTAGAAAAAAAAAGATTTTTGATTTGCTTTGTCTATCAATTAAATTCATCAGTTAAAAGTGACCCCATACAAATGCGGATATTTTTCATAGCTCTATTTTATCTTGAGTACGTTTTAAAAAAAACACACAGCAGGAGATATAGTTCATTTAATCAAATTTTTTCTTTATGTGACAAATGGTTTCCAAGAAATTCGACAAGCGCGTTTGTATGGAAAATTCAGAGCGTCGCGGAACCCATGAAATGTTGTTTGCAAAAATTTTCTTCGCCATCAAAAATGGTTATAAAGATTTAATAGTGGTTTTGAGTTCTTAGTTCGGGACGAACAACAATACAATAAAATTTTATTGACTCTTTTAGACAAGAAAAAAGACACGGGATAAACATTAGAGATAGGTACAAAAGGTGGTCTTATCGCTAAGAGCGATCTCTTTCAGACAACTACTAATATTAGACGATCAGCAGTTTTAGTGGAACTGTGACTTTAAAGTCAGTTTTGAACTACCTCGGTTGCACAGTTGAAAGTGGACGTGCCTTCTGCACTTGGAGACGTGGGTTCGATTCCCACCTAGGACAAACATTAATGTGATAAACTGTTGTGTTTGTTTTGCCTGGTGTAAACTATTAAAGTAGGTCTGTTTTGAAAGTTTTGCTTAGTTTGGGGTCAGACGACCGTGTGTGCAAAAGAAAACTGAATATTTATTTATTTTTAATTTCCTTATCCTAATCCTAATAAATATTAAAAAAGCAAAAGTGAGTTTGTTGTGTGTTTATTTGTGAGTTTGTGACGCTTTCACGCCTTAACTACGCAATCGATAATCATGAAATTTTGCATACACGTTGTCAGGGATACAAAAAAGAACATAGGGTACCTTCCATCCTGAAAAACGGTGAGCAGTAAAAAATGAACGCTGCCCGTGGGACCGCGAGCGAAACTGCGGAACACAGCTAGTTTTATACAAAGATCTACATCTAACACAAGTATAAATTAAAAAAAAAAACCCCCAACACCGGTTTCCATCAAACATAGCTAAGAACACTTCCGACTAATTCACCTTTCAAACAAAAAAAAAAAAATCAAAATCGTTTTATCCGTTCGAAAACGCATATGTACCATCCCTACTTAGTCGGCATTCCACCAACTTGTACTAAACGGTTTGCCTCCACCTTTCTGATACAAACCACTAGGGAATGGAACACCTTGCCATCGTCTGTATTCCCGACTAACTACAACCTGGGTATCTTCAAGGCTAGAGTGAATAAGTACCTTCTACGTCGTCATGCTCCATCTTAGACCACAACGTCGCTTAACATCAGGCTAGTTGGTGGTCAAACTACACTAAAAAAAACAGCACACACACAGATACGTCAAACTTATAACACCCCGTCGTTTTTACGTCCGGTGTTAAAAAAAGGAATAACAAAATACAAATTTTATATTTCTGTGATGTTATATGGTGCTATAGTATTGTAGGAAGTGACGTCATAAATCCAAAGTATGAGAAATAGACGTGGATTTAAAGGGTTGGTTCGATTTCTTTGTTATAAAGAACATTTGTCAGTGTAATAGGTATCGAAATATGAATCATATCTAAATGGATAGAGGGTATAAATTTAAATGTTTGTTCGTGTCTTTAAGCGCTTGCTATATTGTGCTCGAAGCTGTATCGTTTACGCATTATCAAGATTTTTAAAAGAAAACATCATTGAAAGAGAATTTAAAAAAAGACTTGATAAGTCTTTTTGCTATACCGAGGACTCTATTCTGACGCATGAGATAATCGACCGAGCGGAGCGTCTATGTATCAGTTTCAACAAAAATGCTTTCGTTTATAAAATGAATTCTCTCTGGATTGCTGTCTGGCTCTCTGTCCAGATCTCTGTCTTCCTCTACAGCTCGGTATTTCTCAACCATTTTTCTTGAAATTTTGTAAAGAGGTTCAGTAACTGTATGATTTTTTAAAGTCAGTTTTTGAAAAAGAAAGTCATGTCTTAAGACTGTAATTTTGTCAAAATTTCCAAAAACTGATTTGGAAAAAGAAACATAATTATCGAACCTGCTCAGAAATTTTTACGAGAATCGGTTGAGGAATGCGACATGTGGAGGAGGACAGATATCGGCAGCTTATAGCGCCACTTGATATTACCTTTGTCAGTCTGACTCTTATGACGTTTCAAACGAGAAAGACAATGACCAAATAATATCTTATGCCCAAAAATAGAAGTCCAGGAGAAGCTAACCTTGAGCTAACGCAATAAAATTACATTTAAAACATCTTAACTCTGAGCTTACTAACTCTGCGTTAAAGAATTTTACTCGGTATCTTCTGCAAGTGGATCTAAGTACGTAAAACCGTACGTAACGTGACGTTCTTGTAGAGCCGTTCCGTGCGGTCCGACCACGATTCGATCATGACCAATTAGTGCTTGATGTCCGAATAAGGATGTAGCGATAGCAACACAAGCATTTACTAATGTATTTAGCCAATTTAAAAAAAATGTGCTTGACTTCAAATATGTATGTATGTATGTATGTATGTATATGTATGTTAACAAAGTCAAAGCCTTGTGTCTGAAAATGTCTTTATTAAATAGACCCAAAGTTAAATATTGGCAGGATATTTTTTTGTGAGGAGTTTAGGGTGGAGCACGTACAAAAATATACATCATTTTAATTTTATTAGTAATTCGTACTAAACGATGTTATACAGTTTTGCTATATACACATATCTAACTAAGCACATAACAGAATTTAACAAGCTACAAATCCTAATCTATTAACCCGCTGCCAGCTGTAGGCAATGTACCCAAAATGCTGGCCGCATTGCCCCGTTGGATTGCGATACTGATCCTTTGGGCAAAGTACCGGCCAGCATTTTGGTTACGAGTTGCTTCGACCAGACGCTTTATTAAATTAGGTATAGAAAATTCAGAATGTCAAAATTATAAAAATGACTCAACGCCTTGTTCGGAAAAAGAGCATAGCAAGAGCACTAGTCAGAAGAACAGGCTGAAGACAGCTGAAAATCTGGTCCTACCTACTTAAATTTTAGAGGCGAAAGTTTGGTGCATGTTGTTGTTTGTTTCTTACTTCTTCAAGATTTCTTCTTTTTCTTCAGATAGACGGATTTTGATTAAATTTGGTGTGGAGTTAAATTATACCCTTGATTAATATGCTCTTCCATATTTCTATATTATATGCTACTTTTTAACGGCGAGGGCAGTCAGCAATACTCTCAAAACTCTTATAGTATAATCTATGAGAATTATAATCTCATTATATATTATTATCTTATAATATTATATATGAGAATTAAAATCTTAAGTAATCGCCCGACAAAATCAATGATTTCATAAAAATAATTACAATAACACCAGCTTTCAAGTAAAATTACATCAGTTTTGGAAAAAAAAAAAACTAAAAAAATCCTTACTATAGACACATGTATACCTTCTCCATTCCATTGTTAAAAATCAGCCAAGCAGGCAGCTTGCCTAATCACGGCAATGCCAAAACCCAGGCAATGCCGTCAGTTCAAAAGGCCCGGCCTGTTCTGCTGACGCTCCACAACAATACGTAATTTTGTCTGACGGCCGAACTGAATCCACTTATTGGCTTGAGCCACTCTGAACGACTACTTTACTGATACGACACGACTGCTTTGTCATTGAACTGGATGTTGTCCGATTCAGTGAGTGACAAAGATTTTTTTCGTAGATGCGACTAGCGAGTGACGATAATCATAATAAAATAAAAAAAGCTTAAAAAATCGACTATCTGTCATTGGAATTGAATTTTGTTAACAACTTTTAGAGTTTTGTTGATATTTTAAAAATCGCTTGACCGATTTTAATAAGATTTATATGAGGTCACCTCTAAAGTATGATCTACCAAACGATAAAAAAATCATCAAAATCGATCTAGTAGTAAATACAAAAAAAAAGAAACAAACAGACGAATAGAGAACTTGCTGCTTTTTTGAAGTCGGTTTAAAATTGTTTTTCCACTTGCTGGCCCGGCCCGGCCCGTCACGGTACGGCGACGGGGATGCATAAATGCATAAAGAAACCGGCATGGTAGCTATGACTCCACCGGAATGAAAAACTAGCCACCACCCCGCGATTACCACAAGAGTTTACTAGCCACCACCGACACTTTGTAAAAATGCGCCGACAATCCTGTAAAATACACCAAAGCAAAATGAAACTATCAATTTAAATAAGATTATCAATTTACTTTATTATTATTAAGAGCGATAATCCTGGGAAGCTTAAAAAAAGACTGGAGGGAACGACGGACGTTAATCTTGTAGGCATATAAATAATTATTTTTATTTGTTTGTCAATTTCTTTATTGCCGTATCTTCCAAACGGTTTGATGGATTGCGAGATCGTTTATATTATTTTATAATAAAATCCAAGTGTCCTTAGTTAGGCGTGCAGTCAGGTTTTATTTTATTATCAGACCCACTTGTTTCATGTCTTCTGTAGTATTTTATAACTAATATCGTAAGCTGTAAAAGTCTCTGGTCACTGAAGGAGCTTAAATTTTTTATTTCACCTTTCAGCCGCTCCGTAGTTTTCGGTCTTTCTTTGTAACCTTTATGTCCTTATGCCGTCGTTTTAGATACTATCCTATGCAGGCTGAAGTTTTAATTATATTTTTCTTTTTATTAGACCTTTGGTAGGGCTTTACACGTCAGTTTGGTAGAAATAGCTGTAATTCAGCTTTATAAAATGAAACATTTAAAAGTAGCAGCAAAATTTGTAATATTAACTCTTTGCGTTTTCATTTACTTCCGTACATTTAACATAGTTCCTTAACGTTTCCGCCAGGGGCGTTTCTTGAAATGTATGGAGCCAAACGAATTTCACAAAGTTTTCGTAACGTTCAAAACTCATGGTAAAGGCCCTGATATCAAGTCTCAATTTGAAAAATGGCACCTTGAAAACAAGGCTTGAAATAAAAAAAGAAATATTTGATTTGATACATACACTCGAAAAACTTAACCCTCATACTTGCGCAGTCGGGTAAAAATACAGTTTCTAAATTTAAATTTAATTTCAGAAATTGAATGATTGAATTTCCTTTTAAAGTTTTTTCTCCACAATTTAGTCTCAATTTAGCCTTTTTCACAAGTCAGTCTTAAACCTCATTTCGATAGGTCAATGTATAATTAATCTAGTATAAGCTTAGAATAATATACAGGTAGTTATAAAATAACTTGCATACTAAACTTGTTTCATCGCAAAACCGATGTTGTCCAACTTTTTATCCAACTTGTTGTACACAATGGCAAATCCCGCTAAGCCGACTTCGATGGAGTTTTGCACGGATAACAGTTCGCAAGTCCGGAGTACGTGAGCGGGATCTTGTCACGTAGGTGGTCTTGGTCGAGGGGCTTAAGGTTTTTGTGAGTTTTTTTTGACGATTTGCACGGCTTGATAATTTTTTTTCTAAAATAAAAAATAGACCAATCAAAGCAACAGTTTTAGAGGATAGCAAGGAAAGCTTTAAAGACTGAGAGAAAAAGGGAAACTGTGTTTGTATAACATGTATGGCCTCTCTCGTGGTGGAAATTCCGCCAAAGCGCTAAGCGTTTCAAGTCAACTTTTCTTGTAAGAACTGCGTCTGTTTAATCCGGGGGTGTTTAAGAGTAAAGTGAATAGGTATCTCCAAGGCAAGCGTATTACACCTTCGATCACGTTGACGCTTCCCGTCAGGCGAGTCAGTGGTCAAACGCTTGCCTTTAGTGCGCTGAAAAAAAATTTACTCAATACCTACTTCAAAATACGATGAATACTTCAAAATTTGCTATTTCTTTTCATTTCGAGGCCAATTTCGCGTGAGTGTTTCAACAATTTTTGAACTATTTTTGCTCACAAAGCTTAATGAAAATCGGATCTATGATAGGCAAGTTATCTTAATAAAATAAACAAACATTAAAAAAACACCAATTTGTTCCTTTGAACTCTCAAATCTTTGGTCCGCTCTGTCCACTACGGTCAGCAAATCAATGTTGTAAAACAACAAACGACAGCCTCCAACAACACAACAACAAACTCTATTCAGTTAATGTTGCACGTGTTGACATGAGTTCAGATTGAGTCCGCCACACTTTAGGGGGCTACTACTGTTGCGATCGGGAAAAAAAGATGTGTAAACTATAATATTTACATCACAATATTATGATGTCGTTGAATGACTGTATTCAAATCAAATCAAAATTATTTATTTATGAAAAGTCACTTTTTTTTTATTTATGAAAAGTACATTATGTTATTGTTACGCTATACAAAGTAAAAATTATCGATGTTCTTAGTTCGCGATTACGCGAGTTTGAACTATCCGTATCCTAACTATACGAAAGTGAGAGTGAGTTTGTTCGTTTGATACGCTTTCACGGCCTAACTACTCAACCAATCATCATTAAAGTTTGCGTACACGTTATCAGGGGTACAGAAAAGAACAGGATGTCGTTTCGTCCCGAAAAAAAATATAAATCCTTTGGGACGGCGGTAAAACCCCGGGTAAATAATTGAAAAAGTTCTTCAAAATGTACCTCTTCATGGCAAATGCTTAAAAATGTACTCAAATCGTCGTCGTAGCAGGTGCAGCGTAGCAGCTGCTACGTGGATTGCTACGTGTCGTAGCTGCTATATTGCTACACAGAGCAAGATAGATCAGGCACTTATCCAACCGGTACCTAAGTCAACAAGTAACTATCAACTATTTTCTCACTCAAGAAACGTACAATAGAAAAAAAGATCCCGTGTGAATAAAAGAGACATGTATAGTTGATCGATTTTGTGTCTCTGCGTCGCTTCCCACGATGTCGCTCTGCGCGCTCACTGTTCACACCACCACGCGCCAGCGAGAACTTGCTCAACGAATTTTTAAAAGTCGTAGAACAAAAATGTTTGTTTTGATGTACAGAATACGCTCTTAAAAGGATGCTAATTGATTACCAGTAATTCTGTATATTCCCGTCGCTCAGCGATAAAACTATCGGACTGTAACCTGGCTTCTCGCCACTCGCCAACTCGTTTCTAGTCTTTAGCTCTACAGCGAGTAGTGCTCATCGGCGGTGGTCGATCAACTATACAAGTTCTGCAATCTGAATGACCAAATCTTCTTACTTGTGTGTTTCTTAAATTTTACTTACTTGTGGAAATCGAAATCCCTGAGTAGGCTCCAACAAAACTATTTTCACCTCAGTAACACGACGTTTTGAGAACTTTTGGCCAAACTCCGCATTATTAGGCAAAGTCGGGTCTAGGACAGAAGCTTTGTTCTGGGAATGTGGTGTTAGTGTAATGTAGCTGAGTTCTGTAGTTTTGAAAATTTAAAAAAACAGACCAAAGATGATCCATCTTTTTTGATGTCGGTTAATAATAGGTCTACAAACGAACGTAATATAGCTTTTCTTGTATGGGAGTTGGTGAATGATAAGTACTTACTTCAAAACTGCTACTTTAACCAATCCTTAGTGTATTTCCGCTCTAACGTCGCATTAAGTACGCCAAGGAATATAGGTTCCAATTCAAAATTGTTACTTGAACTATTATTCTAACCTGAGTTTTTTTTTTAATTTGGAAAATTTTGAACCAATTTTATAAAATTTACTAAAAAAACTTTGTAGAATTTGAAGTACCTACATTTTAATTTAAAAAATATGTTCAAAACCATTGTTTTAAGTACATACATAGTTTGTAATAATCTCATCATCATCAGTTCAGCTCGATGTACTATAATATTGCTTTGTCACCAAATTAACATAGTTTTTACAATTTACAATTTTACATACCAAATTTTAGCCTATGCATGTCAGCTCAATTAGATGCCAGCAAGCGGTTGAAAAACATATTGCAAATTTTAAAAGAACAACCTGGGAATACTTACATACCAACATAGCAAATTAGATAAATGCTTGCAAAAACAATGGACGTTGTGTCTAAATTCTTCGTACTTTTTCTTTCGATTTTATTTAATTTTTTCATTGATGATGATTCAAATCAAACTTTAAAAAAATTGAAATTAACTACTTGCCTACAAAATTTTGTGGGAATTGCTCTAACTGTTGTGTACTCGAGTTAATTTCAGACTAATTTTATAAACACTGATGTGTCCCGGCAGACTTTGAGCCCTCGCTCTGCTCAGTCAATTTTAGGTGTAGATTTCAAGATTTTACGAACCAGATTAGTTTTATTTTAACCATAAACCAATCTTTAGAATCAAGAATGTCGTTAAATTTACGAGCGAAATTCCAAACAAAGTTTTAATATCTTAACGTCTACGTTTTTCGTTTAAAAGATTTAAATTAAATTAAGGCTTATTCGACCGGAAGTAACGAATTTCTCGAATTTTGCAGATTAATAAAAAATAGGTCAAGGATTTTTTTTGTAAATAAGTTTATGGGTTCTGCTTTATAATGACAGTTTTGAATTTTGTTTTATCGTATAATTTTAGTATTGAATATCATCAACCAATCTTTATTAAGTCTTTATCAATAATATTGTGTGTAGGTAATTTTTCGTTTGTTAGTTTTTCACTCAAACACTAGACAAATTTGAGTGCAAATGAAAATGGAGATGCGTTATATTTTGACTTTTACATCATAGGCTACTTTTTTATGCTCAAATCAATAATGATTCTTGTTGACAGTGAGTGGAACCGCGAGTCACACTTACTCGTAGTACAATACCTTTAAAAAATATCATATTTGAAAGTATACTAACTAACTATTTAATTCCAGTAATGGAAACTGTCATGTTAATCATGGGAGCACTCAGTTGTAAATGGCACCCGCGGTCACCTTAAATTTTACCGTCTCGTCGTTGCTTAACTTCGCTAATCTGCTAAGACCGTGTCAAGGTATACTATTAGACCTATTTTAGATACGTCCATTTTATAAACAAATTTTCAACCTTGTAGGTTAGGTAGGTTGAAAATTGTTTACAACCTTCGACCCAAGGAACCCTAAAACCGACTCCGAAAACTTAATTAAGCGCCCTTATCAGTCGGATTCGGGGGTCGTGATAAGAGTTCAAGTTGAAATTAAATTTTTACTACTTAAGTATTTTTGAAGATTAAAATTTTACGCTGGAGGAAAATATCTGAATTGCGTTTTCGGCCTTATTCTTGCTGAGCGTAGGAAAAATTAGAATTTTTGGGATAAGCTAATTTTAGTGAAAAAGCTTTCTGTATTGTGTTTTTTAGGTCAGTGGTGTAGACTGTGTTTTAATATTTTGTTATTTCGTTTTTTGAGATAGGGAAGCTACCCAAAGTGGTTCTTAGCTCCAATTTTCGAACTTCATTTATTAACTAGCTGCGCCCCGCGGTTTCACCCGCGATCAAAAAGTATCCTATGTGCTATTATAAAACACATCCCCCTTCATGTGCAGTCGGGTAATAAAAGTTACTCTTTTATTACCTCAATCAAAAAGTATCCTATGTGCTATTATTAAACACATTCCCCTTCATGTGCAGTCGGGTAATAAAAGTTACTCTTTATTAAATGAGATAAAATATACGAGAAAACCAATAAAATAAGAATAAACTCACACAACAGAGGTAGTACAAATAATAACGATTAATTATGTTATCTACCAAGGGTTCCGTATCTGCAGTCAGATATCTTCATGACCCCTCAATAAACATCCCTCCCACAACCCCCCCAGCCAATAACACCATCCCTTACCGCTAATTTCCATCAGGTGTTATACTGCAGCAAAAACAGCTATCTGCTCCTTATCACATCAATATGCTAAGAATGACGTCACAAAATTACATCTACCCCCATTTAACCAACTTTAATCGCTACCATAAAGGAAAACGTGACTCTCTAAACAAACTTAAAACTACAATTATCACCCAATTATACACCTTAACGCGTCGAAATAAGATCTTAAAGAGCGCACTAGTTAACGTTGTATCACAATAGCGAACTTGCATAACCAGTTTGTATTGATCCCCCACCTTGCTCATTGTTTGTACGACTTCAAACGGTTCGCGTGATTGTATGAAAAGACGCGGTTCAAGATAAAATGGGAACATGTGGGGATTGATATGTGTGTGAAATATAATAAAAGTGACTTTTATTACATATTCGCTTATATTAGTTTCGGAGAGAGTCTGAGCGAAAGTTGAACCGATGTTTAACTAGAGGGCGCTGTAACAAAATATTATGAATTTAAGGGTAGCGTCTAACTTTTTTATAACTTTGGCTCACAAACTTGAAAAGTATATATTTTCTTGTTTTACTTTGTGTTCTTATTTCCATATTTCCTTAGTTTGTTGGCGCAGCAATGCAAATTGTTTCTCAGTTTCCGATACGTTTATAATTTCACATACTTAATCGAAAGGAAACATTTAAAAATAAACGTACGCAAAAAAGCTAGAAAGAAAAATAGACCTACAAAAAGCTCAAAAAAGCAACCAACCAAAACCACACTATAAACCTTTTTTTTTTGTTAATTTTAGTTTATTTACTTTGATTGAACGGCATGTCCTTAATTAATTAAGTAGTCTACTGCAAACCGCAAGTCGTTAGTCAAGTCGACCACGAAGAGGTCGGCCGTGCGGTCGAGTCGCCACCTTCAATTTTTAATATAATAGTAGTTAACTCGACCGAAATCAGTCAGAAAGATAACAGTCAGAAACGAAACCAATTCCGCACTTTGGGAACATGTTTTTAACATGTTTTTTTATTAGAACAGCGTAGTTAACCGAATTAACATAATGAATTCGATTAAAAAAGTTACACAAAAAGTCCGATGTTCCGATAACAAAGGATCCGATGTTTCGAGAAGAGTTTTTTTAACGTAAGAAATGTATGTACAGTTTATGCGTTAAAATAATTACCTACCTACCTATGCCCTACTAGTGACACGACTCGGCCATGCATATCCTTATACCTTCCGTGAAACATTATCTAACTGATGGTGAAAACCGCATCAAAATCTGTTGCGTTGTTTAAGAGAGACAGACAGACACGGAAAGCGATTTTGTTTTATACTATGTAAAGAATAGGAGATAGAGAAGAGAGTAGTTCCAATTTAATCCGCGTCGATTGTTAATTGCGACAGAAAAGTATGACAATGCAAGTTAAAGTTGATGGATCTAGTTCATATTCAAATTAATGTACGGAAACTTTGATTGATGGTGTAAAAGTTCAAGGCTTCCAATTAAAATATGAAAGATACCTTTCTGATTTCTGATTGGCTAAAAATATGAAAGCGGAGCAGACAATGAGATTTGATTGGTGGTGAAGGAAAACATCGTGAGGAAACCATAGCATGGCTAAATCACTTATGGAGTGTTTTGGTCTTGTTTGAGAGCTTGTTCTCATTATGGGCTAGATGTTGTTTACTTTGGACGACATTGTCTCTTAGCATGAAGTAATTTTTGCGATTTCAGGTTCGATCTATATTTGTTTGTTCAATGCATACAAATGTGTACGTCTTTTATTTATAGTCAGTTTATATTTGCAAAGTCAATTCTGAATATTACAATGAGAGCCATGCTAGACATACCGTAATACTTGAGAAACAAATATATACACGAGGAGATATATACGAGGATCTCAAAGTGCTAATTGTAAAACAAGAGGTTACTAGACATAGTGGAACATGTCAGACAAGAATCTGAAGTCATGTCAAAATGTTACAGAGGTTTTAACCAATGTTAAGGTAGCTGACCCAAGTTTGAACATACTGGTATGCCTACTATCTACGGATGCAGTACATTTACTTCTACTCCACCTAAATTGTAGCTACGTCATGCTGGTTGCCATAGGCAATGAAACGCGAGCGAAGCCTCGGAAAGATAGCTAGTACTGAATAACAGGTTAAAAAAAAATTGTTAAAGACCCTGACACTGATTTTGATTAACACCGATTCTCATCAAACATAGTTAAGAACACTCTCAACTAATTCACCTTTCAAACAAAAACAAAATCGGTTCAGACACACACACTATCAGCCTTAGAAATAAAGTTTTAAAACATGTGTACACACATTGTGTAACACAAAAGCTGAAAAATAAAAATATTTTTGACTTAAACGTTGTGTACAGTTCGAGTACAGATGTAACAAAATCAAAGGAAAATAAACATTCGTTTCACGGCCGGGTACCCTTGTTTAGCGCGTGTGTACGGGGTCAAGATGGCGGATTTCACTATAACAGCTGATCTAGACTCAGTAACTATGATAGAAACTGTGTAATGTTTTTCTACTGTCAAAATAAAAACGTTTGTTTGGTAGTGTGACATTAGACACATTGTAGTGTTGACATTGATTGTTCCGTTCAGAAATTTGTTGTTAGTCTCCCACTATAACCAAAAGAAAATGTTTTCCTCTAAAATAGTTTATATCGACGAATTTTGGATAAGAGATTCAAAAAACAACATAGTTTATTAATATTCCTTTCCTAAAACGTAAATTGTACGTGCAATATTAAAAATTAGGGAACTTTAATAAAATAAAATAATTACTAAAAAACTATTTGGACGAAAAAGTTTCTAAACGAATTTACCAAAAGTTGCCAGACGAAAAAGAAAAAAGTGTTAAGCATGTGTGTAAATACCCAATGCCGATTCACACTTTATTGCTCAAACAATAGTTACACGTTTGTGTAGCGCTATTTACCGACTACTCAATGTCTAACTGAACATTGGTTTAGCAGATGTTTATGCATTTTTTTATTTCTAAGGCTGTATAAGTTTGACGTGTGTTATACTAAGTTTGACGTGTCTCTGTGTTTGTCTGACGCAGAGACACAGAGACACGTTAAACTTATAACATAAACTTATAACGTGTCTCTGTGTCTCTGCGTCAGACAAACACAGAGACAAGTCAAACTTATAACATCCCGTCGTTTTTGCTTCGTAGGTTAAAAATACCTATATTCCAGTTTAACCTACTTAAGCCACCGTAAAGCCTCAAAACCCACTAGACGCGTCAAATAATAAATAAACATTCTCAGTCCAATGACTTTTCATTTCATACAAAGGTCACTGCTCAAGATAAGAATATAAAAAGAAATCTTTCTGTATCTGCCACACAAAGGTCACGCGGATTAGAAAATGTTTGAAAAAACAACCGTCAAACTTAAGTTGTTGTTTAACTGTTATGCAGCGACACTTTGCAGCGCTCCATGCGACAATTTGCATAAACAAGTCTATAGCTAGCAAGAATACTGTTTTACCAACGCTGACGAAGTGTGGAACCGCTTCTTTGCCCGACTTCGCAAGAAGGAGGGTTATTTTTTTTTGGATCTATGTACTCGTATGTATGTACATATGTATGGATGTATGTTTGAGGTTTCTTTGGCACACCCTTCAGCCTAAACAGCTTGATAGATTTCGACATGTGAGGTGTAATTTGAATCGTCTTAATAATGGAAATGATATAAGGTACAATATTTTGCAGGCTGGGTTTTTGTTTTTCTTTTACGAATGTAACTTGTTACGTTGTACCGTCAGTGAAATAGTAAAGGTACTATGTTTTTTATCTATGAATGTAAAACTTACTATTTATTATTATATGTTAGGATATAAAACATACGCAGTCAACACATTGACATTTAAAGACTCTTTGCTCGGGAGATTTGGTTTGTCCGTCGTTTTGCGTACCATTACGTCGCATATCTCAAGGCAGTGTATTAATCGTTTGAGTATATAATATGTGAACGCTAATGACCCATCTTAACAACTATTTCTCTGTTAATGTTGTACTCTGTAGTCATAACTCAAGTTCTCACGTTTTTTCCCCGCGCCCTTAGCGACATTGTCGGCCGCTGAATAAATTATAACATGTTCTGATTTCGCAGTTTTTCAGCCATGTGTACACACGACTTGGTAACCCTAAAGGGTAGAACATGTTGTTACAAGAAAATGTAGCTTTTTTGTTCAATTTTGTCCTATATGTATTTAGTATGCCAATGTCATCTGCTACATAACCATGTTTTTAAACGACTTCCAATTTTTTTGTATGTCGTAATAATTATATAGACATGCGAAGGCGAAGGAAGGATAGAAGCGATGATAGCCTAGTTGTAGAAGGACCGCCTTCTAAGCCAAAGGGTTCGAAGCCGACAGCATGCAACAAATTTGTTCATTCTGTGAACATATGTGCGTATTGTATGCCACATAACTGGAGCCCAGTGTTTGGCGACAGGTTCGCCCCCTGTGACATTTGGGACTGGATATCGTCCGGTGAAGTGTGGGTGGTTAATACACCTCTGCCAGCCTATTTGTGGGAAAGGTGTGATGATATGTTATAGTATACCATTAGCTAGTAGTCCGCCTCGGATGAAGACTCAACAACGAGTGACGTCATGACGTGTTGGCTTCCGGGATGCTATACCATGTTTTTAACCGACTTCTAATTATTTGTATGTCTAACATATATGATTAACCAACTTTACTGTGAATTGATTTTAATGATTATTTTTTTGTTCGGTAGAGCATACTTTAGAGGTAGTCCTATTTAAATTTTATCGAAATCGGTCAAGCATTTTTTTAATTACCAACTAAAGTCTAAAAGTTGTTAACACGGATGTCGATGGGAATTCGGTTTGCTTTTTATATCATTTTGGGATCATGGATTACTTAACACAACAACATGTATTTGACAGATCAAAAAGGCGAATTTTCCTAATGTATATCGTGTAAGCCGGCCCTTATATCCCCGATATGAATATTCCGAGCGGTTCCGTACAATATGGATGATAAACGCCCCGAATAAAGGTGCGAGCGCTCGGTGTAATAATGCTTTACGGTGACTTTATAAGATGTAGGTTTTTTTAAGATCAGAAAGGTAAAACAGCTTTATTAACATTTTTGTATAGACTTCTTCTTTTTCTTATCGATAGTAAATAGGTGTTTTTTTTTATTAACCACCTATAGTACGAGATCCGGCTGCATGATTAGCCCGCTCATCGATTATTTGCTAACAACCATTTTTTGTGTATACTTATTTATAATTAGGAGAATACATATTCTACCAGGTTGCCTATCAAAAATGGGACCGCTGGCGAAAACGCAGGGCGTCACTACCTAATATAGCTAATTAGCAGCGCCCTACGGTACTATCTACATTTTAAAAGTATCTTATGTTCTTTTCTGTATCCTCAAAAACGTGTATGCGAAATTTCATGTCAATCAGTTGCGTAGTTAAGGCGTGAAAGCGTAACAAACAAAAAAACTAACAAACTCACTTTCGCAAATTTTATGATACTAGTTACGTTTAGGATTAGGATTTGTACCTTCTGTCCCGAATTGGCTCACAATGAAATCAAATGAGCCAATCTAGGATAGTCGGTATAGGCCTTGTTTCCCAAATTGGCTCACTAAGGCCTGTCCTATTTGCGTCTCTCTCGTACAATTTGCATTCATCATAACATCGTCTCCAAGGCATTAATGCTGACACAAGGCCTTAACTCTCGAGAACAAACACTACAAAGGATGAAGAATAGCTACAGACCCCAATTTATCTCCAGACTGACTCATAAGAACAGCCCTTAATACCGGTCTAGATTTACCAAGCACCCCTTGAAAACCAACCCTAAAAGCTAAGACACAGAGCTCAAATTTATTCTTGACGAATTATTTTAGTAAGGTATCAAAACATCTTCAAAAACAGACTCTAACTCCAAATTTCGAAAGTGCAATTTCAAATAAACAGATAAGTGAGAAATATCGTTAAAGAATTATTTTCAAAAATGAATCTTGAAGCCGTGGGATAAAGTTGAGTTTGTAGTAAATATGGTTTAAGTGTATCTTATTAAGTCATAAACTACTTTGTCCTTGGGCCTTTGTAACTTGACTTTATATCAGACTAGAGATGTTATAATTAAAACTTTAAATATCGATAAAATATAAACAATAATAAAATTACACTATTCTTATCCTTACTACTATCCTTACTTTCTTTCATAATCCATATTTTCATAGTAGTAATATGTAAAATCGAAAGTAACTCTGTCTGTCTGTAGGCTTTTCACGACTAAACGCCTGAATTATCTTGATTAAATATGATAATTATTTAAAGTATTTCACGAGAATTTTTTTTAATACTATTTTCTAAATAAACGCGAACAAAGTAGCAGGTAATAGCTAGTATTTATAATATTATAAATGCGAAAGTGAGGTTTTTGTTCGTTTGTTACATTTTCACGCTTTAACCACTCAACCGATCGTCATCAAATTTCGCATAAAAGTTGTCCAAGATAAACAAAGTGACGTAGGGTACTTTTTAGACTCGTATAACACCGAGGAGCGCAGCTAGTTCCATAATATAAATCTTTAAAGTTTGCTATTCAAAAAACGGGATTTGTATAATCATGAGTGTGAGCCCATTTTAGCTAAACCACGGTCTTTAAACGTTACCAAATAACAGTGAGAGGTTTCTGTGACAATATGCAGTATGAAAGACTACAAAATGAGGTTCACCCTAATAAAAATACAAATCTTGTAGTCGTTCAAACCTTTTTGGCTGGTTTGTTTAAAATATAATACAATACAACAAAACGTGACGTGACAAATAGATCACTATAGGAGTTTTCAATAAATTCTGATTTCTCATTTCAACTCTTTATTAAAAATGTAGAGTAATAACAATACTACTTTAATAAGACTAGACTAAATTTTGAATAGGCGGCATTATCTATCAAAGCGATCTCTTCCAGGCAACCTATGTGTGTGTGTGTGTCGTTAATTAAAATCAATTCCACCAAAAATTTTGGTTTGTTGACATTTTCAAGGCTATCGATAAAACGTGTCCCATCCCTAATTTCAAGCTCATTTAACGGGAATGACGATACGTTACGGCCTCCGCTAGAGACTGACCTAAGCCGTTGACTTCAACAGTTTGCCTCCACTTATCCGTGCCCTCAGCACTCTGGTGTACTTGGTTTAACTATAGCTACACCCTGTACCGGCGCACATACTGTACTCACTTGTGATATACAGGGCGTTGTAATTGTTGCAAGTTGACATTTTTTTATTTTTTTTTATGGACAATAAGTCGGCGTTTGACCACCAACTCGCCTGATGTTAAGCGACGTTGTGGTCTAAGATGGAGCACGACGACCTATAAGGTACTTATTCACTCTAGCGTTGAAGTTTTGTAGAGTGAAGAAGTACAAAGACAGTTGAGTGAGGCGCTACAAGTGCGCCACTGCTCAGACCCGTCTTCGGAACGGTTACACCGGACTTCATCTCGAAACACGACTAGGTCATTTCACGGCATGGCTTGGTCCGGTGGGTGGTAACTAGCCACGGCCGAAACCTTCCACCAGAGTTTGCTACCCGGTTAGCACTACCCGGGGACCACGTGTAGGGAATCAGAATAGAGTACACTCCAACGGACGTGGGTAGCTCAGCCCCCTCGACATGCTACTCATGACATGCTACTCGTATCTTAACTTTATCGACCGAGCGTTAGCAAGCGAGTCGTCCCTGCTTCAGCTTTGATAAAAATGCTTTTGTATGTCCGAATTCTGTCTGGATTTCCGTCCAGATTTTTGTCCGGATCTTTGACTGCCTCTACAGGTCGCATTTCTGAAAATCATATCTCCGCTTAGTTTTTGAAAAATAATTATCGAACCTGCGCGTTCGTTACTCGCGTTAAAATAGGTCTAATGGAAGTCCTTATCGCTTAATAAGGATCTCTTTCAAGCAACCTTTGAATGAAAAAAAAAACATTATGATTAAACATGGACGGTGGTGTGTACAAAAAAAATGAATATTATTATATTTTTAGATGCCTTTATTGATCTTTAGCAATTTTATTCAAAAAAAAAAACAAATCGTTTAAAGACTTCTGTTTGACTGACGCTTAAGCGATGACGCGTTCTACAATAAAATATGCTTACCCAGAAGAAACAGATTCACTCGACATACATGTTTGACATTTTTGGAACAACACCCTGTACACTTTACCCGGATCAAGCATATAATGCCCGGTTAAGAAAATTAGGCAGTGTCTTCCATCCAAAAGGGTCAAAGAGCTACTATCAGCCCGGAGGGTCAAATTGGGGCGTGAGACGTAATATGGCCGATCCAAATATATTGGGGTTGAAAATCACACACGCTTGTATCTTGGAAGATAAGGCGAGAGGGATATTTTAAAATAATTAAAGTACAGAATTTAAATTTAAGTTTTTTTTTGTAAATATTGTTTTTAGGTGCATTGTGATATTTTTCAGTTTCGTCGGGTTTTTTCACAAAGTACCTATGTTAAGGTTTTTATTTGTTAAATTAACTAGTGACAATAATATAGTAATATTCGGGACACTTGCACACACGGTCGTCTAACCCCAAACTAAGCAAAGCTTGTACTATGGCGGCCAGAGACTGATTTACTTATATTTCTATTTTTAAATACATGCATGAATAGATAATTCCTGCCTTCTGAGCTAGGGGGCGTGGGTTCGATTCCCACCTAGGGCAAACATTTATATGATGAATATTTGTGTTTGTTCTATGTCTGGGTGTTAATATCTATTTAAGTATGTATTTAAAAGTATATAAGTATGTATATCAGTCTCTGGCCGCCATAGTACAAGCTTTGCTTAGTTTGGGGTCAGACGACCGTGTGTTCAAGTGTCCAGAATATTTATTATTATTTCCATCCATCCATCCATCAGCCATAGGACGTCCACTGCTGGACATAGGCCTCCCCCATAGACCTCCAATAAGACCGGTTGGTAGCGGCCTGCATCCAGCGCGATCCTGCGGTCTTGACAAGGTCATCTGTCCACCTTGTGGGTGGACGTCCTACGCTGCGCTTGCCAGAACGTGGTCTCCATTCGAGGACCTTTCGACCCCATCGGTCATCAGTCCTTCGTGCTATGTGCCCTGCCCACTGCCATTTCAACTTGCCAATCCTCTGGGCTATGTCGGTAACTTTGGTTCGTCTACGGATCTCCTCATTCCTGATTCGATCTCGCAGAGAGACTCCGAGCATAGCCCTCTCCATAGCTCGTTGGGCTACTAGAAGCTTATTTATAAGGCCCATAGTGAGAGACCACGTTTCAGTGCCATAAGTCATCACTGGTAACACACACTGGTCGAACACTTTCGACTTGAGGCACTGAGGTATGTCGGACGAGAAGATGCTACGCAATTTTCCGAACGCTGCCCAGCCGAGTTGGATTCGGCGATTGACCTCTTTCTTGAAGTTGGACCTACCTAACTGGACTACTTGTCCTAGGTAGACGTACGAGTCAACAACTTCAAGAACCGAGCTCTCAACAGAAATTGGAGTGGGTATAACAAGGGAATTACACATGACCTTCGTCTTGTCCATGTTCATCCTCAGACCCACTTGTTGAGAAACTCGATTTAGGTCTCCGAGCATCGTGCTGAGCTCTTCCATCGATTTTGCCATGACTACGATATCGTCAGCAAACCGAAGGTGAGTGATGTATTCGCCATTGATGTTGATGCCGAATCCTTTCCATTCCAAGAGCTTGAAGGCGTTCTCCAAGGTGGCAGTAAACAGTTTCGGAGATATTACGTCTCCCTGTCTTACGCCTCTTTTTAAAGGGATCGCCTTGGAGCTCTCTTCCTGTACTCGGACCGACATAGTGGCGTTATTATACAAGCACTTCAACACTTCGATGTACCGATAGTCAATACGGCATCGTTGGAGAGACTCCAGCACAGCCCATGTCTCGACTGAATCAAAGGCTTTCTCATAGTCCACAAACGCTAAGCAAAATGGCAAGTTATACTCTTCTGTCTTCTGTATAACTTGCCGCAGCGTATGGATGTGGTCTACGGTGCTGTAGCCTTTTCGGAAACCGGCTTGTTCGGAAGGCTGGAACTCATCAAGCCTGCGTTCGAGACGGTTCGTAATGACCCTTGAAAACAGCTTATAAACATGGCTCAGGAGCGAGATGGGTCTGTAGTTCTTCAATAAGATGTTGTCACCTTTCTTGAAGAACAACACCACCACGCCTCTGTTCCATGCTTCTGGCGTTACGCCCTCGAGGACGACGGTATTGAAAAGCTTCTGAAGGACTTTTAGTACCGGTGTTCCACCCGCTTTCAGAAGCTCTGTTGTGATACCGTCATCACCCGGCGCCTTGTTGTTCTTAAGCTGATTCAGGGCCATTCTAATCTCGTACAGGCTGATGTCAGGGATATCTTCAGTGAAGTGTCGGGTCAGCTTGGCTCTTGGGTCTTTAGCCGTGCTGCTAACAGGCTTAGCGACCGAGGCGTATAGCTGTCCATAGAACCCTTCGATCTCCTCTAATACCTCTGCCTTGGTCGACGCTATACTGCCGTCTTCTCTCTTCAGCTTTGTCAACTGGCTTTGCCCAATAGACAAATTTCTCGCGAAGACTTTGGAGCCTTTATTTTGCTCTATTGTCTCTTTAATATGTTTAGTATTAAAGAGACGGATGTCGTGCCGCAGAGATTTCGAAATTTGTCTATTGAGTCGCCTATATGACTCTGCATCATCGGAAGACTGCAGTCTTAGCGAGCGTCGTTCGGCCATGAGATTTAGAGTGTGATCGGAGAATTTTTGTGGTCTATTTGAACGGCAGGGTCTAAAGAACTTAGCACCCACCGTCTGGACAGTTTCTACGAGCCCGTTGTTGATCTCGTCCACCGACGCCAAGTTCTCCAGGCAAGCAAAACGATTTGAGAGCTCTAGTTGAAAGTTCTCGGGGTTTTGGATATTGGCACGAGTAGGTCGGAGTGTAGACTTCATCAGGCGGGACCTTTCGAGTTTAACGTTAATATCTAATGTGCCTCTTACGATTCTGTGATCACTACCGGTTTTCACCCTGTGGATCACGGAGACATCATTGAATATTCGTTTCTCGGTGGTCATGATGAAGTCTATCTCATTTTTCGTGAAGCCATCGGGGCTCATCCAGGTCCATTTCCTGTGAGGCGGCTTCTGGAAGAAAGAGTTCATCATAAAGAGTTCCTCTTTCTCCAGAAAGTCAGCCAGCCTCTGGCCCCTATGGTTCCGTTGCCCATATCCAAATTGCCCCACCCTCAGCTCATCAACGCTTTTTTTACCCAACTTTGCGTTAAAGTCCCCCATAACAACAGTAAAGTGAGTCTTAGAAATATGTATGGCCCGACTTATGTCCTCATACATAGTCTCCACTTCATCATCTGGGTGCGACGAAGTCGGTGCGTATACCTGAATAACCTTCAGCAAATACCTCTTGGATATTCTGAGTATTAGATATACAACCCTGCTTGACACACTTTCGATGGTAACAATGTTGTTAGTGAGGGACTTGTGAACGAGAAAGCCGACACCACCTTGGGACCGTTGGTCACCTTCCCGATAGTACAGCAGGTTGCCGGATTTTAAGGTAATCGTGTCCTCACCCTCTCTACGGACTTCAGATAACCCCATAATATCCCAGCGCAACCTACTCAACTCTTCCTCCAGCTCAGCAATCTTCTCGTCAGTCCTCATTGTGCGCACGTTGTGCGTTACCAGGGCCAGTCGTCGTTTGGTATGACAGCCGTGCATCTGCCAGCGATTCTTAGCACCCCCTGCTCCGCCGTTACCGGGGCCGCTGTCGTAGCCCGGAATAGCGTTGCTGCTGGGGACTGGGGGCCTGGTCGTATTTGTGCTCGTCATTAAGGGGGGAGTTTGCCCGTAATCGCCACGCTGGGCAGACGTGGTGGCGATCGCAGAAACGTAGCTTCGCGACAGGGATGCTGCTGCCCATCCCTGCCCTGTGCCATTTTAGCTACGTTTTATTTCGAATGGTTATACCGCCATTTGTCGGTTCCGCTGTACCTCAGTCGGCTCTTACGACACCTGGTACTAGAGGGGGGTACTATTCTACTCTGCCGGCACACCACGGCCAATTATTATTTATTATATTATTATATTATTATATAATTATTATTTATTATATTATTATTATAATTATCACCCAGAAATAGAACATAATTATGAATGTTTGGCCTAGGTAGGAATCGAACCCACGCCCCCTAGCTCAGAAGGAAGGTTTACTACCGACTGAGCCACTGAGGCAGTCAAGCCCGCCTGACTTCTTACGATACTATAAACTTTCCGTGTTAAATTATTTAGCTGATGATAAAAACCACATCAAAATCAGTTGAGTGGTTTAAGAGAAGTTACCGGATATTTAGACAGACGCGGAATGCCAATTTTTAATACTAAATGTAGAGATAATAAATAAATTTAAAATATTGAAGATATTCCCAAATATTCAGTTCTGTTTTATTATATAAAGTACAGAAAAATAATAAAGTACCTCCCACAAAAAACTTCGATCGTCAAAAGCCACGTTATGTGTACCAAGGTAACACTTCATACCTCATTCTTACAATCCCCAACATATCGATTACCACCCTTTACAACATTGTATCAATTTCTTACCTCAAACTTTCACCCACCCAAAAGCCTTTCCTCATCCATTTTTACCTTCAAAAACGTATAAAACCCGAGTTATAACAATATTACACAATATTAGACTATAAAACCTCCACATAGGCTATAAAATGCGAAAAGCCTTGACAAAAACAAAACAGGCCGCTAAGTTTACGAAGAGGTCCCTAACAGATCATAACCGTTTAGTCGACAAAGCTTTAGGCATGAGATATTTTTATGTGTGGAAAATTTGGATACGAAAAGGTCTGGGTACTTAGTAGAGCTTAGTTCTGAGTGCGTCGGGAACAGAGGTTTAGTTGTATTTTTGTCAGATTTGTTGTGAATAGGTTTTCATATGTCTATGAGGTATTTTCTAAAGGTCCTTACATAACAACAGGTCATTTTGCGAATAAGTGCTAATTATGACTAGAAAGTAATTAACCAACAGTTTCTAATACGACTGCAGATGTTTTGCGAAGAATTCCTAATTATGACCACATATTGTTTTGGAAATACATCCTAATATGACCACAGCTTGTTTTGCGAAGAAGTCCTAATTATGATCACATTTTGTTTTGCAAATACACCCTAATATGACCACAGCTTGTTTTGAAAGTACACCCGATACTGATTATTTTGAGAGGAAGTCCTAATAATGACTACCGACTCATTGTGAGAGGACATCCTAAAGGTAACCACTCACCATCCTGCCTTGCAGTCTGCCGTGGAAGACTGCAAAGTAGGATATGGCTTATACACCATCTTGTCTAGCATCCTGCACGTCGTTGCCGGACGCAATTTAGGCTGCGACCAAATTCACCATCCTGCATGAACGGCGGACTGCATGACAGGATGGTGAATGGCTACCTTTAATGACTACAGGGTTTCTGTGAAGAGTTTCTAATAAGACAACGAGTCGGTTAGCAAAGAAACCTGTTTTTTTTCTGAGGAGGTACTAGTTCAAATAATAAGACGTTTTGCGAATAGCTTCAACGTAAACCTTCGTAGCGTAAAATACATTCACATAAGGAAATGGCAAACAAAACTGTTATAGTTTAATTTCCTTCGGCTCTTACCGAAATAATTATAAATTATACGACACACTATTCGACTGATCAATAAAGACACAGATTGGAAAGGCACAGACTCTAAACTTGATACAAATTTCAATTTATTTTACAAACTTTTTATTTAAGTCTTTTTTTTTATTTTATTTAACAATAACACAAGGTATTACAAATTTTGGATATAGTTAGTGACTTTAGACAGTGTATCATGCATTGAGGCGCTTTCACTCAAACTTCAAAATTTTATTAAAAAAAAATATACACATGTTTAATGTTTTAGTTGAAATTGATTGTTTCAGCTTTTTGTAGTGGTGTTATTTATTGTGTGATATTGTAATTCAAGATCTCTCGATCTCTGTAGATAACTAAAAATTAATTAGATATTTTTAAAGATTTTCGGTCTTGAGTAAACGTAACATAACAAATAGTCACGCCTTTCCCTCGAAGAGGCTGCCAGAGGTGTCCCTTTACCCCTCACTTTGCCGGAAGAAATTCATACCCAAATGATACGTCAGGTGAGCTTATCGCGATACACCGAGCTCCAATTATGTAGGAGATGACTTTAAAAGATGACATTTAACTCCTCTCTTTATTGTTTTGGTATAAAAGTTATCCTTCTGCTATATTCTGTGATAAGCCCTGGCAATATTGCGTTTTAAGTTAACGTCAAATCGTCTCGGAACGGCGCACGCAATGAAAATACGCTGTAAAAGAAATTGTATGGTCCAAATGATTGGATGAAGGCGATAGACGGGATTGAGGAAGTTTTTGAGTTACCGGCCTTATCCTAATTGAAGTATTTTTTTATCTTATTCTACTTCTCTTCTCTACATAATATAAAACAAAGTTGATTTCCGCGTATGCATGTTTCTCTGTCTGTATATCCGCTAGTTCCTTCAATACCACGTCGATTTTTGATGCTGTTTTCACCATCAGTTAGTTACTTTTTCACGGACGGTTCACGGATACCGTGCGAAACAGAGAGAGGTCACTAAATAATAATCACTACTAATAACTTAATAACTAATAAGCAGACTCATTAATGTATATCATAATAACAACTTAGATATTTTTGGAGACTCACTTGGTGCATTCAAAATTAATTTAAATTTAATTTTAAATATGAATACCTAAATTGTCGATGTTATGTTAATATTTATGCTTAATTAGAATAATATTTCTTTTAATATTAAAAATTCATTTAGAATAACTTTTGCATGCTGTGCTTCCTTCAACAGACAGCACATTTAGTTTAATAAGATTGTAAGAAAACAAAGTATTTATGAATGTAGCTGTAAATGTGAAGCCTTATTAAATAAATAAATAAATAAAAAAATTAAAAAAATATTATAAATGTAAAAGTTTGTGTGTTTGGATATTTGAATATTTGTTACTCAATCACGCAAGATTAACTGAACGGGTTTGGATAAAATTCGGTATGAATGTAGTTTATATTCTAGATCTAGCAATGATAGCCTAGTCGGAGAAGACTCGTCCTCAAGCCAGAGGGAGCGGGTTTGAACATAGCTGAAGGCACGCACCAATTTGTTCGTTGTGTGAACATTTGTGCGTATTTAATGTCATCTGCTACATAACTGGAGCCCGGTGCATGGCGACAGGCTCGCCCCCTGTCGAATTTGGGACTGAATATCGTCCGGTGAAGTGTGGGTGTTGTACACCTCTGCCAGTTTTCCCCGAAGGGGCTGGCATGGTTATGTTAATATTCTAGATTAATTCAGGCTACTTTATATCCCGAACAAACAGTTCTTGCAAATAGTGGGCCGTAAATTATCCTTACCTAAGTTATCGTCAGATAAGTACCTAAAGTTGGTACATAAATAAAAAAATAACAACAATCAAAAAAGATTTAGAATATCCGTCCACTTGCAAACTCAGAGTCTGACCGCCTCACAATGATAATAATGAAAAATGAACTCAATTCTCTGTGACATAAAGTCTTTTTAGATCGTCTTGTTCAGATCATGCCGCGCGCGTGCCACCCGTGGTCACCACTTGCCTGCAGCTCGGCGAGTCCATCTAAAAAAGACTTAATGTCACAAAGCATTAAGTTCATTTTTCATTAATACTATTGCGAGGCAGTTGAGCAATTTAAAAGTTCTCTAAGCAGACTTTTGAGAATTTCGTTTCGCTCAATAAACCATTTTGATTTAAAACCGCCTATTTCCCTCTTGTACCAGCTCCAAAACCTCTAAAACTGGACATTTCTCCAGTTTTAGGGCCGGCACTAAACTAGGCTATTCTTGCCCTGCTGACCGACCTTTTATTTGGCTAGACCTTTATTATCATAGTAAAAGAAATGGGTTTATTTTACTTGAATACTAAACCTTTATTCATGTTTTAGGTATTTGAACACCTGTGTAGCCTACATAAAGATTGTTTAGATCTATCGTAGTGTGTAGTAGGCTGGTGCAGGGACAGTGGTCTGAGTGGTTCAATGTCACTCAAAGAACAATGGAGAGGGCTACGCTCGGAGGTTCCCTGCGAGATCGAATCCGAAATGACGAAATCCACGGGCGAACCAAAGTGACCGACATAGCCTGAAGAATTGCCAAACTGAAGTGGCAGGGTATATCGGTCGTAGAACCGACGGCCGATGGGGCAGAAAGATTCTCGAGTGTCCACCACGAACCCGAAAACGCAGCGTTGGACGTCCGCCCACAAGGTGGACCAACGATGTGGCGAGGATCGCGGGAAGCCGCTGGAGGCGGGCAGCGCAAAACTGGTCGTTGTGGAGATCATTGGGGGAGGCAGCCGGCCAGCAGTGGACGTCTTCTGGGCTGGAATGATGATAGATAGATAGATAGATAAACTCTTTATTGTTCACACCACAGATAACAAAACAACAAGAGAAAAATAATGATAAAACTTATTAAATAGTGTAACAACTGGCGGCCTTATCACTAAAAGCGATCTCTTCCAGGCAGGATGATGAAGATCTCTGAAGTCTCGCAGACAGACTCGGCGTTTGACCACAGCCCAGTTGGTCGTCATCATCATCATAGATATTATTTCTTTTCAGAAAATCAAAGAAAGAACTTTATCATATTGTATCTATGTAAAACTGAAGATAATAATAATGGAAATGAGTAAATTTTTTCAACAATATAATATTTCAAAGAATTCATTTTCAATAAAAGAAAAATTTCCCTAATAGTCCAATCAATCAATAAAACCGTCAGCATTTAACTTCCTCCGCTAATTAAATCAGCTTCCGTATCCTCCCGCGGCCGGAAGCGGCGGTGACGTCATCAATCATAATAACCGGAAGTGGGCGAGAATTAAGATAATTTGCGGGTAGACGCGAAAACTTTTACAGTACTTTAAACGGTTCCCAGGATTGTTTGGAAAAGTTTTAAGTGCGTAGTTTTGCTTTAAATGTGGTTGTTAAAGGAAAGTTTGAGAAACTCCGGGGTATTAGGTTATTTAAAAAAGGTGAGACTATTTAGAAAATAAGATAGTTAAAAAAATTAGGCATAGAAAATGAAAACACATAGTCAGCCAATGAATAATCTGAAAGACGTAAACCTTATTTTTTTGTAAATTAGGTTTGGATAAATAAAATACAATGAACTTTGTTTTATAATTGCCGTCAAAATATTAACCAAGATTCACGATAGCTTCACATAATATGTACACATAATTACTGCTTATATCTACACATAATGACTACCTATATCTATTTACTATTGTAAATTGTTATTGATTTTAACCACTATAGGTTTTATAGGATTTACCCTAGAAGTAGAGTAGGGGTCCCTTCAGTGGGATGTTAAAGACTGTAATGATGATGGTAATAGGTACAAATACATGTTTATACCTAGTTATACAAGCTGTTATAAAATCGAAATGTTAATCGAATTTTATTTATCATTTATAACATTAACACAAACACAAACGAAAGCGCTATGAGCAAAATTTGTCAAACTTAAGTTAAGCCCCACATTCAAACGAGAACTCATCAGAACTCGCCTCTAAGCAAACAGAGTTAACTCCAAAAAAAATAATCCCCCCTCATATTTCCCCCTGTTAGGGCCTTATCACACTGGCAACTACGTCACGATCACAAAGATCGCTGAGATCGCTATGGTCGCAGAGAAACACGCTTGTCATGATTGATCTCAATTGACCGATCACGCCTGGCAAAGCACGCATCTATCTTAGTCTGGAGCATAGTATGCTTAGCAGAAAGAGCGAGATAGAAATATTACTACTGAAGCATGTTCGGTAATAATCGCGTTCTCGGCGTTTACGTGAGAATTGTAACCATTTCCAGTATAGTAGAAACAACAGCTGGTCTGGAAATCCGAGCTGTGTTGTATAATGATGCAAGTAAAATACTGCATCATTACAGTAACAAATTTGTTACTCAACCCCAGACTATGTTCATTATTACTTTTTCTGTATAGGGCACGAAAACAACTGCTTATTCATGTCTGTATGCTTATTCTAGCAAATAAATTATTTTCATTTGTACTAGCTTACTTAGTTAACAAAGGAAAATTCAAAATACACGTTTATTGAAAAATCTCGACCTCATCATTCGCAAAGTAATTCCAAATAAGCAATGTTAGAGAGCACAACGTATTTTATAGCAAACTTTGTAAAATCCAAGTTAACCGATCGCACTATTAGCACGATCGCTAGCCGACAGTGTGCTAAAGCCCTTACCCCCCTGTTAATATGACAAAACCGCGCGAGTGTCGACACGGCGACGCAATTTTTAAGGATTTCCCGGAGTTTGGGAGACGGGACACTTATCACGCGGGGTTTGCAAGATTAACCAGCGGGGGCTTTCGAATACGCGGGGGCGTTCGGAGGAACTGCAGTGCAGTTTAAAATTTTTAGTTAGAATTTTTGGCTTAGAAATTGTTTTTAACCCCGACGCAAAAACGACGGGGTGTTATAAGTTTGACGTCTCTCTCTCTCTCTCTTTTACTCTCTCTGTGTTTGTGTGTGTGTGTGTGTGTGTGAGTGTGTGTGTGGCATCGTTGCTCCCGAATAGATGAACTTAATTTAATTTTGTTATTTTTTTGTTTTTAGCTGTTTGATGAAAATCGGTGTCGGGATTTTATTTTATTATTTTATATTTTTATTTATTTTATATTTATTTATATATTTGTTGGCGTTTGGCCGCCAACATGCCTGATGACAAGCAGTGATGCGGCCTACGATGAAGCACGCTTGCCTAGAAGAAACCGATTCACTCGTGACTTGAAGACACCCAGGTTATACTTGTTACGTTTTTGTGTAATATGTTTTTATTGTCTGACACGTTTTGAGTATCTAGCGTAAAATATTTAAAAAAAAACAGTTTACATTTACGGCCGATAGAGGCCCTATCATTTTCATACGTTTTTATTCTATCGAATACGTCTTACGTCCTTTTAGATATAAGTTATGCTAGGGCTATTAAAGTGTGTCTCGTGCTCTCCCGCCGACTCCGTGGCCCCACAAAATAAATAAGACGCTTTATCCAAGGATTATCTCTTTAAGAATTACGCGTGTGCCCTTTGTCTAAACGTGGTTTTTTAACCAAATACGTAGCACAGAATTGGAAGATGCATAGAATGATAACTCTAAAATAAGAGTGAAATTGCCAAACGGTTATTGCTCAATGTCAATTGAGCTATAAAAAAAATTAGGTTTGTAGATAGGTACTTATACATTCAAAATGTACTTATTTGTTAGTTTTGATAAAGCTAAGCAAATATTATCTCTTCTCAGAGTCTACTAAATGTGTAACTGTATGATAGACAGGAGCATCCTTTTAAGAGCATATACTGTTCATCAAAAGAAACAAATTTTGCTCTACAGGTTTTCCCAAAAGTCAAAAAAAAATCCCAAAAATGCTTTTTGAAGTTTTTGTGGCTCTCTGTAACACTTCATAACCGTTTTAAAATTTTATGTATTTTTTAAGTTTAAATAAAAGAAAAAGCGACAAAAAGATGTGAAGGTTAATATCCTCCTCCTCAAGTCGCATTCCTCATGTCTGAGGGTCGTGACCACCACCTCCAATTACTCTCTCTCTTACGATCTTCTGCCAAAGTTTCCTGTCTTCCGCAACATGTAGTGCTTCGTAGATTGAAGTGTCCAGAGCGGTGCGAATCTTGTCGGACCAACGTATCGGGCTGCGGCCTTGTGACCTCTTACCGTCGACTTTCCCTGTCACCATCAACTTTTCCAGGTTGTCATGTTTCCTAGCAATGTGGCCGAAGTACTCAAGAGCCCGTCTAAGACAGATGGTAGAGAGTCTAGTCGTGACCTGGAGTTGTATGGATACGTTAGTCCGATGTGCTGTCCAAGGTATTCGATATATTAGAAGATATTCGAAGATTAGTATCACGAGGTCTCAATTTAAGGCAAACTGCTAGTGCTACTTTGATTTTGCATAATATCTAAACTACAACTAACATGCAAAAAATGAAATCGCCGTTAATACCCCCATTATCTTATGTATGTGAACGCACATACATATGTGTGAAAATATGTGCGTATTGTATGTCATTTGCTACATGACTGGAGCCCGGTGTATGGCGACAGGCTCGCCCCCTGTCATATTTGGGACTCAATATCGTCCGGCGAAGTGTGGGTGTTGTATTACACCTCTGCCAGCCCCGTCGGGGGAGAGGCGTGACGATATATATCTTATTGCAGTTGTTATCACACTCGATCAAACACAAATCGTATAGTTCTACCTCTGCGTTGTTCTGTACTCTGTGCCGTTAGCTTTACGTAATCCCCGGCAAGTCTTCGCCTGCCGGAAGAGTGGGGATTTAAGACTGCCTTCTTGAGTGACTCGGGCTTACACACTGACCTGAAACACACTGGAGGCTTCACATTTGGAGGTCGTTCGTCTGATCTATTAACATGGGCGCAGGATTAGCAAATATCGGGATAAGACAGAAAAGTAAGAAATAAAATTTGTGAAACTTGATTTGAGATCATAATTATGTATTACTAGCTGCCCTCAGCGCTTTCACGGCGGTTCCCATAGGAGCCGTCATTTATTTCGGGATGAAAGGTACCCTATGTCCTTTTCTGTACTCCTGATAACGAGTATTCGAAATTTGATGTTGATCGGTTGAGCAGTTAGAGCGTGCAAGCGTAAAAAACAGACACACAAACGAACAAACTCACTTTCGCATTTATAATATTAGTTAGAATGATACTGTTTATTAAAAAATATAAAAAAATTATTATTTCTAGTCACTAGATAATATCTGAGAACGACGTTGAAAATGTTTATATGTAGCAAAAAAACGAAATTGAAAAATAACGTAAACGAAAATCACCGATTTAACGATTCCAACGATTTTAACGACACTACAATAATGAACTGCCGTTGTTAGGGTTTCGCATTTCAATAGAAAATGGATCGTTTCTGTAAATTACTTTATTTTCATTGCAGAAGTTGTTAAATAATTTTATTTTATTGGAATTCTTTGAAAGTCATTGAGGTGATAAATATTAAAGTTATACTACTAAAGTTAATATGAGGTCCATTTATTTTATTTATTTGAAAGTAAATTTCAGGCATTAATACTTTTGTAAATTATTAAAATAATTTAATGAACTATTTGTGTATAAATTAATAAATAACTAATCAGTAGAATAATTCAATAATTTCTAGTAACTAATAAGGCTACAAAATATAACCGATTTCAAGTTTTTTATAAAACTTTAATGTTAAAGCACAAGGTAGAACATTTGAACTTAGAAAACAAATAACTAGTAATCTCTTAAAATGGTTCTAAGGCAACCACTAGACAGTATTCGATCTTTTGGTTACGGGTTGCTGATGCTTCGATTTCCCATAGTAAGTTTTATTTAAAATCGAATCAAATCATGTAATATCATATAATATGAATCCAGTGACTCCGAACTAGTGAAAAGCCAGTGGCTACTCCCACTAATAAACCTAAGTTTGTTAAGTGCCTGGTAAATCAGGTGGTGTTTGTGTGTGTGTGTGTGTGTGTGTGTGTGTGTACACGCGGGCGAGAGATCGATAAACCAATATTAAAACCAATAGGGTCAACTGGTACAAATGCGTCTGTCGGGTAATCTGGACACATAATAGTTACAACAATCTGTACTAGATGGCGTTAGTTGCCCATGTTCTATGTCTGTCTGTCTATGTCTATGTCCACACACGAATTTGTACCAGTTGAACCTTAGTGTTGAACTACCTTTTACCGTATTAAATAGTAAAAAAACTCTTTCAGCCTGCAAATATAAAACAATAAATTTTCGCTTAACATATTCAAATTTTTCACCACAAAGCTTTTTTTAATCAAACATTTAATGCAAGATAATTATTTATAAGGAACCCTCCATCCGCTCGAGCTCTCTCTTGGCCAATTTATTTTTTCGTGCAACTCCGGATGTGCCCAAGGGTGTAAAAAATTTACAACGTTACCCCATTAGGGCGAACGTGATTTAAGATTTATTTTCATTAAAGTATGTTTTTTTGGAAAACTGTTGAAAATGTGCGTGGAAATGGAAATTCTTGTAATTTTTAATGTTCTTGAACTTCGAATTAGAGTTGTTGGTTTTTTCGTGTTGCTGGTTTTGAGAAAATGTTTGCAGATTTTTGGAATTTTTGCTAGCATTAGTCAAGTCTGTTCAAAACCTTCACAAAATCTATGAAGCTATAATATAATAATAATAATAATCGGGACACTTGCACACACGGTCGGCTGACCCCAAACTAAGCAAAGCTTGTATGGCGGCCAAAGACTGATATACATACAGATATATATTTTTAAAAACATACTTAAATAGATTATTGTTGTTGTGTTGTTCATCACATGAATGTTTGCCCTAGGTGGGAATCGAACCCACGCCCCCTAGCTCAGAAGGCAGGTTCACTATCGACTGAGCCACTGAGGCAGCCAATCTTCAAATTTCAAATTTCAGCTAATCTGAAAATTGCCTGAAATTTTCATTAAAATCGCTCTAGCCGTTTTAAAGTCCATAGGGAACATAAATACACACACATCGATTTAAAAAAGTTTATTTCCCTCTCAAAGATCGTACGTTTAAATATATTCACATTATTGACGTCAAGGTGCTCTGAAGAATTTCGTATTTTCAGCTTTCAGTAAAGGCGAGAGTGACGTGAATGGGAGGGATTGAATTATAGGGCTTATTGGTTACAGGTACCTCGAGCTTAGAGGAGGTATTCATACTTTGACGAGAATATTTTAGCTAGAAGATAATTTACCGATCAAAGCAAATGTCTGACAGTCTACTGAGATATTTCTAATTCAGCATTCACTAAGACTTAATTTTAAAATTTGGATATCAAACTTTCTAATCCTTCCTTAGCCTTGTAATTACTTTTTTTCTTATAAAGAATAGGTCGACATTTGACCACTAACTCGCCTGGTGTAAAGCGACATTGTGGCCTAAGATGAAGCACGAAGACCTAGTAGGTACTTATTCACTCTGGCTTTGCAGATACCTAGGTTGTAGTTAGTCGGAAAAACTTTAACTTACCTTTACTTTACTTCATAATCCTTATCCTCCTTCCTAATATTATTAATGCTAAAGTGAGTATGTTAATTTGTTTGTTTGATATGCTTTCACGCCTTATCTACGCAACCGATTATCATGAATGTGTTGTATATGTTGCATGTATGAATTATATATCGTTGTCTGTAGTACAAAAAAGGACAAGATGCTTCACGTTCTAAAAAAGTTTACAGTTCTTGTGGGACCGCGGGTGAAACCGTGGTTCGCAGCTAGTAATAAATGTATGTTCTTTAAACCATTCAATAAAGTGTTCTGTGTTCTAGACGAACATCAGCAAGCACAGTGTATTTGACTATATCTTATATCTTTAAATGAGCAATTCTTGTATATATATATATACAACGTGCTGGTTTGAGGTGTAGTAATATTCAAAGGTGTGTATCTGTATAACATTTTGAATCATTTGCCAGAATAACACAATCCAAATCAAACCTTTATTGTTCCATACAAAGTTTAAAAAACTATTTTTTACAATTATTTTGGACAGCCCTTAGAGCGATCGCTGACCGCGGCGTTTGTCAAACAACACTCAACACGCATGCGATCGTCTTCCCCGTTCTTCAGCCCGCGCCCCGCCGCCGACGGCGGCGCACACGGCTTAAACTTAATTCGTTAAGAAACAATGTTTATTGTTTACGTTACAGTGAAAGTAGGTAGATTTGTAAGATGTTAGATAGGTATTAAGGTGTTTTTTGTATTTCGCTAGTGTTTCACTAATTACTTTGCTAATAACCACATATTAGTACTACACAAAAATGTACGTAGTAGGTTCTTATCTTACCTAATTATTATCCTTCCTTGTCCGTGAGATAACATTGTGATTACTGCTCTTTTGGGGTCACTTTTTCACATAGGTAACACGAAGTTGCGTGTTTTACAACAATCACAACAATCCAAGAACTACCTCAACACAACACACTTATCGCACAGATCACAGAAGAGATTCGAAGTGCTGTCCTCCCCTCTCAATGCACAACCCCATTCGACGAGACACTGAAGTCATGACATTCCGGAGCATTTCGGGAGGAATCGTGATGAATGCCGGTGTAATACGCGCAACCATTTCCTCCGTGGTATTGCATAGCACGGCATACACGGCATTTTTGACGAAACCCCACAAAAAAAAGTCCAAAAGCGTCAGGTGCGGAGATCGAGGAGGCAAACGACTGTTGCAGAGGCGACTTTCCGTCCACAAAACGTTTACGGTAGATCTCACGCGCCGCAAGGCAGTTTCCGTCCGCAGCACCAACACATTAAAATATCATCTCGTAATATTCAGCATTTGAATAAGACATCGTATTACCTATAATCTACGCAATGAAACAATAAAGAAGGAATTTTATGACTTCACACCGGGATGGATAGAGAGCAACTAGACGAAACTTTAAAAAATTTATAAAATTATTTTTTGCGGCTATTAGGGGTAACCATGAGTTTACATAGTAACGAAACCTTTTCTCATTTTCCTTTTATTTTCGACCGTCGGAGGAAAGTATCAAAAGTCTTGGTTCTAAAAATCAAATCTCTCTGTTTAAAGAGTTCCGAAAACCGTAATGATCATCAATCACAACGGACAATCATCGCCATATTGGCTGATAAATCGGAATCGGCTTAACTTTTTAATACTCACAACGTGCTTGAAATGTCAAAATCTTAAACCAAATAAAGAATTTTGCTAACAGCGAAGTGACGAACCCGGTTTTTTAAGCATGTGAGCGTTGGAAAATGTGTGCCATGATGATTAAAAAAAAAAAAAATTACAATAATTACTCGTAATACAACAAGTGTCTTGCTGGCCTACCATGCGCAACGCGCCAAAGGTATGTCGCTTCTTATTATCGAGACAGACATACTCCCCCTTAGCAATAAACATTCAATAGTCTCAGAATAGCTACACAGTATTTTGTCTTTTTCAATCGAGTTCAAGAATTTAAAAGAAAGCAAAAGACAAAACACTATTTAACTATTCAGAGACTATACAACGTTTATTGCTAAGAAGCATTATGTTTACACATAGTCTTCTCACGTTCTCGCTTAACAAAAAGTGACGAGAAGAATTTTGTCGAACTTGCATAAATACCCTTTTAATACGGAACTCATGGTAGTTCCTTGCCTATTTTGTTTAGAGCACCGCTTGTTGCCAATTGTCCCGCGGTACGCTTTGGCGGCTCTCTGTGAGCTCTTTGTCTTTTGCCGACAAATGTTTTGATGTTTTCGCGAAATGGCAAAGAATAATTTTATTATGCAGTATGCACAATTTATCTTCTGACGAGCTTTTATTTTTATTTTCGCATGTGCCTATGGTGTCTGTCAGTAATCAAATTTTTCACGTTAAATGCCTACTCTTTGGTTTCCGATTGAACTTAAATGTTTCATGTATACTTACCTATGTAAGTTTAGTGACTATGCAACAACCTGGTGCCACCGAGATGATCTGATGGAGATGATGGAGTCAGGAGGTGGGTAGAGGAACTCTTCAACGGCGAACAGCACAGACTCGAAATTTTGTAAATCTATTTAATTGTAATAGCCTGTTCTCAACGCCATCATGACACAGCTGCTACACCCAGGGATGACTTCCGGCAAGGGGACTCTTCAACGGGGAACAGCACGGACTCAAAATTTTGCTAATGCATGTAACGGTAATAGCCTGTTCTAAACTCTATCATGATATGGCTGCTAAACCCAGGGTTTTCGTTTCGTTTTCGGCGAGTTTACGTTCACTTTATTCATGTCCTTGACTAGATATGTAACCATTTAAGTATCTAAAAGATATCTTGCTTTTGTTTCTGTTTAAAATACTTAGTTCTTAAAATGTATAAAGGGACATTTACTCCATTCTGTGTTTTGTAGGTAAAGATAATATTCTTTCTGCGCACTTAGTAGTCTCTGTCGGCAAGACCGGTCATCGACCGAACAGCTGTTTGTGAGCTTATTAGGGTTGCTGCAAGTCAAATTTACGTAAAAGTTTAAGTTGTGATAACTTAAAATCTATCGTGTTCAGGACAAGGAGACCTTGCAGGTTTAATTCTAAATCAGTCTCGGCATGTGCCGTTTCAGTATTACTACACCCAAAACCAGCACGTTGTATATATATATCATTGGAATCTCGGAATCGGCACCAACGATTTTCATACAATTTAGTATATAGGGGGTTTCGGGGGCGATAAATCGATCTAGCTAGGAATCATTTTTAGAAAATGTCATTTTATTCGTGTTTTATCCATAATCAACTTAAACATAAACTTGGAAGAAAAATAACAAAAAGGAGGCGTTTGAGTAGTCTCAACTGAAAAATATGACTCTTCCTGACATCTATTGGCGAATAATAATACTATTTTTTGTGAGCAACTAATTGCTTTAACGACACAACAGCAGATGGCGTTGTTAAGTAACACGAAGTCCATGAGTGTTTGCTTTGAGGTTAGACTAAAATCAATTGTTTATTTTCCAAAAAACACAATTAAAAAAATAAAATACTGTGCAAAGCTCGGTCATCCAGGTACTGTAGTATTAAAACATATACTCTACATACATATGTACACACAATCCACTCCCTCACAACATCATTAACGTTACATTTGGTAGATATATTTCTAAGAACGTTCTCCGCCAACTTCCGTTCCATAGCGCGCACCTGAGAGCCGGCTCCTCGCCTGACCGCGTCGTCAGTCTTCCTGACAGACTGTTTGTCAGGCACCGCTTGACGGTCATAGTTGCTGTGCTGCTGTTTGTTAGCTAGACGTTTAAGTTTACAGATGGAGGTACATAAGGTTAACAGTTCGACTGTATGTTCTTTTTTACACACAACGGGCGTTACAAAGTTTCACGTCTCTCTCTCTCTCTCTCTCTCTAATCTCTCGGTGTATTTTTTTGCAAAGAAAACAATTATAGAATAGGTCAGTGGTGTAAAGTGTGATGCAAAATTTTGGATGGGTCAATGGATGTTTGTTACTCAATCACGCCAGGGGCCCTTTTTCGAAGATTTGAGATTTTCAACTCATCTTTTTCGTCCTTGTTGCTCTCGCTTGAAACGTCATAGGTGTGAGAGTGACCAAGATAATTATAATCTCATCTCATCTCACGCGTAGAAATAGCCCCACTGAACGGCTAAAACAATGTAGATGACATTTAGCACAGAGATACATAGATTGTAGTAGAACAAAAGCTTATTTTCAACCACGGACAACATCAACAAATAAGCCAACAAAAAAGAAAAGTTTCAACACGAAAACCTCCAAAAACACATGCACTCATTATTTTGAAAACCGCCGTAGAATATCCAAAAACACGCTAATTGGTACAAAAATCCTCCACCGGTACATATTTAATAGTTCATCCACGAGTTTCGCCTCAACATTAAACTGGACTCCACACAATAAACCGGGCAACTACGGTCTGCACTCACCTGTAGGGCTGGTTCTTACACCGTAATGTATCTTTGAACACAAAAAAAAAATACAGTGTGCTTGAGTTCGAAGTAATCACGCTATCACACTAATCGACCGAGAGAGCGATAGCGAGAGAGGCGTCTATGCTTCAGCGTCGACGAAAATGCTTTCGTATGTCCGATTTTTGTCCGGATCTCTGTCCGGATCATTGTCTTCGTCTACAGATCGAATATCTTAACCAATTCTCGTGAAATTTTGTGAGCAGATTCGATTATTATATACTAGATGCGCCCCGCGGTTTCGCCCGCGGTTAAAAAGTATCCTATGTGCTATTCTAGACTATAATCTATCTCTGTGCCAAATTTCATCCAGATCTGTTCAGCCGTTCTGGCGTGAAAGAGTAACAAACATCCATCCATCCATTCTTACAAACTTTCGCGTTTATAATATTAGTAGGATAATTTTTGTCGAGGCACTTCTTGGAAATTTTTCAAAATTGCGGAGATACATAATTTTTAAATCATATCTTTGCAATTTTGGAAAAAAAATAACGAAAATTACTCAGCAAAAAAATCTGTATAATGTCTGTAATCTTAAGTCTGTAAATCTTATGTCTAAATTATCGAATCCGCTTACAAAATTTCACGAAAATTGGTTTAGAAATACGAGCTGTACAGAAACACAAATATCAGCCGCGAAATCTACAACTCACAGAGCTACTAGTATTTTAAAGGTGAAAGATTGTGAATGGATGTCTGTTACTTCTTCACGCTCAAACGAATAGACAGATTTCTATGAAACTTGATATAAAGGTACTCGTAGCTTATATCTTGGATAACACTTATGCTACTTTTTACCGCGGTCAAAACGTAGCCTTTCGATGTATGTCATCTGCTACATGACTGCCGGTGTATGGCGACAGGGCCGCCCCTTGTCACATTTGGGACTGAATATCGTCCGGCAAAGTGTGGGTGTTGTATTACACCTCTGCCAGCCCCCTCGGGAAAGGCGTGACGATATGTCATTAAAAAACCGCAGGAGGCAGATAGTTCACTCTACTTCGGTGTGACGTATTCTCCCATTAAAAATTTTCCTAGAACAATATGCGCTTGTAAAACCCCGTACACAGTTACGCAGTAGATTGCCGCTATACGGTAAATAGCTCAACAAACGTCAAACTGCTCATAATGGAAACTGGATCGCCGTTTACGGGTTAAAATTAACTAGTTGCGCCTCGCGAGGTTACCCACAATTCTCTTTAAAAAAAACTGAATTAGGGATAAGGATCCAATTTTATTTTTTGGGTAGTTTTTTTTTTGTTTTATTAATAATTCAGGGTATAAGCTACCTTCTTTACAAAGTTCATTCAAATACTTTCAGCCGTTTTTGCGTGATTGAATAATAAACATCTAAATCTCATTTACCATTACCTACCAATTTACCATTTCGATTAATAAATGTTGTAAATTTGTAATTTGATTACTATTACTTTGTGAGAATTTAAATTTATTAATTTATGGAATATAATTATATTCTTGTATCCTGACATTTAAATTGGTTTTATGAAATAAATTATTATGTTTTCAGTTTTATAATATTTTGAACAGCACCATCCGGTTTCACACTTAGCTAAAATCTTATGTACTGTTCGAGACTATCTATCCCTGTTACAAATTTTATCCAGATCCGTTCAGATTGAGTAGGAAAAATGCAAACATCCATACAAACTTTCGTATTTATAATATCAGTGTGAAGTAGGAAGTAGAACACCTGAGTAAAAGTTTTAATAGTACAATGTACTGTTCCTGGCATTACTGTGGGCTCAATAGCTCAGCTCATATAGGCCGAGTGGGTAGTCCTGCCTCCTAATTCTTCTAAGCAGTTGTTTCAAAATCAAAATTGTTAATGAATTCAAATTTCCATTTTTTGTAAGCCAGAAGTTCAAAAATAGACATTTCATTAACAATTAATAGGAGTTTTTTGGCGGGAACCGAAAAGGTGTTCATTATTTTTGTAATATTTTCTAAATCTTGTGATTCTTTGAGTGTTAAAGTGTAATATTGGTGGATTTTTAACCTTTAGCGGCTCGTTAACGTGAACGAGTGTGGGCAAATATACAAACATTGCGAAACGTGACTTTTCGTGTTCTCTACAAAACTCTCTACTTAGATTTTTAGTAAAGTATTCATCACTTTCGCTCTGTCAGATCGCTCATCTGAACATCTGTACAGTCAAGCCTGCTTACACATTCAAGTTGAAATGAGAAGCCTGGTCAATCCTATCTCCTCGGATGATGGTGACGAAGATTGTTTATCTTTAGCATAAATTCCAGACAGCGGCGCTTCAACTCACTAGATCAAAGTGTTTCCAGTGAATTTCCTATACAACCGGATATAAATCCTAGACTGATGAACCAATACCATCTACTTCTAGTAGTATTACAAATTAAGTATTACAAGCCTATACATGCGAGCTCCAGGGATTTGTTGCAAAATGTGCAGGGTCCAGTCAATAATATAAAACCTATTGATTGCTAAAAATTTATATTTGATAATACAGTCATAGAAATTGTAGTAAAGTAAACATACCTATATGCTCTATCTCGCGTATAAGTACCTATACGCGAGACAGAAAAATAAAGGGGGACAATGTTCGCCCTATTGGGATGAAATGTTTTATAAGCCCAATGATCATTTAGTGAAATATAGGGCAGATCAATTGTGGTGTGGTTTCTGCCATAAACTTGCCAATATTTATTCCATAAAATCCAACGTAACATTGCTTCCAAACACATTTTTCAAAAGATATTATACTCTAAATGTTAGCAACACATACAAAAGAATGCAGTCTATGGTCTGCTGTGTGACGTTTTGCGAGCGAACTGTCAAAGGAATGTATTGAATGAATGAATGAATGAATGTAGCTTATGGAATGAAGGAGTAGCGCCTGAGTCGCCCGCCCCGTCCAACCGGCACTTCTCGCTGGAGCACGGAAGAGGACGGACCTCGTAGTGTTTTTCTTGGGTGTCTTTCTGTAGTATTGATCTTGGTGTCCATTATATTCATATTGGAATTACCTACATATTGTACATGGTTTGGATTATTAGAAGTATTAGTTGATCACATTTACATTAAGGTGGTTTTGAATACCGTCCCTTCAGAAATAGTTTACATCACAAGTGGGATGTAGTTTTCCCGCGCCATAAAAGAAATAGAAATACATCGATAAAGGTACCAAGGCAAAAGATACCGGAATTATTTTTAGCAAATCGTGTAATGTTATTATGTCTGGCAACTAACTTCATTAGATTAGCAGTACTAGATGAAACGACAAGCGTGTATGAAAAGCCTCATGGAAGTAGAAGAAGCGAAAGATGTATGCCAGGATCGTAGCAAGTGGAGAGAAGTGGTATCTGCCTACCCATATGGGAAACAGGCGTGACTATAATTATGTATGTAGATGACCTGAAAGACGGCTATAGGCACTCACCAGAATAGAAGTAGTGAGTTGAAGCAGTGACTTCCTAAGACTAAAGGAATGATCTGGACCAGGCACTACTTCGGATTAAGGGAGTGAGCTAAAATAGCTGAACAGTAAGTGAATTAGTAGCTGATAGATGACCTGAAAGGTTGCTATAGGCACTCGCCAGAATAGTGGTAGTGAGCTGAAGCAGTGACTTCCTAAGACTAAAGGAATGATCTGGACCAGGCACTACTTCGGATTAAGGGAGTGAGCTAAAATAGCAGTCGTATTGGGAATTTCTAAGCCTAAATATATCAGCTTTGGTTTAGATGGTCAATACTATTATAAAATTGAAAATTTAAAATTGCAGAACTATTGAGAAACCTACAGACCTTTTTTTCGGTGTTATGATTGATGATGAAGTTAATGAATGAGATAACTAGTTACAAAGTGGTAGAAATTTCCAAGTCTAAAGGAATCAAATGATGAAAAGGTTGCAACAGAAGTTCTATCTATTTAGGACATCATGAGTCATGATAGGCCGAGCTTAAAGATTTTAACAGCCTTTGAAATCATGTGTATGTTGACAGATACGTAATTCATGTGCAGAGTTGGAACCAATATAAGAAGCGTGCCTGAGGGCATGCACGGCGCAGGAGGGCCGTGTTAGCAACACATACAAAAGAATGCAGTCTATGGTCTGCTGTGTGACGTTTTGCGAGCGAACTGTCAAAGGAATGTATTGAATGAATGAATGAATGAATGTAGCTTATGGAATGAAGGAGTAGCGCCTGAGTCGCCCGCCCCGTCCAACCGGCACTTCTCGCTGGAGCACGGAAGAGGACGGACCTCGTAGTGTTTTTCTTGGGTGTCTTTCTGTAGTATTGATCTTGGTGTCCATTATATTCATATTGGAATTACCTACATATTGTACATGGTTTGGATTATTAGAAGTATTAGTTGATCACATTTACATTAAGGTGGTTTTGAATACCGTCCCTTCAGAAATAGTTTACATAAATAAGAATGTTTTGTAAGAAAGTTGAAATTAAAATAATGTAATAAAATAAAATTGAAATATAAATTTTTTTTTTATCTATTTCCTTCTAAATAACATACCCTGTTCGAATCAAAGGTCGTAGCAGTAGATTCTCCTACTGTATCGTTTACGATACGGCATTTTCCGGCTTTTCTTGAAGTGCAATTTTTTTTAAATTATTTTTTACCTATTTCTGATCACTTATACGTTATATATACGAAATTTCAAGTGAACAGTGAAAAAAAAGTTAATTCAGGAGCAAGTGGGTTAAAGTTTCAATGAAATAAACATCACTTTACCGAAATGGGGAAAGGGTTCAACATAGTCATCATCACCTTATCATCATCACTCCATCATCTGTTAAAATCTGTATTAATTGACACTGGCAAATGCACAAGACGTGCCAAATTCCCCTGGCTAGGGGACTAAAAAAAAACAATTTTGAAACTATTGCTCAGTCAATTGAGGCCCTGGTGTCCAGCCCTCAATATCGCAGAGTTGTAAATGACCCAAGCCACCCATCTGGACACATACCGTGTCATCCGTTGCCTAACCTATCTACCACTTATCAGTAATCGGTTATGAATACTTAGTTGAGCTACGCTATAGCTATTAGGTCAGTAAAGTTTATCGAACTTCACTACAGTCACTTCTGGGAATTTTTATTTTGAAAGGCTATCTTTTGGGGAAGGTGTCGAGGTACACAGAGTCCTCCCCCCCCCCCCCCCCTTTTATAAATAAATTTTATGTAGCCTCAAAGAAAATTTATCAAAATAAAAAAAGACAAAACACTACCCCCCTTAACAATATACATTGTATAGCCTCGGAATAGTTATACATTGTCTTGTCTTTTTTCTTCTTTTAATTTTTTTAACTCGATCAAAAAAGACAAAACACTGTATAACTATTACTAGGTTAAATAACGTTTATTAGTAAGAAGGTTCAAGTATATTTAAAAACGAAATAAAACCAGTTTTACTTACCGTTTCTAAATAAGTCCGTAAAGATAACGGCAAGGAATAAACAGCACGATTTTATGAGATATAAGCCATGTCGTAAAGAATACTTCCCATACTGGCCAGTACATCAAAAGTTGGCAAACTTTATAAATAAACAGCGCATTTTTATAACCGCTCTGAAGAGTCAGACTTCCATAAAGGTAGGTAGTTTTAACGACTTGAACTGTACCAACTTGAAATGGATTTCAGACCAGTATTTCTAAGACTAAATGGGTCGCTATTTACCCACTGGTGGGTTCAAGTTGGGTGAGTCCACGAAAACCATTTCAGCATCCTTTTCTTTGAAAAAATAACAGTCCTTGTGTGAGTTTTTGTACAAGTATAAATTAAAAATACCCGCGACACTGATTTTCATCAACGCCGATTCTCATCAAACATAGCTAATAACACTCCCGGCTAATTCACATTCAAACAAAAAAAAACAACAAAATTTAAATCGGTTCATCCGATCGATAGCTACGATGCCACAGACAGACACACACACACACACACACACACACACACACACACACACAGACACGTCAAACTTATAACACCCCTTAGTTATTGCAACAACTATGCAACAAAAACATAGCCTACACTCCCAAAGGAAAACACATCTAAAAATATATAAACATTTTTATAATATTGTGACGTGCCTCGTCTACACCAGGCTTCATCTGTCTAAGTAGCGCTAGTGCTAGCTAGCCACTTCATTGCCAGCTGCTGCTGTCACATGACCAGGCTAGCCACATCAAACGTCACCACAGCTAAACTAATTAGCATCTTGTTTCCAATTAACGGAATGCTTGTACCAATTAGTGGTGTCTGCAGATTACAGTAGAAATGATTGTGCAGTGGTTCCACTAAATACCTAAGCGACGCGACGGTCTCATTAAACTAGCGATAGCGAAAGTGGGCGAGCTTTACCATGGTTTTAACCCGCAGAGTGCCGTACGCATGGCATGTGTGCTTAAGAAACGACATGCGAAAAGCTATTCTATTTTGCAAATATAAGGTCGATCTTTTTTTTAATTCATGGTAATTTTTCTGATTTACGATAAGTAACGCTCCCTAAAGAAAGCGAAGGTCGATTTTCGGAAATTCTATTTTCGCAGACCGCGTGTTTTGGATGGTGCCGCTCGACGGGCGGTTGAACTTGCCGTTTAACAATTAAAACAATACAGACAAGCCTCGAGCTGGACTTGTCGGTTTTTACAACCACGATTGCAGTGATACACGGGCGCTCTTTACCGACGAGCAACAAAACCGTGGTTTTGCTCGTGTGTCAATCACCCACTTGAGTCTACTGACACAAATCGGCATTTTTTCCCACGATAACATAAATACGGCTAATCCGATCTTTAGGAAACTTAGTAGGCAAGTAGCCTATATAATAGTTAATACCATTTTTGAATTTGATTATAGGTAAGCTTAATCGGATTAAGGGTTGTGGAAATTTGGGAGTCGGGAGGTCTTGGCTGGAAACAAACTACTAGAACTTTACTTATTTTTAATCGTACTCGTAGTTTACTTGCTTACTAGTATATCTAACAAGTAACATTATTAAAAGAAAAATAAACCCGGCTGTAAAATGTTGTACCCTATGTCACTTCCACTATCAAGACGATTCAAATGACACCTCACATGTCGAAATACATCAAGCTGTTTAGGCTGTAGGGCGCGCCAAAGACACCTCATACATACAACAACAACAACTCTTTATTAAAAACATAAAATAATTACAATAGTACTTAAATAAGGCTTAACTAAGTTTTTAATTTTACATACATAGTTACATACATACACTCGAAAAACATAACCCTCTTCTTGCGCAGTCGGGTAAAAAGTATACTTAGAACTAGTGTTTCCATAAATAGTATACTAGCTATTACTATATCCTCCATAATATCACTTCCATCCCTTTTAAACTGAACAATAACTTCTAATGCTCTATTTTTCCCTTGACACGGCGCACAAAGCACGTCCACTAAAGTTTTCCATTATATTCACTACAATGGTTCTAGTAATGGACGCAACTTTCGCTGAAACGTGTACAGTTTCCGATGAAAATAGAAATAGAAATTGTTTAGAAAACAGGGAGTTGAAATGAATTAGGTAATGTTAGTTTTCAACAAGGTAATTATGTAATTAATGAACAGACTTTTAAAAAATAATATAACATTTAACATAAACATTTGACATTACGTTATATCGTCACGCCTTTTCCTGAAGGGGCTGGCAGGCGTATCATCTGATGGACTGAACATCATCTGGTGCAGTGTGGGTGTTATACACCCACACTGCACCAGATGATGTTCAGTCCCAAATGTGACTGGGGGCGAGCCTGTCGCCATACACCGGGCTCCAGTTATGAGCAGATACATCAGATAACATTAACTAATATGCTCAGATCAACCTAGAGAATAAGATGGCGCACGGCGTATGATCTAAGTGGAGCCAAGAACCATCCAAAAACTGCGCTACTGACGTATATGTACAGAACACGCACACATTGACCCAAAAAAACTACGTACTCGCTTGGTCATTCTTACCTCGACATTATGTGCATTGCTTTACGGTATAATTTCGTATACATAAATATAAATAGTGCATTATAAAAGTATGGCCAGGACTACATTTTGAGGTTCTTTTTAAAAAGTGTGCAGTTTTTTTACAAGTCAATTTTGAAAAAGCCGTAACATTAAACTCTTACAAATATGTGTAGTTTTAGAATATTAAATCTACTAAGGTTGTATATTGGAACGGAATTGGCTAATGTAGAGTTTAGGAATTAATATTAGTTTTCGTGCAATTGTAAATGTCATGGCAACATTACCAAGCGCACACGTTTAAAAAGAAGTGGCTTCGGCGAGATATAACGCAGTGTTCCATCTTTTCTCTAGGTTGATCTGAGCTAATATGTATTTGAAAAAACTAAAAAAAACACAGTGCACTTTGTTCTTTGGCTTCATTATTAGATTAGCTCTGAAGTACCAAATTATAGTTTCGTCATTCGAACTACACATATATGCTCGTACAAAGTTTCATTTCAATACGACAATTAGAAGTAAGTTACAAGTATTAACTTAAAATTCAAAACCCTCGACACCGATTAACATCACATCGAAGAACACTCCCGACTAATTCACCTTTCAAAAAAAAAAACGGTTCATCCGTTCGGAAGCTATGGTGCCACTGACAGACACACTCACACACACAAACACACACACACAAACATACACACACTCACACACACTCTCTCACCCTCACACACACGCCCTCTCTTTTAACACCCAGTCGTTTTTGCGTCCAGATATTTCGAAAATATTTTTTATCAAATCCGGTGTTCTTTTTCAAGGAGTCATTGCAATCGTGACGAGCGTACCACTTCCTGAATATTTTCGAATTGAAATTGTTTAATGATATAAAAACCTATTTAAATTCACTAACATCCATAACACAATATTTTTACTTTAATAAATTAAATTACATAAAAAATACAATGCATGAAATGTCAACAAAAAATAAAATAAAGTTAAACAGTAAAAATGTTTTTTACTACATTACATTTTAATCAACAACACAGAAACATGAGGACTTTTTGCCTCGATCGAATTGGTCAATAGAATTTTCATTTTGTGAAAAATGTTTTGCTTAAAATTTTCACGTTGTCACAAAAAAATATACACACTTAGTCAGAGTATCCGACCGACTGCATGTTGTGTGATTCCCGTGTATTATTATTTTTTTCAAAATCACCATCCCGATTAAATAATTATCATTATTGAATTGGAAAGGCGTGACAATTTGTATGTAAGTGTACAAATCGTCACGCTTTTCTACCGAAGGGGCTGGCAGAGTTGTACAACACCCACACTTCACCGGACGATATTCAGTCCCAAAGGTGACAGGGAGGAACCTGTCGTCATACACCAGGCTCCAGTTACGTAGCAAACGACATTAAATACGCACATATGTTCACACAGTGAAAAAATTGGTGCGTGCCTTCGGCTGGGTCCGAACCCGCTCCCTCTGGCTTGTGAGGCGGGCCTTCTCCGATTAGCCTATCATCGCTTACCATTATCATTATTATGAATCATAAAACACATACTGTTTATTTTATTTTTGAATCCGACTAACAAAATCGTGCGAATTATTTTCCTTTCAAATTCAACTTTGAAAAGCACCCAAACAAACGTAAAACAATCAATTCAAACCACAAGCAAATCTCAAAAAACCAACAAATCTACAATTTCGAAAACTCTTACTCAAGCCAATTAAATCTTGAGCGGCTCACAAATTAAGGCCACTTATCCACCGGAGATGAGCGAGGGAGATGAGCGGCGCACGAGGAAAAAACCCACCAGTAGGATCACCTCACTGTTGGAATAGGTAATAAAGTGATTGAAAAGGAATAAAGAATTGATTAAAAATATGATTCCTACGGGACCGTGGGATAAAGTGCGGCACGCAGCTAGAAAGTATCAATTATGTGTCTCCTTTTTACTCATACGTGATCTATAATATCTATTATACGTTGTTTGAGCAACAACATTTTTTTTTTTTTTTTATGCAGAATAGGTCGGCGTTTGACCACCAACTCGCCTGATGTTAAGCGATGTTGTGGTCTAAGATGAAGCACGACGACCTATAAGGTACTTATTCACTCTAGCCTTGGAGTTCTGTAGAGTGAAAAAGTACAAAGACGGCAGTTGAGTGAGGCGCTACAAGTGCGCTACTGCTCAGACCCGTCTTCGGAACGGTTACACCGGACTACATCCCGAAACACGACTAGGTCATTACACGGCATTGCTTGGTCCGGTGGGTGGTAACTAGCCACGGCCGAAGCCTCCCACCAGAGTTTGCTACCCGGTTAGCACTACCCGGGGACCACGTGTAGGGAATCAGAATAGAGTACACTCCTACGGACGTGGGTAGCTCAGCCCCCAATAGTCGATAGTCCACTGCTTCCTCGCCGGCGGTGAGGCCAGTGCCTTTTGGTGGGTATTTTCCTCACCGCTCGTCTCCTTTGCACATCTCCAGTGGGTACGCCGTCTAAATAACAGCTATTGTACTGTACATAGACCTATCAATCTATTAGACCGGGCAGTTAATTTGAAGGGGGATTGTGCGGACTCACGGCGGTGCTATTAGGGGAAACTCTGTTGATTAAACTATGGTGGAGAGATTTTTTGTTGGGATTTTGGTTGGGGTTTTCAGATTTTTTATGTCGTTGTTTTTTTAAGTTTAGAAATAGCTGTCAATCAGAGCGGTGACGTTTCTACAACCTCATTTTTTTTTGGCTTTAGATTTTCACACATAACATATCTTCACGCTTTTCTCGTCGTCTTACGAGATGTATAACAACATCCGCACTTCGCCGGTCGATACTCAGTCCTAAATGTGACAGAGGGCGAGCCTGACGTCATACACCGGGCTCCAATTCTGTTATTTAGCAGATGACATTAATACACGCTCTGATGACATTAAATAAGCGCTTATATTCACATAATGCACAAATTGGTGCGCGCCGTTGGCTAGGATCAAAACCGCTCTCTCTGGCTTAATAGGCGAGCCTTCTCCAACTAGGCTATCATCACTTTTTTTTATAATTTTTAGTGAAGCCTTTCACACTTTTCAGAATCAGAATCAGAATAGTTTATTGTTTAACTGTGTTACGAAGATCTTAAAATAATATAACTATAGTATCAACAGCTTCGTCTACAACAGACATACAATATTTAAATTTGTCTAAAGTATACAATTTCAGCTACTTAAATTATTTGTTAAATATTAAATTTGTCATTAAAAAATTCGTCGACCTTATAATAACTTTTCTCTATCAACACATTAAATAATTTTACTTTAAATGAAGCAACGCTCTCCGATTCAAGCACAGATTTAGGCAAATGATTATAAATTTTCGGGCCCATACCCAACATTAATAAATAATTTTAAATTAATAAATAATTAAACATTAATAAATAATTTTATAATTAAAATAATAATTAATTTAATAATTAATTTAATAATAATTAATTAATTAATTAATTATAATTAATATTATTTATTAATTATTATTTATTATTTATTAATTAATTAATTTAATTTTTATAATAATTAATAATAATTAATTTAATAATTTAATAATTAATTAATTTTATAATATTTTAAATAATTAAACATTAATAAATAATTTTACTTTAAATGAAGCAACGCTCTCCGATTCAAGCACAGATTTAGGCAAATGATTATAAATTTTCGGGCCCATACCCAACACACTTTTACCAAAGAATGCAGTACCGTGACGAGGCATGCTGATTTTATTCTGATGACGTGTGGACGACAGACGTGAGAACATTGGTAATTTTTTCCTTATAAATAATGCCATGTCAAAAACATACAAACAGGGAAATGTTAATATCTTTAAATCTTTAAAGTATTTTTTTTATTTTTTATTTTTTATTTTATGTAGAATAGGTCGGCGTTTGACCACTAACTCACCTGATGTTAAGCGACGTTGTGGTCTAAGATGGAGCACGACGACCTATAAGGTACTTATTCACTCTAGCCTTGAAGTTTTGTAGAGTGAACAAGTACAAAGACGGCAGTTGAGTGAGACGCTACAAGTGCGCCACTGCTCAGACCCGTCTTCGGAACGGGTATGGCTTGCAAGAGTCTCTGATTTTTAATTTACATACTGATCTTAAACATTTCTTTTGGGCTTTAAAGATCCTTTCCCTCAGTGTGCAGTTGCCCCAGAATATGATACCATACCGCATATTCACTGAAAAGGTTGTCAATTGATTCTATGAGGTCACTGCAACCCCATGAATCTAAAACGTAGTTGAAAGAGATCTATTTCGACCTCACGTTACGTTACGGGAGGAGTATCCAAGGATACTCCTATTGGGATGCGAGTCACGTTCCTCACAAGAGAGGTCTTGATGACCTTATTCAGTTGAGTTTTAATGAGTGTACATCTTTAAACTGAATGTCTATGTGTGTAAATGAAATACATAAACTACACTTGTTAATGTATTAGGCAATTTTTAACCCCGACACAAGCGACGGGGTGTTATAAGTTTGACGTGTCTGTGTGTGGGTGTATGTGTGTGTTCTGACGTGTCTGTGCCATTCTAGCTCCCGAATGGATAAACCAATTTTGATTTTGTTTTAAAGGTGAATTAGTCGGGAGTGTTCTTAGCTATGTTTGATGAAAATCGGTGTCGTGGTTTTGATTTTTTTTATATTTATACTTGTGGTAGAGAGGTTCGGAGCTCTTACTAAATTTAATGGACTAGCGTATTTTTACCCAACTTTGCAATAAGGAAGGGGTTATGTTTTTCGAGTAGGTATATATGTATGATTTTTTCTTGGCACGCCCTACAGCCTCAACAGTTAGATGGATTTCCACGTATCAGGTATCATTTGAGTGGTCTTGATAGTGGGAGTGACATAAAGTACTTTTTAATTTTATCAGTGTCAGACTACATTTTGCAATCAGATTTTTGGTTTTTCTTTTAGTAATGTTATTTGTTTATATGTAAATAAGTGCGCGCTTTTATTGACCAATTAATGATCACACTTTTATTATAAAAGCTAAGGTTTGTGAGTGTGTAAGTGTGTATGTTTGTTCCGTCTTCACGCTCAAACGAATAAACAGATTTTGATGAAATTTGGTATGGAGGTAGCTTAAACCCGGGATTAACACATAGGTTACTTTTAAGTGGAGGTACCATCGCGGGGCATAGCTAGTATTTGATAAGTTGAAAAATACGGTCAAATTTTAGTCTTCGAAATATGTCTTCAAATGTTTAGTTTTACCTAATTTAGAAGGATTTATGTACTTGATAGATCTAATATACTTCTTAAATGTGTATCTGTTCATAGGATAACGTTTTCCCCAAGCCTTTTCGACCTGGCAGAGGTATAATACAACACCCACATTTTCCCGGACGATATTCAGTCCCAAATGTGACAGAAGCGAACCTGTCGCCATACACCAGGCTCCAGTCATGTAGCAGATGACATATATTACGCACATATTATGTTTACACAACGAACAATTTGGTGCGTGCCGTCGCGTCGTCTGGGTTTGAACCCGCTCTCTTTGGTTTGAGAGGCGGGCCTTTTCCAACTAGGCTATCATCGATTGGTGTCCATAAGACAAGGATATTAATAATTTCAGCAAGCTTTAATAAGTCAATTAAGCTTTCAGAATCAGTTCTTATATTCATTTTGAACTAACTAAGCGCGAAGGTAATCTGCTAATGAATGCAACAACACCTGTTCATAAATAAAAAAGCAAAAAAGAAGTCCGTTTCCTGGACGCCAGTTAATTAGTCGACGACAACTGCAGTGCTCGCGAACCGGCAGTTTTAATTATCGAATGTCGACTGGGTCATACCGCACTGGGACTGCCGATTGGTGTGATGTTGACCAATAGAATTGGAAGAGAATGATGACGTCATGTAGTGATTTCGTTTGTGAAATCCTATTGGTCGGTTGCGTTGGTACAGTTTCTAGACACAACATAATTATGTGATGGGCAATTATTAATTAGCTATCAATTTTTTTTTTCATATTACATAAATAAAATTATCTAATTCTGATATCAAAGAAGTAGAAAGAATTTGAAAAGAATTTTCATTCTTTAAAAATTCAGACCTAAATTGTAAGGTTATCACTCATTGGAGCGACTTAGGAGCACCTCAACGTGGTCGCGAGTGAGCGCCACGTGGTCAACCAGCGAACCTAGGTTTAGGTTTAAAGACATTTATTCTCACTAAAGATTATCACATCACTTACATGAGAATACATCGTATTAAGTAAATTAGGTACCTAGTTCGTCGTCGCAAAAAATGTTACAGATAGGTAAAAACAATTTAGTAAACAAAACAAAACAATACAATTCTTAACAATAATTAAGAAAAAATTGCGAAATTAAGTTATTGTTAAATCTTAACAATAACTTAATTTCGCGTGGTCTACCAGTGGATGTCGCGTGGCCCACGAATTTCCGACTAGTCTATTAGCGAATGTCACTTGTCCTCGTTTGAATTACTGGCGGGCGACGGGTAGTCACCGAGTAAGCCAATCGCCGTCCGCGCATCGAAACCTTGCACCGAGGCGATCCGGAGTTTATATAGTGAAAGAGAGCATATCCATACAAGTTCATTTATAGAATACCAAAACGAGATGAAGCGTTATGAGTCCTTCAGTCTTTGGTTTAGATGTAGTTATGTAACTATTTTTGTTAATTGAAGAAATTACTTCATTTTTGAGGTCTCTATTTGAGCATGGTGCTATCCCTACCCACGTACCCTTAATACGATGCTACGCTATGCCGTGTTAACGATCTACACTTTAAGAGCCTTATGAGTGTATTGAATTTGTGAAGTATTTTATTATTTTACTCTGAACTAACTCCTAAACAGAATACAACACTCTATTGGATGTTTTATGAGAAGACTAGCTGCGCTCCGCGGATACACCCACGCTCCCACAGTAATTATTTAGTCGGGATTAAAAATACCTTTTGTACGTTTCTGTACCTCTAATAACGTGTATGCAACATTTCAAGAAGTTGCATAGGTAGGGCGTAAAATGTATTTAGGTAATGCCGCGACCACACATTGGTAATAATTTTACAAACCTAGGTCTTTAGACCTAGTTTTCGGACCAAGACACCATTGTGTGTATTGGATTGTCTTTAGACATGAAGTTGATAATGAAGCCAATGTGTCACGCAGCAATAGGGTTCAATATTGACTTTTTCAAATTGATTTCAAGCTTGTACCTTAAGTTGAACCAATGTGAGGCCGCGGTATAAATGTTATCGCTGTAATTATCTGGTCTGCATAAACTTATCTTTTAACAAAGGATTGCAGCAAAGGAGTTAGTTTTCTTTTTTAAAAGTCTCTAAAACAGTTTTCTCATTTGTTCCAGGGTATCCATATCCCACACTCCGAACGCGACGTCCGCCGAGCTGGTCATCAGCCGCGTGCGCGCTGAAGATGAAGGAGTCTACCGGTGCGAGATCACGTACTTGCAGGTCGGCGAGGACTGCAACACTGTGCAAGTCACCGACTTCCACACTTACAGTAAGTCGCTTTACTTTTTAACTGAAACATTAGGGAACCCTGAACTGCCCCCGAGATGCGCAAACGGTTTGATTCAAACGTTATGTACGAGTAGCAACCGTTTCATGTAGGTTTGAAGGCATCAAACGAACTTCAGACTCGTGAAAGTTTGACAAACCTCTCAAACCAACAACAACAACAACAACTCTTTATTAAAAACATAAAAAAACAATAGTACTTAAATAAGGCTTAACTAAGTTTTTAATGAGCGGCCTTATCGCTCAAAGGGATCTCTTCCAGGCAACCTGTATTCACAGGAACATTTACATAAATAGAGGCCTTGAAAGTCATAAAACAATTGTACAAGACGTAAAACCAACCGAGTGAAATCGTGTAACCGATCAAATTGGTTTGTCTCAAACCAAAATCTCGTATGACTCAAACCGCTTGACCGTCTCGGGGGTTCTTTAGAAAAAATGGTAAATAATAGATGAAATTGATAGGTTTTACAAGTACTTAATAATAGGATTCTTTGGAGAGTCCGCCTAGGGAAGAAACACACGTGTGCCAGATATTCAACCGCCTAGCAGTGTGCAAACATGACTGCGTGATCTAGGTTGAAGGGTCTTTACCCTTCAACCTAGATCACGCAGTCATGTTTACAGAGAAATTACTGGGTACAAAGAGATTCAAAATCTTATATCTTAGGGTGACCAGCGCAGTGCATTGCCGTGCAGGGTTTTTGTGTTCTGGGTGGCACTGAACTGCTATTAGGCAAGCGTGACGATTGACAATAAGGCGAGCCACTTTTTCGTGTCGTCACTTTACTCAGATCGAATGGTACAGATGACCATATGTTGAACCTTCTCTTAGTTGGAAGTCTGTTAAGTCTTAAGTTCAACAATCGTTACCGGATATCGCTGGTGATGCAAGCCTGAGCTCATGCTACCGGTGGTTTGAGCTGCAGTGTGAGGCACCTCCCTACAATGCAAGAATTTTGTTCCTTGACCCTGGGTCCTTGACCTAAGCGTCTAAACAGAGCCTCTTGAGGTGTTGCTCGAGGTTCATCGCTATGTGACCGTTCGCCGAAATGACTATCGGGACAATTATCGTTGAGTCAACATTCACACGGTGGCCCTCGTGACCCAAGTCAAGGTCATTTTTGTCTCTACTATATCAAGATTCTTTGTAATTTATAACTGACTAGTTTCTACCCGTGGCTATGCTCGCGTAGCTTGGTGTTAAATTGATAATTATGTAACTTTCTTTTACAAAAATATTAGGACCAGTAGGTCCGGTAGTATTCATACAAAACAAACTTAACAATAAATCTGAAATTTGTTTACAAATAAAATTGTCTTCATCACACTTCACACTATAGACCAGGCGAATGTCTGTGAGTGTATAAGTGTGTATGCTTGTTACTTATTCAGTTGTTATTACTTATTAAGTTACAGCTCAAACGGCTGAACCAATTTTCATGAAATTTGGTGTGGAGGTGCCTGACACCTTGAGTTAACACATAGGCTGGTATCCTGAAAAGTTAAGTATTTTAGCGGAAATTTCAACTGCGGGTAACACTTCGAGGCGTAGCTAGTTAATCAACTATAGAGGTGTATAAATCGTTCATTTATATAACTGTTGTCGATTCCTAAGATATAATAAAACCAAAATATACGTTTTTATCGCAACATAGAAGGAAGAGTTCAAGAAAGACGCCACGTAGCAAATTGCGCAGCCTCGGGTCACAGAATGTAATATTCCTGTGAAACGAAATGCAGAATAACAAACGGAGATGGAAAAGTTTGAAAGAATTTCTAGTCTGTTGATAGTTAGCCTGCAGTGTTTCCGAGTAACTACAACATGGGGTTCCTCAAAAGGGCTGTCAATAGAGTCCTTAAAGGTCGGACCGGGCACGTGTGTGTGATATTCCTGGTGTTACAGGTATTTACAGGCGACGGTGATCGCTTACCATCATGCGGTCCGTTAGCTTGTTTGCCACCTATGGCATTAAAAAAGATAAATGTTTTTAAATCATTTTGACGTTATTAGCTTGCGCGATGGTTGATCGGTAAAGACTTTATCATTCACATTGAGCCAATTCCACCAACTCTCTCATTAGCAAACCCAAGAGTTATAACGAAAGTTGTAACGTTTTACTAAATAAATTACTACCTCCTGTAGGAAAATAAGTACTAAAATTATTTTATCACACAAATCTAGCAACTAGTATGTTGTGTGGCGGCGCGATCCGCATGCATACCGCCATTTAGCGTTCCAACAATGGTTAGTATTATAAAAGGCGGAATCTAGATATATTCTCTACGAATTAAAACATTATATGCCTGTTTATTCTTTTGCCACCAACCATGCAGCGATATAGGTAATAAGAATTTATTTTTGAAGTTGGTACATTTTTTTCATACAAATGAAAAAAAAAATTGCATCGGCAAGCTTGCTAAAATTTATTTTAGGGTATGTATATCTATCAGGTAGGTTCTGTGGTATTTATCTGAGGCCCGTATTTTAAAACGAGGCTCAGTCATGGATCTCGAGTTAAAACAGTTTTAATAGTAAAACCAGTTACAAATCGAGATTCAAGGCTAAGCGTCGTATTAGCATACGGCACTGAATTACAGTAAGTAACTGTCAATAAAAAAAAAACAATTATCAAGATAAAACTGATGCATACTACTCGTCGAGTTGCCTTCTAATGGTTTTGTCTAAAGTCATACATCTGTTCTACCCTAATCTGTGTATCGAATCGTCCTTATGCTGCTAGGGATATTTGATGACATTCTGTTACTGTCACCTACAATACGCGATATTATTTATTTACTCGTAATATCAATGGATTGAGGAAATGCAAGAATAAATAAAACGATATCTGTAACGATTATTGTTAAAATAATAAATGATTGAAAGATCTTGCTTTTGGCGATAAGCGTTAAAACAATTACGCTTGCAAAAGAATTGACAGGATTTTAAAACATTTTTAATGAACATGATAATCGCCGGACTGAATATCTTCTGACGAAGTGTGGGTTTTAGCCTCTGCCTTCACCTGCCAGCCCCTTCGGAAAAAGGCGTGACGTTATTTTTTGAAAAAAAAAAATTAAACTGATTAAAAAATAAGAAGAGGTTCTAAGTGTGTCTGTATGTATTTGTTTTTAATACACAGGATTAATCACGTGTTAATCAATTAGATTCTCCGATTAGTTTCTATCACACTAAGTGATCTTTTTTCAAGGAGTAATTAGAGAAAAATAAATATGGAGAAGAACACCCCTTATAACAAATAATAATATATGTAAACCATGTCGTCACCCCTTTCCCGCAAAGGGGCTGGTAGAGGTGTACAACACCCACACTTCTCCGGACGATATTCAGTCTTAAATGTGACAGAGGGCGAGCCTGTCGCTACACACTGGTTGTGTAGTGCTCCGGTTGTGTAGCAGATTACATTAAATACGCACATGTGTATGGTCATGCAATGAACAAATCGGTGCTCCCTCTGGCTTGAGATTCTTCGATTAGGCTGTCATCGCTTCCCCCCTTACAAAGTTCAAAACACCCCTTTAAAAGTCATTAATCTAATGTTTACTATCTAACCATCGATTTTTGACTCTTTAAAGTGAATACGAACCCTAAACTAAACCAATTTAAAACATCCATCTAAATAATTTCAATCACAACTACAATCAACCAACTTATCTTTGCAGTTGGCCAAACTAAGGAACTAAAAGTTGCAACGAATGACTCATAATGTTAGTTAAAAAATACGTTAGTGGCTCCCCAAGTCAACTGAACAATAAAGTCGGTCGCTTCATCAAATTGAATAAGAAGAGCTCGCATTAATCAATTCAAACAGCTTTAGAAAATCAATCTTTATTCAATCTTGTACGCGAATTGATTGATCGCATTTAAATTTGCATATAAATTTGAATTTAAAACGTCCCCTTCTTTTGCAAAAACAACATAGGGCTTAGTTGGCTTTATCACATTACGCCGCCTTGACATCGAACCGATGAAAAAGTATAGCATTTTAATGTAAACCCTATTTCGAAGACAATATAGTAACATTTTAAGTGACAAATTGAGATAAGTGACTTCTAAAACAAGAGACGAATGCGTCATGCATTCAAATTTGAAATTCGAAATTCCATCTATCAATTATTATTGTCCCTCCAATTATTTTCCCCTAGAGTTAAGAACGGGCACTTAGAGCTGGCTAGGGAGAGTCTAAATGAATCCGATTTCGATAACCACTTACTCAGGCAAAAAGGCTTCAGGCACAAAATATGATAAGTTTTCTAAGGCACTGGCCAGAAAGAAAAAACTTAAGACGAGGACGAAAATAATCGGAAATCTGGAATCGTTTGCCACTATCTGTTTTTCCGACTAACTACAACCTGGGTATCTTCAAAGCCAGAGTGATAAGTGCCTACTAGGTCTTCGTGCTTCATCTTAGGCCACAATATCGCTTCACATCAGGCGAGTTAGTGGTCAAATATTGACCTAGATAAAAAAAAAGAAACACAGACGGAGCGGAGACATGGAGGGCTATTCCTACGCGTGAGATGAGATGAGATTTTATCTCGGTCACTCTCACACCTATGACGTTTCAAACTAGAGCAACAAGGACGAAAAAAGGTGAGATGAAAATCTCAGATCTCCGAATAGGGCCAATGGTGACTTCATATAAAACTAGTCGGTCTGTAAGCTGTAGACCTCGCGGCCGACGTCTGTTTCCTCTACAGATCGTATTCCTCAAGCGATTCTCGTAAATTTTTGTGAGCAGGTTCAATAATTATACAGACTTTTTTTGCCAAGGCAGTTTTTGGAAATTTTTGGAAATTGTGGAGATTAAGGAAAGCTGATTAAGAAATGAAACATGAATATAGAGAAAGACAGAGATCCGGACTAAAATCCAGACAGAATTTGGACATAAAAAAGCATTTTTTTTTAAGCTGAAGCATGGGTAATTTGCTTACTGACGCTCGCTCGGCCGATTAGTAATGGAGTAAGGCTGCAAACAATTAATTTAATAAAATTAATGGGTATTAATTAAAATCTATTAGAATGTCTTTATTTTATCCAGTGAGTATTTCTTTTTCTCTTGTGTTCTTACTGTTATTAAAATACCTAACAGCAGAAAGGCATTTCATTTTCTAGGAAAATACGCTCAGTTATTTGCTGAATACTTGTTATTATATTAGATACTTATAAAACTAATTGCCTAAGTCTAAAGCTCGCTATTCACATACCAACCAATCCGCCGGGTTCGTCGTCGGCGATAAATTCGCGGACAAAATAATCAGCGTGTCAATAATAACTATGGTTCGTAGTTCGTTTGTTAGCATTCACACGCTGGTTTTGTCCAGAGATTTGTCGTGTGGTGGATAGAGGGTTTAAGTCCATAGGGTGTTTTTTTACACGACGGAGATATTCTAGGATATTTCATTGTACTCATCACTATGAATTACCTTTACAAAGGACCAACAATGAAATCTCGAAAAAAAAAAAACGGTAATTCATACAAAAAAATCTATTAACCTTGATGAAATGTCTTTTTTTATGCCATAGGTGGAAAACAAGATAGTCAAGAACCCCATGTAATAGTTACCCGGAAATACTGCAGAAAGGACGACAGATTGCAGGTGTGCGGCAAAAAATATCGCTTAAAGCGCACAGTCATATAATTGTGTCATAATTAGTAATTATAGTCATAATTATGTCATGTCATAATAATTATGGAACAGCTGAACTTGTTTTCACGATTTCAGTGTTGGTCCCATAATAAATTTTGGTCATAACGATGAGTACATGTACTCATAGAATATGGCCGTCGTTTAAAGAAACACCCTCTACATTTGAAACACAAATTTAAATCTCTATTTTGTACATTATTTTTGCTTCGAATATTTAACGTAATGTTATTAATTTTATTATGAATGTTTGCTTTGAACATGTTGTTAGACGACCTTTATGAAATTAAACGCTTGTTTTTCCATTTGCGATAAAATTTTATGTAGGCTCGTGATTTTATATAATAACCCTTTTTGGGGTTGCCAAATTAAAAAATAAGCTGAGATACCTAAGGTTTTTTGACCACAATAATAAAATAGAAAAGGGGGTAATTTTATTTATTGTTAACTAGCTGCGTCGCTTACTTGTTAAATTATAGGAGCTGGTTTTTTTTGTTTTGGATTCAAGGTTGCTTTATGTGTTAACATTTAGAAACCGCATGTTTTTAGACTATGCATGTTATTACTCTTTACGTATGCATGTTGTTACTCAGCTCTGTGAGCTGAGGGAAAAACTCAGAATGGCCGAGATAAGAAGATCTGATCTCGGCCATTCTGAGTTTTTCCCAAAATTTGGGGGACAACTCAGCGAAGCTCAGCCGATGCTTAACTGAAACGTTGATGTAGCGTTTCTCATAAAAAGTCGGACGGGAAACTGCTAAGTATCACTAACGTTTCACAAACGTGTCACCGGTAGTCTAGCTGTGCTGGTACGTTTGTGAGACATTAGTGATACTGAGCCGTTCCCCGTTCGATTTTTTAATGACAAACACAACATCAATCAGCTGAGCTTAGCTGCATTGTCCCTCTGAACTGACAAAAAAAAAACTTCATATTTACCTAATATCATTATCGAATCTTTGCTCACAAAATTTCACGAGAATCGGTTCAGAAATACGACTTGTAGAGGAGTACAGCCGGACAGACATACGATAGCATTTTTGCAGAAACTCGCTTCGCTCGCACTTCGCGCTTACTCGGTCATTAAATATGGATTTGAAACTAGAATTATTAACAGTAAAATCCACAACAATTTTTCATTATTAACCAACCGCAAATCACTATAACAATTATAAACACGATGTCATTTCCATTGTGCGAGCTCAAAGAGATGCCCGACAAAGGTTACATCTCAACAATGCGAGAGAAATCCAACGATTTTACTCCAAAAGAAAATGGTTTATCAATTTACATTCAAAAGAGGTCCCGAGCGTCGACCAGATGAGATGGAGGCGAAATGAAATAACAATAAAGGTACTTAATTTGGTTTTTACAAGCTGTTATTTAATTTCACGTTTGTGTGTAGGTACGAGTATGTTGAGATCAATGTTGTAATAAAAAGCAAGTTCGTACAGGTTGAGTGGCTAGTGCTGATGTCAGAGTCTCTAGACCGCCCGAAGGCCTCTGACTTAGCTTGGCGATTATTGCTGTGTGACGATTATGGATATGTTGTAATGAAATATCAAGTTAATTTTTAAAATGGTTGTCGACCGACATATAATTTTAAAAAGTAAACCTATTTTTCAAATTTCATGATAGCGTGCTGTAAGATTGTGTATAATTTTAACATTGAGATTAAATACTTGTAAGGTTTGTGTAATAATTAGTATTTTAATTATTTTCTTTCGTTGTACTTATTTACAAAGTCCGATTAACAAAAAAGTGTATGTAGCGAGATTCCAGTTGATCTGTGACGAGACTAGAGACACACCCAGACGGGTAACATATCGAATTCTTCAAATTAAAAACAAGATAAATTTAACATAATATTAAACTCAAATTTGTTTAAAAAATTACATAGTGCAACCCAGTTTAGCTCCTAACAGCATCGATTAAATCATTAATTACTAAGTTGGGTTGAAAACGTACACAGTTACTTTGTAGTTAACACCACATAACTAAGCATTAACAGTTATTCTAGAAAACATTATCATAATTTATTCAAAAGCCAAAACATTTCACACAAAACAAACTACATTCTCAAAATTTCAACATAAGTGAAATTACACTGATGCATCACCTCAGTCCTGAGCCCAATATTACACGTCTACCAAATAGCTTCGCATTGCACATCGAAACGGTAAAAGGAAATAACGGAAGGTCTCACAATATTGGTTTAGGATCCCTTACATTAACGTAATTGGGCTTAATTTTACATTACACGGCCGTTATTTAAAGTATGCAATAATGGATATTTTGTAAGGTTTGTTTTTGTATCTTTTAAATGGAATAATTTGATTTTGTTATTTTTACTGGAAAGGATTTTCACCTTAGTAGACTGCCTCCGTGGCTTGGTAGTGAACCTGTCATCTAAGCTTGGGGTGTGGGTTTGATTCCCGCTTAGGGCAAACGTCCATGTTTGTGATGAACATTTGTGATTGTCCTGTCTGCGTGTTAATATCTGATAAAGTATGTAATTTAAAAATATAATTATGTGGTGTATGTATATTATCAGTCTCTGGAAGGCATAGTACAAGCTTTGCTTAGTTTAGGGCCAGACGATAGTGTGAAATCCACACAAAAAAACAGCTGTTCCATACATTTTGTCTACGATCAATGGACTTCTTGCATGGAACAGCAATTTTTTTTTTCGCGATTTCAGGGTGGGCCCGGTATTAAAAGTTGGACACAATGACGAGTACAATGATTTCCTAGAATATGTCCGTCGTTTGTAGATACACCCTAAGTATATTTTTTTTAATTGCTACTGCCAGTTTAAGATTTTGGCCCTATTTATTAGTATTGTATACAAACTAGTATTAAAACGACCTAGTCCTTCCCTGACGGTAAGAGCGTCACTAAAAAACTCCAAAAAATGACGTCATCACAATAAAGAGGGCGCCACGCGATAAATATTCAGTAGCCTCGGATCGCTCTAAACGTTTTAGGCCTTTATTGTTAAAAGGATTACTAAGAGAGGTCTCTTGTGGCCTCCGTGGAGGCAGAGGGCAGTGAACGAGCTTCGAACTACGCAACAAGTTGAGTTACCAGAGAAGAAAAAATATGAAACTACGTACCTTTGACTGAACTAAAAACTTTTACTTTAGAATCCATACTAATTCATTCTAATATTACAAAATCGAAAGTAACTCTGTCTGTCTGTCTGTCGGCTAAACGGCCAAACGGCTGAACGGATCGTGATGAAATTTTATAATTAGTTCAGGGTTTCACGAGGAGGTTTATGGATACTATTTTCTGAATAATCGCGAACGAAGACGTGAGTAACGGCTAATAATATATATAAAATAAAAAAATAAAAAAACAAAAAATATTTTTTACGCAAGCTTCGGCACGCGGTTTCTCTTGCTGTTTCAGTGGAACAGTATTTTTTAGGGATGAACGGTACCCTATATCCTTTTTGTACCACTGACAGTGCATGCAAAGTTTCACGATGATCAGTTGAGTAGTTAAGCCGTGAAAGCGTAACAAAAAAACTCACATTCGCATTTAAAATGTAATCATGAGTATTTTTATGACATTCCGTTTTGGCGTTTATGGTTTTGACATAACTTTTCAGTTTGACCTGTAACTATAGCGGTTATCATATAAAAAAATGTTTCGTACTGCACTTGGCTTAACATTACCGTGGCCGTGGATAAAGCTAGTAATTCCCCTCGAAATGATAGGCCTCACGTTTGCCATAATTATATCTAACTAGCAGTTCCCCGCGGTTTCACCCGCGGTTCCACAGGAACAGTTCATTTTTTCGGAATAAAAAGTATCCTATGTGTATGCAAAATTTCATGTCGATCGGTTGATTAATTAGGGCTTGAAAGCGTTACAAACAAACAAACAAACAAACTCACTTTCGCATTTATAATATTAGTTAGGATTAGGCTCACATTTGAAATTAAAAAAAACTAAACTAGTCTGCAAAATTACATAAAGAGAGATTTAACGGTACATAGGTTATCGTCAGACAAAAATTGAAATTAAATATATTCTTACTTATTATCACATAATATCACACTTTAGTCACACCTTTCCCTCGAAGGGTTGGTAGAGGTGTACAACACCCACACTTCCCCGTACGATATTCAGTCCCAAATAAATTAATAGATTATAAATAAATTCGGGTCATTTTGCACACACGGTCATCTGACCCCAAACTAAGCAAAGCTTGTACTATGGCTGCCAGAGACTGGTACACATATATATTTAATACATACTAAGATAGATAATCAACACCCAGACATAGAGCAAATACAAGTGTTCATCACATAAATGCTTGCCCAAGGTGGGAATCGAACCCACGCCCCCAAGCTCAGAAACCAGGGTCACTACCAACTGAGCCGAGGCAGTCTATGACATAAATGAGACAGAGAGCAAGCCTGTCGCCAAACACCGGGCTTCAGTTATATAGCAGATGGCATTTCCTTAATTTTTAACCTTAATACGTACTACATACATACTACATACATACTACACACATACTACACACATACTACACACATACTACATACATACTACATATAAATAAATGCCGAGATCTCCGAGTAAACTCTGAGACCAACACTTAGCTCGTTCAAAATTACCTATATTTATTATTTCTCCTAAATAATCTGTCAGAAAGTAATTTGTTGCAAAAATGTTAGTAAAGAAATACGAGTACTTAAATAAAATTAGCACTCTATTTCTAAAGGGCAAAGGAAATATAAATTAAAAAGCCTACAGACCGCCCATAGAAAGCCTAGAGTACGTTCGCTGTGGACCTAAATGGAGGACGTTGGCCAGGGTCGGAGTCAGGACTGATTTAGGGGCTTGTTAAATATTTAAGTGTAGTCAGGCCGAATCGTTACTTGACGTTAAGCGAGATGGCGGTCAAAACCATGTTAAATAAAAGTTAAAATACATTTTTTAAGATGACACAAAATAAGTACTTTTTATGATAATTGTGTTTTTATTTTACTAACATTTTCTAAATGATTTTAAAATGTTGTGTCATTAGACTTAATTAACAAATCAGTAGTCCTTTATTTTCCTTTCCTTTACTAATCCTATCCTACTATTTTATAAATTGTATTTTAAATGCAAAAGTTTGAGTGTAAGTGTATGTGTTTGTTTGTTACCTCTTCATACTCAAACCGGTGGACGGTGTTGACATAGCTTATACCCTGGATAAACACAAAGGATTTTTAACCACGGGTAGCACCGTGGGGCGGAACTAGTTAGGTATTCTTCGTTATTTAATATTTAGAGTACTTTATTTAGTACTTTTTGCGCATTTGCATGATATTAAAGAAAACGTTTCCTGTACCTATTCATCAGAGACAATTAGAATCGCCGTGCCCCAACAAGACTAGCCCTGATTCCATCTCTGCTAGCTCTATAGAGGGGACATTCGTATTCCGAAGCTGTAATCTGTGAAAAGACATATTTTGCGAGTAAAAAGCGGTTTTTAATCCAGCTGCCTTTGACGGAAAGTTTTTGATACCAGCGCCTTGGGGGAGAGACTTTTTATATCTGACGACCAGTTGGTTGCGTGATTCGATTATGGAAATCATTTTATGTATAAAAGTTTTCTATGACTTGTGTTCTATGTATTATCTCGACCTTAAAAAATGTTTTATTTGACTTGAAATGTTCTGTTGAGCACACAGTATGTTAGTTGTCTTTTTCAAAATTTGTGATCAATTTTTAAACTAAGTACTTACTGGTGTCTACTTGAGCTAAGTACTCGTATTTGCGTTAATTCGGTCTGAATGCAAAAGTAATACAAAAATATTTCATTGCAACTTTCTTTTTTTTTTTTTTGACCGAGCGTGCGTTAGCGAGCGGAGCGTCTCTGCTTCAGCTTCGACGACAATGCTTTTTTATGTCCAATTTCTGTCCGGATCTTTGTCCGCTACCTACAGATAACATTTCGCAACCGATTCTTTTGAAATTTTGTGAGTAGATTCAATAATTAAATAGAATAATAATTGAAACTATTCAGAAAACTGCACAAAATGGAACCTGTAGGGGAGGAAACACGCCGTTCGCGAGGTCTCTAGCTTACAGAGCTACTAGTATTTAAATTGTGTCGGACGCTAATCGTGTCGTCCGTTTTAAGGTGTTTTTTTAAGTTTTAACTGGAAATATTGGTCTGAGGAAGAAGATTAATCATCCCAAGTTCACTTTGAACCTTACTATTTACTATTAAGATAAGTATTATTTCGTTTACCAGCTCGCTTTAAATTGAGATTTCCAGTCGAAAGGGAGTCAACATCTGTCCATTTGTTTGCTTTGCTGTTGAAGCCAGGATTTTCTAACAGGATTGTAAGGTAGCTACGTCCCGCGATGGTACTTGCGGTGAAAAAGTAGATTATAATTGGCCGAGCGAGCGTGAAGCGTGAACGAATCGGCAGCAACGTTTCAGCTTAGGAAAAAATGCTTAGGTACGTATATGGCCGGATGTCTGGCGTCTGACCGGCTGTCTTCTCTCCAGGTTGCATTTCTCAACCGATTCTCGTGAAGTTTTGTGAGCGAGTTCGATAATTATATGGCTTTTTTTTAAAATCCATTTTTGGATTTTTTTCTAAAATTGTGGAGATATGGAGGTTGAAAACATGAAAAATTCATGTTTCAGCTACATTATCATTCTGTCAATAATGTGAAATTTAAAAGGGACTCTAGACATAGCCGAGTACTTCGTGGTCAAAATGAACAGGGACTCTTTTTGTATTACAAAAAATAGATGTATATATCGGAATTGTACTGAAATTACGGGTGAAAATTGTTCGGTCCTCTAGTTTACCAAATAAAATGAAACCCGACTAATTTTAGTGTATTCAGTGAGGCGTTTCGCCCGCGGTGTCACATTTCTAATGAAACCAAATTAGAGAGTCGCTCCTGACACTGTTATTAGTCGGCATCATCAAAGGAGCCGCGTCCTTTGATGTCGCCGCTTCAGCGAACTTACTCTATTACTTACTTCTGAGAGTCAGTTAATTGAATGTGAATGTTAGCCGAATTAATTAATGATATAATACAGTGATAAGTAAGTTATTTGAACGGAATAGTGTCCGTTTTGTATTTGTGAATTCTTGGAGAAAATGTTAATTGATTAAGTGAACGAAGACGGTTGAACACCTCTGATTTGAGATGAGTGCGCGGTATCTAGCGCAGAGTGAGGGCAGGTGTGCTCAACTGCTCATTGACTTATGAGCACAGATTAATCTACAAGTAATATGTATATTCTAAAATCGAAAACAACTCTGTCTGTTTGTAGGCTTTTCACGGCTAAACGGCTGAACGGATCTTCATGAAATTCGATAATTGGTCACAATATATATCACGAAGAAGGTTTTTAGATACTTTTTTCTGAATAAACGCAAGCGAAGTCGCGAGTAACAGTAGTACAACTACATCATATTTGTTTTAAAACGTATTTTTTTATTGATATAGAACAGGCTCGCCCCCTGTCACATTTTGGGACAGAATATCGTCCGGCGAAGTGTGGGTGTTGTATTACACCTCTGCCAGCCCCCTCGGGGGAAAGGCGTGACGATATGTTTTATATAAGCAAAATTAATAGTGATATAATTACATTGGGAATACAACATTGTTTGACCACTAACTCCTCAACCATTGAGGTTATGGGTAAGCTATAGGGGCTGAGCTCTTGCCTTATCTGCCTCTTATTTGGTAGGTAAGTGTAATTGCACTGGTCATCGTGTGCCCTCACGCTCTCTCATCTGACGCGAGTAGTTTGCGCGAGCGGGATGTCACGCAATGACCATTATCACCAAGCTTGACATCAACTTGATATGGCCAATATTGCTGCGTGAAATTTTGGCTTTAATATCAACTTAGTGTCCAAACACTGATCTACACACATTGGTCTCTCCAAGACCAAGATTGGTCCAGAGATGACCAATGTGTGGTCACGGCATTACGCTTAAAGCCCCTGCAGGGTTAACACGGACCAAAGACAAATTGTCTATATACCGATTTGATCTACGCTTAAATGTGACAAAGCTAGAATACAGATATGTTTGTCTCTTTCTCGCGGGATAAAAACGATGGTGTCTCCTGCCTTTGCTATATTTGCTGTACCGTAATCCCTACATAGGACAATGAATAACGAAAATTTACTTCACAACTCACCGTCCTCATTATGTCAGGCGTTAGACTTCACAACTAAACATTTTACACGTACAATAATACGACAAGCCTACAAGGCCCTAAAACAATTATTAAAACCAAGAAAAACATAATTATTTTACTAAAAAAAAAACAAACAAACAACAGCAGAAAACCATTTCAAAAGAGCAAAATTAAACCATTTTTGTAGAACAAACATCGGAAGGAAACATCATACTTGTACTGCGGAAAACTCTCCGCCCGATTACACCCCATACACTGCTGTTTCGCAGCCTTCCGCGTACATCGCTCGTTTTGTTACACAGGAAGCAGCGAGCGCGGAACCGGAGGTACAATGGACGTGATGTATGCGATCCAAGCGATAGCGCTAAAGTGATGTGTGGAGAGTGGTGACGGCCTGATTTAGGTCTCTGTTTCATGAGTTAAATGTTTAGTATTTATTTTTATAAACTTTATCTGTACATAGTCCAAACAAAGTCGCTTTCCGCGTCTGTCTGTATATCCGCTAATAATTCCTCGGAAGGTGCCGTGCGAAACCGGGTTGGTACGCTAGTTATTTTTTAAAATTGATGTAAAATTAAGTCCAGCTTGGTTCTTATTTAAAAACAAAGATAAAAATGGCATATAATAATTATAAGAAAGAAGCGGTAGGAGTCTAATTTCTAGTACACAGCGCGTGGATCTAATAAAACTATAAGCTAACGGACACTACACAGCTCTTTGACAGTATCATGTTATGTGTACCAATAACATAGATAGAGAGACGTACAAGAGACTATAGCGAGAACGAGACCACAACAATTATCACTGTTGCGACAGGTTGCGTTTGTTTGTGACTACGGTGAATTGTGTGCAGCGCCTAATTTATTCGGTCCATTTTTAGGTTCTTGTACCGGATCTCCCTTATATTTTATCGAAGGAAAAAAATATAAGGAATATACATTTTGGATACAAAGACGAATTACAGAATTTACAGACAGCTCGAATTACAAAATCATTCAAGACGTTTAACATGTTGCATAGCTTATTAATAGGTATACTCCGCCAGCTACAGCATTCAGAAACATGTAGTGACGTCAATCGATGCTAAAGCAAGACTGAAATAAGTCATTTACAAGAAGTTCGAAAGAGACGGATGACGGTGACGTCATTACGTGTTTGCTGAATGCTAGACATTGTTTTTTGGATCATGCCCTGTAGGAAGTCACACATAAACAGAAAAAACATACCTACTACCATAGATTGTCATTATCGCTGGACAAATGGGTAAGTATGCCACAGTCAAAGATCTCCATGATGGCCGATATTATGGAGTCTCATACGAATGTCGCCCACAGCCGCCGACATGATCTCGGCGGTTGCGTTTCTTGAAGTTGACGGCCATATTTCAAAAGAAATTAGTTCTCACTTGTCATGTTGGCGGACTGCGTGGGCTATAAACTCGTTTACATATTTCGAGTCTACCTACTACGAGTATTCTATCAATTCCTAAATTTTGTTTTAGCAGTAGAATCCTACTTTCTATCACGCTAATATTATAAAAGCGAAAATTTGTGAGTGTGAAACTGTTTATGTTTGTTACTTTTGCACGCTCGAACGGATAGACGGAATTCGATGAAATTTGGTGTGGTCGTAGCTTTTACCCTGGATTAACACATAGGCTCTTTTTTAACCGCAGCTAAAACCGTGGGGTGCAGCTAGTCCTAATTATTATTATAATATTATAAATGCGAAAATGAGTTTGTTTGTTTGTAAGGCTTTCACGTCTCCACTACTCAATCGATCGTCTTGAAATTTTGCACACATGTTGTCGGGAGTACGGAAAAGGACATAGGATAGGACTTTTTATCACGAAAATAATAACGGTTCCTGTGGGCCCGCGGGTGAAACCGCGAGGCACATTTAGTATTATTATAAAAGCGAAAGTGAGTTTGTTTGTGTGTCACGCTTTCACGCTCTAACTACTCAACCGATCATCATGAAATTTTGCACACACGTGTACAGAAATGTACCCTAACATTTTGAGAACGTGACATCTTGAGAACGTGGCATTTTGAGAATGTGACATTTTGAGACATCGTGACATTATGAGAACTTGACCTACACCGTATTGTACGCCGAGAGGAAAAGGACTTAAGGTACCTTACATCCCGAAAAAAAAATCATATATGTATTTCGCAAGACGCAGCTATTATAAGAAAAAAAAATGTTAAAAAATGTAAAACAAAATCAAAATTATTTCAAAACAAACATAAATGAACCCCTGATGAATATCAAATCAAAGAAAACGAAATAAAATATAATGACGTTTATCGATCACGCGATTCTAGGAATATTAAATGCACCCTCCACACAATACCCACTAATACTCGTATTATTAAAAATTTTTGTTTGTTTGTCCATCAAACTAGCTGGCCCGCCAGTTTTAACATTAGTTTTCAGCATGCCTTTTGTTTTGGGATTTCTGGTGTAGGTAAGAGCTTAACTATTTTATTGTATACTAAAATACTATATCAAAGCAAAAAAAAGAAAAATACAAAAAAAAAAAAAATTGTCCAAAACAAATATTAATACCACAAAAAATTAAAAATATATGTCTGCCTATCATACACACGTTTATTTTCGAAAATATGTTGAAATTGTCGAGTAAAGCCACAGTACGCCGCTAGTATGACAGTACAGGGTGGCATTTAGTGCTAAGGGTCGCACCCCACCTGCCTGCAATTATTATATCGTTAGCTTTTCTAATACTTTCACAAAACGAAGTGTTTGATATAAAGCTGGTAAAGCAGTGGAAGCTATACTTTTTGTTTCTATATAACTAGTAGATCGCTTCGAAGAGTCTTCGCGAATGTCCTTAGCGTTCGATTTAGCTGATATTCAAATATAAAAGTGTAGTTGAATGAACTACTTGCCTGCAAAATTGTATGGAGATCAAAATCAATCAAAATAATTTTATTACATGCGAAACACACATGGATGTTGACTCGACGATCATTGTCCCGATAGTCGTCACGGTAAACAGTCTCATAGCGAAAAGCCTCGACCAACATTTCAAGAGGCTCTCGTTAGACGGTTGGATCAAGGGCCAGATACAGTCGGCAGTGATCCTAGACACGTGCCGTATTGTCAGGCGGTTCCTCACTCTGCAGCCCTAACCACCGGTAGCTTGGGCTTCGCCCCGCTGCCGGCGGCACCCTAGTTTTTAAGTTTCTTATAGTATTTGTTTTTATATTCATTTATTGTAAAAATCTTATAAATTAAGAAGTCAAATTAATATCTTGAATAATAATATAATTTGATAATTAGATACAGTATATCACGAGAAAGGTTTTTTGGTTACTATTTTCTGAAACTCGAACGAAGTCGCGGGTACAGCTAGTAAATAATAAAATCATAACGTGCAAACCACGTCAGTTTCCTCGTAAAAAAAATTAAATATGCCGTTATGTTTATGTTTTTACCCGACTGCGCAAGAAGGAGGGATATGTTTTTCGAGTGTATGTATGTATGTGGGTATAAATGTGTATGTTTGAATTTTCTTTGGCACGCCTTACAGCCCAAACAGCTTGATGTATTTCGACATGTGAGGTGTCATTTGAATCGTCTTGATAGTGGAAGTGACATAGGATACAATATTATGCAGCCGGGTTTTTCGTTTTTCTTTTAATAATGTTACTTGTTTTTGCACACACAATAAGCAAAGCTTGCGCTATAGCTGGCCATAGCGTATCTTTCAGTGGTGCAGAGTCCAATCTAAAAACAAAACATTTGTAATTGAAATCCGACGTTCAATATTCAGGCGGCAGGTGGCGCGACGGTAATTGGACAGCCGTCTTTGATATTTCAACATTCTCCGATCTTTATGTGTAGAATACTAGATTTTGTTTGGGGTTTTACCCGCTTTTCTTCCATTATTTTCCATACTTTTTATATTTTCATGAAGACAGGACAAGAGGATTTTTTGACGTGACAACGTCGAATAAATCAATGAAAGCTGGTTGCACGCACGAAAAAGGATGACTCATTGTCCCGTTGCGCTCCGTCGATCGGAGCGAGAGCGCTACACGAGCGAGCGAAAGGCACGATCGGCTTGAGCGTTTGGGTTCGATCTCAGCCAGTTTGTTCATTTGTGAACATAAAATAAATAACTTGAGCCCAGTGTATAACAGGCCCTGTCACATTTGAAACTGAATTTTGTTTGGCGAAGGATAGAAGTTGGAATAAACCTCTGCCAATATCTTCGGGAAAAAGGCGTGAATGTTATGTTATGTTACGGTACTTTACTAACTTCTTATCATATCGTGACGCCTTTTCCCCCGAAAGGGCTGGCGGAGGTGTAATCCCACCTCCGCCGGACAATATTCAGTCCAAAATGAGACACGAGCTGAGCCTGTCGCTATACAGCATACTAGCTGCGCCCCGCGGTTTCGCCCGCGGTTAAAAAGTATTATATGTGCTATTCTAGACTATAATCTATCTCTGTACCAAATTTCATCCAGATCTATTCAGCTGTTCTGGCGTGAAAGAGTAACAAACATCCATCCATCCATCTAGTCATTCTTATAAACATTCGCGTTTATAATATTAGTAGGATGATGACATTTTGTTGACAAAAGGAACAAATTGGTGCGTGCCTTCGGCTGGCTTCGAACCCGCTCCCTCTAGCTTGAGAGGTGAGCCTTCTCCAACTAGGCTATCATCATCGCTTGTATTACTTAAACATCTTATCATGGCTGAAAATGTAACACCTTCAGCGTTTTAACTAAATAATTATTATCTTTGAGCTCCACCTCCTTGAAAACTAACATATTACCTCTTCACCTCACGTTTGCATTTATTTTCTTATGCAATTCTCAAGACAAATGGGAGCTGGTAATTCTCAACCATTTCTAGCTACGAGTAACTATTACTTTAACACCTCTTTTGTTAACTGTACGATTTATGATTGTACTTTTCAGTGTATAGAGGAAGGGGAACCTAAAAATCAAAGTTGCTCACAACCACATTTTGTTATTTGATGCCTCGATGTCGGTGGCTGTTTTAACCCCGACGCAAAAATGACGATTTTTTTTATACTTAATAGGCTTGCGTTTGGCCGTCAACATGCCTGATAAGCAGTGATGCGGCCTACGATGGAGCACGCTTGCCTAGAAGTAACCGATTCACTCGAGACTTGAACACACCCAGATTATAAGTGTCAGGGAACACACAGTCTGGCAGAGTATTCCACACTCTAGCGGTCTGTATGAGAAATGAGGAACCAAAGCGTTTCGTGCGTGTTGTAGGTATGTCAACCATAAAACGATGCCGCTTTTTCGTACTCTTGGTTGTTTTATAGAAGAAGTTTCACGTGTCTGTGTGTGTGGGTTAGTCTGTGACATCGTAGCTCCCCTTAGACCTCCTAACCAAGGTCAACCGATTTTGATTTTGTCTTTTTTTTGTTTAAAAGGTAAATTAGTCGGGAGTGTTTATGCTGTTTGATGAAAATCGGTGTTGTGAGTTTTTGAATTTTGAATTAATACTTTTTTCAAATTAAATCAAGCGACACACATGCCAGGATGTGTAAGGCTAGTTGAAGATAAGATCATTAAAAAAAAATACAAACAACATCACCAAAAAACCCCCAATTTAAAATTTAGGCCAAAATTAAGGATTGATTATTATCATTTTCATATTGTGAAATTTTCGAAAAAAAAACTTATTTATTTAGATTTTTTTACTTTAGGTATTTGGTTTTTTCAATCTTTTTTTTTATATCTGGCTTCATACCGTAGCTATAAATGAATCTATTTGTTACTAGCTTCTGCCCGCGGCTTCGCCCGCTAAGAATGATAACAGCGTCGTTTGTAGTGGGTTAATAACTTTCTTAACAAAGTTTTCGGAGTAAAAAGAAGCCCTATGAGACTCTGTCGGTGGATGATGATGATGATGATTTTGGAAAAACTGTGATACACGTGTCTCATAATTTTAATTGAAGAGTATTTGTACCAATTTTTGAGTCAATCGACCCAGAGAATAAAAAGTTTCATAGAAATTTGAACCCCCATTTCCCCCCCTTAGGGGTAGTATTTCGAAAAACCCTTTCTTAGTGGATGCCTACACTGTAAAAAGAACATATTCTCCAAATTTCATGTTTCTAGGACCAGCGATTTAAGCTGTGCGTTGATATATAAGTCAGTCAGTCAGTCAGGACTTTGAATTTTATATACATAGATTATTTAAGTTAGATCCATCGGAAAGATCCATCCATCAACGACGGTGATTGCTTACCATCAGACGGCCCGTTAGCTTGTTCGCCACCTATGGCATAAAAAATACCATAAATCCTTACCATCCTGGAGAGCACTAGCACTATATTCCACTCCCCGTTACAATATTTAACATAACAAATTATCGCAAATTCCCGTTCTCCTTTGCATCCCGTATTTCTCTGCAGTAGCGCCCACGCTTGCAAAGCGGACGTTTCTCTCATAAAATATTCTCACTGCAACAAGGTGCTGGTATGAAATGCGCTATGTATTAGGAGACGTCACGTGCCTTGCCGGAGAACTGTGTGAGGAATAATTAAAGCTATACGCATTGTCTTTAGATTCCCCATCATCATGACGAACGGATGACGTCCACTGCAAGACAAATGCCTCCCCCAATGATCAAAGTCAAAGTCAAAGTCAACCTGTTTTATTCAATTTGGGTATCAAAGATACACTTATGAACGTTAAAGTTTTTTTTTTTTAAATAGACTCGACCGCCTTGTTCGGTTAAAGAGCCTCCACTCAAAAGAACAGGCAAGAAACTGAGGGGCATTATTTTTTCAAAGAATAAAGGGGGCTGAGCTACCCACGTCCGTAGGAGTGTACTCTATTCTGATTCCCTACACGTGGTCCCCGAGTAGTGCTAACCGGGTAGCAAACTCTGGTGGGAGGCTTCGGCCGTGGCTAGTTACCACCCACCGGACCAAGCCATGCCGTGAAATGACCTAGTTGTGTTTCGGGATGTAGTCCGGTGTAACCGTTCCAAAGACGGGTCTGAGCAGTGGCGCACTTGCAGCGCCTCACTCAACTGCGCTGTCTTTGTACTTCTTCACTCTACAAAACTTCAAGGCTAGAGTGATAAGTACCTTATAGGTCGTCCGTTTTGTAATGTGGTCCTCCTCTCTTCGCATAACATGCTCGTATCATGACAGACGATGACTTTTTAACTTTTCAGTCACAGACGCTACTTTCATACTTCCTCTAATATACCGACTTATTTCTTATTATATCTATGAATATCAATTCCATATTATATCTATAATCCATTTATTAAAGTTAAAAAAAGAAGTTTCTTAGCAAAATATAGAAACTAGAAAACTGAAGGGCAAGATTTTTGTCGACCTTGACTGAAGAACATCATTAAAGTAAAAAGGAAGAGAGTACGAGGAAAACCGCAGAAAAAGCTTTTAACTTGCAAATTAATTAATTCATGCATATCTAAGTCTATGTTTGTCTGTTACTTCTTTACACTCAAACGAATGGACCGATTCCGATGAAATTTGGTATGGAGGTAGCTTTTAACTTGGATTACCACATAAGCTTTTTTATTCGTGTGTTACATGATTAATTTAATATAATACTTTTCGTTACGATCAATGTTTCTTTTAACGCGTTCCGCTAATTTTGTGTTGTGACTCGCTTAAATTTGCGCACTCTGCGTGATGAAATGTCTTTTTCGTGGAGACAACGCAGGCTTACCTTCTTGGCTTGACTGAGTGAAGATTATGGGGAGCAAGATAAGCTTTCGGTAGGCTTTGTGGCTGCCTGTGGGGACTGGGGTCTTCAAAGGAAAGCATTAATCAACTAGCACTTTATAGTTTACCTGATCCAGTGAAGAAGGGCAGGTAGATATTTGTCAAAAATAAGTTGATTCGGAAGGTTTTTATAAATTTTAATCTGCATTCCCTCAGCCTAAAAAGATCATCATCTGATGTATAACTGGGGCCCGGCATATGGCGACCGACTCGCCTATGTGGCTGTCACTTTTTGGACTGGATACACTGAGAAAAATGGCTTTCGTAATTCCGGATAGTTTTAAAGGAATTTACGGACTTTTATCCGTATTCCCAACAAAAAGGTACCAAGAGTTCTTAATAGTGTTTTGTGCGTAATTCACCAAAAAATATCGTGAATAGTCGTCACCAATAAATATCAAGAAACAACACGACGTTATTATGTGCTTTAAACTTATGTTTTATCGTTTCGCGTCATGACATTTTGTCATGACAAACACTCTGAATACTTAGAACGTCGATAACGAAAAATTATGATCGGAATGATAAATATTGTAGAAAACTGATACAGTACAATTATTTAAATGATGAGTCTTAGTGAACATCATGATAATATATCGGACTTTCCTAATAATTGTAAGGGAAACCATTGAATGTTTTTCGTATTATCATGACAATTTTTTGAGCTTCCTTGTATTTTATCATTATGAACTAATAAGATTTAATTACCTATTCTAATGGTTTATTGGTATTGGAAGGATAAATGCGACCTGGATACCTATAAAATAACAGTACCGTCATGACAAAGCTGTATGTTTTTTACATATTATCGGTATTTTACTGTCAGCATCTAAGTAAATAATATTTCTGATAGCAGGCTGTTTTAACTGACAAGATCACTAGAAATTCCTGATCTATAGGGTTGTGGGTCTCTGAGGGTGGTACAAATGACTTCAACACATAATTCAAAAGGGTATAGTATTTTATTTAACAAAGTTACAGATGGGAAACATGAAACAGTTTTAGCTATAATAATTAAAATACTTGCGCGAGCGCCTTAGCGCACGTTACATCTTCCCCCTCTAACCTAGACAAAGCGCCCTCGCGACGAAAGAGCTTAAGTCTTCGTTGTTTATGCTTCTCATGGAGCGCTACGAATTGGTCAACTGGAAGAGGTGATAACGACCTAAACTCTCACTGGTAGATATCCGTACGTGGTTGCACTCACGGCTTCCCTAATACGGTACGGTCCATCTCTCATTAATTTGGGTGTTTGTCTGCAGGTCGGATCGCTACTGCCTTGTGTTTTTAAAAGTATTATCGCCACAGTAGAATATCGGAGCTGGGCAACGAGCTCCGTTGGCGTAACGCTTTTGATCAGCTTGAGCCTTTTCACGTACTTTACTCGCACCTATTAGCACAGTCGACATCTTCACCAGGTAAGGGATAGGGCAGCGTCATCACTTTCTTTGATTTCGTGAGTATTCTTGTACGCGTCGGCTGGCGCGCATATTTCGCTCCCGAATGTAAGGTACAAGGATGTCTTTCCTGTGTTGTTGTCACTGCGGAGTTCACACGAAGCGAATAGCCGGGACGTTAGTATACCATGCGTTGTAATAATTGTGATCTGCGGCTTCAAGTCTCTGTTCTTATTTTCCACCAGATTTACCTGAGGATGGTACACCGGCGAGAGACACTGGGTAATGCCGAATGTGTGGAACATACTGTTTCATTATTTCGCTGATAAACTGAACTCCGTTGTCTCTTAAAATTCGCCTGGGTATTCCGTATCTTAGGATCAGGAATTCAAAGATAGACTCGCCCATCCGCGTCATTATCCCATCAGAATAAGTAAACACGTCATGCGTCTGCCTCTTCTCTCTAGCGCGTTTTCTCGAATTTGAATTTTGGGTTAAGAAAAATGGACTCGCCCAAGTGTTTTGCAAATTCTTATTAACACTATTTGTATTAAGTTCCCACATAAATGCACAATCGGAAAGGGTTCACAAAGTCTATGTTCACGATAGGGATATAGTACATTAAGTCACTTTAGTGTATTGATTCACGTTTTTAGCGTTTTTCACTTTCGATCGCGCCCGCGAGTGTGCCTCGTCACTATAAGATGCGGGTCTCTGAGGGCGTTATAAATGAGTTAGTTCAATACACGATTCAAAACGGTAATGCACTGTAATTAACCAAAATTACAGATAGAAAACGTGAAACAGTCTTTAAACCATAATTATTTATCAAAATAATTGCGCTAGCGCCTTTTGACCGGCGGAATCAGAAGTCTGTCGAGCACTGGTAAAGCCTGCGTTATATTTTTTGATTTTCATAACAAAAAGTAATTTTTAAACCGATCTAATAAAATTAGGTACATCATGATAAGGTAATGACCAAACCCAATAGATGTTTGTGAATTCTTGACGAAGCATCAAGAGATCATGATATTTTCTAAATAATGAATTAGCACCTTGTGCGTCGTAGGTTCCTACCATTTTTTTGTCATGCAGCAGTCATGATATTATTTTATTCCGCTTACGGACTATTCCAAGTAACACACCTCTCAATTGTCGTGCCTAAATCTGTATCAGGATAAACTCTCAAATCGTCGTGAACTTCACCATAAAACCTTAGGCTAGTACCAGGAATTTAGAATTACGTAATTTAATATTTTAATGATGAAGCGTAATGAAAACCAATGATTAAAATCCCTGCAATTTATAATAATGTAATGTTAGTTTAATCCGACTGAACTATAATTTACTATGCACATGATAATGTTAAAGGAGCCAGGATTAAATGGTGTTATTCATGTTACTTTTTTATGAAGGACGGAAGCCATTTTTCTCCGTGTATCGTCCGGCGAAGTGTGGGTATTGTATTGCACCTCTGCCAGGCCTTTCGAGGGAAAGGCGTGACGATATGTTATTTAATGTTAAAAAGAAAGAGGATACCTTTGTCCAGGAGTGGTAAAGTACCTTCAAGTTAATAAAAGATCGTAGATACTTTTGACGAGCAAGTTTCATGAGCTCAACCCAACAAGTTTTCAGACTTGCCACTTGCTGCAAGTTGCGCAAGAATTTGCGGATTTTCTTGCCACGTCATTTGGTACTTATCGCCAATAACGTTCGAATAGCCACAGCGTTACAGTGAGTGATTTAGTTGGGAGATTTTCCCATAACGCGGGAAATCTCCCGTCGTTACACGGACGTTCTGTGCGATTGTAGCTCGCTACTCGTAATGTGTGGGGTATGGTGTAGAGTAGGAGCTGTAGCGGATTAATAACCCTGAGTCATTTTACTAAAGTAGAGTTTGATTTTAGATTTATGACAAGATTAAAATATTTCCAAGCCATGTTAGAGTTCAGGCAACCTAAAACCTTTTATTCCAGAGCTTGCCACTCGAACTCTCTTTTTAAGAGAACTACTGAGGTAAGACACTGTTTTTTTTTTTAGTAAAATACCACTGAAAAGTCTATTCTTGAACTTTACTTTTTAAACCTACGTCTATGAATATGTGTGTTTGGGTTTAAAAAAAGTAGAGTTGAAGAATTGACTTTTAGTTTCATTCGTGTGAAGTTTTATATTTTTAATCCCGACGATAAAACGACGGAGTGTTATAAGTTTAATCCGTATCTGTCTGTGTGTGTGTCTGTCTGTGGCATTGTAGCTCCTGAACGGATGAACCGATTTTGATATGTTTCAAAGGGGAATTAGTCGGGAGTGTACTTATCTATGTTTGATGAAAATCAGTGAAAAAAAATATTTATACTTGTTATTTTTGATTTTGTGTTTTGACTTACTGGGCGATGTGCTCGCTAAGCAACAAAACCCTTTTTTTTTAATATTCTTGGCAGCCTGGTTGAATCGGGCACGGTCTGGAACGAAATAAGAGAGACCTTTGTCCAGATATGGAACAGTGAAAATTAGAAAAACAGTCATAATCCTATTTAATTTTTATCTGAGTATTTATGTAGTGGCGTCTCGAACAAACCCGCTACCGCCTATGAGTTGAAACCTAGCCGTAAGTGATGGGTGGACCATCGAGCGGGTCAACTCGAGTAATGTCACGTGAAATGAGTGTTGGACCTTTTCGATTCCCTAGTGATGGGACACGTTACTTATCGATGTTGACAATGTCTTGGGACTGCTTTGATGTCTTTGTAAATATTTCTATGAGATCATTATTTTTCATTCAAATACTCTTTAATAAACTTTTTACCTGTGATCTGATAAATTGGGGGAAAGTACTCATTCTATAAAATGATAAATGCTCCACACACACACATGCTCAGCGATGCAAATGCTGGAATATTGTTCATATTTATGTGGTGACGGTAAATAATTACAATATATTTTTCATTTTCTTTAAATAAAAAATAAATAAAGCTTAAACTGATAATGATCAGGATCCGTACCGTGTCATCATGAGCGATAGTTTTTTGATTCAAGCACCGACGGTGCGCAACCGCAGATACCTTGCAATAAGGTTCATAGTTGATTAAAAATCATCTAATCATCGACATCGACATGGACGCTCCCAAAACATCGACTCCTCCCCTCCCTAGCTGGCTAACGCGTCGTGAAATTCCTTCACCGCACGAGGATGACCGCAGTAACCCTCACCCGAGGGATGATTGCACAGCCCTTTGTACCGGCAGGTGCGAGCTAACTATTATAAACGACCAACTTACCTTACAGTCGAGGGCGCCACTGTCGTATTTTCTAAATATATTTTGAACATATAATAAACATTTCGTCACGCCTTTCCCCCGAGGGGGCTGGCAGAGGTGTAATACAACACCCACATTTCGCCGGACGATATTCAGTCCCAAATGTGACAGGGGGTGAGCCTGTCGCCATACACCGGGCTCCAGTCATGTAGCAGATGACATACAATACGCACATATGTTCACACAATGAACAAATTGGTGCGTGCCGTCGGCTGAGTTTCGAACCCGCTCCCTCTGGCTTGAGAGGCGGACCTTCTCCCAACTAGGCTGCCATTGCCTCAATAACAATAATAATAAAGCCTTTTATTCAGATCAATCCATAAAAGATTGACTTAATTTACTATTTCATGTTTTTCTTGTGTTCTGCAGATCGGTTTTGCCAGTCGGCAAAAGCCTCCAACCTTTTCCATTCATGTCTTTCTTAACTATTGACTCTTGACTTTCATTTTCTGTTTCTCTTCCTTTCTGTTAATCTGTAAGATTTTATTTTGCAGTGTAAATACATTGAGGACTGCGAAAAGTAAAAGAAGTAAAAACTAGCCTGTGTCTAGTATTCCGTGCTGAGTTTTATTCTAATCTGTCGGTCCGTTTGCTCGTGAACAAGTAACAAACCAAGAGGGCTATTTTTACAATTCGAGATATTTTCTGGTCTTTGTCACCCTGGTTTGTAATGTCATAGGAGTGAAAGCGACAAGATCTTATCTTGTGGAAGTCACAATACAATATAATATATTTATTTTGTGGAAAAGTCTTTGCCTTAACATTGCCGGCGAGCCCCAAACCAGGCATACAAGCCTGTGTCTTGGGATTTTGGGATACGGATGGACCTGCTAGAGATACCAGTTGCCATATTTATAAGGTACAATACTTACTTTGTGCTAACTCTTAAAGAAAGAATAAGAATGAAAATGTGGTATTTAAATTTGACAAAAGCTAAAGTTTTAACACAAAGTACTTTGCTGTTTCTTAATCCTAGAGCAAGTTTTATAAATTATGTTATTTAAGTTAAATCTAAGTTATGAATAAGAACTATTTTTTTTTCTGTTATATATTGTCTTGGCCCCTTATTCTTGACGCTCGACGTCAATAATAGAGGCCAAGACAGACTTCCATCTTAACAATTGACCGAGAGACGCTAGGTCTCAGAGTCTACTGAAACATAACAGCATTTGTTTGTTTGAAGATAACCTTGAGTACCGTTGATCCAACACACACACACACAGACACGTCAAACTTAATCATTTTTTTTTCTTTAGAATTTTCGACTTGATCAAAAATGACAAAACACTGTATAACTATTCCGAAGTTACACGTTACACGTTTATTGGTAAGGCATATAATCCACCGTCTTTGACCATGTTGTACGCAAAAAAAATATTTCTTTATTTTTATGGAGGTTACCAGTCAGCTAACTATTTCTTTCGCAAAATCGTTTCCAAGACTCGAAAATTTTCTTCCTAACCAAAGAAAGAATTACCCCTCATTCGCACCAATTGGTCAGAAATTCCCAGGTATTTCTCAAGCTATTTGCTGGAAGTGGAAAATGTTGGACGCATCGAAGAGTCCGGAAAACTCTTTGCGACAATAATTCTAGAGAGTGAGGTACAAATTACGTAGTAACGCCATTTTGTGGAACAGTTGGTATTTTAAAATTTATCGTTGGTGAATTTTCAAAATTTCAACTGAACTAGCTACACCTCACAGTGTTAGTCGCTGTCGAAAAGTAACATAAAATATCGTCACGCCTCTCCCTCGTGGAGCTGGCAGAGGTGTTATACAACACCCACACTTCGCCGGACGATATTCAGTGTCAAATGTGACTATACACCGTGCTCCAGTCATGTAGCAGGTGACATACAATACGCACATAATTATGTTCACACAATGAACAAATTGGTGCGTGCCGTCGGCTGGGTTCGAACCCGCTTCCTCTGGCTTGCGAGGTGGACCTTTTCCAACTAGACTATCATCGCCTATGCCATTGATTGTGTGTTATTCCAGATTATAGGCTATTTCTGTGCCAAATTTAATCCTGCAATGAGCTCCCTCCTGCAGTATTACCGAGTAACTTGGAAGAGACCGAGTAACTTGGAGAACAACATGGGATTCTTCAAAAGGGCTGTTAATATAGTTATATTAGCCAGCAACGTATCTGTGATGCCCCTGGTATTACAGGTATCCATAGGCAACGGTGATCGCTTACCATCAGGCGGCCCGTTAGCTTGCTTGCCACTAATTGTTAGACTGCCTCAGTGGCTCAGTCGTTAGTGAACCTGCCTTCTGAGCTAGAGAGTGTGGGTTCGATTTACACTTAGGACAACAACAACAACAACAACAACAACAACAATTCTTTATTAAAAACATAAAATAATTACAATAGTACTTAAATAAGGCTTAACTAAGTTTTTAATGGGCGGCCTTATCGCTCAAAGCATTCATGTGATGAAAATTTATGTTTGTTCCATCTTTAGGTGTTGAATTATCTATTTAAGTCTGTATTTAAAAATATATATATGTATGTACATCAGTCTCTGGCCGCCATAGTACATGCTTTGCTAGTTTGGGGTCAAGCAACCGTGCGTGCAAGTGTCCCGAATATTTTTTATTTATTTATAATGGATTATTAAAAAAAAAGGTCTTCTTAGCCATTCTTGCATGATTGAGTATCAAATATCCATCCTTCCAATTTTTTGCATTTATAACCTGTATTATGAGTGTAATGGGTTTAACATTATGGTCAGGTTGAGAGATTTGAAGCCAAGTTGCTCTGTGAGCTGAAGACTAATATTAAAAATGTAAAAGTTTGGAAGGATGGACGAGTGTTTGTTACTCAATCTCTCTACTCTATCAACTAGTTGTAAGCCAAAATTTGTGAGACTGTAATTTATTTATTATTTGAAAAAATAATGCCCCTCAGTTTCTTGCCTGTTCTTCTGAGTAGAGACTCTTTATCCGAACAAGGCGGTCGAGTCTATTTAAATAACTTTGACGTTCATAAGTGTATTTGATACCTAAATTGAATAAAAACATTTTGACTTTGACTTTGACTTTGAATCACGCCACTGAACGGATTTGAATGAAATTTGGAGCAGAGATAGATTATGATTTAGAATTGCACATAGGCTTTTAAACAGCGAGTAACACAGCGGGGCGCAGCTTGTAAAAGACATAATCAAAACCAGCTCCAGTTGAGCTACACCACAAGCTCTCATGACTGTTTGTCCAAAATATAATATTCCTCTCAAAATACGCCGGTTCAGGGCACGAGTTCCGTATATTTTGCGCATCTTAGCATAATTTCCAATGTAAATGTATCTAACCGTGCCGTCATATTCCAGCATGTGGCAACATCACGTTGGAAGCAACGGAACAGTGACTGAAGTTCGTACAAAACAATTTTTAAAAAAAGCACCACTCACACACACTTACTAGGATAATTGTAACTTTGAACTTGACATTGATAACTGAAGATATTCGCTTGGACCTTTATTAAAATACTAGCTGCGCCCCGCGGTTTCACCCGCGGTCCAACAGGAACCGTGAATTGTTTCGGGATTAAAAGTCCTTTTCTGTACCCCAGATAACGCGTATGCAAAATTTCATGACGATCGGTTGAGTAGTCAGGGCGTGAAAGCGTTACAAACAAACAACCAAACAAACTCACTTTCACAATTTATTTTATAAAATTAGTTAGGATAATTAATCTTCGTTTTGTTGGTTTCCACGTTACAGGCCTTAAGCCTAATAATACTAATTTTTATTTCAGGCAATGAGCTGTAAATTAAACATCTAATGAACATAATTTAGAAAAGTAGAAAAGAATAATTGTATAAATAATTCTAATATAAATTTGTGCTTTATTAAATATATATCAGTCTTATTTCCTGTTCGCGCTTTGGTACACTGTCAATACAATACAATACAAAAACTCTTTATTGACACCAAATACAAAATAAATCTAAACTAAACATTCAAAAATTTAGGCGCAATGGGCGGTCTTATCGCTGTCATCCATAATTTAAAAATCGGGCTACCAAAGTAGTCCCCCAGGCATTGCAGTATGCCGTTCTTCGAACAACTTCTAATGTAGGACCGCAGGTATATCTGGGAATTGTCTTCCAAATTTCAGTGATCTATAATGTTTTGTTAAAATGTAAATTATTGGATTTTTTGTAAATTAATTATGTTATCTTTTCTTACTAACACACATATTAAAATGATGCAGTCTATACGATGGGGCACGCTTGCCTAGAAGAGACTGATTCACTGAACTCCATGTACTGTGTTTCCCAATACTGTACACTAACAGAGCGCACCGAATTGTCTGAATAAACCAAGCCGTGTTCGCAATGCATTTGCGGAATTACATTCTATCAACCTAATTAACGGGAGATTTACATGCTTTACGGATAGTGTGATGTGAAATGAAGTTTTGATTCATTTTGTTTTGGCTCATGATGATAATATGGCATAAGATATGTGTTAAGGGTCCGGCGACCACTTTATCCTAACTTCGCATTGGCTAAAGGTATTCCATTGCCATTGCGTCTTTGCAATTTTTGGTGTGCAATAAAGATGTATTGTATTGTATTGTATTGTATTGTATTGTATTGTATTGTATTGTATTGTATTGTATTGTATTGTATTGTATTGTATTGTATTGTATTGTATTGTATTGTATTGTATTGTATTGTATTGTATTGTATTGTATTGTATTGTATTGTATTGTATTGTATTGTATTGTATTGTATTGTATTGTATTGTATTGTATTGTATTGTATTGTATTGTATTGTATTGTATTGTATTGTATTGCGTCTAGAAGAAGACGACGAGCGAAGAGAGCAATTCAAAGTACTGATTAGCCTATAAAGTTATCCGCAGAGTAACAAAGTGCAATTTCAATAATTTTTATGACTTTTGCACTTCTCTAATCAACCTTAAATAATAATAAAAAACCCTTGTATTACGGATTAATTTAAAAGCTAACGATGTAGAAAACCTCCCTATGAAATGGGGTTTTTGATTTTCTTTTTCTCTCTATTAAATAAATTAGTCAAGAGTGAACCCTTACAAATGCGGATATCTTTCTTAGCTCTATAACAAGCACATAGAGGCGGAGATATAGTTCATTTAATTGTACTTACTTATAATCTGAGAAATGGTTTCCAAAACATTTATCAAGCGCGTTTGTATGGAAAATTGAGAGCGTTGCGGAACCCTTAATAGGAATTAGTGAAGCCTTCAGGTGGCCAAAAATTCTGACGTCAGTGCTCAGCCAAGTCTTGTGTAAACATACACCCCTGTACTAATTAATGTTGTTTAGCCTCACAATATTAAAACAGTGTTTGATCTTTTTCGTTCGAGTCAAAAAAATAAAAGAAAAAGAGAAATTGCTGTATAAACTTATCCAAGGCTTAAGGCTTATCTTAAGGCTTAAACGTTTGTTAATAAGAGGGATAGAAATTATACAGTATACGAGAAAATTTGAGTCTTGCTCTTGTAGTTTATTTTTGACTTTGAATAAATTTACAATAAAAAAAACACAAAAATATTTTTTTTACAGCTTGCAACATACAAACATTGTACATGTACAGTCACGGTCATAAATTTAAAACGCGCGGAATATTTTCGCAGCACTTCCGGCCGTATTCAAATTCGCTCACATATCTCTGCGGGGCGTGTCTGGATACATTCTGGAATGTTCTGGATACATTTTTATTTATCTGATACTGATGCGGCGCTTGGCGCCCATCCAGTCGAAGTGTTCGCCGCAAACAGTTTTGTAGCTGAGTGTACTATACAGGATGTTACGTAAATTTGAGAGATGTTGCATATTTTGTGGATTTTGGATGAGTTGTACCATAGTTATTTTAACCAACGACGCAAAAACTACAGGGTGTTATAAGTTTGACGTGTCTCTGTGTGTGTGTGTGCTTGTCCGTCTGTAGCATCGTAGCTCCTGAAAGGATATACTCGTACCGATTTTGATTATTTTTTTGTGTAAGGTGAATTAATCGGGATTGTTTTTGGCTATGTTTGAAGAAAATCTGTGTTGGGATTTTCCATTGTTTTGTTTATACTTATTCCTAATATAGTGAAAGCCGTGTTAAGTTTTCTAAAAGTAGTAATTGTAATGAAAATTAACTTATGCTAAAATTATTTTACCATTCTAATAATTTCATGGTAAGTCAGTAAATTTTGTATGGTCTAATATTATGAATACCACTGTATCATCTCTTATCTATCTCCACACAATATAATTATGACAAAGTCGCTTTCCACGTCAAGATTCAAGATTCAAGATATTTTATTTGCAACCATACAGTACAAGATGTTAAAAATATGAGTACATAGTCCAATGGACCCTGTCGGGCTCTGCAAGATTTGGTAGAGAGGAGGAGGCTACTTTATATAGAAAAATATTACATAATATGTCCAAAATCGAAAACTTTACTATAAATTGTCAAAAAAAAAAACCTACTTAATTATTTCTTAATTATTTTCACGTCTGTCTGTATTTCTGTCTGTATATCCGCTAACTGCTCCTAAACCACGCACCTGACTTGAATGCGGTTACCACCAACAGTTAGATAATTTTTAACGGCAAAGCTAGGGCAGCCCGCTAGTTCTATTCTAAACCTATAAAAAGTTTTTTTGTTATTTTGTATGTAGAGGATAATCTCCACAACTTTTGGTCTAATTAAAAAAAAAACTTTCCCTCATAGAAAGCTACTTAGTAACTGAGTGTGTACTATGATACATAGTAGTACTGTAGAATATGAAATATGAGCAAAACCGCGTGTAAGCCAGCTAGTTTATTATGAAAGTAGACGTTAGCTTTAGTTTGTATAACAACACATCCCCCTGTATACAATACAAAACAAACAAGCGATGTCAACGTTTACAGACACGAAAGCAGAACGTATTTATTTAAACAATACATTGTTTTATTTTACTGAAACTCAGCGTTTGAACTCGCTTGAGATTTAAGGCGATGATAGCCTAGTTGGAGAAGGCCCGCCTCTCAAGCCAGAGGGAGCGGGTTCGATCCCAACCGACGGCACACACCTATTTGTTTGTTGTGTGAAAATATGGCGACAGGCTCGCTCTCTGTCGCATTTGGCATTGAATATCGTTTGGCGAAGTGTGGGTGTTGTATTACACCTCTGCCAGTCCCTTCGGGGGAAAGGCGTGATGATATTTGGCGATTTAGAGTTCTGGGTTTGCGAATGACTATTGCGTGCGACTGCCTTCAGCCCAGTCAAGTGAATGAAAATGACTAACACATGACTGTCAGACATGACGTTCACCCGAAATCCCAAACGCAACTCCATTCGGTGTTAACCGCTCTATATTACCATAGACAAATCGATTAATCGTCAAAAATAACAGAACAATAATAACATCTTAACAACTCTTTTTCTCTCCATCTTTACCTCAACATTAACAACTCTCAAAATAAACCGATTTTCTTTATCTAATGATGTCCCGCGCCGTCATGTGTATGTACGAGTATGTATGAGATTTAAGGCCTGGCCACACGAGGCTGGTGCAGGCTGACAGTGCACTTAGCAAGATGAAGCAAGGAAAGTAAAGCAGCGCCATTTTGTTTGATGAGCTCTTGATGTGGGCCACTTGCGTACTGCTTGCGTGCCTAGAACATGCCTGTGAGACGCAATACACTATGTGAGCTGATCTTTATCAACAAGTGTTACCGAGCGAGTATCTGCTTCAGCTTCGATGAAATAATAAATAAATAATAATAAATTCGGGACACTGCCACACATGGTCGCCTGACACCAAACTAAGCTAAGCTTGTACTATGGCTGCCAGAGACTGATATACATACTTAGATATTTTTAAATACATACTTAAATAGATATTTACACCCAGACATAGAACAAACACAAAATGTTCATCACATGAATGTTTGCCCTAGGTGGGAATCGAACCCACAGCCCCAAGCTGAGAAGGCAGGTTCACTACCAACTGAGTCACCGAGGCAGTCAAAATGCTTTCGTATATCCGAAATCTCTTTGTTTTGCTGCCCGGATCTTTGTTTTTTTTTATACAATTCAATACAATACAAAAACTCTTTATCTGACTGCCTCGGTGGCTCAATTGGTAGTGAACCTGCCTTCTGAGCTCGGGGGCGTGGGTTCGATTCCCACTTAGGACAAACATTTATGCGATGAACATTTGTGTTTGTTCTAGGTCTAGGTGTTAATATCTATTTAAGTATGTATTTAAATATATATAAGTATGTATGTATACCAGTCTCTGGCAGCCATAGTACAAGCTTTGCTTAGTTTGGGGTCAGACGACCGTGTGAGCAAGTGTCAATTGCCCGAATATTATTATATTTATATTATTATTTATTAAATGTATTGTATGTCATCTGCTACATGACTGGAGCCCGGTATATGGCGACAGGCTCGCCCCCTGTCACATTTGGGACTGAATATCGTCCGGCGAACTGTGGGTGTTGTATTACACCTCTGCCAGCCCCCTCGCGGGAAAGGCGTGATGATATGTAAATAAATGTCACGTGATCTCATTGTCAACTCATCCAATCAGCAGCTACGGTCAAGCATTACCGATTGGGAAATAGAATCGGTTAAAAACTTAGAAGCGATTGCAACTAAGGCCTGTTCCTTATGAAAAAACAAAAACAAAGACCTAAAAAAAATCCAATGTCATTGTCCCTCATACCCACTCGTATCCCACTGAATATGTAACGCGTTCGTTAAAACTCGTCGTTAACCGTTAGCGAGCACTCGGCGAGTCGTTATTTATGAAAATGATTTACCCCGATTCAGCCTGATCGTTACCCGTTTACGAGGGTCCAGGGATGTTTAGATCATACGATTTTTTGTTTAATTTATTTATTGAGGGAGCGGGAAAGATCGTTTACTATGTCTCTGGCTGTCTTCTTCTACAGTTCGAATTTCTCAACCGATTCTTGTAAAATTGTATGAGTAGGTTCGTTAATTTAAAAAAATCAGTCAATCTGATTTTACAGAAAAAAATTGAATAATTAATGAGCCTGCTCACAAAATTGCGAAAATTGGTTGAGAAATGCAACCTGTAGAGGAGAACAGACGGACAGGCCCCGGCGGCAAGGTCTTCAGCTCACAGAGTCACTATTTAAATCAAATCCACTGCCTTTAAAAAACACTAACAATTATAAGTTTTTTAAATGCAAATATGTATAGTTATTCTTATTTTTAGGTACAGAATCATGTATATAATTTATTCAATTTAATTATATTCTATATTACAATGGTTATGGGTAAAAGGCCTGAAATAAATAAAATTTGAATTTGAATAGGTTTGTATTGTAGGTGATTATTATTTAATTAGGCTATTTTTAACCTAAAACTGCGAAGCCATCAACAGGTATTCAATGATAGTTAGTTAGGTAACAAATGAAATCGGACAAATATTTTATACCTACACGATCTGAATGAATTGTTTTCATTTTAAAAGGCTTAAATCACTGTTACTCACAGTCTTATTATTGACAAGCTGCGCTCCGTGGTTTCACCCGCGGTTAAAAAGTATCCTATGTGCTATTCTAGACTATAATCTATCTCTGTGCCAAATTTCATCCAGATCTGTTCAGCCGTTCTGGCATGAAAGAGTAGCAAACATCCATCCATCCATTCTTACAAACTTTCGCGTTTATAATATTAAAGAAAGAAAGAAAGAAAGAAAAATATTTATTTGGCCTACACCACACACACTTATACAATAGATACATTTTGACAAAAATGATGAATATTAAAGATATACAATTTACATAATTATTAAAAATTAAAAATATTAAATTAATAAATTTAGTAGGATTATTAGTAGGATATCAACGAAGTATGTAGTATTTTTTTGAGAACAATTTCACTACCTCGGTTTCTCTGTTGGTTCTAAACTTGCCTTCTGAGCTTACGGGCGTGGGTTCAATTTCCATCTGGAACAAGCATTTATGTGATGAACATTGTGTTTGTTCTATATTTGAATGTCAATATCTATTTAAGTATATAACTAAAAAAAAATTATGAGTGTTAATGGCAATTAATGTTAGTCTGTTAGTAGATGACCATGTGTAACAAATCTCCGGAATTCATTTATTTAGATTAAGATTTTTCAATCAGACAGGTATAGTTGCACAGGTTATCGGCCTATCTAGCTGACAGGAAAAAGGAACGTACAGGAATCGTGTCGGACCTTGTAAAAGAACCCTGTTCTATAATGAGATGCCTGCACTTAAGTTTTCAAAGAGACCGAAACATAATTAAGTACCCGACGGTAGTGCTTTAAATACTCCTTGGATAGGTCTCAAGAGCAAAGTTTGTCGCAAATGAATACAGGCGCTTTTTGAAAACTGCAAGTTGAAGTCTGACCTTCTTGGAATGTGTCTTTCGAAACTCTATCTGTCACTGCGGACAAAATTATACTAGCTGATGATGATTGTCATGATGAAAATCCTGGAAGATAGCGCTCTTAGCTATAAAACCGCCAGTTAAAATCAAATCAAATCAAAATGTTTATTTAGGCTAATAAATTTACAAAAACATTTAGTAAGACCTGTGAACCCCAAACTCGGCACAGCCGGTATCTTGGTTGTTACTCTAGTTGTACATAACATAACAAATCACGTCTTTCCTCCGAAGGGGCTGGCAGAGCCGCAATACAACACCCACGCTTCGCCGGACGATATTCAGTCCCAACACTAGTTTTAAGTATTATTAACCGACTTTCAAGAAGGAGGAGGTTCTCAATTCGACTGCATGTTGTTTTTTTTACGTTTTTACTTGTGTAAACACTAAAAAGTTTATTTCTTCAATCTTTCTACATATAACTTTGATTTGCATACATATTAAGAACATTGCCCTCATTTTAGGCAGTCGGGTAAAATAAAGTTATCCATATGATATGAAGCATTAGAAAACTTATGCAATCGAACAAATTGAAAATCTTTAGCAGATATTAAATTACTTAGAATTTAATAATAACTTATTTCGATATTAAAGCCATCTTTAGTCAAATGTAAAGAAATCGACGAATGGTCTAGAAAATGAAATTGATAAAGTTATTTTGTGAAATTTTGTCTCGGCCCTCGAGTTTTATTCAATGAAAGCATTTTTCATAATTAGGGTTCCGTACCCAAAGGGTAAAATGGGACCCTAATACTAAAAGCTCGTCTGTCCGTCTGTCACCAGCGGGGCTATTCCTGCGCGTGAGATGAGATGAGATTTGATCTTGGTCACTCTCACACCTATGACGTTTCAAACGAGAGCAATATAATAATAAATATTTAAATTAGTCAATAACGTAAGAACCTACTGTAACAAAAATCACGGACCACAGAGTCTGTGGAGAAGTAGTTTAAACAATAAAAAAAAAAAAAAAAAAAACGAAAGCAACAAGGACGAAAAAAGGTGAGATGAAAACCTCAAATCTCCGCATAGGGCCACAGGCTGTTTGCCATGATCCGTGTTATTTAGACAGTTGTAATTTTCATAGATGATGACTGTATTTCTGTTGGCGCTATAACAACAAATACTAAAAAACAGAATAAAAAAAATTAAGGAGGTTCCAAAACAACAAACGTGATTGTTTTTGCTCGATATTGATAATAGCAACATGTAGATGCTTAAAATATTCACACAATATTGACTTATATTAATCACCACAAAAAAAAAATATGGGGGCCCCCAAGCAACAGACATGACTTTTTTGGCGTTTGAATAGATGATACGGAACCCTTCGTGCGCGAGTCCGACCGCACTTGCCTTTTTTACGTAATTGAAGTGAATATGAGTTAAGTTATAGAAATCTTAGAATTCATGAAATGAAAATCCTAAAATAATAAAATTTGGAAAAGCCTTTGAAAAAAAAATTATCTTTTGTAACCCGCGGCGCAAAACGGTTTGTTACAAGTTTGACGGGTCTGTGTGTGTGTCTGTCTGTCTGTGGCATCCTACTTCTGAACGGATGAACCGAATTTGATTTTGTTTGAAAGGTTAATTAGTAGAGAGTGTTTTTAGCTGTTTGATGAAAATCTATGTCAGGGTTTTTTTGTAATTTTGGATTTATTAATCTCAAATGAAAAAGGTATGCAAACTAAAACAAGCTTAAAATAACCGTTATACAACGTATTGCTTTGCATTCCCGCGGAATTTGTAGAGGAAGTTATACTCTACTAGCGGAGCACGAATAAACTACGGGGCAACCTTAAGCGGGAAGAAAAACCAGCTGTTCTATACAAAAATTAGTTGATCGTCTACAAAATGTTTGGATCAGCTGTTTTTTTTATTTCAAGGTTGTTCCATAATTCGGTCGGTGGCTCAGCTGGTGTTGAACCTGCCTTCTGAGCTAGGGGGCGTGGGTTCGATTCCCACCTAGGACAAATATTCATGTCAAACATGTGTGTTTGTTCTATGTCTATCTATTTAAGAATGTTTTTACAAATATTTGTGACTGTATGTTTATCAGTGTCTGGCCGCCATAGTAAAAGCTTTGCTTGGTTTGGGGTCAGACGACCGTGTGTGAATAATGTCCCGAATTTATTTATTTATTTAGTTTATTCGTGCTCTACTAATGAAGTATGCCTACCTCTACAAACTCCGGGGGAATGCAAAACAGCACGTTGTATTATAGACTAAATAGTTATCTTACAACGATTTTCAATGGTTGATCGTAGGTATTTATAACTGAGCGCTACCGTGGCTCGGGTGACACGTTAAACTGTAGACCCTGATTGTTTGTTCTAAAACAACAATCGTCAAGCCGTGCCAGAGGCCTCCGGGCGGTCTAGAAACTAACATCAGGGCTAGCCACTCGGCCTATACTAATTTGCTTGCTTGTAGTAAATTGGCACCGAACTGATATCACTTTTCCTCCAAAAAGGTAGGCAGAGGTGTATTACAACACCCACACTTCGCCGGATGATATTCAGTCCCAAATGTGACAAGCGGGCGAGCGTGTCACCATACATCGGGCTCTTGTTAAATACAGGATGACTTTAAATTTACACTATTTATCATGTTAAGGGTAAAATCTACCTAAATGCACAAAACAACTAATTCTCTTATCTTGGGCTGGTATCGAACTCGCACCCTCTGGCTTGAAAGGCGAGCCTTCTTCCAACTAGGCTATCATCACTTATAGTCAAACGAATGGCTAGAAAACCGTAAAAAGTGCTAACTGCCAACCAAGTTTTAACCCGTTGAACGGGACAATAGCGAGCGGTCAGCGGATTTCGAATTTCCAAAAATCGACCTTAGTTAACACAACGCAGAGTCGCTTATCGTAAAATCAAAATTGGACCTTGAATTTCAAAAAGAAAAAGAATAACGACCTTATGTTTTCAGCATAGAGTTTCTTTTTGTCTCAAACGCTGTTCTATTTTCCTTTTCATACCGTTTTGGCCCATTTATCAAACGGAACCAGCACCTTGGTAGAGTTAAGATATTGCATCTTCGCATCGCTGTAGATGACAGCACGTTAGCGTAGTGAGGTGAAAATATTTATCGATACTTTGCAGCTTAGCGAATATTTTTATCGACCATTTAAAAGATTTGTGATGTAATATGGTTAATAGACACAGTTTGAGAGAAAATGTAGTTGTTTTCACAAACCATGATAGTTTCGTTTTTTTCTGAAATGTACCTAACTTTATTCATATCCATAGAAAACTTTGGATACTTTTCTTGAATATGGTTTCTTCAATTCCTTTCAACTAAATTTCATTTTAATATGTGTTCTATTGTATACTTACTTACTTAATTTATTTCTTGGCATTCGATATTAAACAACAGCCAAACACAAATCACCTCTCTACAAAATTGCATCTTGATTTAAAGCCTACAGTACAAATCTATCCCGGGACGTTGCGGCGCATAAATCGTGCGATCCCGGCGCCAAGTATCGTATGCGGCGCCGAAATATCGATAAACACTATAAACAGACACCCCTAGCACATTAGTCGATTATAGATGGCGTGGAGACAGTGTAGTAAAGAAGAGAAACAGGATGTTGAGTTTGGGAAATAAAAATAAATTACTAAGATTGTTTAGTAACTTATAGATAGTTTTGGCTAATTAGAAGTTTAGTTATAGTTTTAAAGTACTAAAAAATTGTTCAATTCTTGTTTTTAATGAGGTTGGGCAGATTTCTTATTAAGATTTTAATGACGCAAAGAATTACAAGAAAACATTCTGAAATTAATACAGAACCACTGAAATTTAAGAAATGTAAAAAAACTAAGTACCTATTTATATTCATTTAAATATTTTCAAGGCTAGTAAAAGTACCTTTCTATAGGAGGTCTTTGTGCTCCATCTACGAGTAAGGCAACGTCACTTTCACGAGGCGAGTTGTTGATCAAACGTTGACCTATTTTATGATAAAGAAAATCTCATACATATTTGACAAAAATGCAATCAGAATAATATAGAAGTTTCAAGTATTTTGAGCTATAGTTAATAGTGAAATACTTTTATTACTCAGTGGTAGAATTTTCTTCAAAACAACACCCAACCTGTACTACTGTTTCCACTACACTGCAGCACAAATCGATATTATGGCTGTAGGCCAACTCGATAGCACTGGAGATATCTATCGATAAGTCGATACGTTCTGGTGCAACTCTAATGTGTGGCGTCGGAGATTTCGCGCGAGAGAAGTTGTTGCAAATGTTTGTTGTTTGTGTATTTTTGTTGTTTAGCATGGGGCATGTAAAATATTGACTGTTGCAGACAGCTTGTGGCATGCAGGAACAAACAACTAAGTGCTACCGTGTTTTGAATGGCGCATATTATGTGCATACTGATACAACTTGAAAGGAGACTTCGCGTATCTTCATAACTTTTCGTCCGATTTCGCTCAAATTTGAACCTAAAAATTGTGTATTTATAGACTACTATCATGTTTTATGGAGATTAAATTAACAATACTCAAGCTATCATCGGACCAACAAATTCCGAGATGTCCCAGTAGACTTTTGAGTCCTCGCTTCGCTTAGTCAATTTTTGTTATTTTTTAGTGAGGTTAAAGTTTCAGGTTAAAGGTTGGGGTAAGTCAATGATAGCCAAGTTGGTGAAGGCCCGCCTCTCAAGCCAGAGGGATCGGGTTCAAGCCCAGCCGACGGCACGCACCAATTTGTTCATTGTGTGAACATATGTGCGTATGGTATGTATGGGTGTTGTATCACACCTCTGCCAGCCCCTTTGGGGGAAAGGCGTAACGATATGTTATGTTGTGTGGAGGCCCGTTAAAAATTTATTTTATTCTGTTTTTTTCAACAAATATAAATGTATTTGTGCTCCATCTTAGACCACAATGTCGCTTAACATCAGGTGAGATGGTGGTCAAACGTCGACCTATTCTAGATAAAAAAAAAAGTTATTGTGGCTACAGAAATACATCATCTGTAAACATTTCAACTGTCCAACTATCACGTTTCACGAGATACAGCCTGGTGACAGACGGACGGCAGAGTCTTAGTAATAGGGTCCCGTTTCACCCCTTGGGTACAGAACCCTAAAAATCAAAAGTGTGCGCTAAAGTGCCCAAGCATAAATTCAAACAAACGCGAGCCAAACTCCGATACACAGAAACTCAAACAGATAAGGAAACTTGGCGGAGATTTATCAGAAGAATGCAGAGATTATCTGCAGTGAGCTGGGGAAAAACTGGGACAAGCCTGGCTGAGTCGCTGCATAGTTGGAAGTCACCAGAGAAACAACTCGAATAAAAGAAGAAAAATAAAGAAAGAACGACAAAAACAGCTGACTAATTTGCAGTAGATTGCCCGCTTGACAGAAAAATGGTTTTTGGTAATAGCTGTCTTATTTAACCCCTTAAGAGAAGTGTGTAGTATAATATATATATAGCTTGTATAAAGCTTATATCAGCAAAAAAAAAAGTTTTTTTAAAATTGTTATTATCTAATTGTATTGTATCAGTAATCACCAGTACTATTCCCAGTTTTCGTTTTCTAGAGCTTTCGGTCGTCATAGATGTAGATAAGTTTTCCAAACTCCAAGTCAAACGAAAACAAAAGAGTTATGTTTACTATCAAAACTCGTGATAAGGCCCCTTGTATGTTTTAGTTCGATGTGAATCAAACTAGATGGCGTTTTTACAATTATTTACAATCAGAACGGCTCACAAACTCAGTCAATACATCTACACACATCTACAAGTACTCAAATAGTTAGGAATTGTTTCTTTGTAAGTTTTCTACTCTGTACCACCGTTTCTCTCCGGTCTATCTGGTACATTGCCAAATGTGACCCAGGGTACTTATGAGATATTAATTTTGCTGCTAAGTGCCGCTAAGTATTTCGAAATTATGATGAAACTTTTGTTTTGTTTTAGTTTTGGTTAATAATTTGGCGAAAAATGGAAAAAAATAACAAAAAAGTGTAAAAGAGGCAATAAGGCCCAGCAGCCCTCTGCTGGGCCTTATTGCCTCTTTTCACTACACTTCAGGCTGAAAAAAAAAACAAGGAGAGAGAGAGCTATCTCTCTCTGTCTGACTGACACTGTCTCTTTACGTACATGTAGACTACATCATTATGATAGTGGGTCATTTTTTTTACCTTTTTTCCTGTACTTACCAAAATCTATCTTGAAAGTATCTATGTATATAAGTCTGAAATTTCATTCTTTTCTCTGATAAGCAACCAAAGTAACTTTACTAAAAACTCTCTTTTCTATTCCCGAAAACGTCTCCTATCTTTTCAACTGCCACTGGCAAGTGACGTCACACACGAAACCGGAAGCGCGTCACCCTCATCCGGTTTGAAGCGGAAACGTCAATTGCAACTGGTTATTGGATACGAGACTAAGTTGGGCCGGATATAGGTGTATTTTGAAAAGTTTCTTTCAAAAATACAGTTTACGTTTGAAATTTTACTCTATGCATCTCAGTTTCCTGCATTTTTGCGAATTGGTTAAAATTTTATCTGCAGTTGTGTTTTAAAATCAAATAAAAAAAACTTCTCTAGGAAGCTGCTTATTATACGGCGTCTTAGCTTACCAGAGGCTTACCATTTTTTTATGCCATTCATGGCAAACAAATTATAGAGCGTTCTGATGGTAAACGATCAATGTTACATATCACTGCCTATGGATACCTGTAACACCATCATCACAGTATACAGCAACACAACAACATGGCATCACAGATTATGTTGCGACACTTACGGATTTTATTGAAGCCCTATAAAAGGACCCTATGAGCTTATTAGTGGTATACTAATTAATTCGGGAAAAAACATACGTTGAAAAAAAAAGGTATTGACACTCGACGAAATGTTTGGAACTGCTGATTTTACACGATTTCATAATCATAATCGTAAAAAATAATTTAAACTATTTAAGTTCTTCTATAAAACCACCAAGAGTACAAAAAAGCGGCATCGTTTTATGGTCGACATACTTACAACACGCACGAAACGCTTTAGTTCCTCAGTTCTCATACGGACCGCTAGAGTGTGGAATACTCAGCCAGAGTGTGCGTTCCCTGACACTTATAATCTGGGTGTCTTCAAGTCTCGAGTGAATCGGTTACTTCTAGGCAAGCGTGCTCCATCGTAGGCCGCGTCACTGCTTATCATCAGGCATTGCTGGCGGCCAAACGCAAGCCTATTAAGTAAACAAAAATGTATAAATAGGTACGCGGTTAAAAAGTAGCCAATATGTTACAATTAACAACAATAGTACAATGTATGCCAATCAAAGGTATAAGCTACCTCCATTTCAAATGTCATCAAATTCCATCGATCCGCTTCGATCGGATCGGAACAGAACCGGACAAAATGGCGCACGCATAACACCTTATTACCATGATGGACGCTGTGCGATCGCGAATCGTATCACCACGCAATAAGGTCCATGGTCGCGCAGCGTCGAAAACAAAACGTTACCATAATGGCAATAACACGTCATGGTACGGGCCTTAGTCTCAGCAGCAAGGTTGATGATGGTTTAATTCGAAACGAAATTAAAGCAACACATGCAAACAATAACTTCATCCTTAGCAATTAATTTAAAATGTAATTATCGCAAAATAAGGTCAGCAATGCACCAAAATAATACGAGAATGTACTGTACATTGTCTATTTATTGGTTACACAGGATGTTCACTGGCGCGCGCAGATAGCATCTAATTTGAATACAAGCGGATGTAAATGCTGCTGGATGTGGCAAACGCGTGGTTTTAAGACTATTTCTATTATTAAGCTGGTTTTTTTTAATGAGTTAAGCCTACCTATTTATTCTTAAATATCCTAATCCTTTAGGGGATAAGGCCGCCCTTGTACTACCGAATGATATTTTATTGTAAATACTTTGTTTGTTTTACTTTGTATTGGTGTGCAATAAAGATATATTGTATTGTATTGTAATTAGGAATCTACGAACGATCGAGTTCCTGTACGAAACGCTTTGACTATACTTTTACTGTACGAAATGCTAGAGTGTGGTGTAGTGTAAATGTTCTGCCCGAGTGGGTGTTCCATCGGTAAACACCCAATTTTACAGGTTAAAATCTGTATGTCTTCAAGTCTCGAGTGAATCGGTTTTTTCTAGGCCAGCGGGCACTATCGTAGGCCGTAGGGCTAAGCGTTTAACATCAGACGCGACGCATCCAGCACAAGCTTATTATTGCCTCGACTGCCTCGGTGGCTCAGTTGGTATTGAACCTGCCTTCTGTGCTTGGGGGTGCTTGGGAATGTTGGTTCGATTCCTACTTTAGACAAACATTTCTGTGATATACATTTGTGTTTGTTATATGGCTGAGTGTTAAAATCTGTTAAAGTGTGTGTTTAAAAATATATATGTAAATTTATAAGTCTCTGGCAACCACAGTACAAGCTTTGCTTAGTTTTCGGGTCACATGACCATGTGTCCAAAATGTCCCAATTTTTATTTAGCTTTTTATTTATTACACTATATCTAAAATCTCCTCTTTTGATGATTTCATAACAAATTAAGATTATTTCATACTGTAGATGAAAATAATGTCATTTCTAGAGTGGTTTTGATCCGTGTAATGTAACGAAACTGACCAACGCGGCAACGGGGTAATTGTGCGGCCTATTCATCGATGTACAGATTATTTTGCTAAAATTTGAACCATGTATGATAGGATATAATAGAGTACGATGGCTCTGTGCTTAACTTTAACGCTAGCTGTTAACCATGACTATGTGAAAGATGTCAAATTTCGCAAATTTAATTCCGAAAAAAAATTTTTCTGTCGAAATGAAGTCGAAAAGATGTCTGGAGCCTTCCACTTCCGCCAAGTAGCCACTAGTATTTTTAGATATTACCTAGTTGTAAGCCAAAATTTGTGAGACTGTAATTTATTTATTATTTGAAAAAATAATACCCCTCAGTTTCTTGCCTGTTCTTCTGAGTAGAGGCTCTTTAACCGAACAAGGCGGTCGAGTCTATTTAAATAACTTTGACGTTCATAAGTGTATCTTTAATACCTAAATTGAATGAAAACATTTTGACTTATATAACCCAATATAAAAGAGGTTCCATGATTTTTGGATAAGCAAGTACAAGATATCAAATTAAAAAAAAAACCCGACACTTATATCTAAGAACACTTTCGATAAAATCGCCTATCAGATAAAAAATACTATCACAAAATTGGTTTATCCGTTTAGGAGTTTTAATGTCACAGGTACACAGAGACAGATACACACGTCAAATTATAACATCCCTCTTTTTGAGTCGGGGGTTAAAAAGTAGTAAATCATATTAAAAATAAACCTAATCCACTTCAAAATTGAAATGTAAATAAACTTACTATGTTTCATCAAAATTAGACAAGTATTTTAATTGTAAAAAATTGTATTGTCGAAAAATGTATTTTATTTTTTAAGGTTTTCGTGTAGTTATTTGGTGTGCAATAAAGTTGTATTTTGTATTGTATTTTTTAAGCATTAGACAAATACATTTGTCTGAAATTCAAATTCAAAATTCAAAGCTCCGAAACGGACTTAAGTAAGGTACTTAATCATTTCATTATTAAACGTTTTTTTAAAAATTACTCTCCGCTAAACACAAAATTTATCGAGCCCTAAGACCCAGCCTATTTTATTACTTCCATAAAAAACGTATTTCACCTGAGATCGTAAATTCAAAAACTAATTTTCTCCCAAAATTGTGTAACGGCATCTTAAATTAGTGCGGAACAAATTCTTGGTCATTGAGGGGATGAGTATAATTTTCGAGACTATCGATTAAAATTGTTACCAAAACATAACATAACATATCGTCACGCTTTTCCCCCGAAGGCGCTGGCAGAGGTGTAATACAACACCCACACTTGGCTGGACGATTTTTGGTCCCAAATATGGCAGGGGGCGAGCCTGTCGCCATACACCGGGCTCCAGTCATGTAGCAGATAACACACAAGACGCACATACATAATATGTTCACACAATGGACAAATTGGTGCGTGCCGTCGGCTGGGTTTGAACCCGCTACCTCTGGCTTGAAAGGCGACCCTTCTCCGGCTTGGCTATCATCGCATCTAAATTGTTACCCCCTTACTAGTAGTAATCGTTGCATAGCCACGGAATAGTTATACAGTGTTTGTCTTTTTCTTTCTTGTAAATTAACTCTTTAGAAAGAAACAAAACACTGTGTAACTATTTCGAGGCTATACTTACAACGTTTATTACTATATATTACTATACTATACAGTGCGGCTACATTAGCATCTTTCAGCGATAATTCGGGCTATCGCGACATGTATAACCGGTTAGTTCATCACTCGGCGATGTATCGGGCGAATTATCGCCCACGTCAATTACGCAGAAAGGCGACGAGTTGACCGCTAATGTAGTTATGTGCATTGCCGTAACCGATCACGATGATTTTAGCGCGACGACGCGACACGAGTTATCGCGCGCTAATGTAGCCAAACCATTAGGGATAGAAATGTCTAAAGTCTAAGGGCGTCACTCTTATTTAATTTGATTGAAGGGAGAGAGAAAACGTCAGCTATCTCTTTCACGCAAAGTTCTCCATAATAAATTTCAATTAATTAAATTTTCTTAATTTCATCGTAGAGCTTATAACGTAGCAAATACTTTTACCACCTCACTAATAATACAACGTGTTGTTTCTCACTCCCGCGGAATTTGTAGAGGTTGTTAGACTCCACTAGCAAAGCACGAACAAACTATGAGGCAACCTTGAAACCGAGAAAAAAGCAATTGTTCCATACATTTTGTCGACAATCAACGGATTTTTTGTCTGGATCATCTGTTTTTTTTTTTCGATTTCAAGGTTGCCACATAGTTTATTCGTGCTCTGCTAGTGGACTACCTCTAAAAATTCAACGGGAATGCAAACCAACACATTGTTTAATAACATTTTAGATAATATTCTGTTCAAAATGTTCAATGCTGCTGATACTTGTAGCTTTAATAAATATTGCATGAACACGGGCGACTGCCAATTTATACCTATGCGAATATCGAAACATTTATTCGCGTACGAGTATTTATCCTAGATACTGATACTCGTACCAAAATACTAAGTAATTTTCACAAACGTTTTAAATACGACAGTTTGTGTGTGTTTTTTTTTAAGTTCATGGATTTTATTTTGTCTGCCATCTCGTTTGTTTTTGCAGTTGTGGTCTACAATGGAACACGCTTGTCTAGAAAAAACCGATTTACACTAGTATGCATAGATTTGTTGCCAAATTACTTTGGTAAGTATGAACAATGAAAAAGAACGCTGAAAATAATTTTAGCACAAAAAAAGGGAGAAATCTATACGAAGTTTAACTAGTTAGGGTTCCGTGCCCAAAGGATAAAACGGGACTCTAGTACTAAGACTCCGCTGGCCGTCCGTCTGTCACCAGGCTGTATCTCATGAACCGTGATAGTTCAGACACACATCTAAAATTTTCACAGATGATGTTAATTCTGTTGCCGCTATAACAACAAATACTAAAAAACAGAATAAGATAAATATTTAATGGGTGTAAAGCATGCCGTTTTTATAGATACACATAGTACGGAACCACTGTACGGAATATACATAGTTCGACTCGCACTTGGCGGGTTTTTTTATTACTATAAGGTTTTACTTTTTATCTCTGGAAATATATTTGTATCTGCAATATAGCAAGAAAACCCGCAACGTGGCGCTTTAGTTAAAATTTCACTAAGTATCAGTACTATGACATTAGCCGATACTAGTATTTGTAATACTACAACAATGAAAGCAGGCTAAGTGCCAACGTCGCTGTAGGTTCATGTACTTGAAACTTATACTAGTATTTGTGTACTATTATGTATCAGTATCAGGATATGTTAGTAGACTAGTGCCAGCCTGTTGTAGGTATAATTTACTGTGTGAACGCGTCGTTGTAAAGTTTGTCTGTACTGCGCCAGATTATACTGTGACATATTTTGGGTGATGTAGTTTACAGGTTGCGATCCGATCTAAACGAATTCTAGGTATAATTGTTTTTCATACAACTTATGATATAGGTATGGATGTTATTGCAGGAAATATAGCTCAACTACGAGGATATAATAAACAAGCTTCTTTATTAAAACAAGCTTGTATTCTTTATTAAAAGAAAAACAAAAAACTAAATATTAAAATATTGTACCCTATGTATGTTATGGAAATAATTACTCTGCATCCTGTTCAGTAACTTGGACGGGTAATTGCGAGTGATATTATAATAACAACTAATCACCCCCGTGATTTTCCGTGGTGTGCGCGCAGAGTGGAATAGTACCCCCCTCTAGTACCAGGTGTCGTAAAAGGCGACTGAGGTATAGCGGAACCGACAAATGGCAGTATAACCATTCGAAATATAACGTAGCTAAAATGGCACAGGGCAGGGATGGGCAGCAGCACCTCTGTCGCGAAGCTACGTTTTCTGCGATAGCCACCACATCTGGCCAGCGTGGTGATTACGCGCAAACTCCCCCCCTAAATGACTCCCGTGATGAACATGATAATATCACGATTATCACAAATTTATATGTTATCCGAGTCAAAGCAACTCCTCTGCGATTAGTTTCAAATAAATATTTAATTCAATCGTTCAATAACGATGTCAGATGCCAACCAGCTTTGAGCGTTTTTAGAACACTGTCAGGGACTTGCGAGAACTACTCATTCAACGTACGCATTATGGAAGCAAACAAAGTTTTATTTTTAGTGACAGATACTACAAACAAGAAATCGTGACTATTTAGAAAATGGTTTAGCAATATTGTAGTCTCATCAAACGTTGTGTCAGATTAAAAGTATAATGGATTTCAACACGCGACGTGAGTCGGATCGTGCCATGTGAAGTGCTCGTTTTAATCGTTCGAACGTCCACACACCGGCTCAGTGTAAAGTTTGTCCCAGATTAAAGCTCTCACGTAACTTATCACTTGATATCTTGTGTATAAGACAACACATAATCCTCGCATGGTGGAAATTCCGTCTAAGTGCACTAAGCGTTTCAAATCCACTTTTCTTATAAATACTGCAGAGGTGTGGAACTCGTTGCCTGCGTCTATTTTTCCACCCAATTACAATCCTGGGATGTTTAAGAGTAAAGTGAATAGGTATCTCCCAGGCAAGCGTGTTACACCTTCGATCACGTCGTCACTTCTCATCAAGCGGTGGTCAAACGTATGCCTAGTCCGATTTAAAACAAATCACATAATAATATTAAGGATTTTATTATGGAAACTGACGTGGTTTTCACACATTATGATTTATAAAACGGGAATAATTACTCACGTACGATTAAGTCGATTATTAAGACCATAGTTTCAACCGCATTCGGCGGTCTTCGTCAAGGCCAGTGCGCGCGCGCGGCTGCGTCTTGCATAGCACTGTATAATATTATGTGTATTGTCGAATACACATATTGTATCACATCTTATGTGATACACATATTATGTGATACAATACAATGCAGTGCACAATCAAGTTTTTTGGAGCCTAATTTATTTATTAATTTACTAGCTGAGTACCGCGGTTTCACCCGCGTTTAAACAGTATTCTATGTACCATTCTAGACTATAATCTATCCCTGTACCAAATTTCATTCAGACCCGTTCAGACTTTCTGGCATGATTGAACAAACATCCATCCATCCAAACTCTCGGGTTTATAATATTAGTGTGATGGTCTTCTCTAGTAGATTCAGGGACCCTCCTGGGATAATCCATACTAATACTTGGGGATCCGTGCGCTGTATACCTCGCGGCCGGCGTCTGTCTTCCTCTACAGGTCGCATTCCTCAACCGATTCTCGTGAAATTTTGTGAACAGCTTCGATAATTATCCAGACTTTTTCTACCAAATCAGTTTTTGAAAATTAAAAAAAAACGAAAAACTTTGTAGTGGCTGAAAATTGTCTTAATGATACTCGTATTTCATAAATCGTTACAAAATTACAATATTTCAGGTGGAAAGTTTTTGAATACTAATTTCTGAATAGACGTGAACAAAGTCGCCGCTAACAGCTAGTTGTAAATATCATAAATTATAATTAAGTAATTACAGCATCTCCTCTGACAGTTGTCATGATTTTTTAATTTAATTAATAAAACCCCCGTTAAAGGGTGTATTAAACTGGATGTATTTAATTAGGTGCTACCCGTCAGCCTGATGAGGGTCCGAATATGAATATATAAGGTTGATTTATAATGGGCTTACTTACCCGCCTCTCCTCTTAGTGAGGAATTTGAGTAGGTACTACGTAAAATTGATATTTAAGGTCGAATGGGGCAAATGCGTCTGTAGGGCAATTGCGTCTTTCGGGAATTACTGACAAACTCTTCACAAATTAAGCGCCACCTACATGTTTTATATTTAGTTGCAATAATCTGTACAAGATGGCGTTAGTTGCCTAGTTTGTGAAGGGTTTGTCAGTAAATCTCTAAAGACGCAATTACACCATAGATGCATTTGCATCAGTTAACTCTATAGTTTATTTTTGGTAAAATAAATCGACTAAAATAACTATTCATGATAATAGCCCCAAGGTACAGGCTATGTGCTTAGTTTGGGACTCACTGTTAAACTTTATAGGATGCTATTTTTAAATATGTAATAGTTAGTTTAGTAAGGTGTTTTAAAGTAGTTAATTTACTGTAAATACCTTTTTCGTTCCTCTTGGTAAAAAAGCAGAGGTGTAATACAACACCCACACTTTGCCGGACGATATTTAGTCCCAAATGCAAACTTGTCGCCATACAGCGGGCTCTAACCATGTAGCAATTTGTTCACACGATGAACAAATTGGTGCGTGAAACGATGAAATACTTAAAAAATGGGACAACATAGTAAGTATTTAAATGTATAGGTAGAAATTAAAATTATTATTTTTTGGTACTAGCATGCCAATGTTGGCAAACGTCCCCAATTTTATTTCGACTGATTATTTTGCTGACACTTCATGGTGATATTCTTAGTAACTCAAGCGACTGTCTGTTTAATAACCAATATATTATTTACTTAGTTATTTATTAAAAATTTAAACGAAAGAACGAGACAAAACACTGTAACTATTTCAAGGCTATACAACGTTTATTAGTAAAGGAGTAAAATTTTAAACACAATACATTATAACAAAACCAAACAAATAAATTAAAATTGACATGAAAAGAGCAGTGCCTAAGATTGCTCTACATACAATAATAGGGTTGCCACACACACCATAATCATAAATTAGATTCCTATCAACCATTGAGCGTAATATTTTCCTTCCGAAGCCCCATTTTCGAAAACATAAATTATATTAATCCGAATACAAGTCCAAATACAAAGCCCGAGGGTTCTGTATGTTGAAAAGGGACAACCCTACAAACGGAAATGATAATGCTATATTAATTACGGATGTGGATTAGTAAAGTAAGCAGATGCTAACTGTTTTTAAGCCCCAACGCAAAAAACGACGGGGTTATAAGTTTTTTATTGTGTGTGTGTGTGTGTGTATGTGTGAGTGTTTTTAGCTATGTTTGATGAAAATCGGTGCCGGGAGCTTTTTAAATTTTTTAATTTAAACTTGTATGCAGAAATGCTCTATAGTTTAGAAATGCTCAGCTCCCATATCGCCTGATCGGGTAATCCTCACACAAGCATCCACACCGCACGCGCCAAGGAATTGAAGCCCTTTTGAGCATGATCCAAAAACCAATTAAACAATGGATCGCTCGAGGTAGGAGCGCGCGTTCCAACTCGTGTGCTTGGATCACACGAGGCACGTCCATTGACCACTCTTTTAGAGCACGCTTACTTGTGTCGCTCGCGATTAACGCGCAGTGGATCGCCCGGTGTGGATCTGGCTAATGTCATTTGCACCACTAAAATGGATTGCTGAGGCAAATTGTCTGCGACATTTTCAAAATGTAGACCAGACTATGCTCATTAGAAGGATACTAAGTGGAACAAAGTGGAAGTAGTACAATTTTATGATTTTATAAAACGGGAATTACTCACGTTCGATTTGAGTCGATTCCTTCAATTACAGTTTCAATTTACGCGCGCGCACTCTCCTTGATAAAGGAAGCCGAATACGGCTGAAACTATTGTCGGAGAACCGTTTCAAACCGCACGTGAGTAATTCCCGCTTTATAAAATCAAAAACAGTATAAGCCACGTCAGTTTTAAAAGTGTCATTTCATTGATCGAAAATTGGAAATTTGCTGCTAAAATAAATTTCCTCGATTCTAAGTTTTAATCCTAAAATTTTTTTTTTTTACCAAAAGCAATGTTGACTAAAACATTTTCCGCGTAACAAATTGGCTTTGAAAAGTTTCCCGTCTGTTCCTTCCCTAATTTGCGTCACACATGTTTGTACTTATACGTTGTAGTTATGTATGTGTGAAAGGGTCAGAGGTGTTATTTAAAGTATTTCGCGGAAGGACCGACTGTTGTATGTTTTTCTTTTAATTTTATTTATTTTACTTTGTAACGGGCCTTTCTTTGTGCGAAAAGATTTTTTTGTTATTTTTCCCTGTTGTGTTGTGTGAATTTGTTGAACAAGGGAATTATTTTTTTATTGTTCTTGTTTGTGAGACGGCTTATCAAAATTGTAACGTCTATAGTGTACTGGTTAGGCTTAAGGCCGCGTTTCCACTAGATATGTGCTAGGTGGTTGAGCGCTGCGAGGTTGTAAGCGGGCTCTCTTACACATCTACCTTTAACAAGCCTCGTCTAGTGACTGATACATTACATGAAAAAAAATGTATTGAGGACTGATAGGATAGACACATATGAGCACACAGCCCTAGCAGATATCGCTTGTTTTAACCCTCTAAGTTTGACTTCTGTGTGTCTGTGACATCGTAGCTCCCGAAAGGATAAACCCATTTTATTTTTTAAAGGTGAATTAGTTGGGAGTGCTCTTACTCGTAGCTATGTTTGATGAGAATCGGTGTCAGAGATTTTTTAGATTTTTAATGTATGTACAAAACGTGGTTTCTACAGGTGAGCGTGGCCATGTAAATAGCTTCATTTACATAGCCTCGCTTGGGATTCTATTGGATCTTAACAAACACATCTCTCGCTACACCTTCTCGCACATTCCTCCACATGAAAACACAGCGTTATAAGCTGTTTTTATCATTATCATATTTGGCAGTCATCAGTCATCAGTAAAACTGTCAAGAAGAATACCACAATTTTATTGAAGCCCGGTTTCCCCAACGTCCGTAACTTGTAATTCAACTCAGCAACAAAACCACTAACCTCTTAACAACCTAAACTGGGCAAAAGAACAAATCGCAAGTCCATCCGCGCGGTAAACTCTGTAATCCGTCCAGTTACTGGTAAGTCGAGTAACTCGCCCCAACTCGCCAACTTGCCCAAGTCATTGTAATCCGATGGAGCAACAATATTCTTAATGAAAGCTGCGGCCGCGGTCGGTGGGGTAGTTTTCGGAGAGACGTCAACGTAATTAAAAAAAAAGTTGAGTTAATCAGGCGTTACTTTGCGGAGGTTCTTCTTCAAAACTATTATTTGAACCAATGCCATGTCATGTTAACATCAGGCGTATGTACTTAATGCGTCGTTAAAGCGGAAATACGATAGAGATTGGTTCGAGTAACAGTTAAAAAAAAAGATGTTGAAGTGTGCGTTGATAAAATTCAGTTAAAAATCAATTCTTTCACAACCAGTTGTCCAAATTTTCAGTATGACTAAATTATTAAAATTAAAAATTAGAACACGGTGTCCGAATATCTTGTGTTCCAGCCGTCAGCGACTCAGTCAAACTCTTAATTTGACTGCTACTTTTTATTACAAAAAAATTAACAGTTCCTGTAGAATATCGTAAAACCACAGCACAACGAGTATTTTGCTTAAAAAATAAACTAATTTTAAATTTTAAGCAGACCAAGTTAGGAGGCTGCCAAAAACCTTTAAACATAGCTTACCTATTTGTTTTTAACTTGCGAGCAAACCTAGCTTTCCATCTAAACGTTCTACCTAAACCCTTATTTCAACAAAGAAACTTACTTGACTATGTCATTTAAGCTTTTCTTAATGACTGCAACCATCATCATTAGTCTCCGAAATCTACCCTCCGTGGTCCGCCCGGTAATCCCTTCATAACGTGCTAAGTCGGGTAAAAATTCGGTCAAGAACTAACGCCAGGGATTTGTACCTGGCGGCAGGAGATTACTAGGGATGGGTTATGGATACGAATAATAGCAATCGTTTTATTCGAACTGAATTAATGTTCAATGCAGATCGGCGAGTTCAAAGTCAGGCTTTTGTTATTTGAAAAACTTTTTTTTTTAATTTTGAATAGGTCGGCGTTTGACCACTAACTCTGATGTTAAACCACTAACCTGATGTTAAGCGACGTTGTGGTCTAAGATGGAGCACGACGACCTATAAGGTACTTATTCACTCTAGCTTTGAAGTTTTGTAGAGTGAACAAGTACAAAGACGGCAGTTGAGTGAGGCGCTACAAGTGCGCCACTGCTCAGACCCGTCTTGGAAACGGTTACACCGGACTACATCCCGAAACACCACTAGGTCATTTCACGGCATGGCTTGGTCCGGTGGGTGGTAACTAGCCACGGCCGAAGCTATTCACTAACAGTTGATTTATTAGGCGTTGCTTTGCGGAAGTTCAGCTTCAAAACTGTTTCTTTAGGAAATCTAGAAAAAATACCGAAAGAACACTAGATTGTTCTAAAAATATCTACATTTTTATTTATTAGTAATATCACAATTAAGTTTTATATTTGGTTTTTTATGTCTAGATTTTCACTATGGCTTACAAAAGAATAATATAATATTCCAAACTTGATTGTTGCCTATAGCGTGAGGTAGTATTGTAGATTGAGTAAATAAATATCTTGTTCATCAACGTTTGAAATCAAATTTTAAATATTATTATTTTAGTACATTAATTAGGTACCAATTGGCATCATCGTCTTAAACGATTTAACGTAAAGAATCCAATCGTATAAATTCGAATTAAAAAAAAAAACGATTATTATACATTCAAACAGTTCCATCCCTAGTTAAGACTGTTGTTTTGTAGCTACATGTCTAAGTGTCGGAGCTGAGTGCCTCCCTGTTGATTACGGACTGGATTATATTTTTAAAAGATGGCAGACACGGACTAAGTAAGTTTTGTTAAAAGGTTACGAGTTTTTAGCAACTTTTTCTTGATGGTTTGTGGATAGAAAGAATAATAAACATTTTTTATTTTATTTTTACAATTCACGTCAACCAACGACCTTACAATAACAGAATAAAAAATTTAAAATATTTACTGAAAAGTCATTTACAGGGAGACACTTCTAAGAAATATAATAGAAAAAAAGGAATTGACGCACAAATCGAATGATTAAATAAATAGAGTTTAAGTAGACCTAACAAAAAAAAATAAAAATAAACAACGCAATAAAACAGAATTTGAAATAAGAATGTACTAAATAAAAAAAAATATGTAAAAAAAAGATAAGATATATAGATAAAGCATAGTATCAGTACGTTGACATTACATTGTTGAGAACGTTTACATAGTTGACGTCACTACGTGTTGCCCACGTTACCATTTTTGACTCGGACCGCTATACCTGGCGGAGTAGGTATATTACTATACCATGAACAGAAGCGTTATCAGAACCCTCAGCTAGTTTCTAAGAAGAACTCCCACATCAGCCCACACACTGATATAAATCTAAGTAGAGCGACGCCGGGTGTCGCTAACTAGCTTAATTACTTGAGGACAGTTCGCAAACTTGCGGAGTCGGGTCGGTACTCGCGGACAGAATGCATAAGTGTGTTTGTGTTAATATTATATATAACTGGGGGCCTACCATGACGTTTTATAGCCATGATAGTTACGTTTTCTTTTTGACGCTGTGCGAAAATAAACCTTATTGCGCGGCGATACGATTCAAGGTTGAGCAGCGTTGACAACAAAACGTAACCATAACGGCAAAAAGATGTCTTGGTAGGCCTCCTGGGGGCTATTCCTACGCGTGAGATGAGATGAGATTTTATCTTGATCACTCTCACACCTATGACTAATCAAACAAGAGCAACAAGGACGAAAAAAGGTGAGATGAAAATCTCAAATCTCCAAAAAGGGCCCCTGGTCGTTTTCATAGAATATAAGTCTTGAATTTGTAGCGTTAGGACTATGTAGCTCGACTAGGTTCGTAACCAATCACCGATGTTACACAGTCAGTCTTTAGGTGATCGCGGGTGGGTTGACTACGTATGACTGTTATTAAGTTTAATTTGTTTCATTTTGACTAAATGGCAGGATTCTAAAGGTAACCATTCACCATCCAGCCTGCCAGTCCGCCGTGCAGGGCTGCGAAGCAGGATGTAGCTCACACACCATCCTGACAGGCATCCTTCACGTACAACCTGCAAGTTAATTGTTTGTTGTTTGTTTACGCTCGCGAAGCAAAAAAAAAATGTCTTTGATTTCGCGATACTCTATGTACAAATACAGTATGGAAGTTACAGTCGAATAGAGCGAGATGCAACACAATTTCGCTACGTTACCGCAGTTCGCTTCGTCAATGTAAAATCAATGTTAGACATAAGCTGTCAAAAATTAACATCCCACTTGCAATGAAAACAAACAACACTCAACTTTCAACACAAAAGTCGTCAATCCAATTTTTCCCATCGAAGCCGGAAAAGTCTTATTTGAAAACTAGAAATGAGAAAAGAATCCCGCTGTTCTTATTTCTAATTAATTTAAACCACGGCCCAGTGGCTTTTAATTAACTCCGTGCATCAGATACTTATCGCTGTAGGGATGGGACGTATCGATAAAACTGAACGCGATGTTATCGACAAATTGAGTGGAAAATTTGAGGTGTCGTTAATTGTGGAGCTGGGTCATCGGATGGGTTATCGTTTATTGAAGAGTTTCCTCATTAGATTTTGATTAATTGTTATTTTGTTCTCTCATTTTTAAATGGCAGTAATTTCAGTTGATAATTTTATTGTGTTTTATTGCGTAAGTGTTTCTTTTGAGTTAGTGTTTGGTATTTGGCTATGCTTTATGAAAAGATTACTTAGTTAGGTAACTAGTTTTCAAATAATTTCAACTTAGCGGTCGAGTTCCGCGATTTCAGTTGCGGTCCACAGGAACTGTTTATTTTCTGAGGAACGAAAGGTCTTTTATGTACCTTTGACAATGTGTATGCAAAATTTTATGATGTTCAGTGAATAGTTAAGGGGTAAAAGTAGAACAAACTTCATTCGCATTAATAACATTAAAGGGATCATTACATTATCCAATTTGCAGTATGCTAACTTAGCGTGGTAGTGCCCGTTCGATAGAAATAAATTGGATTACTGTCTAACTGCTATTACACCGCCAAAATTGAGCACGCTAGCTCACCTAGCATACTGAAAACCGGATTATTCAATGAACACGATTAGAGTATTTACAAAATAAATACTTTATTAAATTTAAGTAGGAAATACCACTAAAATGCTAATTAATTTAGACATTTCTACGAAAACTGAAGTCTAAATTCGAATTTTAAAAAATCGTTAACATAGCCAATTTTAATGTTTCAAAAACTTTTCCCATCTCTAACTCTAGTACGATAGAAATGATTCCATCGCTGTTGGAAGCCACACATTTTCTAGGGCTCTTATTTTCAATAGTATTTATTTACATTGGAAAACGTGATCTTTCTCGAGAGAACTATTCCCGGTTATTGCTTTTATTTCCAATGTACTGCAATTAGTTTTTTCTGAGAGCCCTCAAGTGGTTTCGATCAAAATAAAATAATAAGACGAATCTAAACCGTTGATTGTGTTGTCAAAATTAAGTCAAAACAATCAGACTATTGTATCAGGCTAGCAATTAGGTATACTTACAATACGTATACTTCAACACCTAATTCTTGTCACTTGGCTTATATGAACTTGCTTGCTTAATACCTAATTGTAACCTATTGGGTACATTTGTTCCAAAGAAGAGATAGCAAATACAAATTACAATACGAAACAAGTATCATTATTAAAAGGTAAACAAAAAACCCGACTGCACAATGTAGTCTGACAATCCGAATAATTGTAACTAAAATGTTGTACGTGTTGTATGGAAGTGAAATTCCACTATCAAGACGATTCAAATGACACCTCACATGTCGAAATCCATGAAGCTATTTAGGTTGTGGCGTGCTAAAGAATCCTCATACATACATACTTACATACATACATACTTACACTCGATAAACATAACCCTCCTATTTGCGCATTTGGATAAAAATAACCACTAAAGACGTGTCGCACTTCTTACGTCCTGAGAAGGAGTGCTTGAGAGACGCTTATTTTACTATATTATTGTGAATAATAGTAGGCCCCACCTTTTCATGTTATTTTTCCCGCAGGTTTTTAGTACATTTTTGTTAAACTTATCTAACTCGATTTTAGATAGATTAAACTGAGCAGGTGAAAGCTCGTCGTAAGATTGTCTCGAATGACTTATCGATATTTCTGTAATGCTATGTGTCTAATAGGGACTATTATGTGACGATATTTATGTGCAAGTGTGTGCAAATTTTAAGCCAAAAAAAAATTAATGTATCGTTTTATTCAATAAATGAATAATTGATAGGTTCTATAACTAAAACGAATTCGTAGGATTCCAATCAATAAATCAATGTACAAAATCTTTAAAGAAAATAATTCAAAAATTCTTAAAGATACATAAATCTCGTATTCGTTCCCTCGTCTCCTCCGTAAATCCGTAATACAATATAGATGTCACATTTTGACACGTATTACGTCGCCATGACAGTTTGGGAATTAGGCGGGAGATTTGACAGTTGCGCAATATCAGCCGCCAATCCTGGTTAACTTTTTTTTCTCATTTTTAGGGTTACGTACGAAAATAGTTGAGAAAATCTTCAAAGTGAAATTTTAGTGCCTTTGGAGTTTTTTCTTCTTCTTTCTTCTTTCTCCTGTCTATTATCCCAATTTATTTGGGGTCAGCCCTCCTAGTATTTCTGCGCCACACTGAACGGTTGTGGGTTGTCCCTATTGTGGTGTTGCTCGCTATCATGTCTTTTTTAATTGTTTGCAGCCAGGTTATTGGTGGTCGTCCACGGCCTCTCTTTCCGTCTTCTATTGCACAATAATAATGTATCATGTACAGTTGCACGGAAACTAATATTAATTCCTAAACTCTACGTAAGCCATTTCCGTTCCAATTTACAACCTTAGTAGATTTAATATTCTAAAACTGCACATATTTGTAAGAGTTTAATGTTACGGCTTTTTCAAAATTGACTTGTAAAAAAACTGCACACTTTTTAAAAAGAACCTCAAAATGTAGTCCTGGCCATACTTTTATAATGCACTATGTTTATTTATGTACACGAAATTATACCATAATCCAATGCACATAATGTCGACGTAAGAATGACCAAGCGAGTAGCGTAGTTATTTTGCATCAATCTGTGCGTTTTGTGTACATATACGACAGTAGTAGTTTACGGATGTAAGTAAGTAAGTAGTTTTTGGATGACTTTTGGCTTCACCTAAATCATACGATGTGCGTCATCTTACTCTCTAGGTTGATCTGAGCTTATTAAATACTACGTAGAGAAGAAGATATAGAGATGAATATGAAAAATTGGAAAATTATTTCAAAAATAATATTATAGTACGAAACCTTCAACAAAAAACTTTAACTCATATTTTTACAAATAATATATTTTTTCTCGTGAAGCCTAAGTCAAGCATTTCACTCGACCTTTGAACCGTAATCGAGTTACAGTTGCCAATTTATTCGTTGTGAGAAATGAAGGCGCCATAATCGATTCTTCGTACAAAAGTGTCAGTTTTACGTAGAGTTTACTTAGTTCCATCATTGAGTCGACTGCCTAAATAAGTTGGTTTGTAAAATTAGGATCGCTTTCGGATTTCACACTCAACAGTATCTCTCGATATTTTTCTTATTTTGATTTTTTCATTTCCATTTTTATGCTCTTGTTCTTTTTACTAACGAAAAAAGTTTTTTTCGTGCGTTTCTAAAAGGTTTTTCGAATTGAATTGATTTGTGGGAAGACAAAGCTTTAAAGCGAAGCTAATGCACTCGGCTTAAAAGCCTTCTGTCTGTGCTCAATGGATATAGTTCTCGAAGTTTCTACACGAGTCTAGGTTGTTTTGTGGTTCACTCAAAGATATTGAAAAGTAGTCGATGTAAGATTGGGTACAAAACAAAAACTAATGATGATGGAAAATAGACAATGTAATCTAATGCATTGCACAAATAAAATCAATTGGTCATGAAAAATAATAAAAGATTTCCTGTTCCCTATTGAATATTTTTTACGGCTTCTATCGGCTTGTAGCGCTCACAGCGTAGCCTACTAGGTGTCCGTAGCTGATCACCGATGCTAAGCAACGGACGACACGGTCAGTCCTAGGATGGATGACCGCGGTGACATTTACAACTGAGAACACGTTACCTTTCTTGTTTCTTACGGCTTCTATGTATATGAAATAGAAATTTAAAGAGATATGTAAGCAACACATAAACTAATAATTTATGTACCAATTGAATAATAATAATTGTTAAAAAAAAATCATTGAGATAAACTATCATGATTGATTGAATAATTATAATTATAGTTAGTCTTATTAATGTAAAATTAGTAATAAAATAATTATAAGTTATTGTTACTAATGTAATAAATGCGAATGTGAGTTTGCTTGTCCGTTTGTTTGTTTTGCTTTTACGCTCTGACTACTCAACTGATGAGCATGAAATTCGGCAAACACGTTGTCAGGGGTACAAACAAGGACATAAAATACGTTTCAAAAAAATAACGGTTGTCGTGCGACCGCGGGCGAAATCACTAAATCACAATAGTCTTTAATAAAATGCTACACTTATATTGAGTAAGCTTTGTCATAAAACCTATTGTTCATCACTTAAAATGCCACTCAAAATATACAACTACCCTCAAACAATACATTTAATACACCTCGGCCATGACAGTCGTGAAATTGGCGGCAAAACTGACGTCCCGCTGACAGCTGTCAGTTGAGCGTTTATGAGGAGAGCTATTTGTCAACGCGCTGTTTAATTGTTGTTTTGGAATGTGTTCGTTGGGGCGTTTGGAATGAGTTTCCGTTGCGGGGATAGTTGCGTTGAGAAGTTTTGATTAGTGTTGACGGAAGTTGCGGCTGTGTTTGGAATTTATGCGTCTTGGATGGAGGACGTATCGTAGCTATGGTGCTGTTATGACTTTTAACACCTCACCACCTAGTGCCTCTGTAAGCTGTAAACCTCGCGACCGACGTCGACTCGATGCTATCCACAATCATACGGAAACGTTTCGGATCGGATCCAACAAATTTCAATCTCAAATTGTTCGAAACTCAGTCTACTTTTGTAAATTTTGGAATAGGGTAAAAATCCGATCAGAAGAATGAATCACGTTTTAAAAACTTATGAATACAGACTGAGATTCTAATAAAGTAGTTTTAAAATGTTGTAATCCGAACGGAAACGTTTCCGAATGATTGTGGAATGCTCATCGCACTCCTCAACTAAACCTACTACACAAAGTTTCAACACACTCGGTTTAGCAATGCGACCTTCTTCTGCGGAATGCTTCCTGGAAACGAAGACAGATCCAGAATTTAATCTAATTTTTTCTAATTTAATTTAATTTTTTTCGAAAGAATTTCTGTCGAAGCATAGACGCTTCGCTCACTAACGCTCGGTCGATATACTCTGTATGAATAGCCTCGGAATAGTAAACAAAATAATAGGGACATTTTTGTACCCACGGTCATTAGCGTAAGCTAGTATACAATACATAGCATACCATCCTTACAAGTAAGCAAGATTTGAATATTTTTTTTAAATGAATACTTGCATACTTAAATAAATAGTACCTGGATGACCGAGCTTTGCTCGGTATTTTTTTTTTTAAATTGTCTTTTTTGGAAAATATAATTGATTATAGTCTAACCTCAAAGCAAACACTCATTGACTTCGTGTTACTTATCAACGACATCTGCTGTTGTGTCGTTAAAGCAATTAGTTGCTCAAAAAAAATAGTATTATTATTCGCCAATAGATGTCAGGAAGAGTCATATTTTTCAGTTGAGACTACTCAAACGCCTCCGTTTTGTTATTTTTCTTCCAAGTTTATGTTTAAGTTGATTATCGATAAAACACGAATAAAATGACATTTTCTAAAAATGATGATCGAACCCACGCCCTCAATCTCAGAAAACAGCTTCACTGCCAACTGAGACACTGAGGCAATTAAATTAACACACTCACAATAATTATAATCACGCAGTTAGGTATACAGTGTTTTGTCTTTGTCTTTCTTTCTAAATTTTTAACTCGATCAAAAAAGACAAAACATTGTATTACTTTTCTGCGGTTACACAACGTTTATTAGAAAGTGGGTGAGTCTTCGCAGAGGGTGAATAGTCTGTAGCTTAGAACAGCATCGCAGTTATAACGTAGCTTGAGCAGGTTTTCGCAAACGATCACCGATATTAAGGAACGGACGAGACGGTCAGTCTAAGGATGGGTGACCGCGGCCTCTACCGTGTCTCGGATGATAAGCTCCGGTTGTTTATCTTCTAAGAACAATTGACAATTGAGCCGTGTTAAAGGTTTTGAGCGTCCTGAAATAGACCGCCAAGGCTGGCCAGTCGACCTACGTGCCTCATTTTTAGCAAAAGAGGTAAAAAATCTTGCTTTTTTTTTGTTTGTTTGAAAGGTGAATTAGTCGGAAGTGTTTTTAGCTATGTTTGATGGAAATCGGTGTTGATTAAAATTGGTTTCGGGGATTTCTTAATTAATACTTGTTAAATATTGTGTTGCAATGCGTTGTGTTTTTTGAAAATATAAATTATTTGGAGCAAGTCCAATTTTCTGAATAAATTAATTATTTAAACTTAGATATTTCTGCATTTTATTTTTACTTTTCCAAGATGATTTGGAACCTTATTTGCGACAGATAAGTACTCACATTGTTCTGACAACTGTACGCTTGCTTTCTATCATGTTCTAAACTTATACAGTAAATCACTCAAGTTTCGATACTCCAAATATTGGAGTTTCGATAAAATTTCAACTTTTGTCAAGTTTCGAATGAGTTATAGTGTATCGTTGCATGGTGAAGCATTTCTTGGATATACATACAAAAATCGGCTTTATTTGCATTGGATATAGGGTTTGTTTTAAAGAATAGTAAAGAGTTGGCATTTGAATAAAGTTTCAGAAGAGGTGTAATCGGTCGAAAACTTTTTGAAAAACGATTCCAAAGTTGTGAGTGTTATTGCATATATATTTTCGCTTGAAAAATAGATAAAAAAATTAAAAACTGCGCACACTTGCACACACTGTCGTCTGACCCCAAACTAAGCAAAACTTGTACTATGACGACCAGAAACTGATATACGAGTACATACAGTCATACATATATATTTTTTAAATACAAACAAATAAATATTAACACCCATACACATGGAACAAACAAATGTATTCATAACATAAATGTTTGCCCTAGGTGGGAATCGAACCCACGCCCCCAGGCTTAGAAGGCAGGTTCACTACCAACTGAGCCACCGAGGCAGTCGATTAAAATTATTGGTATTTTAAGTATCAAGTGTTTTTAGTTTGAACTTGTTATTAAATATGCTTTTATATCTATGGAACTCTTGTAATTTTTGTGATTTTTTTAGCATCACTTTTATAGTATAACTACTTTTAATTTTAGACTTACTAAATATAAAACAATGGTTAAAAATAATATTTATAAAATTCTTGAACACGGCTATTAAAATACTTAAGAAAAAAATTACTAACGACGATAAAAAAATATGTTGAACGAAAATTAAAACTTCCATCTTTCCACTATAACATTTTTATACTTAGAAAAACACAATTAAATTACACTCCTTTAGAAGTTTCTTGATTCTGAAAATAAATCTTGTAATCAGAAAGGAATCCCAGACAAATTGTGTTAACCCACGCACGTCACAATTCTTTTACAATTTATTACAATACCACATCCACGTAAGCTAATTTTAATAGAATGTCTAAAGGAAATAAGTAACATTATTATAAGAAAAACAAAAATCCAGCTGCAAAATGTTGTACCCTATGTCACTTCCACTATCAAGACGATTCAAATGCCACTTCACTTGTCGAAATACATCAAGCTGTTTAGGCTGTAGGCCGTGCCAAAGAAACCTCATACATACGAGTACACACCCACTGCACATTTTTTTTTAATTTATTTATTTCGTAAAATATATAGGTACATTTTATAACACAAAGTATTGAAAAACTTAACAGTTTGTATCAATACCCTTATCGCTACACGCTACAATTCTTAATGCAAACTAAACTACCTTAAAAAACTTCATGACCTTACAACTACTACCTTCTTATTGATATATTGACCTTATTTAAACTAATTATTAGGTAGTAATTTATTTATATCTATATCTACACGAGTAAGCATCTATTCATCGCAGTTCATAATTCTACCTCATTACACATTTACACTCATTTACACATTTTACATCCATACATACACTTGAAAAATAAATACCCTCCCTCTTGCGCAGTCGGGTAATTAACTATCTATACACACGTTTAAACATACCTATACTTTATTATTTTACTGTCTTTTATGATACATATGGACTTTATCGGTCTCGTAAAGAAGGTGCAATAAAAGCGTAGAGGATCTACAAATACTCGTAGCGTCTGCTACGCCGTAGAGTGCCTACGCTGTTAAAATGGTTTTAAATTTTATTTATTTTGATTGTTACGAAAGAACTGTTTGTCTGTCTGTCTGATTCTATGTTTATTTGTTAGATTTTCCTAACTAAATGTCTAAGCTCATTTCGATGAAATTTGGTTAATTATAATCTGAGTATCTTCAAGTCTTGAGTGAATTGGTTGCTTCTAGGCAAACGCGTGCTCCTTAGTAGATAGGCTGCAATCTCAAGCCTATAATGTTTCTTTAAAATAATAGTTAATGAGAAAAACTTCGTTGCTCAGTTAATTATTGTAAGGACCAATAATTTTACTCTTAAATACGCAGGAATGTTCAGTCTGTAATTTTTTTTTTGAAACCATCACACTAATATTATAAATACTAAAGTTTAGTTAGATGGATGTTTAGTTGGATATTTCTTACTCAATCACGCCAGAACGATTGAACGAATCTGCATGAAATTTGGTAGAGCGATAAAATGTAGTCTATAATACCATATAGAATACTATTAAATCGCGGGTGAGACCACTGGGCGTAGCTAGTTATACTATGAAGTACGCAGGAATTATCAGTTAAGTTTTCTTTGAAACCATAAAATCTAAGTCTAGAAATTCCACCTGCTATTTTAAACCGATTAAATCTCAAAGCAGACAAAGCCTGACCTCGGAGCGGTCGCTGATAGTGACACGATAATTAAATAGAATTAAATTTAACCATTCCTAAGACATTATGGTCGAGCGGTTCAGAATCACAGTAATGAAAATATGAGAGTTTGTTTGTTTATCTGTTTATTGGTTACTAGATGTGCACCCCGGCGTTACTTGCGGTTAAAAGTAGACAATGTATTAATCAAGGGTTTAAGCTACTCGTACCTTCATACCAAATTTCATCAAAATCTGTCTATCAGTTTGAGCGTGAAGATGTAAACTAAAATCAAATCAACAAATTTCCCCTTTAAAAAAAAGACCACTTCACTCTCAAATGGCTAAAGATTTAGATGAAAAATTATGGATCCCTGGATACATTAAATAAACACTTTGAGGGCCGTATTCAAAAACGACACTCAGTCATGAATCTCGATCTAAAACTGTTTTTTGTATTATAAAACCAGTTTTTAATCGAGATTTAAGACTGAGGGTCGTTTTAGTAAGCCCGAAGCCGGCCTAAAACCTAAAAAATAGCGTTTCCTATGGGACAGCGAATGAAACCGCAGGACGTAGCTAGATAATTAGAATTAAAATCTAATCATTCCGCAGACGGTCGAGCGATGGTCGAGTGGTTCAGACTAATTTGACATAAACAAGACACGACTTCAAATGGAGATAGAAACTCCAGTTATCTAGCGTTTCCAGTGTTAATACATTATTTTTACGATTTCTCTCATTAAAAAACTGTTGTGTACTATTTCATTTGAAAACAATATTGTTTTCTTTTGTATTCATTTTATTTTATTTTAATTCTGGCTTTTAACTGCTATTTTATACTAGCTGCGCCTTGCAGTTTCGCCCGGGGTCCCACAGGAACAGTTTATGTTTTCGGGATAAAAAGTCCTTTTCTGTACCCCAGACAACATGTATGCAAAATTTCAAGACGATTGGTTGAGTAGTTGAGGCGTGAAAGCGTTACAAACAAATAAACAAACAAACGAACAAACTCACTTTCGCATTTATAATATTAGTTAGGATTGATTTATTTATTTATTCTATTCTAACAATGTACATACTATTATTATTAACGGTAATTCCATGTGTTGGATACACATGGAATTACCGTTAATAATTTAACGTATATCCTATCCTACTAATATTATAAACGCGAAAGTTTGTAAGAATGGATGGATGGATGGATGTTTGTTACTCTTTCACGCCAGAACGGCTAAACAGATCTGGATGAAATTTGGCACAGATATAGATTACAGTCTAGAATAACACATAAAATACTTTTTAAACGCGGGTGAAACCGCGGGGCGCAGCTAGTGCTTTCATATATCCGGATCGATGAAGCACAGAGGTTTTCGTCTACAGATCGCATTTCTTAACTAATACTCGTAAAATTTTGTGAGCTGGTTCGATAATTAAACAGTTTTTTTTTTTTTGTTGAGTCAGTTTTTGCAGAGGAGGACGGACTAGACGCCGGTCACGAGGACTCCAGTTCACAGAGCCACTAGTTTTAATTTTGAAATCAGTTTTTACGTTCACATAGTTTGGCAATTAACAAATTCTTATTCTTAAAGTTTTTATTTCTTTTGTCCACAGTAAAACCCAAAACCGTGGAAGTGATAACCGGCGACGGGAAGACGCTGCAAGATGGCGACACTCTCGGTCCTCTGCTCGAGAGGGCTAAGATCAACATCAGCTGCATTGTCAAGGAGGGCAAACCACAGCCCAAAGTCGTCTGGTACTTCAACAACAAGGAGAAACTTGAAGGTAAGTGAAATATCAGTCGTACAGAGAAAAAAAAGTGAAATTAGTTTAAGCGCCATCTGTGAGTCGATTTGAGGCAACTTTTAATAAAACGATGCGAGATACGAATGCATTACCATAGTTATATTTTCGTCGATGCTGATTTTCATAACTTTGGTAAGTATGTCAAAGCTGTCAAAGTGTAAACACATGAACAGAAACAAAAAAAGTAATAATTGACAGAATAAAAATTAACAGTTAAAAGTCGCTATTGAAATGATATTTTTATGATCTTTTTTGGGATCTAACTGCTAGTTCTGGTTTCACGTTTCTTTCTGAAATAGAACGTTTTAACAAAAGCTTTTTTTTCGTATGGTTCGAAAGTCTGTCAAATACGGTCTGTTGATGCACCGACCACATGACATTCAATTCTCTCCGACGCCGACGTAGAATCAATTTACTTTCCGTCATTCTCACTGTGAAACGCTATCTGACATTTCGGTAGATAAAAATGTAGGGCATTTCAATATTGAATTACGGCTACTAACTTACTTGTGCAGTTGACCAAATGGATGACCCAAAAAAAAACAACGAATAGCTTTTGTTTTTGTTCAGAAAATACGACGGTGGCGCTTCCACTGAACTGTAAAATTAATTTTGTCTTACTACGTTGATCACAAACGTAGCTACTCAGTTGTCCATGTCGTTGTGGTTAAGGAAAAAGGTTCAATTTCGTTAAGCTGACTAGTTTTTTTTGTTGGCTTACACTGAAACATTGAAAAGTTATTTTTGGTACGTTTATTATTTAAAAGGTGAAATGTGTGATCGTTAAGGGTTTATTTAACTTTTTTCAGTAGTTCCTCGGGCCAATGTTTTTGTATCCTTGTCAATCTCACGTACATGTGAATTAGAGTAAAAGAGACATAAAAAGTCTACTGCCTAACTGAAATTTGACATACTGGTATAATAATATACTCTGTCAGGTTCCGAGTCGAAAATGGCCACGTGGGTAGTACACAGTGACGTCAATCGATGCATAAGCAAGAGCGATATCCTTAAGTCATTTACAACAAGTTCAAAAGTGACGGCCATCACCGTCGCCTGAATACGAGTACATGCAACACCGGAAACATCACTGATACGTTGCCGAACTTTTGAAACTCAAGGTAAAAACATATGCTCGAAAGCATGGTGCGTAATAATAGTTATAGAATCACTTCATTTACAAAATGAAGCGATTCTATTGGTTGGATTTTCTCGAGGAGCCATTATTTTTTTCCGCCCATCTCCGCTCCGTCATAACACCGTAACTGCAGCGCTCACAGCGTAGCTTGACTAGGTGTTCGTAGCCGATCACCGATGATAAGCAACGGACGATACGGTCAGTCCTAGGATGGGTGACCGCGGGTGGCATTTACAACTGAGCGCTACCATGGCTCGGATGACGATTGACGTTAAATTGTAAGCTCCGGTTGTTTGTTCTATGGCAACAATTGTCAAGCTATGTCAAAAGCCTTCGGGCGGCCTAGAAACTCTGACATTAGGGCTAGCGGCCTATACGAACTTGCTTACTTACAGACTAACAGCCATTTTCGTAGAATCCGAGTCCAAAATCAATCTATCACCGTGTCCCGGCTAATAACTTTCGCCCACAGACCACATCGTACCTGATTACTACTAATCCGCGTGATTAGTGCGGTCACAATCCAGTTAAATCTAGTTTGTATCCAGTATTATCTGGTTCAATCCGGTTAGTTCGTGCTAGACCAGATTAGCTGTCGGATGGCGGCTGGTTCGGAACGTGTGGGTGTCTGTCATTAGCAGGTGATTTAGGTCTTAACTTTGATTAGGTAACACACCAGAACATTCGTAAAATCGAAAGTTTATATTGGTATTTTCCAACGTGTTGATGAACATATTATGTGTATACCGCGATGATGGCTTAGTTGAAGAAGGCCCGCCTCTCAAGCCAGAGGGAGCGGATTCGAACCCAGCCGGCGGCACGCACCAATTTGTTCGTTGTGTGAACATATGTGCGTATTGTAGGTATGTCATCTGCTACATGACTGGAGCCCCGTGTATGGCGACAGGCTCGCCCCTGTCACATATGGGACTGAATGTCGTCCGGAAAAGTGTGGGTTTTGTATTACACCAGGAAGAATTATTGAAATCGGACCAGTAGTTTTTGATTGAGTTTATTCGTTACAAACACACAAATATACCAACTTTCCTCATTGTAAAATTAGTGTGGGTAGACGGTGTATGGCTATATATGTGTACAGGCTCGTCCCCTAACATATTTCAGACTGAACATCGTCCGGCAAAGTGTGTAATACACCTGGTGTATTTAGTACAAGGTATAAACAATACATACAAGGTGTTGTAAAACATCTCTGACAGCCCTTTAAAGGGAATTACGTTACGATGACTTCAAGTCTCGAGTGAATAGGTTTAAAAAAAAACATTATGTATGTTTCTTTGATTGTAGACCGCGTCACTGCTTTATATTTCTTATAGTTCCTGTCCATCCAAAGGTTACCTGGAAGAAATTGCTTAAGGTGTTAAGGTCACCCTTGTAAATTCGTTTTTAAGGTTTTTCATCGTAATTTTTGATGTGCTACAAAGCGATATAGGTAAGTGCTATCCTAGACTATATTCTATCTCTGCGCCAAAGTTCATCCAGATCCGTTTAGGCGTTCTTGCGTGATTGAGTAACAAACATCGAGCCATCCAAATTTACGCATATTTTATAATATTACTGTGATTCTACGGTTGAAAAAAGCAAGCCAACATACTAATAACCGCTTAAAGTTTTTGGCCATTCCCACTAAAGAAATCTACGATATTTGTGTTTATACAGTCTCAAAGACCTACACCATATTTTTGGTTCTCACGACACCGCAAAGCGTTAACCAGACGTGCAAACTACCCCATAAAGCTGCATCCACACTCGTATTCCGCACGCGATGCTGCGGTACACACCAACAAACTTATAAATTAAGTTGACTAAATGACGGAACTAAAAATTGTCTTAGAAAGATAGTCAGTTCTGTTCCGGTAATCCGATGGTGGCGCCTCGTTTAGCTCTATTTCTAAGTTGGATTTATACAAAACAAACGTTTTAAACGTTCGCGTCTATTTCCCGGATGTATTTATTGTTTAGAGACACCGTCATGAATACGGAAGGTGTATTGATTGAGCTCAGTAGGTCAATGTGATGTTGTGGGTTAAGATTTAGGTTGGAAAATGGAACTCATGTGAATATATATGCAGCCTAGTTGGGAAAAGGCCCGCCTCTCAAGCCAGAGGGAGCGGGTTCGAACCCAGCCGACAGCACGCACTAATTTGTTAATTGTGTCAACATATGTGCGCATTATATGCCATCTGCTACATGATTGGAGCCCGGTGTATGGCGACAGGCTCGCCCCCTGTCACATTTGGGACTGAATATCGTCCGGCGAAGTGTGGGTGTTGTATTACGCCACTGCTAGCCCCGTCGGGGGAAAAGCGTGACGATATTTTTGTTATATTTGGATTTCATAAAACATTTTAAACTACAGCGTGCACCGAGCCCAAAACTCGTATTGTAAGTACTCATAATTTTTAATAACGTTTAGTGTTGATCCAATTCAGAAATTGACCTAAAAACTAGCTGTAACTTTATCAAAAATTGCTCAATCTTAATAAAATCGTATAACGTACTTTTTAATAGTGTTTATGCTAGAAATACCTATTTTCATAAAGATTCATTTACACTTACCTAAATATGACAGCTGATTTACCTTCAAGCTTTATCATAGGCATAAAAACGCTGACACTAGGCCCCCACTCAACCTAAACGAGCCCACTTACTTTACTCTAAAAACACCAGAAGCCCCAAAAAAATACACGAACTTCTTCCAACATCCAGTCCCACCTATTTGACTTGCTACACCAAAAACTACATGCTCCGTTTACACATCGACCGGTTTAGCAAAAACCCCTCCAACAGAATAAAAAGCCGTTACTAGCCGATATGAATGCATCATACAGCAAGGTACCTATAATATATCACCTGGGTACTTGGCCCGCATACCAAGTAGGAGACGCAGTAGAATTCAGAAGCCAAGCTCGTAGCAATCATATTACAAGTTTTGAAGGCGTGAAATTTATCAGAATCCTTTTTTTTTCTGTAGAATAGGTCGGCGTTTGACTACCAACTCGCCTGATGTTAAGCGACGTTGTGGTCTAAGATGGAGCACGACGACCTATAAGGTACTTATTCACTCTAGCCTTGAAGTTTTGTAGAGTGAAGAACTACAAAGACAGCAGTTGAGTGAGGCGCTACAAGTGCGCTACTGCTCAGACCCGTCTTCGGAACGGTTACACCGGACTACATCCTGAAACACGACTAGGTCATTTCACGGCATGGCTTGATCCGGTGGGTGGTAACTAGCCACGGCCGAAGCCTCCCACCAGAGAAAATCCATTGAAGCTAACATTATTAATTGATTAATAATTAATAATCGTTCTCAACCATCAACAACGGTGTCGCTAGCAGTAGCGGATTCAAGAGCTAAAAGGCTCTATAGCATGTTAGAAAAACTCTGTTCAATGTATTCTAAGAATCCAGCGGCACAACGCGAATGGTTTACGAATAAAACCATTACAATTAGTAACTGCGTCCGCGTTTTTAGGAGGGCGAAGCGTAATGTGTGTGCAATATTTTTACAGTCATTATTCAATTTAAACTAGCATAATTGTTTCTTCCAGTCGATACTGGATGCTAACTTCGCAGAAATAACAGTTTTTTTTAAAACTCTCTGTATATACATACGTTCAGGGTCGGACTGGCCATACAGTCAGGGTGGCATTTGCCAGCCGGGCCCCAGCAGGCGCGGGCTCTTCTCGGACTTGGCTTTTAGGCCTGGCCGCAAGCCAGACTGTAAGTAGGTTGGGGGCTAAACCCCGTCTCGGGCCCCTGGCTTGTGAAGAGCCACCCGGGCCCTTCCAACTCAATCTGACCCTGCATACGCCTCTTTCCCGTAGGGGTACCGCAAGCAGAGACCACTTATCTTCACTAAACTAGCTACGATCCTGGCGTACATCTTTCGCTTCTTCCATTTCCTCGAGTCTTTTCATACACGCTCGTCTGTTACGGATACTTTCGACCTTGCCTTTCTTGAAAACGTTATCGATTTGTCTGAGATACTTTTAGAGACTGAGACTGTATGAGTATAATTATGTGAGGCTCCAATCCCCCAAAAACATTTAAGTCCACAACAAACTAAAATATATTCTTCTTTTATAAATCCTAGCTACGTAACCCTAGCTATGTCAAGCCCCTCCCAAACCTATACCCCGGATCCGTCCCTGGTTCCTTTCACGCTATAGCAAGTCTTCTCGCAAGCTTCAGTACTGTCCATAAACAATACTTCCGTTGAGATAGCGCGTCCCAGAGCCATTGTACTGAACAGATGTTAACCTCCTTCCAGGCTCTGAATTCCTGGTACCTGCGAAAATACAGAGCGCTGTTGGGGAGCTTCGTATTTGTGTCGACTTAAAACCTGTATAACTTAAAAGCTATATAATTATCTACTAGCTAGGTATATGTATAGCTAGCAGTAGGTCTGGGAGCTGCAGGCTTCGTGGCCGTCTGTCCTCTTATACAGGTCGCATTCCTCAACCGAAATTTTGTGATCAGGATTGATTATACAGATTTTTTTGCCGAGAAAATTTCAAGAGTGTCAGTTCAGAAATGGGACATGTAGAGAAAGAAAGAGATTCTGACAGAATTCGGACAAATTTAAAAAAAATCGGAAAGCATTTACATCGAAGCTAAAGCATAGACACTTCGCTCGCTAAAGATCGCTCGAACGATAATTGTGAATGTTCCGTCATCTGCTACATAACTGGAGCCCAGTGTATGGCGACAGGCTCGCCCCCCTTACATTTGGAACTCAATATCGTCCGGCGAAGTGTGGGCGCTGTAATACACTTACAGCCAACCTCATCGGGGGAAAGGCGTGACTATATGTTAAATGTTCAACGCTCAATTATATTTTTCACTTTATTAGCCATTCTTACTTTTCATTTTAACATTGTTTGAATCGCTTTAGTAATGTATTTACTTCATCACTCCGGTTGGCGTATTACTTGTGCGTAGAAAATTTGAACTTTCACCAGTCAAACAGAAAGCAAAGAATACAATACAATACATCTTTATTGCACACCAAAAATACAAAGTAAAACAAACATAAAGAAAATATTAAACAATAAAATATCATTCGGCAGTACAAGGGCGGCCTTTCTCTTTAGCCTTTAAGCGATTTCTTCCAGGCAACCTTTGGATGGACAGGACAGAACGAAATATGACAAACGGTCGGTGGCATACATAAATACAATAGTAAACAAATAAAATATAGTAAAAATATCTACACCTTTAGGTACATAATACATAAATTGTAAATATATATAAAATATACATTATGTACGTAGCAATTAACAAAGGGAGAGATAATATGAATATGATTCTAAAGCATTATCCTTACATTGTATTTCATAGCAACCTAAAACGACTTTTCCTCAACTATCCAAAACACAGCAAGTTGCACTTCCAACTGTTGAAAACGCAATTTGCTATTTCTCTTTCCAAGTACTGGCTTGATAAGCCCTAACTTGCTAGCTTCCTTATTCTAACTAAATATATTAATATTATAAATTCAAAAGTGAGTTTGTTCGTTTGTTAATTTGTAACACCTTCGCGCCTTAACTACGAGTACTTAACCGATCAACGTTAAATTTTGCATACACTTTGTCTGGTGTATAAGAAAAAGGACATAACCGTTCATCTCGAAAAAATAACGGTTACTTTAAGACCATGACTGAAACCACGGGGCGTAGCTAGTTTAAACAACTACATAACAACTATTATTGATCTATTAAGACTGGATTGAAGTACTACGAATCTTATAGGAACCAAATTCACGATACTTAACAATCTCTTTAGCGTCCAAAGAACACTTGTCTAAGTCTTATTCAGCACTTTTTCGTTACCCATCGCCCATCCAAGCCAAACTACAACTTATAGCTCTCACCAAAAGATCCAAATCGGCGTATTTTCTTAGTAATCTTTCACTAATATTCTAGAAACGTCTACGGTTGGAATTGCCCGTATGAATATCGGGACGAAATCTGTCCAGAGCTAGAATCTATTTGGAAGGAAATCTATTACTTTTGTGCATTACTTTGCACATAAATGGATAGATTAGATGTTTGTTTATCTTTTCTAGTGTTTTTTTAGTAAGCGTGTTTGTTATTTTTAACCGACTTCAAAAAAGGAGGGTCTCAATTCGACTGTATGTGTTACAATACAATCCAATACAAAAACTCTTTACTGACACCAAATTGAAAAAAAACTCTCAACTAAACACTGAAAAATATAGGCGCAACGGGCGGTCTTATCGCTTAAGAGCGATCTCTTCCACACAAACTTTGGATATAATAAAAACATTATGATTAAGCATGAAAGGGTGGTGTGTGCTAAAGAAAAGAAAATTAAGGTTAAAAAAATTAAGTAATGTACTTACTAGTTGAGTAGTTGATACGTAAACGCGTTACAAACAAACAAACGAACAAACTCACTTTCGTATTTATAATATTAGTTAGAATTAGGATTTTTTACAGGACGTGGGAATCGACGTTAAGGAATCAGACCAAAAAAAGCTGCTTTGTAATCTTTCTAGCTTCTATTGCAAGCTCGTGTCTGCAAAAACATCCAGTTGCTATCTCATGGGGTAATACCTTTCTCTACGTCACGTCACGTATCCAGTCGGCCCTGTGCGTGACTGACGCGTGTCGGGACAGACAGTGATGGAGATTCCTACAGATATATTGATTTAAACGTTTGCTTATCGTTTACTAACTGCGCAACATTTTACCCGGGGTTAAAAAGTAACCTATGTGCTATCCCAGACCATAACCTATCTCTGTGCCAAACTTCATCTAGATCCGTTTAGCCGTGATTGAGTAAAAAATATGAAATTTTGCGATCAGGTTATCATGATCAGTTGAGTAGTTGAGGTGTGAAAAGTTGAAAACGTACTAAACAGACAAACAACTCACTTAGGACGTTAGGATAAAGGATACGTTAGGATAAAGACAAACAACTCATGTTAGGATAAAGGTACAATGCATGAAGTTACGTCACTGTTTCGCTGCGAAGCACGTTTGTTAACGCAGCGTTTTGAGGGCTGAGCTACCCACGTCCGTAGGAGTTTACTCTATTCTGATTCCCTACACGTGGTCCCCGGGTAGTGCTAACCGGGTAGCAAACTCTGGTGGAAGGCTTCGGCCGTGGCTAGTTACCACCCACCGGACCAAGCCATGCCGTGAAATGACCTAGTCGTGTTTCGGGATGTAGTCCGGTGTAACCGTTCCGAAGACGGGTCTGAGCAGTGGCGCACTTGTAGCGCCTCACTCAACTGCCGTCTTTGTACTTGTTCACTCTACAAAACTTCAAGGCCAGAGTGAATAAGTACCTTATAGGTCGTCGTGCTCCATCTTAGACCACAACGTTGCTTAATATCAGGCGAGTTGGTGGTCAAACGCCGACCTATTCTCCATAAAAAAAAAAAAAAAAAAAAAAAAAAGCGACCACGCAGCGGAAGCGTCGCGTTTGATTTACAGACGCGACACCGTGACACCGGTTACCGTGTCACGCGTCACGTCACGCTGTATGTACACGGGACAGTTTGAACATGGAGATACTAGGGCTTATGATGTATGCAGTAGAGTTTGCGAAGCTCGATTGATCAGTCTTAACAGAACAGCAAGGTTACAATTTTAACATTGGGTTACAGGAATTATGACGTACGCATTAAGGGTCCGGCAACCAGTTTAGACTAACTTCGCGAAAGGTTTTCTATTGCCATTTCGGATATAGAAGACGACGAGCGAAGAGAGCAAGTAAGGATACTGACGAGCCTTTAGTTATCTACAGAGTGACAAAGTGCAATTTTTTTTTTTTGACTTTTGCACATCTCTAATCATTCTTAAATAACTAAAAATGTTCTTTGTATTATGTATTAATTTAAAAGCGAATGACGTAGACAACCCTATATGTAAAGAGATTTTTGATTTGCTATGTCAATTTTCAAAATCGGTCACATATTTTATTTATATATTTTATTTTATTTATTTGAACAAAATCCACAGCTCACAATAATGACATGAAATAAACTTACAGATAAACTTACAGTTAATTACGAATTTACAATTTATAAACAAAATAATAAAAACAATCACTAAATAAACTTAATACTTATGAATATTAAAAGAAAAACATTTTTTTTTATGATAAACATAAGTACATGTAAAAATAATAATTTGAACAATTTTTAATGCTGCATATTATTTTATTATAATATGTGCACACACAGGTATCCACACACCTCAAGTGTGTGGATGCCTATTTCAATATTCCTTTCAATGTTGCCCTCAAATGTAATGTCAGTAACATTTTTATTTTCTTATTGTAAACACAATTACTCTTCACAAACTCTAAGAAAATCAATTGTAATTACAAACAGTAGAAACATTTAGAAAAAACCTGATAATAGGACAATTTTATTTTGCAGAGCCGAAAGGGATTCTCAGAAAGTCAAAAGAACGGAATAAGGAATAAGGAGGTACTCAATTATTTTGTAGATTTGTTTTTTTCATTTCACTGAACAAAATAGAAGAAATTGTCCCAAAAAATTCAAGAGATAAAATTAGATACAAGAAAGGCTCGAAGTGAGCTTAGTGATAAGCTGAAGCGAGAGCGATTTTGCACGCGCTAGTAAGTATATAGAGTCAACTGAGGCAAATGCGTCTTTCGAGAATTACTGACAAATTCTTCACAGATTAAAAGGTGCCATCTACATTTTTTAAAATCTTTAGTTGCAATAATCTGCACAAGATGGCGTTAGTTGCCTAATTTATGAAGGGTTTGTCAGTAATTCTCGAAAGACGCAATTGCCTCAGTTGACCTTACTATCTAATAACACACCACTTGACTAGTAGTTAGCCTAGAACGGAGACCTCGAAAATCTCCACATTACCTCTAGGACCTTTGACAAGTTGCAATCACTTCAAGTGATCCTGTTTCGAGAATCGCTAATGCTCTAACGCTAGCTGCTGATTGGAGGAGTTGACAATATGACAACGTGACTTTTACATAGCTCTTGTTTCGTCAAATGACCCTAGAAACAGAATCGAACTTACTTATAAAACTTTATAAAGGTCGGATCAACGATACTTAAGTCATCGTCAAACAATGCCGAGATGTCCCATGACTCTAAGACCTTGCTTCGCTCGGTCACCTAGCCACCCGCAGTATTACCCGGCTGGTGCATCTCATTGTGTTAATCTAAGGTTTTTTGCTATTGAGAGATTCGAGGTCTTCGTCCGAAGCGGACTACTAATCCTACTAATATTATAAACGCGGAAGTTTGTAAGAATGGATGAATGGATGTTTGTTACTCTCTCACGCCAGAACGGCTGAACAGATCTGGATGAACTTTGGCAAGGAGATAGATTATAGTCTAGAATAGCACATAGGATACTTTTTAACCGCGGGTGAAACTACGGGGCGCAGCTGGTATTACATAAATTATAAGTTCCTTTCTGTCCGCTCCGCCATCTCTTATACAAAACCACAGTCTTAATCCAGCTAAAACATAAATAAACCTAAGTGAGCCGTCAAAGGCAATCCCGTAGGTTATTTTTCACTGTCCGAAGCGAATCTGGCCGACCACTGATACAGACGTAGCGTGTTCTGTCTGTAGGGCTTAAGATGTTCGCACACTGGCGTGTTGCGATCGTGCTATCAGTGAAGCGATCGGTAGCAGGAAATGCAGTAGCACGGTGACAGTTTGTTGTGACTTCACTGCTTCCAATAAGGGTAAGGGCGAAAGACTAGCAGAAAAAAAGGTGTCAAGGGCGCACAAAGAATATCTTTCTTTTAGTACATTGTTATTTTGTTCTAGTCGAGTTTATGTTAACAATTACCAGGAATTGTTATCAAGTCTTACTTCTCGTGAGGGAAGTAATAGGTGAGCTCACGTCATGGTGTCGTTACGAATGTAGGTAATTAATCAATTTTCTTTGTCAGTAGTTTTTTTGGCCGCAAAATCGCAATACGCAAGCTGCGTTTTCGTCTCTCATATACACATATAGTTGTACACTATCCACACGCCCACTACACCGTTTTATAAAAATGCAATGTATAAGACACAATATGATAATTACAGAACGCTGCGTGTTATTTGTGGTGTCGCAGCGAATTGAAATCGCGTTGAACGACCGCAATCGCCTCACTAACCACGCTTGCCAACTACAGTGTGCTATCACCATTACAAATGCCTGTCTAGATTAAAATTTGGGGTAAAGTCAAAGAGACCGATGTCTAGAGTTCAAGAGAAATCTTTAGTTGAAAAAGTAATATTTCAAAGTAGTTTTTTATGTTCTTCCACTTTTGTTGGATCCGACGGATTTTTCTTTAATGCCCGATTCGTGTTTTTGCATTTGATTAGGATTTTCGTTTGCTGGCATTTCACAAGATATCCAAATATATCAAATAGATTTCAGACCATTGTTATTCGTCTTTGGCTCGCTAGGTTTTTGTCCTATAACAACAAAAGAAGTTAAGAGATGGCTTCAAAACTACATTAAGGGATGTTCACTCATCATGTTAATAAAAAAATACGAGTAACTTAGCTAAATCAAGTTACGGACTGATTTATTACAATAATCCTAATCTTGAATAAACTTATAAAAACGAAAGTGGGTTCGTCCGTTTGTATGTTTCGCTTTCTCACCTCAACTACTAAATCGATCATCGTGAAATTTTGCATACACGTTGTCAAGGGTACAGAAAAAGACCTAAAAAATACGGTTCTTTTGAGGCCTCGGACGAAACCGTGGGGCGCAGCAACCCTTCACACAGGGATTTGAAGTAACAGTTTTTTTAACACTGTATTATCAATCCTTTTAAAAGCCAACGTCTTTTAAAAAGTCGATGGCAGCCTAGTTGGGATAAGGCCCGCCTCTCAAGCAGCGGGTTCGATTCCAGCCGACGGCACGCACCAATTTGTTCATTTGTTATTGTATGTCATCTGCTACATGATTGGAGCCCGGTGTATGGCGACAGGCTCGCCCCCTGTCACAGTTGGGACTGAATATCGTCCGGCGAAGTGTGGGTGTCGTATAACACCTCTGCCAGCCCCCTCGGGCGAAAGGCGTGACGATATGTTATATTAAAAGCCAATGCTGTGGTTACTTGGAAATAGTTATTACCGTTTGGAGTTCATGCCATATTTTAAAGTAGTTTAAGTAGTTTTTTTTTTCCTAATCTATGTTTATGATAGAGCGAGATTGACATTGTTTATGCGGCAAGGAGGCAGTGGATGAGACTGTAAATTAACAATTAAACAAACTTAACAATTAACAATTTAATCAAAACTTCCATCTTTCCGCTATAACATTTTTATACTTAGAAAACACAATAAAATTACACTCCTTTAGAAGTTTCTGAAAATATATCTTGTAATCAGAAAGGAATCGAAAACAATTAACGTAGGATCGGACTAGATGGCGCGCTGAAGAGGAGACCTGTACTCGTCAGTGGGCGGAAATGGCTGATAAAAAAGTTACATTATTAACAGAAAAACCAAAAACCCAGCTGCAAAATGTTGTACCCTATGTCATTTCCATTATCAAGACGATTCAAATGACACCTTACATGTCGAAATACATCAAGCTGTTTAGGCCTCTATCAAGCATCCTATAAAAAAACATAACCCTCCTTCTTGCGTAGTCGGTTAATGATAATGATTCAAATTCAAATTCAAAGTTATTTATTTATAAAAAGTACCTACTACTTACTACTGAATTATATTACTGTAGGCCAATGACTATGAACGGTTTATCTATGCTGTAGGCAGTAACAACCAAACTGGGTGTGAGAAACCCGTGTTTTGGGAGTTAGTCAAGAAGAATTTAGTTTTGAAATAGTAGTTAGTAGTCAAAGAAGGGAGTTAGAATCAATGCTAAAAGATGTGGACGTTAGTCATTAATGAAATGATATGAATTTTTATGATGATGACGATGATCCTCCTTTTTATTGTACGGCTAACTTCTGAGTGTCGTGATGATCCCGGTGATTTTCTGGGCAATTTATCGCCATCTAAGCAGATAATAGCCTGATGCATGGCGTCAATGATTGTGGTGTCAAGCTGGTTAGAAACCACCGGGCACCGTTTCTGGTTGCTACCCCAAAATCTTTCTCCTTTTTTGATCGCAGATAAGTCCGCCTTTGGCCACCAACTCGCCTGTTGGTAAGCGATGATGTGGTCGAAGATGCAGCACGCTGACTTTGATGATACCTATTTACTATGGTCTTGAATAGGCCCAGATTATAGTTCCTTCTCCTTCCACTTTTCCTGTGATAACTAGGTTATGATGACGGTGAAAAGTATTATGAAGTCGGTTAAGTCAAAAAAGTCAAAATTCAAAACGTTTTTATTCAATTAAACGTCAAACGTCAAAGTTTTTTAAATAGACTCGACCGCCTTGTTTGGATAAAGAGCCTCTACTCAGAAGAACAGGCAAGAAACTGAGGGGCATTACTTAAAAAACAACTGAGATCTCCCAAACAATATAAACAACACTAATTTAATACTTAAACTTTTATACTAAACACCTAAAAACACGTCCCAAATCCCCTTTAGGTACAAAACGTTGGAATTTTCTCAGTTTTCGCAGTCAATGGAATTTCTAGAGTTTATCGGTCGGCCAGCCGGCTTTGTTCAATCTCTAACCTGTAAAAGGTTCCAGAAATTTCGGGATTTTCTTTTGAAATTCGGTGTTTTAGTGAATTTACATTTTGTTGCTGGTACATTTTGTTGGCTGGGTAATGGAGTGCGAATTTTTGTCTATCTATGTTATTTTGTTGAAAATGTTTTGGTAGTGATACTTATTTTAGATCTACATCGGTTTACTATGTGTTGATAGTTATTAAGCGAAGCGATGTCTTAGAGTCTATATCTGACTTATCTTGGCACTTGTTTGTTATTTAAAAAGCCTTGGCAGCCTAGTTGGGAGAAGGCCCGCCTCTCAAGCCAGAGGGAGCGGGTTCGAACCCAGCTCACGGCACACACCAATTCGTTCATTGCGTGAGCATATGGGCGTACTATAATATTATGTCATCTGCGACATGATTTGAGCCCGGTGTATGGCGACAGGCTCGGTCCCTGTCATATTTGGGACTGAATTTCGTCCGGCGAAGTGTGGGTGTTGTATTACACCTCTGCCAGCGTCTTTGAGGAAAAGACGTGACGATATGTTATGTTATGTTGTTTGTTAGATGATAACTTGAGTATCGTTGATCCCATGGTATAATAATATACTCCGCCAGGGATTCCGGTCACTTGGGCAACACATAGTGACGTCAATTGATGCTTAAGCAAGACTGAATCAAGTCATTTATAAATAGTTCGAAAGAGACGGATGATGATGACGAGTGACGTCATTATGTGTTTGCTCCAGGAATGCTAGAACTCGTTTTTTTGAATCATGGTTGGTCCGATCTACATTAAATTTTGCAGGCAAGCATTTGTGCAAATCTTATATCTTTAAATAAGCAATTTAATTGGAATCTCGGAATCGGCTCCAACGATTTTATACAATTTAGTATGTAGGGGGTTTCGGGGCGATAAATCGATCTAGCTAGGAATCATTTTTAGAATATAAAACACGAATAAAATGTCATTTTATTCGTGTTTTATCGACATAAACTTGGAAGAAAAATAACAAAAAGGAGGCGTTTGAGTAGTCTCAACTGAAAAATATGACTTCCTGACCTCTATTGGCGAATAATAATACTATTTTTTGTGAGCAACTAATTGCTTTAACGACACAACAGCAGATGGCGTTGCTAAGTAACACGAAATCAATGAGTGTTTGCTTTGAGGTTAGACTCAAATCAAAGGTACTACATATAATATGAAAAAGTGAGTCTTTGTTCATTTTCTTTGTTTCTTTGTAACGCTTTCACGTCTGAACTACTCAACCGATCGTCTTAACATTTTGCATACATGTTGTTTAGGGTACAGAAAAGGACACAGGGTACTTTTTATCCCGGAAAAATCAACGGTTCCTGTGGGACCGTGGGTGAAACCACGGGTCGCAGCTAGTATAAGTTTTAAGATCGAATGTGAGCCGAATCTGTTAAGGGTTTGTGGAGACATGGACGAGGTCTTAGTCTGCTTTGGTGGCTCAGTTGGTAATGAACCTGTCTTCTGCGCTTGGGTCGTGGGTTTGATTCCCACCTAGGACAAACATTCAGGTGATGATTTTTTTTTAATTAAATGTCTGGGTGTTAATTATCTATTAAAGCGTGTATTTAAAAATGTATGATAGGAATGTTTATCAGTATCTGGCAGCCATAGGTACAAGCATTGCTTAGTTTAGGGTCAAATGACCATGTGCGCAAAATGCCTTGAATATTTATATATTTATTTATATTTCGAAGCAAACTACTTAGTTCCATTTTTAGTGTAGTTTGTTACCGACATAATTACTCACGAATTTAAGTTTTCCCAAAGTTTTCCGACGCTAAAAAAATAATAAAAAGGAAAAAGTTGGTAACTATTTTCCAGTTTAATATCCTACTTACTTCTCAACCTCAGCTCAATATTTATCTTTAAAATTCTTCAGCTGTTTTGTCTTAAAACACGGGAGAATAGACGGAGAGGAGAATAGGAAAGAAACCGATTGAGACAGTTGCTTTTAAGATGCCAACATCTCCGTCCGAATACGTGATCTATCGAACGCCCACATTTACCAAAACTTTAGAAATTTACAAGATCTTTAAGGTACAGTTCCGTGCATCGCGAGTAATCGCAGTCGCGTGCGGCTTAGGAGACAGTATTTGGAATATTACTGCGTCAAACTATCAGTCGGTCGTCGACCGCGCGTTTGTCGTAGACCTCGAGGCGGTTCCATAAAGAAAGAAGTTATTGTAATTTTATTTTGCCAATTTTCAATTTTTCCCCTTAAATGTTTAACTGACTTCCAAAAACAGGTTTCTTATTCGGTTGAGCTTTTTAAAAATAATTGTTACTACATAATTCCTCTATTAAGAAACCAGTTTAAATATATTTTTAAGGATTTACTTGCAGATAAGTTTTTGAAATGTAAACTCCTTTCAAAACCGAGTTCTGATGAGTAGCTTTCCTTATTTTAAAAGATTCATAATTAACCAGCCTGTAATCGCCCAACGCTGAGACTAGGCGTCTCTTCGTAAAAATATTATCATACTAGCTGCGCCCCTCGGTTTCCCACGCGGTTAAAAATCCTATGTGATATTCAGGACTATAATCTACCTCTGTGCCAAATTTCATCCAGATCTGTTCAGCCGTTCTGAAAGAGTAACAAACTATCCAACCATCCATTCTTACAAACTTTCGCGTTTATAATATTAGTAGAAAGTAGGATAGTAGGAAGTAGGATAATTTTATTATTGTCATATTGGTCGCGATGCACGGAAGTGTGCCTTAAAGATTTAAAAGATCTGTAACTCTGGAGCGGAATTTACAAGTTTGGCGAAGAATTCGGGGCGCAGTACTTGTTGTGGGTAAGTCGAGATTTGTAGGCGCTCGTCGACATTTGGGATATATCGGGCGAGTTGGAGAGGGATGCAATGTTGGATCTATTTACTGTGGGACATAATATTTAAACTATTCATTAAAAAAGGTAAGTTATCGAGAATTGACTGCCTCGGTGGCTCAGTTGGTAATGAACGTACCTCCTGAGCTTGGGGCGTGGGTTCGATTCCCACCTAGGGCAAACATTCATTAATTTTGATGAACATTAGTGTTTGTTCTATGTCTGGGTGGTTATATCTATTTATTTTGTATTTAAAAATATTTAAAATTTAAATTTAGTATGTATTTAAAAATATCTAAGTATGTAAATCAGTCTCTGGCGGCCATAGTACAAGCTTTGCTTAGTTTGGAGTCAGGCGACCGTGTGTGAAAGTGTCCCGAAAATAAAAAATAATAAAAAAAAATTGGCAATTTGGTTTCCAAAATTGTTATTTAAATTTTAAATGAGAAACGATTTGGTTTTTTTAATTTAATTTTTTTTTTTTAAAGAAATTATCCAGGCTAAGTATGTAAATTATTTTTGACTTAGTACAAGACATCATGCTTCAAACAAGCAAGCTATTGTTGAAAAAATTATGGAAATATAGAAAGAATCGACAAAGATAGAGAGCCATAAAAAGAGATCTTTAACAAACTTACAATTTTTGTCTACCTTCAAAAATTCATTTTGAACTTGTGGATAAAGTAACAAAACAGAGAAATACCACGTACGTTGGTATCGAGAGTGATCAGTACAGTTGTACCCTATCGGGAGAGGAGAGCAGGCAATGACTATCAAAGTTTTAACTGATAAAGTCCAGAGAAAGATTTTCATATCAAAAAAGCAATTTTAACTAGCATTAGACAACCTTTAGTATTTCTTGATAAAATTAGTTGTGATTTATTTCCATAAAATTTGAAGACACATATTGTAAGAATATAGTCGGAGCATCCGACTCAATAAAACGTCATGTTTTATGCCATAGGCATAAAGCATAAATGGCAAACAAGCTAACGGGCCACCTGATGGTAAGCGATCACCGTCGCCTATGGATACCTGTAACACCAGGGGTATTACAAATAAGTTCCGGAAACTTTTCCGACCCTTAAGAATTCTATTGACAGCTCTTTTGAAGAACAATATGTTTTGGTTTAAACTCGAAGATAGAAAAACTGATTCACTAAATGGGCCATAAATCATAAACGGTAAGTTTCACAAAAAAGCTTACAAGAAATATAAAATACGAAATTTTATCTTCTACAAAAATGGTCTCAGTAACTTTTGCCCTGAAGTGAGTAATAGTTATTTTCGACTGTAGTCGGAATGTCCGACGGTTGTAAAAAAAGTTTGAGCACCTCACTGTGACCAATCACCATACACTGCCACATATGAACCGAGCCGACTGACGGCCGATGGAAACTTTATTTTTGTCCGGGTTTTTTAGCTTTTTTCAACAACTTTTTGGTCTTTTTTCCTCGGGTCGTGATCAGATTACAAATATTTTTTAGTCGTACCATTGTTTTTGATCGTTACTATGCCTAATCGCATATTTTTCGAATTGATATTTTTATTGACATATTTTTGGAATTGCAAAATAATTTTACGCTAGAATATCTTTTTAAAGTGTCAAATGACTCTTTGAATTACTTAAAGTGATTGTGTGATTGGTATGGCATTTTTTTTTTATTTGAAAATAATCAACCGAGGCAGCGTTAGCTAGCAAAGCGTCTATGCTTCAGTTTCGACAAAAATGCTTTCGTATGTCTGATTTTCCAACTCTCTGTCTTTGTCTACAAGTCGCATTTCTTAACCGATTCTCTTGAAACTTTGTGAGTAGGTTCGATAATTGTGTAGTTTTTTTTTGGCAGTTTTTAGATATTTTTTTTAAATGACTGAGATATGCTTGTGTTTTTTTTTTAAAGACTTACAAATGTCTTACAAATTAAATTATAAATTGTAATATGTTTGGGCTCCATCTCTCCTGATGACAACCAATGACGCGGCCTACGATGGAGGACGCTTGCCTAGAAGAAAATTGTTGCGTATTACCACAACATAATTCCCTTTACTAATGAACGCGGTATAGCATCGGAATATTTATACAGTGTTTTGTCTTTTTCGATCGTGTTCGAAATTGAAAGTGTAAGAAAAAGACAAAACACTGTATAACTATTCCGAGGCTATACAACGTAAATAGGAATGTTTATTTTTTTTGTCTGGGTGTTAATATCTATTTATGCATGAAATTAAAAAACATATTTGTATGTATCAAACTCTGGCAGACATAGAATCTTTGCTCAGTTTGGGGTCAGACGATCTTTTTTATTATCTTTTACTTATTAATATCGTTCGTATTATCTACTCATTACTCTTTGGCTAGAACCAAAACTTCGTACTTTGATTCTATTCAAAAAAAATAACTGCGAGTAATTTGAATAAAATAAAGCAAGAATTTTTCATGCGCGAACTTTAACCAACCCAAATGTACCATAGTGTTATTCGGCTTTAAATTATAATATTTCACAAAGAACATTTTCACAAATAATATCATCCAACAAAAACAAACGAAAACTAGGAGAGAAAAAAAACATTACAGCCCGACTAAGTAAACGAGTCGTTAAGACCCGTCTAGCAAAACTAAAGGTCTCCTAGCTTTAATCAAAGCCTAGATTGGAAATCTGATGTTTTCGGACAAGGGACCCATGAAATGAGAAATTTGGTATGCTTTGATTATGTATGTAATAGTACGTACCTTGTATTCTTAGCAATAAGGCCGTTTAAGGCCGATAGACAATAGACAAATATTTATTTGTTGCAAAAACATGCAGAAACAAAATACAAATTACACAGTTATAAAAAAAGAACAAAGTTTTTGCCACAAACCGGTCCCAACTCAGCATAATGCCGGCTGCTGTAGACAACCGGCGCTGGTCTTCCGTTGGAACCGGCGGGTGACGTCACGTACGGGTAAATATAATAGCAAAAATGATAAAAAACAAACCAATTACATTAAAATAGGACTTACTTAAACACTAAAAGACGCAAAAAAATCTGAAAATTTAAAACAAAACTACAAAAAGGTTAACTACGATAAGGTTATCTAGCTTTACGTAGTAGCTAGCCTTATCGCTAAGTAATGTTTTATGTTTTGAGTCGTATTGTTTTAGGCTAACAGAGGTTACTACGTAAAGATAGCGCAATAAAATAGCTTTGTCTCCTTTAAAGTGCTACGCAATAGCTTTTGAATCTTGTGGATACGTCCATCTCTTTACATGGTTGCGTTTAACTGCAACACAATTTGTCAACTCACTCACTCACTAAACGAAACTTAGATAGATAAACACTTTGTTGTTCACATCTTAAGTAAAGCGATAATAGCCTAGTTGGAGAATGCTCGCCCCTCAAGCCAGAGGGAGCGGGTTCAAACCCAGCCGACGGCACGCACCAATTTGTTCATTGGGTGAACATTTGTGCGTATTGTATGTCATCTGCTACATGACTGGAGCCCGGTGTATGGCGACTGGCTCATCCCCTGTCACATTTCAGACTGAATATTGTCCGTCGATGTGTGGGTGTTGTGTTACACCTCTGCCAGCCCGGGGGAAAGGCGTAACGATATGTTTATGTTATTTAGTTTTTGCATGTGATTTGAATTTTCCTTCAGTGAGCCCTGTTATATGTTTCAGGATTTTATCGTAACCATTACCTGTTAAAAAAACTGAGGAAAACAGCAAACCTCAGCTGCTCAGTACTCCCGTTATTTCAACTCAAACATTTCGCCGCCTTCGAGTCAAAGGCGTCTAAAATCCGCTCTTTATTAAATTAACAGGCTTCCCTTATCTTGAGCTTATTAAACTCGCCAACTTAGCATCTTCAAGTTAGTCAAAGCACTGAAAACTACAGCGGTTTGCTGATTTCAAGCAAGCTCCTGTCCTACATGAGCGAGGAATGCTATGACGCGATAAGATATCAAACTCTAAGCTCGACTGCGAAACGATACTTACGTTATCTAGACACTAGCGTTCGCCCACGGCTTCGCTGCATTTTATAGCGTATGGCACTCAGGGATAATGTAGTTTTTTGTAGTGAAAGAATTTTTAGAATCGGTTCAGTAATTTCAGAGATTGGCCCCGACAAACAAACTTACAAACTCACAAATTTTACCTCCTTATTCATAATCTTAATCTTATTGTTATCCTAACTACGAGTATAATGTTTCGTCGCGAATGGTCAAAATCGCAATCGGTCAAATTCATGAAAATCGCAATCCGTCGAAATGGCAAAGCGTCAAAATAGCACATGAAAATAGTGAATTTGTTCGTTTGTTTGTTCTTTTGTACGTTTGTTTCTTTGTAACGCTTTCACGTTCTGATCCTAACCACTTAACCGATAGTCACTTAGCAAGTAATATTGCATCGCGTCGCTTCGCTGTCTCTACTTAACCTAAGACATAAGGTTCCGTTCTAAGCATGGTTAAGTTAAGCTTAAGTATGGTTTAAGTTGAGTCATGTAATTGCAGTACTTAGTTTGAAGGATGTGGTTTGCAACGTCTTGCGTTTTACGACGTACGAATTGTTAAATACGAAGATACACTAGAATTCTAATGTACGTTCAGTCGTTTATGAAACAAGGTTCAAATTTCAATGGCACTAGAGTCAAGAACTTACTGTAGTACGAATCAAAAATAATTTGATACACTTATTTTGACTGTTATTATTTGTTTATTTATTTATTTTACTTATTTATTTATTAACAAATTTGCCGCATGCTTTTCGCGAGCGGTTCTGTCTGTTTTTTCTCCTGTCCATCCAAAGGTTACCTGGAAGAAATCGCTTTAGGCGATAAGGTCGCCCTTGTACTGCCGAAAAATGTATTTTAGTTTTTAAGATTTAAGATTTCATGTAGTTTTTGGTGTGTAATAAAGATATATTGTATTGTATTGTATTGTATTGTAAGTAGGTATATATCCATCTCAGATAGCAGTGACGTCATCGCTCCTCGCTTTTCCCTTCACTTAGCTCAATGGGGTATAAAGCCTAAGTTACACAAGAAGAGTTTCTCTAACGCAAGCGCGGGTGAAAATTCGTAAGCAATTATCGTTTGCGAAAACTCTCCAAGGAATTCTCTTCTGTGGTTGTTTTAATTATGATAAAAAGTCGTAGCTAAAATCTAATCAAATCTACAGTCAAGGTGTCTGTAAAACTTGCTGCAATACTTGCTTTCGAGAGGCGAAAGTCGCGCCATTTGTTTGCATTAAGCGATAAATTATTGCATAGCAAGAAATTGCCGCTCGCATCCGATACACTCCCCTCTTAAGAAACGTTGCATAGCTTCAGAACAGCTATACAGTGTTATGTATTTTTCGATCGAGTTATTATAAAAAAATCCGACTTCTTGTCAACCATGTAAACATTTTTTAGACTTTTATTGAAATTTTAAAAACTGCTTAACCGACTTCGATAAAATTTATATGGGACCACACGGGAAGCGTCAGCTTTCTAATAAAAAAAGGATCATCAAAATCGATTCACCCAGTCAAAAGTTATGTGGTAACAAACATGAAAAAAAAAACATAGAGTCGAATTGAGCACCTCCTCCTTTTTTGAAGTCGGTTAACAAGTTCAAAAGAAAGTAAAAGACAAAACACGTCCCTTAGCAATAAACGTTGTATATGTAAAGCCTCTGAATAGTCATAGTGTTTTGTTTCATTCTTTCTTTTCAGTTTTTGAGCTCAATCAAAAAAGACAAAACAATGTTAAACTATTTCGAGGTTATACGACGTGTATAGCTCGTGGTATAAAGGGAGTATAGGTACAACTATTTTGAGGGTATACAACGTTTATTAATATGGAGGTTCTTGTGTAACTAAGGCTTATTATCAAACGTTATCAAAACCACTGAACTATTTCATGTAACCGACTTCAAAGAATGACCACAGTAGCGTGTCCCCGGGGGCGACCTGTCAAATGTTTAATTAATCCCAATTGTGCCCGCAGAGGCCGAATGCTTGCCGAGTCGATTGGTTAACCGTTGGTTAACCATTAATTTGGACTCGCCCAATATTGATCAGCAGTTTACAACTTTTGATTTGATTAATTTGACCCGTTTCGGTTTGATTTTGAGTGTAAAGTTAATTTTGTGATATTAAAAACTTTTTGATTACCTGATATAGTGGTTTTTTGGACAAGAAGTGGAAGAGAGGTGAAACTAGTAGTTGTGTTAATTAATTTCACGGCGTTTTTGGCCTAGCGAAGCTCAGTCAAAGTTATAATCATGGGCCAATACAACTCAACTTTCGCTTGACTGCTTACAAATATATAATAAATAAATAAATTCGGGACACTGCCACACACGGTCGCCTGACCCCAAACTAAGCAAAGCTTGTACTATGGCTGCCAGAGACTGATATACATACTTAGATATTTTTTTTAAATACATACTTAAATAATCGTGGGGGTCGTACTGGTGGGAATCGAACCCACGCCCCCAAGCTCAGAAGGCAGGTGCACTACCTACTAAGCCACCGAGGCAGTCATGACGGGGAAAGTCGGGAAGGAGCGTCACATCTCACTTCCGATGACAGGAAAAGTCGGGTAGGCCGAGGTGTCGTGTCTGATTTCTGAGCCGTGAACTCGTCATCACGGGTATCTATGGTGGGTGTTAGACTTCAGGAACACTACTTAAATTTGGCAGGCAAGTAGTTCATTATCATAGTTTGACTGCCTCGGTGGCTCAGTTGGTAGTGAACCTGCCTTCTGAGCTTGGGGGCGTGGGTTCGATTCCCACCTAGGGCAAACATTTATGTGATGAACATTAGTGTTTGTTCTATGTCTGGGTGTAAATATCTATTTATGTATGTATTTAAAAATATCTAAGTATGTATATCAGTCTCTGGCACCCATAGTACAAGCTTTGCTTAGTTTGGGGTCAGGCGACCGTGTGTGGAAGTATCCCGAATTTATTATTTATTTATTATTTATGTTCAACTAGTTGCGCCCCATGGTTTCACTCGCGGTTTAAAAGTACCCTTTGTGTTAATCCAGGATAAAAGCTATAAATAAATAATAAATAAATTCGGGACACTTCCACACACGGTCGCCTGACCCCAAACTAAGCAAAGCTTGTACTATGGCTGCCAGGGACTGATATACATACTTAGATATTTTTAAATACATACTTAAATACATATTAACACCCAGACATAGAACAAACACAAATGTTCATCACATTAATGTTTGCCCTAGGTGGGAATCGAACCCACGCCCCCAAGATCAGAAGGCAGGTTCACTACCAACTGAGCCACCGAGGCAGTCATATAAGTAAAGTAAGTAATTTGAAATAGATTTTTTAAATTTTATGCAAAATTTCCTTTTTTTCTGTGTCCTTAACCAGTCATAACTCTTTTTACCCGACTTCAGCAGGAGGTTCTCAATTTGCCGGAATCTTTTTTAAATGTATGTTCTCCGAATATACTCAAAGGCGCCTGTACTGGTTTGGAAAAGACTTTTTTGTTTTAATGGGTGGTCACATTTTTTTTTTATTTGTTTTATCTAAGTTAATAACATACCTATGTATTAAAATACAACTCTGCCAAACTGCGTAGCAATTTGTAGGCAGAAATATATTCTCATTTGATTACATTATATTGTGGTTACAACGAAGCATCATGAGGTTACATACAAATGAGTTTGTCAAAAACCAATAAATTAAAAAAAATAATAATAATAACTTTAACATGTTAAGAATGAAGTTGAGAATGAAATTGACTGCAAGAGTTTAAAACCTTAATACTATGTATTGTAAAGCAGTTTGTTGACAATTTAATTTTTTATTACGTCATTCTTTCTAACAGTAGCTTTTTCAATGCAACCTTAAATTCACTTCACAAATTTGAATATTATCAAAATCGGTCGAGCTGTTTTTTAATCCTTCAAATTGGTCTTATTATCAAAATCCAGTTCTAATGAGAAGTCGATTTTTTAACGACCGAGTGAGCGTTAGCAAGCGAAGCTTCTACGAGTAAACTTTAGCTTCGACAAAAATGTTCCCGTATGTCCGAATTCTGTCCGGATCTCTGTCATCATCTACTGGTCGTATTTCCAAACCGATTCTCGTGAAATTTTGTGAGTTGGCTTGTTCGATAATTAAATAGTTTTTTTTGCCGAGTCAGTTTTTGGAAACCTTTCAACATTGCGGAGATACTATTTTTTAGGAGCAACGTCGGCCGCGATGTCTTCAGCACACAAAGCTACTTACAATATTATTAACTGGCATTTTTTTGAATTTTTTGCATGAAGTGTGTGTACATGCCCTTACAATATATACCAGGATTTTTAGAGCATGCTGTAATTTATATTCTAGGTAGGTACTGCTATTTATTCTATGTAGCCGATATTCGTGAAAGGCGCGTGTGGAAATTAACCTTGGCTGTATTCTGTTTTATTTGAGCCCTTATTGGGTAGTGTTTATTGGTTTTTATTAATATTATTTTTGTGTCATGTTTTTATATCTATTTTGAATATTTGTTTGTTATTTTGTTTTGATTTTTAATGTGTAGTTTTTATTTGCAATATATGTATGTATGCGCACACTTTTCGTGCGTGACGTCACTTGCCGGGCCCAACAGAAAACCAGCGCTGGTTGTGTACAATCAGCAACACGCTGAGTTGGGGCCGGTTCTGTGACAATGTGCTTGTGTATTTTGTGTGTCTAATATGTGTCTTCCTCTTCTGTCTGTCTATGTACATTGTCACAATAAAGTATTCTGTATTCTGTTTTTAATATTAGTGTGATACAAGCCGAATTGGTCGAAAGGTTGTAAAGATATAGAGCTCACAATGTCTGAGCTAGAGGCGAACCAATAAAATTAGTATAAACGGGTAGTTCGTTCAAACAGACACCTTGCAAATCTCCACAGCACATCGGCCGATTTAGTTCATATACAAACCTTAAAACACTATTGAGATAAACTACATGTCTGCAAAATTTCATGCAGATCGGATTAACGATACTCAAGTTGACGTCAAACAAAAAAATGTCGAGATGTCCCGGTAGACTCTGAGAGCTCGCTATGCTCGGTCAAAAAAGTACCTAATTTATTTCAACAGCTAATTATAAAGGTAACAAAAGTGCAAACCCCTAGCCACCTCAGCCGTCCACACTCATTACCCGGACTAATTAAAAATGTCGGTCCACTGAGAAGAAGGAATGTTCTAGAAAAAAAGAGGAAATATCTGGGACCATCTAGAGTAGGTAACTGTAAAACTAGTTTCCATTTGGTTTTGGAATGTGGCTTCCGTTTTTTTTTTAAATTACTTTAAGCTGTTGGCCACTGAGGCTTCGACAGCGTACCGAGCATTAGGCAAGCGCAGATGGCGCAGGGCCTTAAATATGGTTTCCGTCTGATGTGGGCACATTTTTATAAATTTCTTCTAAATGAATTTAATAAAAGCGATGATGGCCTTCGGAGAGCCGAGCCCCTCAAGTCTGAGAAAACGATTCAGGTCCCAGCCGCAGGCACGCACCAATTTGTTCATTGTGTGAACATAAGTCAGTGTGACACAAATATGTCCTCGGCCATGCGGTAAGAGTAAGGCGTCAAAGGCAAGCGAGGCAGGAATGGACAGGAAAGTCTGCCGCGCGCTCCTACCTCGATCGCCTTAACTTCACGCTCCTATACCGCGCGGGGACGACTTATTTAAGCGGTACAACCACAGACAATAACAAAAGATTATCCCCCTTAGCAATAAGCGTCCTATAGCCTCGTAGTAGTTGCCCAGTGTTTTGTTTTTTCTTACTGTAACATTTTTGAACACAATCGAAAAAGACAAAAGACTGTGTAACTATTCCGAGGCTATACAACGTTTATTGCTTAGAGCGTATAATTATATCTATGTGTATCACTAGACCATGGCTAGCAGGATCTTCGACATGACGGCGAGCTAAAAAGAAGAACTATCTTCAACTACAGCCGGTAGATAATGGTTGACGATAATCATGAATTATTATAGTAAAGTGAAATAAGCATACATACATACATAGCGTCACGACTTTCCCGCGAGGGGGCTGGTAGAAGTGTAATACAACACCCACAGTCGATATTCAGTCCCAAATGTAACAGGGGGCGAGGCTGTCGCCATACGCCGGGCTCCAGTCATATAGCAGATGATATACAACATACATAATGTTGACACAATGAACAAATTGGTGCGTGCCGTCGGCTGAGTTCAAACCCGCTCTCTCTGGCTTGAGAGGCGGCCCTTAAGTGAAATAAGATCTATTATAATAATTATTCAATCATTAAGAATTCACGGTTCATTTGTAGAAGTACGTGGTTCTAGAAATGAACCGGTGAATTCTTCAGTGTCCACACATAGTTGCACAAAGACAAACATGAATGCCCCATTAGCCAGAAAGGCTAAACGGATCTGTATGAAGTTTGGCACAGGGATAGATTTCAGACTGAAATTGCACATAGGATACTTTTTAATCGGGAATGAAACTGCGGGGCACCGCTATTTAACTATAATTTATATTTCAATTTCCCGTATCTTTTGAGAGAGTCTAGTTTAGTATTTCCATTTTATATTTTTAGTTGTATGCAAGTAATTTTAGTTTCCCTCGGTACCAGATGCGGTTTAAAATATTCGCAGCGCCCGTGTAATTCGGGTTTAAGTTTTGTTTGTAGAATTTAGAGCGACTGCTGGTTGCAACGCACTGCACTAACTCGACATCGCACCGCACCGACCAAAAACAATTAAGCCATTAATTAATAAGATTTTCATCAGCAGTATTTTAAATGATAATAATGGGTCTCATGATAGTCTTTGAATTTAATTTTGTTTTAGTAATTTTAATTTGAAATCTTTGGAAACGAGTCATGTTCATGATTTGTAGTGTAGTGTGTAGAGCAGAGGTCTTCAAGTGGTCTAAAGACTTTGACACCTAGTGATAGCTACTTAGCTCTTACTAACATTCATATTTTTTTACTGGTAGGTGAGCTCAAACATTAATATCATGATGAGTAATATAAACATTCTAAAGAGAGAGTAAATATAGACAAATAAAAGATATAGAAGATTTCGTATTATTCATTATAATCTTCATGAGAGCGACGATAGCCTAGTTGGAGAAGGCCCGCCTCTCAAGGCAGAGTGAGCGGGTTCAAACCCATCCCACGCACCAATTTCTTCAATGTGTGAACAAATGTATGTGCGTATTGTATCATCTACTATATGACTGGAGCCCGATGTATGGCGACAGGCTCTCCCCCTGTCACATTTGGGACTGCAAATCGTCCGGCGAAGTTTGGGGTATTGTATTTCCCCCTCGGGAGAAAGGCGTGACGATATGTTATGTTATAATCTTCATTAAATATCATCGAAATATTCAATTCGTATAAAAAGTTGAAATACTAGCTGAATCCTACCAACTGGACTTAACAACCAACGTAACGCTTTTGCATTATGATTTTTGATGATGAGTAAAAGTCGGTGTTGAGTCAACATAGTTAACAATGACCTTAGCCAAGTAGGTTGCATTTTTGTACGACGTTAGTTTCGTGAAATAATATTTGGTAGAGACAAAATGAAAGTTGGTGTTTTGTTGTCATAAAAATTGGTGTCGAAAAGTTTGACAATATTTTTGTAAATAAATAGTTTAAGTTTAAACTTTATGTTAAAAGTGATAGTAGAGAATGTCTGTGTTGAATAAGAAAATAAGGGTTGTAAAGTTTCAGAAAAGAAATTGTAAAACAGAAATAAAGGTCTGAATGTTTTGAAGTAATTTCAAAACTAGTCAATAGTGAACTTATTTTTTTTTTGGTCTTCGGCCAAAAGTGGCTAATGTCGTTAATGTTGATATTTTATACTATTTTTTTTTCTTCGGGAACCAACGCAACGCATCAACATCACCGCTAGTGTTGTACCGTTTACGAGCAGGTGGGCTGTCTGCTTCTTTGTCACTCTTCTAATACTTAAACAAGTTTAAATAAATTTTTTTAAAAAAACCCGTCACCGTTTTTCATCAACAATTTTTTTTATTAAACATAGCTAAGAACACTATCGACTAACTAACCTTTCAAACAAAAAAACAAAACAAAATCAAACTCGGGAGCTACGATGCTACAGACACACACACAAACACACACACAGAGAGACACGTGAAACTAATAACACCCCGTCGTTTTTGCGTCCAAGGTTAAAAAACTAGAAAGAATGAATCTATCCATCTAATGATTGAACGAATCTCTAGCTGAAAACACGCAAAAATGTCGCTTAGTTTTTTTGCCTGTTCTCCTGGGTAGTGGCTCTTTTCCTGAACAAAGCGGTGGAGTTACTTGTAAAACTTTGACGTTCAGAAGTGGCTCTTCGATGCCCAGTTGAATAAAGACATTTAATTTGATCCGACTTTTTAATTTTAAGTTGTACAAACTAAAAAGAACTAATAAGAACAACAGCACAGTTCACAGTTCCTCTTTAATTAAATCGCTATATTCTCCCGTCCGAGACTTCTTGCACGAAATTAAACATCAACAACGAAACTACCGTTTAATTTAAATTCAACTTAAATTCAATTCAATTTAAATTCCATATAGCATGGCATAGAAGTTCGCGAGGGAAATCACTTGCGAACTCAACATTTAATTAAATTAAAACAGTTAATGAAATCGTGAACGCTCTGACAACGCGACGCTGCAGAACTATGCGAGACTGGCTGTGCCCTGCGGTTTTACTCACTATTTTACCCATTCGCGAAGTGAGACTACAAATTCCGTCTACAAACCGAAATTTAAGGCCCGGTATTACACAAAATCAACGAAAACAATATTTTGTTTAGATTGATAAGATGAATTGTGATGATCAGGTGCAAACAGATATTTCCGGTAGAAAACATAATCAAAATCAATTTAACAGGAGTAGAATTTTGAAAATCATTATGGTTTTGAAAAAAAAAAACAATCACAAAATGTATCTTCTTAAAAAACTGTTTGAGCGTGGTTGTCTAAATTTTCAGCGATTACAACACACTTTTTTGTTGAAATACGATTTTCAATTCCAAATGAAACGGCTTAAGTAAACGTGTGTGTTGGGTGGAAAATCGTGCTGTGACCGCGTCTTAACAGAGCCTGTACTTGTCTGCCTATTACATATGCCTATACAATACTAATATACTATAGCTGCGCCACGCGGTTTCTCCCGCGATCCATAGGAAACCGTTATTTTTTTAGGGTTGAAAAGTGCAACGGTAAACTCTATGTCCTTTTCTGTATCCCTGACAACGTGTATGCAAAATTTACAAAAAAACTTACAGCCTGGATTAAAACGTGGGCTACTTTTTTTTTTTTTTATTTAAAAATTACACCCCACGGACTCCGGGGACCGTGACCTTTGTTAACATAAATCTTAAATTATTATTTAAGGGGAATACAGGTAGAGGGGGGTTAGTTATTAAGTCTTAATCTAAGGTTAGGTTAAAGGTTTTCACTTATTGCATTGTGAGTACACCCCGAGCAGACCAGCGACCCGCAAGCAGCACCCGATCACGAGTATGACGCATGTGCCAGCCATCGCTCTCCTCAACCATATTTGAGGGAAGAGAACGACCCGACACACGACGCCGCCGCAAGAAGGTGCCTTCGATAGTGAGCATGAATGCTCGAGATGGACCCACAATTTATATAAAACGATAACAAAATAATTATAAAACGATAACGAGAACAATTTATAGAAATTATTACAATTTTTATAACAATTAATGTAACATCATGGCCTCCTCCCGACTCAGAGCCTCCATCACTACCGCGTTCCGATCTCTGATGGCAATCTGCAGGTTGTATTCCTTGATGGTCTTCGGTGATGCAGCCGATGCTCGCCGTAAAAACCGGCTGATGGCATCGTCTTTTATGTCATCGGCGTAGTAGGTGAAAGTCCCGGTGTGCCGTGATATTGCGACGACTGCGTGGGACACGCTTACTTTTTATTTAAAAACATTCAATTTCTGCCATAGCGGAAATTGAGGGCCGTAGTAATCTACACTTTGACTTTTTTTCCTACTTAAAAAAGGAGGAGGTTTTCAATTCGTCTTTTGGTTTTTTTTTTCTTCCGTATGTTTGTATGTTACGCGATTACTCCGCCAGATATGAATCGATTAATAATGAATTAATTATGATTATTTATGAATTAATTATCTTTTTGTTTGGTAGATCATACTTTAGAGGTGGTCGAGCAGGTTTTAAAATACAAATAGTCTATAAATAGTATAGTCTAAAAATTGTTTATATGGATGACGGGAAATCGATTTATAGATTTGCTTTAAACATATAGTCACACCTTTCCCCAAGGGGGCTGGCATACAACACCCACATTTCGCCGAACGATTTTCAGTCCTAAATGTGACCCCTGTCACATTACACCGCCACTGTGTCACTGTGTCGCCATACACCGGGCCCCAGTCTTGTAGCAGATGACATACAAAACGCACATATGTTCACGCAATGTTTTACTTTTGCTTTCAACATTATTGAAATAGCAGAACGCGATTTTTGATGGTTATAACCAATTTCGTATTTCGGGTATTGTTTTATTTACGCAAAGAGTACCATAGTACCTACCCCGTTGAATACTATTTCATATTTTTATCCCCGGCCTTCTCTAACACGACAAGTTTTTCCATCAACAAACACCTACACCTATACATCACTTCCATTTCACCAAACTGTATCAAACTACCGAACCGCTCAACTTAAATGACAAACAAGGATCGCTTCGTAGATTGGAACATTCGAGAAGCAATTCCTTAGACCAATCCTGTATTTGTCTTGAACCGATAGCTCTGTCCCAATTGCACCTGGGATGGGATGGGATGGGTGAGTGAGAAAGTTTCAGTGCATTAAGTTGACAAGAGTCGGTGCTAGTCACTTTGAGTGAAGTGATATAATGGTCTTAAAAGTTTGGATATTATATTAGTTCTCAGGTAATCGGCGGTAATATATGTATGTACTTCGGCGGACGGTGCGCAGGACGACGTATCGCTAGTAGGGCTTTTCACAACCATTCGAAAACGTTTCCGTTCGAATTTCAAAAATGTTAAACCTAAATTATTCGAATTTCAGTCTATATTCATAAGTTTTTAAACGTCGTTAATTCTTCCGATCGGATATTTTATACTGGATTCCCTATTCCAAAATGTATAAAAGTACGCTGAGATTCGAACAATTTGAGTTTGAAATTTCTGGGATCCGATCGGAAACGTTTCCGAATTATTGTGTATTGCACCGCTGGAGGGCTATTCTTACTTGTCTGGATGTTTTTAGGGTTCCGTACCTTAAAAGGAAAAAAGAGAACCCTATAGTATCACTTCGTTGTCCGTCTGTCTGTCTGTCAAGACCCTTTTTTTCAGGAACGCGTGGAAGTATTAAGCTGAAACTAATATCCCTTGGAGCTGTTAAAAAATCAAACTCTATTACTCTTCCTAGGCTGTACAAAGTTTTATAAGAGAGTAGCTGTGGTACTGAAGGTGTAGTGTTAAAAACGTGCTTCTGCGTACAGTCTTAGCAGTGTGAAAACTGCTCTAAACACACATTTGTGTTCCGGATGTTGAGAACGCCTTTGGGTGATAAGACGAATATTTAGAAACGTAAGATGGAACATAACTGAGATAAATTGATAGATGTAACATTAAATATATTCGAACAAGTAACATTATTAAGAAAAACCAAAAAAAATCCGGCTGCAAAACATTGTACCCTATGTCACTTCAACTATCAAGACGATTCAAATGACATTCATACATCACGCTGTTTAGGCCGTGCGAAAGAAACTTCATATAATAGACACACCTACATACCCACATAAATAGACTGGAAGAACATAACCCTCCTTCTTGTGCAGTCGGGTAAAAACTTGCTAAAGCACTGAAAAATTTAAGTAGATACTTACTTAATTAAATTTTTCATACCTTTACCTTTAAATTACCTAAAAATTTACGTTTCAATTCAAAGGAAATTATAACTTGAAATTATGTAGATGGGCTGCAATCAGTACGACCTTCCATATGCAAAAACACACGACGAAGTTGTACTATTCAGAAGTTGGAGTCGCTTTGTGAACCTCTGTGGGTCAAACCACAAGGTACAGTGCTGTTGTTCAGGCGACGAACGTGGTTGGGATTTTAATAAAACTTGTGGTAATGAGGTTTGTTGATATTGCCTTGAGACTGCAATTAAGTACTTAACAAAGAGTACCTCTAGCTTATCGGCATCCTATTTTTAACCCCTGACGCAAAAACGATTTAGAACACGTCAAATTCCACTTTCGTCAGAAGCAGTTTTTTTGTAATTTCAGTTCAGTTTAGTCATGAATGACGGATCTGGTTAACCTTTAATGACCCTTTCGTGTGATCCCACTTTCGTCATAAATCGTCAGTTTCCTCTTAAGGAGAGAGAAAGAAAAGATCCTAGTCCGATTAGTGATAGCCAAGACCAATAAATTAAAATAAACTTTAGTGTACATGTAAACTTAAGCAATCTTATTAAAGCCTAAAAGCAATCTTACAAAAATCTTACAATCACAATCTTCACAAAATAATAAAAGTAGTAGTAGAAAATTAAGTGATCTGACGAAAGCGGAATCTGACGGACGTGAACGTGGACGGAATTGCAGTTTCGTCACCAGTTTGAAAATTCTGATCTATACGGAAAAATTAAGAGGGCCGCGACGTACTGAAATTTCCATTCAAACGCACTACTCAAATTTCTTGAAAACCGTTTGTCAGATTATGATGAAATTTAGCATGTACAATTAAATTAACAATATCTTCGCCCCTATGTTCTTGGTTTTTGTTAAAAACGTTATCAAGCGAAAATGGAGCTATGAAAAATATCCGCATTTTAAGGGGTCACTTTTGACTGATTTATTCAATAGGTAGACAAAGCAAATCAAAAATTCCATTACATAGGGAGGTTGTCTACATCATTAGCTGTTAAATGAAGCAATAATACAAGGGAAATTCTTAGTTACTTAAGAATGATTATGGTAGTGCAAAAGCCATAAAAAAAAATGAAATTGCACTTTGTCACTCTGTAGGTAAGTTTAGAGGCTCGTCAGGTATCATTACTCGCTCTCTTCACTCGTCTTCTTCTTCTAGACGAAATGGCGATAGAATACCTTAAGCCAATGCGAAGTTAGTCTAGGTCGCCTAGGTCGAAATTAGTTAGGTCGCCGGACTCTTAAATGATCTGACGAAAGTGGAATCTGACGGACGTTTTCTAAATCGCAAAAACGACGGTGTCTGTGTGTGCGTATGTTTGTGTGTGTGTATGTCTGTGTGTGCGTATGTCTGTGTGTGTGTATGTCTGTATGTCTGTGGCATCGTAGCTCCCGAACGATGAACGATGAACCAATTTCTTCGATGATGAATCTATTTCTTTCAATTTTGATTTTGTTTGAAAGGTGAATTAGTCGGGACTGTTCTTGGCTTTGTTTCTTGAAAATTGGTGTCGGGTTTTTTTTTAATTTATTTAGTGTAGTCGGTTAAAAATAACTCTACAGCGTCTGTGGTTTAAGGCACGCCACACACGACAAGTTCCGCAGATTTAAGCCGTCCACAGGAAAACTTGTTCCGTGTTGCTCGGCAGGACGTCCTTTGGCCTAATATCGCTGTAGTTGTAAGCTGAAGTTATTTACATCTACACTTCTACAACTAGTATTATAAGGATGTGAAGTTTGAAGCTTTGTAGGAATTATCTATGTAACTACTGCTCTGATTTTGGAAATTATTTTTATCTCGCCTATTGGGTAAACATAGCAACCAACAAAAAATATAGTCGGGAAAGAGCGCTATGAGTTTTCATTAATATTCTTTTTTTTTTATTCGGGACACTTGCACACACAGTTGTCTGACCTCAAACTAAGCAAGGCTAGGTACTATGGCGGCCAGAGACTGAAATAGGTACACACATCCACATTTTTTTTAAATACATGCTTGAATTAATTAACACCCAGACATAGAACAAATACAAATGTTCATCACATGAATGCGTGCCCTAGGTGGGAATCGAACCCACGCCCCATAGCTCAGAAGGCAGGCTCACTACCGACTGAGCCAACGAGGCAGGAACTTTTGCCAATAAACCCGTAAAAAATATACCAATGCATCTGTTAGCTGTAGACCTCGCGCCCAACGTTTGTTCTCCGCTACAGGTTGCATTCCTCCACAGATTCTTGTGCAATTTGGTGAACACGATCGACAAAAAAAACTTCGCCATTTTGAAATATATACAAAAAAGTGCCTCGACAAAAAAACTGTATATTTATACAGTACATACATACATACATACTACCTAGAAAAATTTAAGAGAATCGGTTTAGAAATGCGACCTGTAGAGGAAGACAAAGATCCGGACAGAGACCGAACAGAAATCGGACATACGAAAGCATTTTTGTCAAAGCTTAAACAGAGACGCTTCGATCAAAAACTAGATACGCCCCGCGGTTTCACCTACGCTTTAAATATATGCTATGTACTATTACAGACTATAATCTATCCCTGTTCCAAATTTCATCCAGATCCGTTCAGCCGCTCTGACGTGATTGAGTAACAAACTTCCATACACCCATCCATACTTTTTCATTTCTAACATAAGTGTAACAGTGTGATAAATACCTACACACGTTCACATTAAATTACTAACATTTCTTCGAAAAAAACATCTCGATAACAACCTTACTAACCTTTTCCTCGAATATAAGATAGAAACACCCTTCCTTTAGCCTATATAAGTGCTACGTTTAGCCCTGTCTCCTTAAGTGGCTATACCTATGTACCTAACTAAGTACCCAGGGACCGCGGAAGTACTTCATATCGGGGAGGAAGCAAACTTCTTTAGTGACGCCTCCCTTCAATCTTTGGCCCAGCACACCTTGCGTTCTGTAGTCTGGCTATCTCATATGTTAGGTAGCGTATTGTAATAAGAGATAGACACAGATAGTCACTACCGGCCCCTATTATAACGTGTGAGATGTTATCTGGGAAGTTCTCACTCCTATGACTTTTCAAACGAGAAAGACAATAGCCAGAAAACAAGTCACGCCCAAGAAAAGAGGTCAGATATCCAGACTACCAATTGCAAACTCCAAATAGCAGAATTGGAAAGGCCGGGGGATCCTTTTCTGTTTAATTCTATTTTTCATTCAAAACATTCAGAAGGGCATTTGGCCCTTCTGCTCCCCACTTCCGCGGCCCCTGTATGTACCTAAGTTGAACATCAAACAGAACGAACTCTCAATACTTTTCTTCAATGAGAGAGCTCTACCTGCCAATACACAATAATGCTTTTTACATAAATAAAACTTTTTAAGAGTGAGACACAATTTTGTAGTAGGATTCCGTATATTTAAACACAATTTTTAAAGTTTAAAGCTTTAAAAAAAGCATTTTTAGATGTAAAGATTTATATACTAAGTGAGTAAGTGCTTGCTTCTTTCAAATTTCTATCCGGTTCAAAATTGAAACCGGAGTCTGAATCTTTTATTTGTTTTTGCCTACTTAAAAGCTGCTTAGTCAATTTTGTCATTTTGATGTCGTCGCAACACATTTACCACTAATCTAGTATGTATGGCTTATTTCCTGGGTTAGTAGGTACTTATTTTTCTACAAGGATTGTAATTTAATAAAAACATCTATTTCAAACAGTTAAGTATATCTTCCCAAACCTTCTAAAATCCATAAAAACCAAACCACCTTAGCAACGGTTTCGCGATTCGCGTTTTCCTCCGGGAACCCTAAAATCGCTCCATCAGTGAATACAAGGCTATTTTCAATGACAATAAGTTCGGAAACTTGCTACTCAAGAGAAACGAGTTCGAGAGCCGTTTCAACGGAAAAAACGGAAAAAGGTTGAGAATTCTCGGACTGTGACTTTTGTTGAAGGACGAGTGTATGCGAGAGGAAGCAAGAAGCTTATTTATTTAGTGTAAATGGTAAGCGTACTCTTATGCTGAAGAAAAACATACATACATACATACATATCGTCACGCCTTTCCCCCGAAGTGGTTGACCGAGGTGTAGTACAACACCCACACTTCGCCGGACGATAATCAGTTCCAAATGTGACAGGGGGCGAGCCTGTCACCATACACCGGGCTCCAATCATGTAGCAGATGACATACAATACGCACATATGTTCACCCAATGAACAAATTGATTAAGCCATTATCCGCCACGCTGGCTCAGTGCAGGTTGGTGGATGTCACGTCTTTGAAATTATTAATTCTAGGTTTCCTCACGATGTTTTTCTTCACGAAACAAAAAGCTCGTTTTACGTGAGCTTTGTGTGTGTTGTCTGTAGATGTGGATCATTGGATGCAGGGTATGTCGATGTATTTGCAGTGAGACGTATACAACTGTAATGATGCTGAAGGTGATGATGATGATGCAGTGATAAACAAGCAAACGGGAGCCTAATAGTAAGCCATCGCCATCATGCTACGTGGCTTAACTTGAGAAGCTTTAGTGGTCCAGCCTTCAGTTATAAACTCCCAAAAGCGACAATCAGCATAATCTCTGCCACCGGTGTTCATATTCTTTGGACAGTTCAATACCGGGAGCTTGAGTATTTAAACCATTTCTTCATTTAGTACAGCGCTGCTGTATTTATTGTTTAAATACATTCGTTTCATGTCTTGTGATACAACATTTCTATCAATCTAACATTAAATCCTTTCTATATTCAAAACCTCCCTACTTCGTGCTATTTACCAATTTTGACAGCCCGGTTTTGACTATTACACATATACTGGATGTAACATTCATTTCATGCCGGCTATGGTCTTAAGGAGCATTTCTAAATAAGTAAATTTTGTAAGAATGATCTATAGATCACCATCACCTGGCATCACCTCGAGCGAAGCAATCGTCGGACAAATACCTATTGAAAAAACTAGCGATCCGTCTCGCCTTCTCACGGTACCTATTATTCTGTGAAAAAGTATCGAACTAATGGTGAAAGAACATCAAAATCCGTTACGTGGCTTAGGAGTTAGTGGGGTAACTAAATTATTATTAATCAAATCAAATCATTTTATTTGCATGTCAATGGGTTAAATAAGGTTAAAAGATTTAAAATTAATGTTCAGCCATTAACGACACTAGTCGTGCAATTTTTTACATAATTATGATTCTAGTAGTATTACAAACAATATTAAGATTTAAAACACGGGAAATTACTCACGTACGATTCAGTCGATTATTCCGACTATAGTTTCAACCGCATTCGGCGGTCTTCATCAGGGCGAGTGCGCGCGCGCGGCTGCGTCTCGCATAGCACTGCGGGCCGCCGCGCGGCGCGCACGTGATGACAGTTGCTCGGGTACGAGGGTGGGGGCGCGTAGAGTAGTGTTTTGCGCCGGCGCACTCTGGAGCTCTTCCTCACCAGAATCTTCCTGTGTGTCAGGAATATCCCAGCACACAGAGCTCACTACGTCGCCACCAGTCTCACGGGCACCACCGCGGACACCATGAAGACACGGTCTCCAGGTCGGTGGCAGGGTCCATCCTCCATCTCTATTAAATGTTGGGCGTCTACTAATTTCGATGGCTTCCCTGACTTTCCGCGGCACAAAAAATTTTTCCCTTGCCAGCACTGTCGCTCTATCGAATCTAATGTAGTGACGCATGTCGGAGCCTAGAGAATGTTCCGCCACCGCGGAATATAATATATAATATATAGTCGGAATAATCGACTGAATCGTACGTGAGTAATTTCCCGTGTTTTAAATCATAATGTGTGAAAACCACGTCAGTTTCCATAATAAAACAATATTAAATTGATAAATTAAGAAATTTAAATTAAGCTATTAGAAAGAAATAATGAAAGATACATTTATTTTGACATGACATTACACATTAAAATAAGTAGAATAAATTCGGAATAACCGACTTAATTCTACGTGAGGAATTCCCGTATCATAAATAATACACTACAAAGACTTCCTACAAAACAACAAAATGTTAAGTAATAAAAACAATATTAACAACATAACATAATGCTTGCTTCATTAGTGCTTAAGATCGTTCCTCAAGGCGCTAGTTCTCGCGACTCCGATGGCCTGTGACGTCACTCGAAAGGATTTCGTTGTCCCTCTCACGGTTCGACGCGGAATTATTTATTTGGACTAAGAATTTTTTATTTGGGACCTTTTAATTTTCTCTGAGAAAAGTGATGGAAACGGTTTTGAAATTTGAATATTTTCATGAATAATTTGTAGGCTATAATTTTTATTTTTTACTCTCATGTAAGCAAAAATGTTAGTAGGTATGATGGGATGAGCAGGTAGCTTGCATAATAGTAAGCTTCCTTCGTTTTTGAAACGTCGATGCATGTTACAATTTCAACATAATGAGGGACCCTTAGTGTGTTTCTATCTTTGACATCGTTCTTACCCGACTGTGCAAGGAGGAGGGTTATGTTTTTTGAATGTATGTATGTATGTGAGTACGTATGTATCATCATAAAATTTTGCATACACGTAGTCAAGGGTACAGAAAAGGATATAGGCTACTTTTCATGCGGATATAATGAACGGTTCCTGTGGGACCGCGGGTGAAATTTCGAGGCGTGGATAGTTTCAACATAAATTTGAGTTCACTGTAGTTATCTTTCTGTGTTTCGTCTATTCTATGCATATAGCCTGCAATCGATGCCATCCTCGAATTAGGTTAAACGGGATTTATGTCGTAGAAAGTAATCGCTTTAACGAAACTCAGAGAAGATAATATTAAATTCAAACGTGGAGACGTTTGAACTTAATATAGAACTTCTAGTTTATGCAGATATTGGCTGCACCCTGCGTTTTTACCCGCGGTCAAGAAGTAGCCCATATGTTATTACAGGTATAAACTACCTCCATACCAAATTTCATCAAAATCTTTCTATCCGTTTGAGCGTGAAGAAGTAACAAACATACACGCTCATAAACTTTCGCCTATATAATATTAGTGTGAAGTGTGATTTTTTTTATCTGGACACTTACACACACAGTCGTCTGACCCCAAACTAAGCAAAGCTTGTACTATGGCTGCCAGAGACTGATATAAATTCATATTTATTTTTAAATACATACTTAAATAGATATTTAAACCCAGACATAGAACAAACAAATATGTTCATCGCATAAATGTTTGCCCTAGGTGGGAATCGAACCCACGCCTCCAAGCTCAGAAGGCAGGTTCACTACCAACTGAGCCACCAATTACAAATAGTCCGTCTCGATATGAGACCTCGCGACCCTCACATGTCTACAAACTTTTGTCTGAATAGGTATTGGAGATATTAATATCAAAAGGGCCCAAATACCTACATACAAGGTGCTGGTTTTCAGTGTGGTAGTTGTTCTTACCGTAAGTGAACAATTTTAAGAACATAAGTTTGAATAATTCGAAAGAGAAATAATTGAGTCTCCATACGAAATAAAGAGTCACGTGATCAATTTTGTATGAACACTTAATTTTTATTTCTCAAATTTTATAAACTTGTGTTCTAAAAGTTGTTCACTCTGACGGGTAGTACAACACCCTTAAGTATTACTACCCCCAAAACCAGCCTAGTATAAGTGCTTATAGCTGTAGATAACATATCGTCACGCCTTTCCCCCGAGGGGGCTAGCAGAGGTGTAATACAACACCCTCACTTCGCCAGACGATATTCAGTCCCAAATATCACAGGTGGCGAGCCATGCACCGGGCTCGAGTCATGTAGCAGATGACATACGAGTACAATACCCACATTATATTCACACAATGGACAAATTGGTACGTGCCGTCGGCTAGGTTCGAACCCGCTCCCTCTGGCTTGAGAGGCAGCCCTTCTCCAAGTAGGCTATCATCGCTCATAGCTGTAGATAGTAAAGACATTACATTAACAATTGAAAGAGGCGTGTTTCAAAATAACATTATCCCCATAACCAAATCAGAGGTAAAATATGAAATTTAAAAATCCACAAAGGGGTCTCAACAAAAAGGCACCCGAAGTAAAATCCAGCAAACTCTGCATTTCGTAAATTCAGTGTAAAACCTGCCAATACCTCGCTTTGCATAAATTCTATAATTCCTCAGGTAGAAAGTCCAGCGGGCACAGGTGTCACTACCCCGCCTTTAGTTGGGGAGCCACTGGGTTTTTAAATTACGTAATGAGAAACAAAATGGTGCGCAGTGCACGTAAAATTATCGATAACGATGATAGTGTAAGGAAAAAAAGGTTTCACTAAGGAACTAAAATGAATTCCACGCTTGGGAAATGTCATTATAAGTTAACCATTTTTAAATTAATGACACAATAATTAAGTATAGAATTATTGTGTCATTAAAAACTCACAAAAAAGCATTCCAAATTAAAAGCATAGCCAAATACTGTTTTTTTGATTGTTCTGGTTACTATTACTACTTTTTAAATTAAAATTCAGTAGAAACCTACTTATGTAAAAAAATAACATAACATATCGTCATGCCTTTCCCCCGACGGGGCTGGCAGAGGTGTAATACAACACCCACACTTTGCCGGACGATATTCAGCCCCAAATGTGACAGGGGGCGAGCCAGTCGCCATACACCGGGCTCCATTGATGTAGCAGATGACATACAATACGCACATAATATGTTCACACAATAAACAAATTAGTGCGTGCCGTTGGCTGGGTTTGAACCCGCTTCCTCTCGCTTGAGAGGCAGGCCTTCTCCAACTAGGCTATCATCGCTTTCTCCATGTCATTCACGTCTGATTTAGTATTCTTAAGTTGTCTTTTTTAGTAATGAAATCATGCATTGTCTCCTACACTACACGTCTTAGTCCACCTTTGTCCAAAAAGCCGATAGAGCGAAAATTCTTCACCACACGTTACAGTACTATCATGAAATATGTATGAGTCGACTCTCAAAAATGGGATTTTTAGACTTACTCCATTTTTATAGCGAGGCGAATTAAATCAAACAAAAATTGCTGAAAAAAATGTTTGTTATAGAAATGTGGACTGCAAATGAAAAACTACCTACACAATTACAACACACACATACAACCCATAGTACAACTTAGATTCCAGTAATCCCCCTAGCTAATAAACGTTGTATAGCCTCTAAATAGCTATACAGTGTTTTGTCTTTATCGATCGAGTTAAAAGTGTAAAAAAAAGAAAAGGACAAAACACTGTTTAACTATTCAGAGGCTAAACAACGTTTATTAGTAAAGGCCTTATTACGCGGACCGCTGGAGTGTGGAATGATGGATAACTCTGCCAGAGTTTAAAACAAACACTTGCGAAATTATAAATTCAAAAAAAAAAAATCGGGAGACTTCCACACACGGTCGCCTGACCCCAAACAAAGCAAAGCTTGTATTATGGCTGCCAGAGACTGATGTACATACTTAAATATTTTTAAATACATACTTAAATACATATTAACACCCAGACATAGAACAAACACAAATGTTCATCACATAAATGTATGCCCTAGGTGGGAATCGAACCCACGCCCCCAAGCTCAGAAGGCAGGTTCACTACCAACTGAACCACCGAGGCAGCCAAATCTAAATCTACTAAAACGACTCATATCATGGGCACTAGTATTTACAATAGACTCCCCGTAGACATTATTGAGGCGTCCAACCTAACTTTATATAAGGCGAAACTGAAACGCCGGCTGTTTAGTCAAGCGTTCTATGACATCGCAAAAGATTTTTTAATACTTAAAATGATATCCTAGGATACCTAATTTAGTTAATTGAATAATATTATTATTGTTCCTTGTGACATTATATTACTTATTATAAGAAGCAATAGATAGCCTAGTTGGAGAAGGCCCGCCTCTCAAGCCAGAGGGAGCGGGTTCGAACCTAGCCATCGGCACGCACCAATTTGTTCATTGTGTGAACATATGTGCGTATTGTGTGTCATCTGCTACATGACTGGAGCCCGGTGTATGGCAACAGGCTCGCCCCCTGTCACATTTGGGACTGAATAACGTCCGGCAAAGTGTGGGTGTTGTATTACGCTACTGCCAGCCCCCCCGGGGGAAAGGCGTGACGATATGTTATGTTATATGTTATATCACTATCTATATAATAAAAGTGAAAAACCAGAACGAGATAAAAACGCAAGATAGAGTGAGATGGCGCTCTACAAAACTTCCTTTACATGTTTCTCCCAAACAACTACCTGTTTTTCGGGAATTTGCATGTAATTCGATTCCTTGACCTCGGGAGTAGCGACAAACTTAATATTTATGGTTTTGGATGTGTAATTTTTGTATAATAAGCAAGATAAAATCGCAAGTTCAAATTGAAGAGAATACTACCTCATTGGATAGTTTCGTAGAAACTATCTTATTGAGGAAGTTCTTTTTTAAACAGTGTCAATCCAGCAGTGTCAGTGTGAAAATTCTATTAATGGCTAATGTCTGTAATTCTGTATAATATTAAATAAAGCCTGTTAAATAACGTGTCGTGCTTATAAAGCAGATATTATTGGAAACCTTGCTCCAACATAAGGTTATGGGCCATTTTAAAGGATAAAGGTGAGAAAATAATATCTCAAAAGTAAAATGTACACAAACGTCAATATTTTGCCAATACTAAAAGGCGAAAATTATTCTAACTGGAAGTTTAGAGTAAAATCCTTACTAGAAGAAAAACAGGTTTTACAGATATTAGAATACGAAAATAAAGATATCCAGCATGAACAAAAACTAAAATTAGATGACTCAAAAGCAAAGGCTATAATAATTCAATGTATAACCGACAAACATTTATCGATCATACAAGATTGCCAAAACGCAAAACAAATGTTTGAACAGCTAGATTCTGTTTTTCAACGGAAAAGTGTCTTTACAAAACTAACATTAAAAAGGAAAATAAAACAATAAACAAGAATACTTATGTTTTTGCTCAACATTTTATTATTTACATCACTGTACTATTAATTTAGTAGGTAACTGTTACTTAACCACTAAAACTACTGAATGGATTTACATAATAGGTAATTAATTGCTATGCAATAGATTCCACGCGGGCAGAGCCGCGGGCAAACTCTAGTTTTTAACAATACAAGCCATAAGACTGCAATTTTCCCAAGCCCGCCTCCCCAACAAAATGATGCGATAACTCCTTTAACTGCATAGCCGTCAATGTACATATATTTATTAATACTTAGAAGCCAGCGTAGCTACGTACGTATTTTGGATTATCACAGTTATTGTTTAAAACACAAACAAACAATAGATTCAAATTCTAAAAGCAAACAATAGTCTCCGTAAACAAGATGGAGATAACGATCCCCAAACAGAAGAGAACGAAACCGAATGAATGATCAATATTGAATGAACGACTCGCGTTGAACGAACGAAAACATTGGAACAGCTGGATTTATATATCTGCTGATACAAGCAAACAAACTTGGTGTGGATAGTAGTCAATATTTTTTTATAACGTGCCTCTGATTTAGGTGATCCTCTCAGTGCTCCGCGGGACGAGCTACATCTCCCGCGCGGAGAGTCGTTATCAGTATTTTAGCATATCATGCATATCGTCACGCCTTTCTTTCGAAGGGGCTGGCAAAGGTGTACATGTCCACATTTCGCCGAACGATATTTAGTCCCAAATGTGACAGTACACTCCTACGGACGTGGGTAGCTCAGCCTCCATAAAAAACAAACTTTCGCAAATTAACGCCTGTTACTTTGATTAAAACACTGATAAAAGTATTTTATCAATGTTTTGTTATATTTTTGTCACGTTAAACTATCGTCCGTAAACCGAATTTACAGACAATCAATTTTTTTCTCGATTTCAAGTTTGCCCCATAGTTTATTCGTGCTCTGCTATTGGAGTACATCTACCTCTACAAATTCTGAGGCAATGCAAAACAACATGGTTTTTTTTACAACAGACTAGGCATGCGTTTGACCACTGACTCGCCTGATGAGAAGCGTCGAAGGTGTAAGACGCTTGCCTAGGAGATACCCATTCAGTTTATTCTTAAACACCCCCGGATTGTATTTAGGTGGAAAGACAGACGCAGGCAACGAGTTCCACACCTCTGCAGTTCTTACAAGAAAAGTTGACTTGAAATGCTTAGTGCGTTTCAAGTCATGTTGTATATAGGTCACTATCAACAATATATCTAAGAGCTACTTTGCAAGGTAACACGTGTGAAAAGACCACCTAACCATCGCCATACAATTAACTAGACCCGCCAAGATGGATCGGTGGCCATTACACGAAAACTACCATTTACAAAGATATATAGCCAATAGATGCGGCAAGAGCGCATTAATTAGTGTACGGCGAGCGTGGTCTATTAATTGAACGTGTATGTAGGTTTGAATATAAATTGTAGGTAATTTTGTGTGCCGCTATTTGGTTATTTCGGTAGAAAAATTGGTTTTTAGATTGAGTACGATTTTATTTACATAACTTTGAAAATATGTTAATAACGTATTAAACCTACTAATATTATAAACGCGAAAGTTTGTAATAATGGATGGATGGATGGATGGATGTATGTTTGTTACTCTTTCACGCCAGAACGGCTAAACAGATCTGGATGAAATTTGGCACAGAGATAGATTATAGTCTAGAATAGCACATAGGATACTTTTTGTCCGCGGGTGAAACCGCGGGGCGTAGCTAGTCTAACATAATAAGAATTTTTAGTCTTACTTATAGAGATAACATGGTTATTCAGAATGTAGCATTTTATTTATAAACTTTGTGAGCACGTAGTAAATCGCACTAACATTATAAGCGAGACAGTTTTTCTCAATCACGCCAGAACGGCTGATTAGATCTTGATGAAATTTGGCAGAGAGAATCATTAGATCAGTGAAACCTCTAGTGTTATTGGAAGCCAGGAGACGGTGATCACTTACCGTTAGCAGGCCAGTCTGACTATCTCTGAAAAAAATAATAAAATGATGTTTAAAAAAACTAAACACTTAAAGATTAGCGCTCCAAAAAACAAGTTAAAACAAACCTAATGAGTTCAAACTTGAAAGCTTCGCTAGTAACCATGAAATGCTTCTAATATTCAAATTCTACTCGTAGTTCCATCATCAAATCGGCTCGTTGGAACCAAACTATCGTATTTATCACCGGTATCACATCCTTTAGCAAACTTTCAAACCAACACAACAGTTAAATTTGAATAGAAGCGAGTAGCTTACAGGTAAAGCTAATAAAACTGCTAAAAATACTACGAAAATCACAGCTACATTAGCGCGTGATAATCTGTGTCGCGTTGTCGCGCTGTGGCGCTGAAATCATCGTTATAGGTTACTAGCAGCGTCCCGCGGTTTCACCCGCGGTTAAAAAGTATCCTATATGCTATTCTAGACTGTAATCTATCTCTGTGCCAAATTTCATCCAGATCTGTTCAGCCGTTCTTGCGTGAAAGAGTAACAAACATCCATCCATCCATTCTTACAAACTTTCGCGTTTATAATATTATAGTAGGATTGGAGATGTTCTTGTCTACATTAGGCGATAATTCGCCAGAAACATCGCTGAGTGACGAACTTACCGGCTACACTTTTCGCAATAGCCTGAATTATCGCCGAGGGTCGCTAATGTAGCCGTAGCATTACAAACGTTCATAAATCTTGCAATAAAATTGTACGATAGTCATCTGAAAATCGCGAATAAAGGCAAGCGCTATTTATAAAAGAAAAATAATAAAAACCGCTTCAGTTAGCACTAAATCCACGTCAATCCCGCCCCCGCATGTCGGTTTTTCATCCAACCCATGGACGTACCCAGGGTCGGGCAAGGTGGGGCATCTGCTCGACCCTGGTCCCTAGATCGAAGCTTAAAACGTAGATTTTTCAAGTAAAAATATGAATGGTAAAAAGGAAAGAAAACCGGCTTGTCGGCCTCTCCATGATGAGTTTGGATAAGCAGATGATTCTGAAAACACAAAATATATTGAAATCGAAATTTTAGCTAGACCAGAGCCGAGGCAGCTTATTACTGAAGTTATGAAGATAAGTAAGTAAATTAAATGCATTTTTAAATTTCTACTGTGTTCTCATTGAGTACATTTACTTCAAAATCAAAGTCAAAATGTCTTTATTTGATTAAGTAACAAAGATACACTTAATTTTTTTAACTTTGACGTTCATCAAAGTTAAAAAAAATACTATACCACCTTGTTCGGAAAAAAAGCCACTACCTAAAAGAACAGGCACCCCTGAGCACAGGCTGAAGGTTTTGCCCCCCAAAGAATTCTGAGTACGTCCATGATCCAACCCGTAATGGAACGGTGTGGGTTACATTGAAACCTTTGTTACCTTATACCTGTAACTATGCCATGTCTTGTAACCAAGCGACCTTGGTTACGAGAGACAAGTGCGGGTAGTGTTCTGATTGTAGAACATACTCGTAGGTCGCAAGGTTTGTCTTTGTTTAAAAGATTTCGTTTGTCTTATGTCATTTATTTAGGACTAGCTGCGCCCCGCGGTTTCACCCGCGGTTAAAAAGTATCCTATGTGTTATTCTAGACTATAATCTATCTCTGTGCTAAATTTCATCCAGATCTGTTCAGCCGTTCTGGCGTGAAAGAGTAACAAGCATCCATCCATCCATACATACAAACTTTCGCATTTATAATATTAGTAGGATTGTATCTGTAATAATCTTTTTCAACTACATAATCTTATTTATATAATAGTCTTTGGGACTGAATATCGTCCGGCGAAGTGTGGGTGTTGTATAACACTTCTGCCAGCCCCTTTGGGGGAAAGGCGTGACGATATGCTATAATAACATGAATGGTCTCTTGCACTAAATAAAAGAATTGCCCAAGTCCTTGCTTAACTAGTTTAATCTACTCCCAGCTAACTCCTATCTAATTTTTAAACACGAACCTTAAGTTACCGGCGACCACTTTAGACTAACTCCGCATTGGCTTATGGTATTATATAGTAATTTCGTCTAGAAGAAGAAGATGACCGAAGAGAGAGAGTAATGATACTGACGAGCCTCTAAAGTTATCCACAGAGTCACAAAGTATTTTTTATTTATTTATGACTTTTGCACTTCTGTAATCATTCTTAAATAACTAAGAATTTCCTTGTATTATGGACTCATTTAACAGCTAATGATGTAGACAACCTCCCTAAGTAATGGGATTTTTGGTTTGCTTTGTCTTCCTATTGAATAAATCAGTCATAAGTGACCCCTTAAAAATGTGGATATTTTTCATAGCTATATTTTAGCTTAAGAAAGTTTTAAAAAAAACAAGAGCATAGGGGCGGAGATATTGTTAATTTAATTGTACATGCTAAATTTCATCATAATCTGACAAATGGTTTTCAAGAAATTTGAGTAGCGCGTTTGTATGGAAAATTCAGAGCGTCGCGGCCCTCTTAAGCATTCCTTAGGAGATTATTTCCTTTGGATAATCTTAACTTTATGTGTCCGATAAGCGAATATTTCACTAGAAGTAGTTTAAAACTAGTTTAGCAATGAGTCTTGGGATGTCAATCCTTGTATATCGTCTAAGTGGCCTTTAGAGTTCTCGTAAACTGCATACTTTCTATCGGCCGATAGTTTGGTCGGGTCGGGCTGCTAGTGCTAGCTTGAAGACAATCGCGGCCGATACTAAATCGCTGAAATTTGCGCATTTGCATACCGATAGAGAGCCTGCAGTCTGCGAGGACTCATAAATGGTAATAGCCCACTTTTTTATATTATAGTATAATATTGAAAAATTATATTTAATAAATAAATATCAGGACACTTACGCACACAGTCGTCTGACCCCGAACTAAGCAAAACTTGTACTATGGCTGCCAGAGACTGATACACGAGTAAATACATATATATTTTTAAATACATACTTAAATAGATATTTACACCCTAGATATTTAAAAAACACTTTTTTATTACAAGCTTTCTTACCTTAAAAAAAATGTATGCATGAACCCTAAGTTGCCTGTTTCAAATTTGTTGTTACAACTCCCACAGTTTTTCGGACGATATTTAGTCAGGCGAGCCTGTCGTCATACACCTGGCTCAAGTTATGGAGCAGATGATATACAATGCGCACATATTATGTTTACACAATGAACAAATTGATGCGAGCCTTCTTAAACTGAAATCGAACCCGCTTCTTCTGGAGGCGAGCCTTCTTCAACTAGATTATCATCGCTTTGCATCACAGATAGATTTAAAACAGTAAAAAAATAAAACTCAATTTTTTCCACTTCAAATCAAAACGGTTACCTTCACCATCTATAGTGTATTTCCGCTCTAACGTCGCATTAAGTACGCCAAAGAATATGGGTTCCAATTACTATTTACCTAACCTGAGTTATTTTCAACTTTATTTTTCATTTAGAATATTATGAATTAATTTAATGAAATTTACTAGTAACATTATACAATTTGAAATTTATAGCTAATATAACAAAGAATTTAACAGAACTAATTTGATTAACAGTAAATTAATAACAGTTTTGAAGATGAACTCCCGTAAAGTAACGCCTTAATCAATCAACAACTTCAAATCAAATCAAATGTCAATCAATCAATAAATTCAATTGGGTATCAAAGATACTCTCATATCACAAAGTTGTAAAAATGACTATCACCTTGTTCGGAAAAAGAACCACTAGCCAGAAGAACAGACAATTAACTAAATAAAATTAAGTTTAAAAGCTGAGTACATAAATTGGTAATCAAGAACCTATTAAACAGTATCCAGAGTTCCTGAATACCCAACATCACTTCCGGGTTTGCGATCCCTGATTTGGTCGCGCTATAGCCAATAGCGCGACCAAATCAGGCGTCGCAAACCTTCCACTTCCAAATTACCTTGGCAGGGTCCAAATTAATCATATTTATATTCATATTACGTTCCTGAAACAATTAACCTCGTTCCAACTACTTCCGAGTAGGAAATGTGAAGAAATAACTTCTAAAGGGGCTTCTTCGCTGTAAGCATTCACCTCATCATCATCATTACAGTCTTTTACGTCCCATTTCTTGAAATGGGACGCCGACATACACTAAGACGAGCCGTTATCCACCACGCTGGGTCAGTGCGGGTTGGTGGATGTCACATATCCGAAAATGGACATGTCAGTGTCCTCACGATGTTTTTATTTAACCTGAAGAGCACCTGTCAAATTTAAATCCACATATCCTATTCTTCAAGAGGAAAGTTAATTGGTGCACGGCCAAGATTGAACCTAATACCTCCGGATCGGAAGGCATCCCACGCAGCCAACACGGCTCCCAAGCATTCGGCTCTACCAAAACAAAATTTGGTTATGAGCATAACGTTACAATACTGTCTCACTAATAGACGATCATTCTATTGTGATGTAACAATCCAAGAATCCATTCACTTTAGGCTCTCCTCACTCCCTACTGTAATGTTACACGTTGTATCATTACAGGTCGCGAACTGTAACGCTCGTTTCTCTTTGCTCACTGCTGTAATGCTAGAATCTGAACAGTTAACATTACAGGAGTATTTGCGGGTATGAAGGGAACAAATTAAGATCTGAATCATGTTACGGTCCAAAGCACCAGCTACACAAATATTAGGTCCTTACGTATGAAATTGGCGTTTTGTACGGGAGGAATAAAAAGTCGATTTTTTTTTGGAAAATATATTTAATTAATCAAAGTATGCACCGTTGTTATCTATGCACTTTTGCCATCTTATGGGTAGTTCATTGATCCCTTTACTATAAAAACCATGGGGGCGAGAATCAATAAACTCTTTGAAGGCGGTTTGGACTGCTGCATCGGAGTGGATTTTTTTTCCTTGTAAGAAGTTGTCCAAATTCCGGAAGAAATGGTAATCTGTTGGAGCAAGGTCCGGGGAGTACGGTGGATGTCGCAGACATTCCAATTGTAGCTCAGCTAACTTAATGGTTGTTTGTTGTGCAGTGTGTGGTCTTGCGTTGTCGTGAAGCAGCAGTGGCCTAGAGCGATTGACCAATCTCGGTTGTTTAACAGCTAGTTCTTCCTTCATGGTTTGCAGTTGCTGACAATAGATATCTGCCGTAATCGTTTGGCCAGATTTAAGAAAGCTGTAGTGAACGACACCGGCGCTAGTCCACCAAACACTTACAAGTAACTTTTTCTGAGTCAATTTTCGTTTAGGGCAGGATTTGGCTGGGTCTCCAGGGTTCAGCCATTGCGATGAGCGCTTTCGGTTATCGTACAATATCCACTTTTCATCACAAGTAATGATTCGATTTAAAATCCCTTCATTATTGTGTCGGTTGAGCAAAGTAACACAGCAGGCGACCCGTGTTTGCAAGTTCGATTCACTCAATTCATGAGGTACCCATCGTTCGAGTTTTTTTACTTTCCCGATTTGCTTTAAGTGGATTAATACAGTTTTGTCACTTACCCCGAAGCCTGCTGCTATCTCTGAAGTGCTTTGTGATGGATCCGCTTCCACAATAGCCTTTAATTCTTCGTTTTTCACTTTGATCTCCGGCCGTCCACGGGGTTGGTTCTTAAGGTCGAAATTTCCAGAACGAAAACGTTGAAACCAAAAACGTACCATGCTGTCTTTAGCGACACCAGCGCCGTACACATAATTAATTCTTCGAGCTGTTTCTGCAGCACTGGTGCCACGGTAGAACTCGTACTCGTAAATATACCGATATTTCATGTTTTCCATTGCGCGGTAATAAGCGACGCCAAAGAAAAAATAATGAGGAAAATAACAAATGAATGACTGTATTCCAAAGAAAAAAAAACCAGCTAAATGAATTTATTAATTTGAATTTCGAATTCTTAACCAAAGAGGAGATATTTCAGATCAAATTGATCAGTACGACAAAACGCTAATTTCATACGTAAGGACCTAATATTAATATAATTATTTAAAAACTGCAAATTAAGCAACATTTTCACATTGTTCTGGGGTGTTTCTCTGCCAATTTCCTCCTCAATGTAACTACTTCCACCAGTAATTAAATTTGTTTTAAGCCAAGGGTTGCCTACCCCTGCCTACGTATTTATGAAACCGAAAAAGTTTGGCAACCTTTTGCGAGCTGCTACGCCGTTGTTTTGATAACTTCCGTTATAAATAACGAATAACGATTATGTAAGTAGATAGTCATTGCGTTGTAACGACACAATTTACAGTGATATTTTAGGGAGCGGTTGAGTTTGGAAGGGAATGTTTTTATATGAATACTAGCTATGACCTGCGGTGTTACTCAAGGTTAAAAAGCAGCCTATGATTTATTCCAGGTTATAAGCTGTATCTATTCTAAATCTAATCAAAATCTGTCCATCTCTTTTAAGCGTGAAGAAGTAACAAACTTACACATGCAGACACACAAACCAAAAATATACCTTTTTTATAATATTAAAGTAGGAGTAGGATAACGAACTATCATGTATCCATACCATGGTATAAATTGTACTTCACTAGGTATTAGCGTTCAGAGTCAAAAATGGGCACGTGGATAACACGCAGTGACGTCAATCGATGCAATATATGAATGTATGTACTCGTATGTATGCGCACACTTTTCGTGCGTGACGTCACTTGCCGGGCCCAACAGAAAACCAGCGCTGGTTGTGTACAATCAGCAACATGCTGTTGGGGCCGGTTCTGTGATAATGTGCTTGTATTTCTATTTTGTGTGTTTAGTATTTGTCTTCCACTTCTATGTACATTGTCACAATAAAGTATTCTGCATTCTGTTTGCATAAGCAAGACCGAAATAAGTCATTAGGAACAAGTTCGAAAGAGACGATGACGATGGAGAGTGACGTCATCAGGTGTTGGCTTCCTGAACACTAGACCTTGTTTTTTTTTGGATCATGATCCATACTAGATCCATAATAAAAAAAAACAAGGTCCAGCTAGCACCCAGTGACGTCATCATCATCCGTTTCTTTCGAACTTGTTTTAAATGATTTATTTCGGTCTTGCTCGAGCATCGATTGACGTCACTGCGTGTTGCTGAATGCTGTACCTGTGGAGTATATTATTATAGCATGACTAGATCCATTTTTTGATATTATAAACACATGTGTAATACACACACACTTCGCCAGACGATATTCAGTCCCAAATGTGACAGGGGGCGAGCCTGTCGCCATACACCGGGCTCCAGTCATGTAGCAGATGACATACAATACGCTCATATGCACACAATAAACAAATTGGTGCGTGCCGTCAGCTGGGTTCGAACCCGCTCCCTCTGGCTTGAGAGGCGGGCCTTCTCCCAACTAGGCTGCCATCGCTAATTTAAAATCACGTCAAAAATACGTAAAAGATACGTCATTAGTACTTATGTATCTTTTAATAAACAAAAACAAATTAACTACCAACAAATTGTTTATTCTAACAGATACTATCGCAGCTTAAAATAGCAAAAGGGTTTACAGGGTCATCCCTGAATAGGCTTAGAAGGGTAAATTTATTCAGCCGAAGCGATTTTCTCCGAATTAACGGAAATAAAGTGAAGTGAGTCCGTCCTAATCTGACAGACTAATGTACAAGGTAAAGCATGACATATTAAAAAAATAGTTTTAGATATTGTAAAAAAAAAGTTTAAGGATCGTAAAAAAATAGCTCATGTTAAGGTTTCATTTTAGGTTTAGGTTTAAAGACCTTTATTATCAACCAAGTCAATTGTCGCTTATGTGATAACGTGATTAAATTAAAATTGATCGTTCGTAGTCGCATGCATTAAAATTTATATTTTATACATGTATAAATGGATGGCAGCCTAGTTGGGAGAAGGCCCGCCTCTCAAGCCAGAGGGAGCGGGTTCGAACCCAGCCGACGGCACGGAACAACTCGTTCATTGTGTGAGCATATGTGCGTATTGTATGTCATCTGCTACATGACTGGAGCCCGGTGTATGGCGACAGGCTCGCCCCCTGTCACTTTTGGGACTGAATATCGTCCGGCGAAGTGTGTGTGTTATATTACACCTCTGCCAGTCCCCTCGGTGGAAAGGCGTGACGATATGTTATACTTATATATGTATAAAGTAAATTAAAAATATAAATTTTAAAAATCCTGGGATCTTGATTCTAACAACGAAAATTGTGAGTGGCTGACTGAGTACGCGCTGCCTGGGCGCTCCATCGACATCCAGACTAATATTATAAAGAAGAAAGATTTGTATGGACATATGTATGTATGTTTGTATCGAATAAACTCAAAAATAATTTTACCATTAGATAGCTACATTATCCCTGAGTGACATAGGCAATGAAACGCGAGTGAAGCTGCGGGCAAAAGAGGTAGTTTAAAATATAATGTATAGTGTGGCGTACTGGCCCCGTACCGAGAGATCTTATTGCAATGATTTTTAGGTTTAGCCCCCGACGCCGAACGACCGCGGGTCGTATCACGGCGCAACAAGGTTCACGGTCGAGCAGCGTCGGCGGCTGGACCTAAAAATCTCTAATAGGATGACACGGTACGGGCCTTGTCCGCAAAGAATCAGTATGCTTAATCAGGACGAAGCCTATGCAACGGACGACTCGGTCAGTCTTCAGTCAAGCCAAGCCATAAAACCGTCAAGCCAAGTCAGAGATCAAATGGCGTCAAAACACATTTTTTCGGGCATACTTGTTTCATGACAAATTTTTGATACTATTTCAAACTTAATTCCACTGTAAAAACATCTATTTTCTCTTGTTACAGCTCGCACCATTACGCCAGACAACAGTACAGTGACTCACGTTCTGCCGCTCACCGTGACCCGCGATGAGCTGGGCGGCGAGCTGCGTTGCGAAGTATCGTCTGCAGCTCTTGATGAGCCGATTACTAAGAAATTCAAGCTCAACGTCAAAGGTAAGCGAACCAAATAATCTAAACAAAAGTACAGTGAGTCAGGCAACAGTACAGAGACTCACGTACTGCCGCTCACCGTGACCCGCAATGAGTTAGGCAGTGCGCTGCGGTGCAAAATGTGGTCTGTCACGCTCGATAAACCAATTAAATACTAAGAAATTTAAAAAAAAATTAAATAAATTACGTTAAAGGTAATGGACTTGATTAATCCAAGCATAAGTACAGTGATCTGAACAGCAGAACAGTTACTTAAGCACTCTGGAAAGTGACGCAACTAAAAGGCCACTCCCTCGAAAAGAATTTCACTATGGAATGCATCTGCTCTTCTTTTATTTATATTTTTTATTGATATTTTTGGCAGTTTGACGGATCTTGTTGGTTTTTTTTCTTTGTTTCCGTTGAAGAAAAGACTTGGACTTTTAATAGCTTAATTACTCTTTATTGCAGTCGGTCTTTTTCCCAATACGTAACACTATACTTCTAGTTTACTTAACATTCATCAACAAAGCTACATCATTTTAAAATTTACTAACAACTACCCATAAAACTCTTTGAAAATCTTCAAAAATTGCGCTAAATTTCCCGCCAAAAAGTCCTTTGAAAGTAATCCCCCTAATAGTTTAATCTCGGCGGACACTCCGAGTTCTCTCTTGATTAATGAACTGTAAGCTCAATTCCAACTGGGTTTCCTCTGAAAAAGCTGAAAATGCCGCCTTTCTTAGATAAACAAATCCTGTTTTGTTTACTGAATGAAAACTAAAATTAGTATTTTTCTTTTAAAATCTTTTTTTTAATAAAAGCTTTTAAGAAGTGTGCATCTGACTAATGACGTCGCTTAACATCAGGCGAGTTGGTGGTCAAACGCCGACCTATTCTACATAAAAAAAAAAATGATAAAGTTATTTTGAAAACCGTGAGCTGATCAAAAGATTATAATGGGGTCAAACACTGCTAGTCTATTGTTAACTATCGAGCAATTTTTATAGCCACCTTCCGACACCATCATCAGACCCGCTTCATCGTACCATATTATTGCTCTGGCACTGAAGACACACCAGTTTACCAAATTTGAGTACAATCAGACATTTAGAAAGTCAGGAAGTGGTTCTAATTTGGTTTTCAAGATTTGACCCACACAACAATACATACGTAGGTAAACGAGTATACCTACATACAGTCAAACTAACACGCCAAGTTAAATAAAAGCTTTTAATAAAAACAGCAAGTTTTAAAAACAAACCTTTTAACATCGTGTTGTTTTCCTCAAAAAATCTTTTGAAAAGAAACTCGTAGGTGTGAAACGCGGGTAGGTAGTAAAAAAATATTCAATGCTACGCCGTAGACCCTGCGTAGACAATGCTACGAGATTGCTACGGCGTAGAGGGCACATAAAAGAACCTACAAACGCGAGTATTAAAGTCTTTGAATGGGGGAAAGTTTTTTTATAGAACTAAGTGATGAAAGAAGCTGGTCCTGTAGGTAATGGTAAGCGCTCGGCTAAAATGGGGTAGAATTTTTTTTTTTTAGATTTAACGTAGAACGTTTCATTGATCTAGGGTATACCCTAGCATTAATGCCAGATTTGATACAAATCCATTGAATTGTTTCATTAAAAAAATAACAAACATATTCTGTGTAACTGAGCAGTGCGAAACGTCAGTACGTTCCGATAAAATTTGTCTGCGATTTCTTTGAAAAATGCTTGATTTTCAAATAACTTATAAAAAGCCATTATTAACTTGATATCAACTATCGACACTAATCCATTTAGCACCCCCTATTTTTACACCCCTTCTTTTACAGTCTTAAACAAATTAAATTTGGGACACGACACACGACAGTTCTTGTTTTAACGTAGGTAAAAGCTTGTACGTAATGTAAAATTATACATAAATACTACATTATTGAAAAAAAGGATCAGGGTACTAGTATGAATAATAACTTGGTTTGACTAACTGTCTTTGTCTAACTGCTGACTAACATTTTTTTTTTTTTTGAGAACGTGACATTTTGCGACCATGACATTTGAGAACGTGACATCTTCAGAGCGTGACATTTTGAGACTGTGCCGTTGTGCGCCGAGAGGTCAAAATTAATACCTTGAAACTTTGCGTAATCTTTTATTATTCGCCCTGAAAATATTAAGATTCGCCTAGCTACGAGTAACAAGGTCATCAATACGACAGTCGTTTCACGTCCAAAACTAATTAGTCCATGTTCTCCCCCTATACATCGTCGACTGCAATTTTTCTCGTTTAATTTAGCAAAAGTATAAATTTCCATTAAGACTAGCTGATACTGGATAATTAATGGCAGTAATTATACTTACAGCTCGCAGATAACGCTTCGTTGTGGAAAAACTCTTAAGATGTATCCACATGCGGTCCTAGTTGGTTCTGTCCAAAATTATATTTAAAATAATAAAAAAAAAAGTTGTCAACATTTGTTGTCGACCGAGCTAGCGTCAGCGATACAAGCCGCTTTGCTTCATCTTCGGCAAAAATGCTTTTGTATCTGATATTTGTCCGGCTGTCTTCCTTACAGGTCGCATTTCTCAACCGATTCTCGTGAACGATTACTCGAAAAAAAAAACTATTTGATTATCCAATCTGCTCACAAAACTTTACACACGGTTGAGAAATGCGACAGGACGGAGAAACACGAAAGCATTTCGCCGATGCTGAAGCAGAGACTCTTCGCTACCAAGTCTACATTGAAATGGAATATGGATGAAATATAATAAGGTTCATTACTAAATATGTTTTTTTTTATTACTTTTGTATTGGTGATAGCAAATATTTCTGTCAAAACAAGGCTATGTAAAATAGTTTCTAAACGTGCACGGAACCCTAAAAACTGCTCTTACACAAATCGCTCTCCAGATAGTACTCGTACAAGAATTAAGGATAGAGCGAGACCCGTTGATAGCTTATCTCTGAAACGAATTAGTAAATTTAGTTTTTTCTTTTATTTTTGCATTTTAGTGACTACAAGAGCAATACATTCGCCCAATGGTATGCGTCATATCTGCCTAAAACAGTTCTAGATGCCATGAGCTTTGTAATCTCCTGTTTAGTTTTATTAAAGAAATGATTCGAAAGGAAGCTGCGCTACTCATGTCATTTCACTCGCACAATCGCCTAATATCGCTAGTGCGAAAGACAGGACATGATAAGCACCACTTCGTTTCGATTCTTTTCTTTATCGACACAGTTTATTAGTTTCCCAGAATTTCAAACGTTTTAGCCACGTTTGAGTGGAGTTTAACCAATATACTGCAAATTTATCATCAGGGATGAACTATCAAAAATTTGAGGCTTGATTTTAATATTGACATCGAAACTAGTAGTTATATTCTTAGACACACATAACATATCGTCACGCCTTTCCCTCGAGGGGGCTGGCAGAGGTGTAATACAACACCCACACTTTGCCGGACGATATTCAGTCCCAAATGTGACAGGGGGCGAGCCTGTCGCCATACACCGGGCTCCAGTCATGTAGCAGATAAAATACAATACGCACATATACTCACACAATGAACAAATTGATGCGTGCCGTTGGCTGGATTCGAACCCGCTCCCTCTGGCTTGAGAGGCGGGCCTTCTCCCAACTAGGCTGCCATCGCTGTTTACACACGCACACTCAGTCTATGTAATAAAATACCTACCAAAATTCATTACAGTCCCGAGACAAAAATCCCCTCCGCTTAATCCCCTCTTTTCTCATATCACCTCTTCACACCCCCTACATTTTACATATAAGGGTACATTAAGCCATCAGTAACGAAGTTGGGTACAGTGCGAGCCAATTTTCTGGGCCCACCCGATAAATTGCTAGACGGTGTAGCTAATAAGTGGCAAGATAGTGTATCATAGGGATGGGGTGTAGAGACGGATTGATGGTGTCGATGATTATTTGAGTCTTTATTTTATTAATAAACGTGAGACATGCATAAAAAAAGAAAGTCTCTGTGTCTTGAATTGTGATTTTTTTGAGCAGATCTAATTAAACAGACTATGTTAACAAACTAATACAAACACAACGCAATGTTATAATTACTATAGATAGATAAATAGATAAATTCTTTATTGTTCACACCACAAATAACTAAAAAGAAGAGAATAATTATATTAATACTTATTCTATAGTGTAACAATTGGCGGTCTTATCACTAAAAACTATCTCTTCCAGGCAACCTTAGGACGGAGAGGACACGACAATGAGTATGGGACAGGGTGTACAAAATTGACAAAAATAAACAACATAAAAATTACTATAAATTCAATAGAAAAAAAATATACACATATTTTATACTTGCTTTAATTTTGCACCTTAGAAAATATTAAATAGAAAAATGTACACCAATAATTTTATTTTATTTTATTGTTGGCAATATAATTGGTGCTTAAAAGATCAACGGGTAATGGTATTTTTTTTTTAAACAGAGTAACTATAAAAGCAAAAATGTTGGAAGAAATTATATCGATATCGATAATTTGTGTCACATTTTTTCATCCCTACGCCTAATAGAGGGTCGGGAATTTTACCACCTTGCAATATCGTCGCTCGATAGAGCACAGCGGGTGTCCGACACTCCGGCCCGAGTGTCCCGAGTGTCTCGAGTGTATTAGGTGTCCGAGAGTGAATCACTTAGTTGTTATATTAGGCTGACGAAAATGAGGTGATTTTTTGTTAGTAGCCCTTCTTATTTTTAGACAGTGTTTTGTTTTTGTGGCTTGGCGTTTCATGTAGGCTAACTAGCTGCAGCGCGCGATGTTACCCTCGGTTAAAAGTATTCTACGTGCTATTCTAGACTAAAATCTATCTCTGTATTAAATTTCATCCAGATCCGTTCAGCCGTTCTGGCGTGATTGAGTAACAAACAACCATACATCCATCCAAATTTGCGCGTTTATAATATAAGTGAGATTATAAGTATTATACGTAGAGGCCGGCTAGTTTTTCACCAATCGATCATGGCAACGAACGATGCGGTCAGTCTACGGATGGGTGACCGCGGGTGGTATATTTCATGGCATAATATAGGTCCTTACGTATGAAATCAGCGTTTTGTCGTACTGATCAATTTGATCTGAAATATCTCCTCTTTGGTTATGAATTCGAAATTCAAATTAATAAATTCATTTAGCTGGTTTTTTTGTCTTTGGAATACAGTCATTCATTTGTTATTTTCCTCATTATTTTTTCTTTGGCGTCGCTTATTACCGCGCAATGGAAAACATGAAATATCGGTATATTTACGAGTACGAGTTCTACCGTGGCACCAGTGCTGCAGAAACAGCTCAAAGAATTAATGATGTGTACGGCGCTCGTGTCGCTAAAGACAGCATGGTACGTTTTTGGTTTCAACGTTTTCGTTCTGGAAATTTCGACCTTAAGAACCAACCCCGTGGACGGCCGGAGATCAAAGTGAAAAACGAAGAATTAAAGGCTATTGTGGAGGCGGATCCATCACAAAGCACTTCAGAGATAGCAGCAGTCTTCGGGGTAAGTGACAAAACTGTATTAATCCACTTGAAGCAAATCGGGAAAGTAAAAAAACTCGAACGATGGGTACCTCATGAATTGAGTGAATCGAACTTGCAAACACGGGTCGCCTGCTGTGTTACTTTGCTCAACCGACACAATAATGAAGGGATTTTAAATCGAATCATTACTTGTGATGAAAAGTGGATATTGTACGATAATCGAAAGTGCTCATCGCAATGGCTGAACCCTGGAGACCCAGCCAAATCCTGCCCTAAACGAAAATTGACTCAGAAAAAGTTACTTGTAAGTGTTTGGTGGACTAGCGCCGGTGTCGTTCACTACAGCTTTCTTAAATCTGGCCAAACGATTACGGCAGATATCTATTGTCAGCAACTGCAAACCATGAAGGAAGAACTAGCTGTTAAACAACCGAGATTGGTCAATCGCTCTAGGCCACTGCTGCTTCACGACAACGCAAGACCACACACTGCACAACAAACAACCACTAAGTTAGCTGAGCTACAATTGGAATGTCTGCGACATACACCGTACTCCCCGGACCTTGCTCCAACAGATTACCATTTCTTCCGGAATTTGGACAACTTCTTACAAGGAAAAAAATTCCACTCCGATGCAGCAGTCCAAACCGCCTTCAAAGAGTTTGTTGATTCTCGCCCCCATGGTTTTTATAGTAAAGGGATCAATGAACTACCCATAAGATGGCAAAAGTGCATAGATAACAACGGTGCATACTTTGATTAATTAAATATATTTTACAAAAAAAAAATCGACTTTTTATTCCTCCCGTACAAAACGCCAATTTCATACGTAAGGACCTAATAATATACTACGCCAGGTATAGCGTTCCGAGCTATAAATGGTCACGTAGGCAGCACGTAGTGACGTCAATCGAAGCTTAAGCAGGACCGAAATAAATCATTTGTAATTAGTTCGAAAGAGACGGATGACGAGTAACGTCAGCTCTGATTGGCTCTCTGAATGCTAGACCTTGTTTTTTTTATCATAGGTACTGTTACGAGCTGGATTAGGATAAAAGGAATGAAACGTCGATGTATCCGAAGATTCACTTTATTCACCAGTTACACACACACACAACTGCGTTACCTATCGGTAGTTGTAAACAACAGCGCCACAGATTAGCGTATAGTTTCTGCGACTGGCGTAACAGTACTATAGGTACAGCTGAGTCCCGCCGTAGATTGGATGACATGGTAAGTCGTCTCCGTTGAACACCAGGGCTAGCCTAGGCTATAGAGTTGCTCAATTGAGATACATTTTTATTTTTAAGTGTTTAAAATTAAAAATCTAGGTTTGTTTTTAAATTGTCATATTATTATTATAGTACCTGGATGGCCGAGCTTTGCTCGGTATTTTTTTTTTTTATTGTGTTTTTTGGAAAATAAACAATTGATTTTAGTCTAACTTCAAAGCAAACACTCATTGACTTCGTGTTACTTAACAACGCCATCTGCTGTTGTGTAGTTAAAGCAATTAGTTGCTAACAAAAAATAGTATTATTATTCGCCAATAGATGTCAGCAAGAGTCATATTTTTCAGTTGAGACTACTCAAACGCCTCCTTTTTGTTATTTTTCTTCCAAGTTTATGTTTAAGTTGATTATCGATAAAACACGAATAAAATGACATTTTCTAAAAATGATTCCTAGCTAGATCGATTTATCGCCCCCGAAACCCCCTATATACTAAATTGTATGAAAATCGTTGGAGCCGATTCCGAGATTCCAATTATATATATATATATATATATATACAAGAATTGCTCATTTAAAGGTATAAGATATGTCGTCAACTAGCCCTTAGGCTGTCATAGCATGATCCAAAAAAACAAGATCTGACATTCCGGAAGCAAACACGTAATGACGTCACTCTTCATCGTTATCCGTCTCTTTCGAACTATTTGTAAATGACATAATTCGGTCTTGCTTAAGCATCAATTGACGTCACTACGTGTTGCCCACGTGATCGGAATGCAATGCACGGCGGAGAATATTAAATGTACCTTGTTATAGACTAGATTGTCCCTCAATATCCACATCGTCTTCGAATATCAAAATCAATTAGCAAACTTTGGATCTTGCCACGAATTAAATCACCGTACATAATTTAACCCTCAAGGGCGGGTTGTTTCACCTCCGTTTAATGCACGCGTAATCGGTAAAAATGGCGCTAACTATCGTCAAACCAGAAAAAGCGTTTCACCTTTAACGTTCGTTAAGAAATAGTGACTACTGTAAGCGGTGCTTTGTCCACTGGTTAGCGTTATTTCCTGCCTGCCTTCGGAGCCTGGGGGCGTGGGTTCGATTCCCACCTAGGGCAAACATTAAGTATATGGTGAGCATTTGTGTTTGTTATATGTCTGGGTGTAAATATGTAAAGATTGTATTCATAAATATATATGTACTATGTGTATCAGTCTCTGGCTGCCATAGTACAAGCTTTGCTTAGTTCGGGGTCAGACGACAGTGTGTGCAAGTGTCCCGAATATATTTTTTTTATTTGAAAAACAAACGTCAAACAGAACTAGCTCTTTACATTAAAACTAAGACTACCCAAATAACTTAAACAACTGATTTTTTCGAGTGTATCTAATGTGTGTATGTATAAGGTTACGTGCGCCGTACAAACTAATCAGAATAGAAACAACGTTTTGTATTTAACGGACGTTAAACACACGTCATTATTTGACGTACGTTACGTTAATCAACCGGCTCAAACCAGCCGTCCTAAGTGACTTTGGTCTACAGCACGACCCTGCCCTGTCCCTAAACACATAACACCCCACAACCTATAAATCGTCAATTAATACACAAACTTCATCGATATTATGTTGGTTGGGTCATTTGGGCCCCGCCGTCGTGACCCGGCCACGGAGTTATAGTCAAATCACAACACGGCACTGTTAGGGTTAAGTATAGAACAGATACAGTATGGTTGGTTGCACTTCCTTGAGTGAAACCATGATAAAACAAGCAACAACAACAACTCTTTATCAAACATAAAATAATTACATTAGTACTTAAATAAGGCTTAAATAAGTTTTTAATGGGCGGCCTTATCGCTCAAAGCGATCTCTTCCAGGCAACCTGTATGGACAGGAACATTTCTGTAAATAAAAACCTTGAATGTCGTTAAACATAATTAATTATTCAATACGTAAAAAATAATATATATTTGTGTAAATAATAAAAATAATAATAATAAATAAATAAATACCAACAAGTAGACATTATTTAAAGAAAAAAAAAGCGGCTGCAATATATATTGTACCCTATGTCACTTCCGCTATCAAGACGATTCAAATGACACCTCACATGTTGAAATTCATCAAGCTGTTTAGGTTGTAGGACGTGCCAAAGAAACCTCATACATACATATTTACATACACTTGAAAAACATAACCCTCTTTCTTGCGCAGTCGGGTAAAGAAACAAGATCGTTCCGGGCGGTGACACCCGACTACTTTTTTTTATACTTTCCACATTAAAACGGCTTATTAAATTTTGGTGAAAATGTAAATGAAATGATGATGAAATGTACATATCTTGGAATATGAATGCTCTTTTCTATATCGGCAAAATTAACAGTTTTTGTAAAATAGCGAGTGCTAGTCCATAGTAAAAATATTGCACATCCTATGGACGGATGTCGCAAAAGATATAAAACTACTAATAAAGTAAATCGAATTGAATTTTTAATGTACTTACTATTTTATTTGACATTTAATTTATTTATTTTTAATTTTTAATTTTAATTGACATGTTTATATAATCATTGATTGTTTTTATTGTTATTCATAATTATTCAATTGTTATAAATAAGTTCAGTTTTTAATTTTACGCATTACCTATCCTTATATTAAATCGAATGTAATTTACAATGTGTGCTGTTATGGGTGTCATGCCTGAAATAAATTAATTTTGAAAATTTTTGAATTTGAAATAAAAAAAAAAAAAAATATTTTGGTGTTTGACAAAAATGAAATTATTGTATTGCACTGCATAACTTGACCTACTGCTTCCAATCCACACAACCACACGCTACCAAAACGGGCGATGTAATGCGAAGTCACAACGAAGCACGGTCAGTATTTGTGTTGGCAAGTCCAACAGGAGCGGATTGAAACTGTTTGCTGTTTATAGTTATAGTTTATACAATAGTGTCTTGGCGGCCGGTGGTGGTTGCTCGTTTGTTAGGGATATTACAAACAAACAAACAAAACAAACAAACAAAATGTTTATTTTTAAGACACAAAGATCCACATATTATTATAAGTATAAAAATTAAAAATTGGAATAATTATATTAGAACAGCACAAACACAGACTTTATTATTACTTACTTTATATTTACTTATTAGCTGACAATGTCAGGATTGTCTAAATGTAGTTGGCTTGGACGAAAGCGTATTATAGTTCAAGTATCACACTATACATATAATATTACTAGCTGTCACCCCGCGACTTCGTTCGCGTTTATTATTTATGTATATATATATATGTGAGCTATCCTATCTGTCAAGTTAGATCGAACTGCACACGGTGTGCAAATTTGATTGAAATCGGTTAAGTAGTTTAGGAGTCTTTAGCGGACAAACGTGACACGTAATCTTAATTTATATATATTAAGATAAAGGCAAAAGTTTTTTGTGTGTGTAAGTGTATGTGTGTATGTTTGTTACTTCTTCACGCTCAAACGAGTAGACGGATTTTTATGAAATTTGGTATGAAGATAGCTTAAACCCAGGATTAGCACATAGGCTACTTTTTAACCGCGAGTAAAAGCGCGGGGCGACTCCAGACTAATTCACCTTTCAATCAAAAAAAGAAACGTATTAAAATCGGTTCATCCGATCGGGAGCTACGATGCCACACACAAACAGACACACACACACATAAAGAAAGAGAGAGAGAGAGGGAGAGAGAGACGTCAAACTTATAACACCCATTCGTTTTTGCGTCGGGGTCTCGCTTTCTCTTCGCTTCTTCTGCTTTCTTTTCATACACCTGGCCTTTCTCGAGCCTTTCCCAATAAAAAACTTAATCACTGTATAACTATTCCGAGGCTATACAACGTTTATTAGTAAGAAGACGAGTGCGTAAACACGTCTGCAACTTTTCTTTCTTCCGCAACCACGTCGTTACTAAAGGTCCATTCACACAGTCCAGTAATAATCAATTAATTAGTTCGCCTTCACCTCTGAAAGGGAAAATTATTTCCCCTCTTTTCCCCCCTTTTTCCTCCCTTTCTCCTCTCATCGGCACGTATTCGGAGACAGATAATAGCAGTCTCAATGAGGTAATGCCTTTTGATGGATTTGTTCTCCTATATTTTTTCTTTTTGTATTGACACATGTAGAGACACCCAAGAAGTGAATTTAGGATGGAGCAGCAATTTCTCGTCGGAAAGGAAACGTTATTGCTTGCGCAATAAAGTTGGAAATGTCTTTGCTTAAAGTGTTTCGGTTTTGTTTTTACTTTGAAACGGACGAATTGATTTTGATTTGAGTGTCATTCGTTTGAAAGGTGGTTTTGATGCTTTTTGCTTTGTTTGGATGTGTGTTTGTTACTTCTTCACGTTCAAACGGATTGACAGATTTTGATGAGATTCGGAACGGAGATAGTTTATATCCTGAATTAACACATAGGCTACTCTGAACTACATGTAACACCGCATGCCACAGCTTGTTCAGTAAAAAAATCAGAGGGATATTCTTTCAACGCGCAACAGTTTAAAAAATCACGTTGTCTGAAGCAATTTGAATAATTTGGATAAGTGCTCGTAAAATCACAATGTGTTCGAGCTCTCGTCTAAGAAAATATATTTTCTAAACAAAGTGGAGGGTAACTGAGATGATTGGATAAGATAGCAAAATAATACGCGGCAAAATTCTATGGAATAAAGAAGGACTACGATAATTTAACCCACAATACAATACAATCCTACCTGCATTTGTATTGCACAACAAAAATACAAAATAACAAGAATACATTATTTTTTTTTTAAAAACCCCGATACCGATTCAAAGTCAAAGTCAAAGTCAAAATGTTTTTATTCAATTTAGGTATCAAAGATACACTTATGAACGTCAAATTTATTTAAATAGACTCGACCGCCTTGTTCGGACAAAAAGCCTCAGAAGAACAGGCAAGAAACTGAGGGGCATTATTTTTTCAAATAATAAATAAATTACAGTCTCACAAATTTTGGCTTACAACTAGGTAATATCTATAAATACTAGTGGCTACTTGGCGGAAGTGGAAGGCTCCAGACATCTTTATCTTCTAAATAATTCTTAACCTTATAGGTAATATCCTCTTTTCATTAATGTAGTTTTTACATGTGATTTGAATTTTCCCTCGGTGAGCCCTGTTATATTTTTCGGGATTTTATTGTAAAAACGAACGCAGTTGCCTAAAAATGACTTTTTTGACTTAGTCAAAAACAAAGTTAGTTCACAAACAAAAAAAAACACAAAATCAAAATCGGGAGCCACGATGACTCAGAAACACACACACATAACACACAATTTTCGTGAAATTTTGTGAGTCAAATTTCCGCCATTTAGTGACAATAAAAAAATAAAAAATATTGAACCTACTCACAAAATTTCAAGAGAATCAGTTCATAAATGCATAGACAGAGTTGCGGACGGAAATCCAGTCAGAATTCAGACATACGAAAGCATTTTTGTCGAAGCTCGACAAAGCAGAGACGCTTCGCGCGCTCGGTCGACTACTACCCACAGACAACACACATAAAGCTCACGTAAAACGAGCACATCCACCGGCAGACGAGTGTCCAATATTAATACTGCGCCAATTTACCCCAGCCCCCGAGGCAAATTGGCGTTCTTCATACGTTGATAGTCAAGTCAATCAGGGGTAATTGAGACTCCCCTACGAAGGGTGGTTTTACCTTATATTGGGAATAAATGACATATTATTTGCGAGGAAATGACATGCCATTAGTTTTTGCTTCGTGAGATGGACATGTCTAATTTGTGCTAACGTGTGATAATTTATGTCGTGTTGTTACCCGACTGCGCAGGAAGGAGGGTTATGTTTTTCGAGCGCATGTATGTTTGTATGTGGTTATATGTGTTTGTATGTCTGAGGTTTCTTTGCTAGGGCCTACAGCCTAAACAGCTCGATGTATTTCGACATGTGAGCTGTTATTGAATCGTCTTGATAGTGGAAGAGACATGAAGTACAACATTTTGCAGCCGGTTGGTTTTTCTTTTAATAATGTTACTTGTATCGTATGATGTACCTACTCGTATTTCAACAAAAATATTTTCTCTAATCTTATACTCAAATCGCTTAAAGTGTCTTTTACTTTTAAAGTATGTAGTTAACTTCCTGTATTAAAACTAGATGACCGATGGGGTCGAAAGGTCCTCGAATGGAGACCACGTTCCGGCAAGCGCAGCGTAGGACGTCCACCCACAAGGTGGACAGATGACCTTGTGAAGACCGCAGGATCGCGCTGGATGCAGGCCGCTACCAACCGGTCTTATTGGAGATCTATGGGGGAGGCCTGTGTCCAGCAGTGGACGTCCCATGGCTGATGGATGGATGGATGGATGATTAAAACTAGTGGCTCTCTGAGCTGGAGACCTCGCGGCCGGCACCTGTCTCTTGTACAGGTCGTATCCCTCAACAGATTCTCATGAAATTTTGTAAGCATGAGCACGTTCGATAATTATACAGAATTTCAAGAGAATCGGTTAATAAATGCGATCTGACGAATAAGAGAAAGATCCGGACAGAAATCGGACTTATGAAAGCATTTTTGTTAAAACTCAAGCAGAGACGCTTCGCTCGCTAACACTCGCTCCGTCGATCAAAGTGTTTTTGCAGCTGACTATACATAAACACGTCAAATTTTCGCGAAAAAGCGAGTTGACGACCAAAAAAATAGGGAAACTGACAACTCGTGCGCACGCGCAAGTTCCACGCTCGTCAGTTGACGAACTACGCAATGAAAATCGATGGTTATTCACACCAAAGAAAAATACTTATTTATCTATTTCCCTTCAAGCCTCTCTAGCTACCCATAGTGGTAAAAAACGGGACAAAATTACAGTTTTTCACTTATTTCATCACAATTATAAATGCCAAAGTTTGAATGGATGTATGGATGTTTGTTCCTCAATTACGCCTAAACGGTAGACGCATTTAGATGCAATTTGGCACAGAGATAGATTATAGTCTGATTATAGCACATAAGTGAAAACCGCGGGGCGCAGCCAGTGTGTACTATGTTGTGAAACTCGTTTATATGCATCGTTAGCTAAATGTAGATACAATGTATCTAATTCTTTTAAACCACAACTTTTTACTGACAAAAATGGTGACAAAACAAAATGAACACCAAAATTTAACGCAAGTAGGTACATTTCACGTTGAAACAAGGATCAAACGGAACATTTTCATTAACATAATAACATTTCGTCCTCACATTCTGAAACTATTTCTAAAATCCAAGCCATCCGAAGGTTCCATTCCCGACCCGATTTGTCTAAAGCTCTCAACACGAATAATCCTAATAGTATCAAAAAACTTAGTCCTTTGTAGAGATGGGTAAAGATCAAACGCGGATTCGAACATTATTCGAATTATGGAAGTTTGCATTGTTTTATTTAAATAATGGAAGTGGGTTCTAAAATAATGTCTGTACCAATAAAATTACAACAATATAACTTAATAATAACAATATAACTTTATTGAACACCAAAACCTACAATGGAATACTTTAAAAAAACGAACAAACCTATATTTATTCGCCAGAACAAAGGCGACCTTATCGCATAGATAACACGATTTCTTCCAGGTTCCTTTGAAAAGTACATTACTGAACTTTTAAAAAAATAGGCGGATACTCTCTTTCCTCTATTTAACTTTAGCAACCAGTCTCTACCTCTCTCGTTCTCTCTTCCCGACTATATCCTACAAAGTTGTAGAGTCGTCCTTCTTTGACATGTTTACTCCATTTAGCTATGTCTTCGACATCGCCTTATGTAGGCAATCAGTATAACTGTTTCAAAGGTTACCGTTTAAAAATAATTAGTATAATTAGTAATGGTAGTTAATTATAAACGAAATATTAAATAATCATAGATGAAATACTCAATATAATAAAACCTATTCATCAAAATTTTAAATAGCGATTATTTGATTGATGGCGATGTGATATTTAATTGTTATATTTAAAAACGCGTTTACTTGTAACCTTCTCCCTTTTCGTCGGTTAAAACAGTCTCGCTATGTCAAAGAACTTGCGCGACTCAAAAACTTTGATACTAGGGCTATAGTTACTCGCCCTATTTGACCTTAAATTCTTATTAGATAATTATGTTGTAACCGTTCATTAACGATTGAATTGCCAATTCAAATTTCGATCAACTTAAACGTCAGAGAACAATTCGAAGAAAATTCGAATCGTCTGTATTTTATCAACTAACTCCCATATCTATTCCCTCTGCCCCTTAAGGGCCCTGCATCGAACTTACGGGTCCAAGTTCAGTCATAATGTACCCTTACTATATGGCCCTTGAAGGGCTCACCGTAAAACACTACTGATCTGGCAGTTTTTTGTCCTACTGGGAATAAGGACGATTGGCTGCCTGTTTTTGTTGATGGGGCTTTTGGATTTCGATTGAGATTGGGATATCATGACGTATCTATTGCTAGTCTAGTGCCTCTCGCTCTTTTTTGTTTTTAATTGTAATGGGGCGGCTACATTGGCGGCTTTCGGCGATAATTCAAGCTATCGCGACAAGTGTAGACGGTTAGTTCGTCACTCGGCGGTGTATCGGGTGATTTATCGTACCACTCAACTCAACCCAGCAGAAAGACAACGATGTCGACAAGAGCTGGGCTTGGGGGCTGAGCTACCCACGTCCGTAGGAGTGTACTCTATTCTGATTCCCTACACGTGGTCCCCGCATAGTGCTAGCCGGGTAGCAAACTCTGGTTCCCACCAGGCTGCGGCCGTGGCTAGTTACCACCCACCGGACCAAGCCATGCCGTGAAATGACCTAGTCGTGTTTCGGGATGTAGTCCGGTGTAACCGTTCCAAAGACGGGTCTGAGTAGTAGCGCACTTGTAGCGCCTCACTCAACTGCCATCTTTGTACTTCTTCACTCTACAAAACTTCAAGGCTAGAGTGAATAAGTACCTTATAGGTCGTCGTGCTCCATCTTAGACCACAACGTCGCTTAACATCAGGCGAGTTGGTGGTCAAACGCCGACCTATTCTACATAACAAAAATAACGGTGATTTTAGCGCGACAACGCGACATGCGTATAAATAAATAACTTTTTACACTCATAGCTCTCCATTAAGTATTTCTGTATCGGGGATACCACAAAACACACACAAAGACACCGACAACACCAAAACCCGGAACAGAGACTTAAATTCATAATTCGAATTACCCAACCGGCACAAACTATACCTAACTCCAACCTTACCTCACAAACTTTGCCTCTTTTTAACATTGTTTTTTTTTTTATTCCAGTGCCTCCAAACAAGACGTTCATCCAAGGAGTGGGAGACCACGCCACCCAGGGCTCGCTGCTGACCCTCATGTGCACAGCGTCCGGCGCGCGACCCGCCGCCACCATCGCCTGGTTCAACGGGACCACCAAGCTGAGGGCTGAGGAGCTGAACATACATGTGAGTACACCATTAAGTACCAATACAAATAATTAATTATTGATACCAATAGTTACATGTATGGGTCAAAAGCATCGAAATAATATAAGGAAGAAGCGGAACGAGTCTAACTTCTACTACACAGCGCGTGGAGCCAATCTAACTACAAGCAAACAGACACTACACAGCTCCGTTGACAGTATAATGTTACGTGTATCAATAACATAGATAGAGACGTAGACTACAGTGAACTGTGTCTACCCAATTTATGCAGCCCATTTTAAGGTTCTCGTATTGGATTTTTCTTTTAAATGGTCAAAAGTGACGTCGTTTTATGATGGACATACCAAATGCACTATACTCGTATGCTTTGGTTCCACCTTTATTCTGCGAACCACTAGAATGTGGAATCCTCTGCCTGAGTGGGTGCTCCCTGATGTGTTCCCTGACACTTATAATCTTTGTGTCTTCAAGTCTCGAGTGAATCGATGTCTTCTAGACAAGCGTGCTTCATCGTAGGCCACGTCACTGCTTATCATCAGGGGGAATGGCGGCCAATCGCAATCCTAATTAACAATTAAAAAATACTAATACAAATCGTTTATAATTTTTTAGTAGGCCAACATGTTAGGTTTAAAAATATGTCAAAACATTTTAAGCCTTGACGATAATAGGTATGTTATAAATACTAATACTCCACATAAATTTAAATTCAGCATGCAGAAAAATTCCCTACACTAAACTTCAATAAAATGCTAAAGAATCTATTTTAAGACTTTTTTTTCCATCAAACAACTCAATTCATTCCAATTCATTCAAACCATGCTTTTCCGTCACATTTCCGTCGAAATAAGATATGATATCGTCTAAATAAATTATACCCGTTCAATATTTAAGGCGTCCGTCCCGGGGCGACGTTTCATCTCGCCTCATTAAGTATACAGGCGCTAGCACGTACCCTATCTCATTGCACGGAAGTACGCGAACTAGGGATGGGACTGGCCGCAAACGCTGAAAACGGTAAAAGTCTTGATATTTGATATAGACCGCCGAATGCGGTTGAAACGAAATATAGTCGCAATAAATAAAATCTTAATGTATGGAAGCCATGTCAATATAGTATAATAAAAGTCTTGATGTTTATTTGCTAGTGACTCTGTGAGCTGAAGATCTCGCTGACAGACGCTGGACATACGAAAGCATTTTTGCCGAAGCTGGAGCTTAGAAGTTTCGCTCGATCGGTCGATTACATTTTTTTAATATTGATTTTTAGAGATACGGCAACAGTAAATAGAAAATGTTAGTCTTAAATTACTACATGATATGAGTCTTATAATGATCTCATTAGCGATGGCAGCCTAGTTGGGAGAAGGTCCGCCTCTCAAGCCAGAAGGAGCGGGTTCGAATCCAGGCAACGGCACGCACCAATTTGTCCATTGTGTGAACATAATTTTGCCCGTATTGTATGTCATCTGCTTCATGACTGGAGCCCGGTGTATGGCAACAGGCTCGCCCCCTGTCACATTTTGGGACTGAGTATCCTCCGGTGACGTGTGGGTGTTGTATTACACCTCTGCCAGCCCCCTTGGGGGAAAGGTGAGGCGATTTGTATGTATAATGATCTACTTTTTCAACATTCGCCACAATGTGATATCAAAGACTGTATTCGTCATTTCAACTCTTCAATAAATGCCTGACCTGTCTTATTACACAAATTACAGTTTCTAGCTATGAGTCATACTTTCCCAAAATGTTTAGGCGCAGTTGATATCCTGAGATCAAACGATAGATAATTTCTTCAAAATGCTTCTGTAAATGAATATGATCGAGAAGAATCGAGCTTCTTAGTTTATCGGACGCCAAGACACAGTTCAGTGCCAACAAAATTAGCAAATTAGTTAGCTATATATAATTTACTAGCTGCGCCCCGCGGTTTCACCCGCGGTTAAAAAGTATCCTATGTGTTATTCTAGACTATAATCTATCTCTGTGCCAACTTTCATCCAGATCTGTTCAGCCGTTCTGGCGTGAAAGAGTAACAAACATCCATACATCCATTCTTACAAACTTTCGCCTTTATAATATTAGTAGGATTATAGACTAGCTGCGCCCCGCGGTTTTATCCGCGTCCAACAGGAACCGTTATTTTTTTTGGTATAATTATCTTAATTTTTTCTTTCATAAGATCCTTCTCCTGGCAATAATAAACACAACAACAGCAAAAATTGCTAAAATGTTCCACCTGTTCCAGTGACCAAGGAAAATGGAGGTTTATTTGTATACCTCCAAATGTACAGAGATAAATATGAATGTAGTAAACTCTGTTGTTAAAACTAAAAATTACATAAACGCTAACGCTAAAAACTAAGTGGCACCCTTATCCCAATAAACAATCATGCATATTTCACTAATTTTTACGCGATTGCGCAAGGAGGGTTATGTTTTTCGAGTGTATGTATGTATGTATGAGATTCTTTGGCACGCCTTACAGCCTAAACAGCTTGATGGATTTCGACATGTGAGGTGTCATTTGGATCGTCTTGATAGTGGAAATGACATAGGGTACAACATTTTGATGCCGGATTTTTGTTTTACTTTTAATAATGTCACTTGGTAGTTTCAATACTTTAATAAATGCCGGACCTGTCTGAAATACCACACTACACTTTCTAGTGATGGGATATACCTTCCATAATTGCTTAGAAACAATTGAAATCTTGAGATCAAAAGAGTTTTACAAAGTCAAATTTCAATGCTTCGGTAAACGAATAAGACAAATAAAAGTGGAGCATTTTAGTATCTCAGACCAACAATGCTTAGATCACTGTGCCAACAAAGTTAGTCGGTTACCTAATCAATAAAATTAATTATACATAGGTAAATAATAAAATCTTTGTTGTTTGTACTGAAAAAATACATACAAAAACAAATTAACGCTGACGACACCTTTATCATTAAAACCGATCATGCATATTTTTCACCTATTTTTCCTAGTTACAGCTATTCTTAGCTTATTATTTTGTAGTTTGCTGTTTATGTTTACGTAGGTTTAAAATAGTTCACTATCTTGACAAAATGACAATAGCTATTGTCTTGTTTTTAATGTTATGCCATATTTGACTTTTGTGAAGCTTAATACATCTATATCATTTTTTCCATATTTTTCTTGCAGTTACTTGTGAAATTGTAAAACAATGTAATAATATTCGAAGTTTTTTATAACACGTAAAATTACACGAACAAAATTACCAGACTATGTGGTCAACATTTCTTAACAATTTTCAAAATGGTAAAATCATTTGCCATAATATTCCCGTTCAAAGAAGTCTGTTAAATAGCGTTATGTATATTGTAATTTTATTTGAAAGCAGGAATAGCAGTCTAAAGCAGTTTTATTATCATACAAACAATATTGAATATTTACCAGAATATAATGATAAGTTACCATAATTTTCATTACATGAGACCTTACTAATCATAGAAGAAAGTTTTATGGTAATGTTACAATTTTTATTCCGCGCTTGGACAAACCGAGAATAAAAGGATAATGGACAATAAAACTATTGACGCTGATTAATTTTTGCGTATTATCTTATTTTGTTAGTATCTATTTAATTTTTAATCTCAATAATCATCTACTAAAATGAAAATAATACTTAAAAAATTAACTTTAATCTGAACTATCTCAGTGCTAATAATGTCCAGTGATTCAGAAGCAAATAACAAAATTCAGTTTTTTATTTTTCCTGAAAAGTACACTTTTTGCAATTGTCATTTTGTTCTCCGGGGACAGCGTTGTTATCTTAAGTAAAATTTTATCCGTAAACGCCAACCGTAGTCCTTCCGTAAACGCTACTCGCTTCCCATCCCTATCCTCCGAAACTCGGTTCTTGGTTATTATAGCGAAGAGATATCTCCGGTCCGTGGATCGTATCCTTATGTGCCGGCTTATCTGTCGAAATTACCCTATAACTGCGGTTAGAGTAATTCACAACTAACGAGAGTGTGTATGAGAGAGAAATTAATTAGATATCCATCGGAATGTTGTCGAAATAGCACCTTAACAAGTAGGAAGGTCAGCAGCGTATTGGTGATGTTTCCGATGTTACAACATCTTTTAAGAGTTAGTGATCGCTTACTATAAGGAGGGTTGTCTGCATGTTTACCGCCTATGGCATAAAAAAAACTTGTATAGTAATAATGTCAATAATTAAAAGACAGCATTTTATTTTTAATCGTATGCTACTAGCTGCCTCGCGATAGGACCGCCTTGCTACGGAAATTAGAAATTTAAAACAAGTAATATTATTAAACGAAAAAAAAACGGCTGCAAAATGTTGTGCTCTGTATCACTGCCACTATCAAGACGATTCAAAAGACACCTCACATGTCGAAATCCATCAAGCCGTTTAGGCTGTAGGGCGTGCCAAAGAATCCTCATACATACGTACCCACATACATACACTCGAAAAGTAAAACCCTCCTTTCTGCGCAGTCGAGTAACAAGATGGTAATTTTGGGTATCTTATAAATTACCCATTCCTAAATCTCACTCAAATCGGTAGCGTTCACAGCGTAGCTAGGTGTTCGTAGCCGATCACCGGTGCTAAGCAACGGACTACACGGTCAGTCCTAGGATGGGTGGCCGCGGGTGGTATTTACAACTGAGCGCTACCGTGGCTCTGATGACACGTTAAACTGTAGGGGGCCTACAGTTTAACGTGTCATCAGAGGCACGGTTGTTTGTTCTATGACTACAATCGTCAAGCCATGTCAGAGGCCATCGGGCGGCCAGAAACTGTGGCATCAGGGCCTGCCTATACGAATTTGCATGCTTACTCAAATCGGTTGAACGTAGTAGTAATTAGTAACTCGCTCATGAGTGAGACAGTCACAATATAAATATACCCAACATCAAACTGACTGCTTTGTAAAGAAAAGTTGTTGAAAAATAAATATAACATCTTCTCACAAACCAAGATAGAATCCTTCTCTCATCACTTTGAAAATAAATTAAAATTTTGTTTGAAAAAGCAATAAAAGTAGAAATTACAAAAATCTCCCCTTCACTCGGAAAGTTTAAAAAGTTACCCAAATCAAAGAGTGTTAAAATCTTTGAGGTAAGCACCCATTAGGATAACAAGAAAGAAAATAATATAGGGATACTTAAATTAAGTTAAAATGATAAGTAGTTTCATATTGGCAAAGTAAAAATATTTCAAGGTTAAAATTCACGTATTACATAAGTCAAATCAAATACATAATATTTGTATTGGCACAAACAATGAATACAACAGTCACAGGTTTCACTGTATTTCGGTAGCCAAGGGCTTCTTTCAAAAATAAATTTTATGTTTCGCCTAATAAATCAGATGGTGTGTGTGAATGTGTTTGAGGTTATATGTATGTGAATATATGTATGTATGTACCTAGATATTTATTTTGCCTAAGCAATAAAATACATAGTAACTCATTAACCTCCTAAATTTTAAATCTACAATTACTATTTATACCTACCTACTCATTCGCTTTCGCATAAAAACTATTTTTTACAAAAAACTTTAGCCCTGCTACCCTAGTGACCTCTAACCCTCGACACTCGGATGCAAAACAATCCGATTCCTAATTAATATTAGGGTTCCTTCTCGAGTTAAATATTTGAAAACGGAAACGAATCGGGGTTCCGTAATTAATTAGTTTTGCTAAGTCGTTAAGTAGTTCCTCTGGTGACAAAAAGGAAGTGGTTTAGGGGTGACGGCTGGGTCCAATCGGGATTATTTGAGGGTGAAATGGGAATTGTTCTATCGGAAAGAATTTGGGATGGATAAACAGAGTTATTTCTTACCCGACTGCCGAGTGGGTTATGTTTTTCTCCGCGTGTTATTGATTGTGGAAATAATTTAGTTGCGCTGCTTTTAGGGTTTCGTACTTAAATTACAAAAAGAAAGAACCTTTATGCAAGCCTTTCAATGCAAGCTGAGCAGGTTTCGTACGGACTCCGTTTATATTAGGTTGAGTGGTTGGTCCTAAAATTAAAACTCTGACGTTAGGGCCAACCATGATCCAAAAAAAAAAACAGGTCTAGCCTTCCAGGAGCAGACTCGTATGACGTCACTCGTTATCGTCATCCGTCTCTTTCGCACTATTTGTAAATCCTAATCCTAACTAATATTATAAAGGCGAAAGTGAGTTTGTTCATTTGTTTCTTTGTTTGTAACGCTTTCACGCCCTGACTAATCAATCGAACATCATGAAATTTTGCATACACATTGTCTGAGATACAGGAAAGAACATGGGGTACTTTTCATCCCGAAAAAATAAACAGTACTTGTGGGGCCGCGTGTGAAACCCCGGGGCGCAGCTAGTGACTTATAGAGGTATTTTGGTCTTGCTTAAGCATCGATTGACGTCACTACGTGTTGCCAACGTAACCGGAATTCTATACCTGGCGGAATATATTATTATAACATGGGGCCAACCACTTAGCCTAACTAATGATAGGAACCTTTACGAAGCCCGCTCCACTCGCAGTCGAAGTCGTACATTGTTGTAAGATGATATTATGTCTTGGTTTTTTTGTATATTGCAACCCATTATTGTTTTTAACACATCATTGGATTTTATTAGATTGGATTGGATTGGATTAACACATTCACAGGAAGACCTAATGAAGAGCCATGGGTGTGAAACGTTATTTGATTGTATAGAATAGATACATAAAAAAATATAAACTTTTTATTGTTCACGGCAGATGTCAATACAATACAAAAACTCTTTATTGACACCAAATACAAATAAATCTAAACTAAACACTCAAAAATAAAGGCGCAATGGGCGGTCTTATCGCTTAACACATACATACATATATATAGTCATGCCTTATCCCCGTAGGGTTAGACAGAGACCACTTCTCTCCAACTGCTTCGATTCAGAAATCACAAATTAAAATAACATAATAATTTCATATTAAATTTTTTTTTGCAAATCTTTAGCATATTTCCGCTTTAACGACGCGTTCAGTACACCAAAAAATATGGGCAATTACATGTTAGGTGTACTTAATGCCACGTTAAAGCGGAAATACAAGTACACTAGTCATTTGTTAAAGAAACAGTTTTGAAGATACACTTCCGCAAAGTAACGCCTGATTCAATGAACATAATATCACTTAGGTTATAGTGTAACGACTGGCAGCCTTTTCACTAACAGCGATATCTTTTAAATCTTAATACCTGTCTAAGTTAGTTAGTTAGTTACCAACGTGTTATCTACCTTCGTACCAAACTTCATCCCAATCGACTCTCTGCTCATTAATATCTAATTCACGCCTTTCAGATTGAATCGCCGTCCCGCAGGCGCCTTAATCAGCAACGAGCTCGTTCGACAACTGTCCTATTAACTAAAAGCATGACCGTCCGTCTTTACGCTGCACTGGTGTCACAGTACCTTAACTACACACTATAATATAAAAAGTAATGCTTAAAAAAACCGACTTTCCATCCTGTAATTCGTCATCCATGTAAACAATTTCTAGACTTTTGTTATGATTTTATAAAACTGCTTGACCTATTTCGTTAAAATGCATTTGAGACCAGCTCTAAAGTATGATCTACCAAACAAGAAAATAATTATTAAAATCGAATTAGTTAAAACAAAATTGTGGACGCCCACGATACTGGTTTTTCCAAGTGTAAGGTCCACAGTACTTGTATATTGTGCAAATGGTTGGCTAATAAAGATCTTTGTATTGTATTGTATTGTAATTGGCGGAGTAATCGAGGAACATAAAAAAAAACAGGCGAATTGAGAACCCCCTCCTATTTGGAAGTCGGTTAAAACAAGTTTATAGTGGAGGTGGATTATGGATCCCATATACCTTTCATAGAAATCGGTCGAGCAGTTTTTAAAATATCTACAAAAGTCAAAAAAAATGTTAACATAAAATATGGAGATGACGAGAAGTCGGTTTTTAAGCTTTGCTTTTAATATTAAATTATTATTATAGTCGGGACACTTACACACGGTTGTCTGACCCCAAACTAAGCAAAGCTTGTGCTGTGGCGGCCAGAGACTGATGTATTTGTATATTTTTTTTAAATACATACTTAAATTGATAACACCCAGACATAGAACAAACACAAATGTTCATTACATAAGTGTTTGCCCTAGGTAGGAATCGAATCCACGCCCTGTAGCTCAGCAGGCAGATTTGATAACGACTGAGCAACCGAGGCAGGCATATTACTTAAATAATTAAATGATCTATAGTACTGATAAAAGTTCCACTGCAAGCTGGTCGTCCATCCTGAGCTACACCACGCTATGTATATCTTCCCCTCAGTTGTAATTTCAAATAGCCGTCGAATGCTCCGTCTAACCGAGCCACCTGGCTGCGTCACTTGGAACAGAAAACGTGTGGAGACGGTTCGGTTCGATGTTGGTTTATTTTTTAATACTGGTGAGAAGTTTGGATCTTGTTAAAGACGAAATGCTTTTGTGCCTTACTTTATTTAATAAAAATTACAATTTGAAAATTATAAATAAATTCATGTCAATAAAAAAAGCTAAAAAATAACAATCTAAACATCAAACAACCCCCCTAACCGCTCCTGGCGCAAAGATGCCCATAACGTATATGCGTTGCTTTATTTAGTTACCCAAAACTTATTATTATTTCATAAGAAAATAAACACAGTTTTTGATGTTTGGCTTCTATAGTCTACACCTCTAGCAAAGATTGGCGATATTGTTAAGCAAAACAAAGTAGCATAACGACATATAATTTTATACACCATTGCTGAAAAGTGCAGTGATGGATGTCAATTTTGACATTTATTGACGGGCATTGTCATTGACCTCAATGCATTTTTTTCATCATCAACGTCATCTAACACGCGACACATAAACAGAGACCAAAGAGAGTTAAAAAATATTGTTTAAATTAAATTAAATTTATTTATTTCAGATAACTTGGGATCCATACAATTATAATAATTAGCAATTACAACAATATATTAAAATAAGCACATTTATTAAAATAAACAAATCAGTTAATAATATTATGAAAATGTCAGGAAGTTTGAAAAAAATAAAACAAACATGTCATACTGGAATCAAAACAATTACTAACACAGAAAACACAAACAAATAGAACACCACAAAACAAAATATTACTAGACATATTAAAGCCTCTCCACGCCTTCCTTGGCTCTCGCCCGAAGGTGGGCAGACCGTTCCAATAAGTCAAATTCAATAACACTAGCAAATGAAACGTCACACTTTCTCGGGAGCGAGAGAACTCTATATTTTCGCTTTGCTCAGTGTAGGTGGGACTGTTTTTGCGATTTTAAAATTACTTTTCAAACTTTTTGAACTGGTAATCGAATTTTGTGAAGTTCGTTGCGAAGTTTGTCTGCATCGGTATCGATTTTAGAGGTGTTTAAATCATTCTAACGTGGAGTGCCTACATTTAAGCGTACCTTTGGTTTATGCGAGATTCAACGGATTGCGATTTACTTTTGTGTTCGATATTTAGTTGAATTAAAATTCAATTAATCATCAATGTATCATTCAAAATACATAAAATCCATATAAATTATAAAGCATTATCAAGCTAATATATTAAGGCATCATAAGGTAATATACTTTGTCTGACTTTTGCGTAGAAGATTTCGAAAATCACAGCGTGAAACATAATTATTCACTTCAATTCAATTCATTGAATTCGTTCCTTGGGTATAACTAATAAACACTCGACGATTTCATTTACAGATTATAAATTAATTTAAAATTATTTGAAATAAAATAGGGACACATTATCGGCTATTAAAAGCCATGTCAATTTTATTATTATCTTTTTTCATCTCTTTGGCGAAGTTAAAGAATGCGCTTACAGTAAGCTTCTCCCGTAATGGATACTGCACAAGTATAAAAATTATCAAAAACGATCTGAAAATCATATCTAATATTTAATAAACTTGATTAAATAAACCCAATGACCTTCCATACACAAATAAACCTCTTAATGAAATGAAATGAAATGAAAATATATTTATTGCCAAAGTAAAAAAACACAATAGAAATAATTAGGTACAATAGTTAGATAAATACGGTGGCAAAGAGAGTAAGCTCAGCACTGAGCTGCGTAAAACTAGATCAGTTTAAGCAAGGCTGATTTTCAGCTTACCCCTAGACTCGAATTAAGATGTTCGTCGAGGGTATAGTCATAATAACATCTTTTTTGCGTCGAGGTTTAATAAAAGCGCTCTGACCACAAGTAGTATTACTAATGGATGTGTGGTCTGGAGACCTCGCGACCGGTGTCTGTTCTCCTCTACAGGATTCCTCAACCGATTCTCGTGAAATTTTGTGAGCTGGTTCTATAAGTATAAAGAAAACCGAGTCAGTTATGAAAATTCTTCAAAATTGCTTAGATATGATTTCCGGAGAAACACCTGTACTTGAGACGAAGACAAAGATCCGAACATACGACAGCATTTTTGGCGAAGCTAAAGAAGAGACGCTTTGCTCGTTAACGCTCGCTTTGTCCATAACATAACAATAATAACAAAAATTGCGGCTGAAAATGTGGACTGGAACACTTTTTATAAAGCCGAATCTAACGACACGACGCTATATGATTTTTAGAAACATTCCAACATAGGCAACCCGGACGACCCCGATTGTTAATAATATAAATTTTTAATTTTTAACCGTAACTTCAACCGTCCCAATTAGGGCCCTAGAGCAAGCCCCTTCTGGGCTGTCAGGGCAATTCGACGCCCCTCCCTCGTCGAGAGCCCAAGCCGAGACCGTACCTTAGAGGTGCCCTTGCGCTCGTAAAGCATTGAGGCCCTTCTGCGCTTGCCTAATGCCCGGTACGCTGTCGAGGCCTCAGTGGCCAACAGCATAGAGTCATTCAAAAAATAAAAATAAACGTCGCTATGCAAGTCTTTACAAAATCGATTAAGCCGTTTAGGCAGTGAGAGGTCACAAGCCTATGAAACATACTAATATACACGAAAGAAAATATAACACATATTTTCTTTTCTTACTAAGGTAGTCGGATAAAATGACAATGTACCACGCATCGAAAAAATATAAGCTTGTATATTTAAACTTTGTTCGCGTTTATTCAGGAAATAGTATTCAAAAAACTTCCGCTGGATATACTGTAGCTAGTTATCAAATTTCATCAAGATCCCTTCAGCCGTTTAGCCGTGAAAAGGCTAAAAACAGACAGACAGAGTAACTTTCGATTTCTTAATGTTAGTGTAGATTGGTCGAACGTGCCATCTCATGCAAAGCGTACCTATTTAATTGTAAACTACTTTTAGTGAGTAATTCTTCAATAAATTATTTATATTATCTGCTGTAAACTAGAAGAAGTGACTATTAAAATCTTTGTAATTTCTTAAATGTGTTGAATTAAGTTTAATTCTAAGAAATCAAGCCAATTTTAAACACAAAAATAATAAACAAAATTCGCAAAGAACGACGATTACAGTAATGTTGGTAAGCGTTTTCTTCGCATTTTCCAATTTTCTGTACACGCCGTTTCTCATCTCAACGTCCAAAAAAAGCAAAAAATATCAAAGCAAGAAAGTTTGTAATTGTAACAAATCGCGACGCCCCAGAAATCGTCTGACAAACTTCGACAAAAACTTTTTAAATAATAATTTGGCGCCCGCCCCCTCCTCGCTAAAGACTGGCGCAGACCTGACTGAACGCTGCGTAATGCGATTTTCACAATCGGCTCTTCTGTACTCGACAAGAAACAAGTTCAATTTACAAATTTAAAAACCCTGTCACCGATTTTCATTAAACGTACTCGTAGCTAAGAACTCTACCTAAAAATACTAATTCACCTTTAAACAAAAAAAAAAAACAAAGTCAAAATTGGTTCATCCGTGCAGGATTTACGATGCCACAGATACACACACACACACACACACACACACACACACACACACACACACACACACACACACGTCAAACTTATAACACCCCGTCGTTTTTGCGTCGGTGGTTGAAAATCAAAATGATGACCACATCTCTCATCCATCTCATAACAGGAAGTACAGTTTGAAGTAAATGAAACTAGATGGCGCTAGCTGTCATCAAAATACGTAGGTCAGTTAATACGTAGGTAATAGTAGGTAGTTAGTAGTTCTGGTTAGTAGGTTAGTAGGTACCTAGCTCTGTTAGTTGAACAATGAACCAGGGGCCTTATAATATTGCTCTTGCAACATTATTTAAGTATCTCATTAGAAAATCCATGAGAGATATGACTAAAATAATATGACAAGCGCCTTTGTAAGTCAGAATAATGGAAAAAATTATACTTGGCAGCGTTTAACGTTTTAACAGTCACTGGATGTACACTGCTCTGCGTTTTCGCAAGTTTGACCCGGCCCTTATCTGTCGGATTGATGGTAAAATAATTCCTAGCGAGAAGTCGCCGTTTTTATGCTAAACCGGTCTTGACAGTGAAGAATGGATGGATTAATTCCTTTCGCCGTTTTTCGCTTACAAGTAGAAGAATTTGATGTCTGAAAAAATTGTTTAATGATGTTGTAGGTGAGCAAATCTTCTTTTTACTAATTGGAAAAGTTAGGGTGATATAATCTTTAGCCGCCTTACTAATTGACCGAGCGAGCGATAGCAAAGAATCTATGCTGACAAAAATGCTTTCGTATGTCCAATTTCTGGCCGGATCTCCGTCCGGATCCGTCTCCTTCCTCTACAGGTCGTATTCCTCAACCGATTCTCGTGAAATTTTGTGTGTAGGTTCGATAAAATATAGTTTTTTTCCCGACAAAAAAAACTATTATTTTATTCTATGTAAAACGCCGCGAGGTCTACAGCTCAGAGAGCCACTGTTATACAATGTTTTGTCTCTTTCGATCTTTCTTACTTTTACTAAATAGTCCTAATCCTAATTAGGACTTCCAAGCTCTTCATTTAACATTCAGATACCCTGTTCCCTTGCTCCATTACTCGCCTATAAAGACCATTGAAAAGAAAAGAAAAACTATTCATTAAAACTTAAACCGTCTCAATGTTCGTCCGAAGAAAAATCACCAACAGTTTAAAAGTCGAAGAAAAATGCCGTAAAAAGTTAAGGTAGCGTTGAAAGAGCGTAGCAAATGCAAGCTCTGTTGCCGGCAATGGAATCAAATTAAAAATAGGGATGAGATTGCAGATATATTATATCGATAAATAAAATATCGATGTTTTCATGAAAAAGCTAAGGTTCAGTTGAAATAGCGTAGCGAATCCAAGCTTTGTTGCCGGCAATGGGATCAAATTAAAAATAGAGAAGAGATTGCAGATGTATTATATCGATAAATAAAATATCGATGTTTTCATGAAAAAGATAAGGTAGAGTTGAAATATCGTAGCGAATGCAAGCTTTGTTGCCGGCAATAGAATCAAACTGTGATGGGATTGATGGCCGATTTATCGATAAGTATCGATGTCATGAAAAGTTTAGGTAGCGCTAATAATCGTGGGTAAATGATGGTTTGTTTTCTTTCTTATCATCAATAAGTTCAAATTAAAAATAGACATGAATGAATGAATGAAATTAATAGAAATGATTGGCCAAAAATGTATCGACATCAGTTGTAATTGATGTTACAAAACTCAGCTACCAATAAGAAGTTGTTTGAAAGATGCATAATTTTAGTTAAACGACCTGTCAAGTAAAATTCAATGGTATTCAGTTCAGCCAGCACATAAATCATAGATTAACATTCTAACAAATATACAAGTGAAAAACTCAAAATTAAAAAAAAATCACATTGCCCCTACAAATAGCAGCTACTATTCTTTTTACTAAGAAAATCGCTTAAATCCAATAACAAATGAGTTCGCGATTAAGGCGTAATCTCCACGAGCCGCCAGCCAAGATGGCCAGCACCAATTACTCAAGTACTAATTACTCTCTAATCTGTGACACGAGACCTAATTCTGCTCCTTAAATGAATAAATCACTAAAAGCCACTGAATCACATAACGCTAATGCTAACGGGCTCAATTGATAGCGAGTAATCTTTAATTTAGTACTAGTGGTGGGACTAGTCGATAATTCAACGGTATTAGCCATTAGTGCTCCGGCAATATGGCCGAGACTATTGACAGTATGGCGCGTTTGACTTGTTCCAACAAATGAATCTATAGAACCAAAGCCATTCATGTTATCTCGCTCCCGCAATTATACAGTTTCGATAGTGCGAGTGAGACGACATGATTAACATTGCTTCGTTTTGATTCGTTTCTTTCTTCTTTCTTTCTTTTTTGACGCAACTTGTTACCCACGATCACGTGTCGTGGCTGCCAATTGCAATTTTTTTAATGACTGTTTTTTTTAACACAAGTCTTTACCTAAGTTTTATTGATGTAAAAAACATTTTTAGGTCTTTATCATAAATTCAAAGTTATAGTTTTCAAAAAAGTAAAAAACTAAAAGTATTCACGTCCTTGTCTGAGTCACCGCAATAACAAAGACAGGTATATTTTTAGCTTGTTTAGATTTAGCAATTTAGCGTTCTGTATACAGCGGCCTATTGTTTTAGGTAATGTTCACTACATTGTATTATAATCTATGAGAAATACTTGTACTTACTAGTGTCTAAAATTTGGAAAATAAGAATGGAGACAAATAAGACTGTGTAAAATAAGGAAATTGTAAAATACATAGTGTGGAAATATAATAATGTCAAAGTGAAAGTCAAAATGTTTTCATTCAATTGTGTATCAAAGATATATTTAGGAACGTCAAAGTTTTTTAATAGACTCGACCGTCTTGTTCATAAAAAGAGTAGGCAAGAAACTGAGGAGAATATGAATTTGGGACTCGTTGCTGGTACCATATTAATTAATTTATTTTCATTTTTACTTTTTGGTAAAAAAAATCGTAAATGAAGTTCTGGTATACCCTGTATAGTGTCAAATTAACCTCGCTATTGCCAGCTGACACTCAGACGTGTAATTTCAGTAATTTGTTTTTGATGCTCGAAAACAATGTGGGGAAATAAATTTCGTGTAATGTTGGAACTGATAGTTTTACTGCGTTGCGATGTTTCGTAGTTTGACACATTTAATTTTAGATGTAACTACGTTAATGTCTGTTTTAATACCATTAGTTAGGCCCAATGTCTAAATAACTCTGACCAAATCAAAGAGGTTCGTGGGCCGGGCCGTGTACATACAGCTCCTGCACATTAATAAAAAAAGTCTATTGTTTGTTTTACTAATACTTTGTTATTAATTTTGTTAAATTTAGGTTTCCACCCTTATTTTAATATGATAATTATGGAATGTGACCAATAAGGAAGTCATATGAACTTCACCCTAGAGCCGGGGTGTTTTTACTTTGCTTTCATTAAAAGGGAAATGGAAACGGACTTATTGGTTATTTGCTTTATCGACATCGACATTTGCCCATCCCTAGTAACAGATAACGGTAATAGTTAACAGGGCAGGAGTTGTTCGCAATCATTGTAATAGACGACATCTTGTAAACAAGCCGTTGAAGGTACATCGTTCTCGTGATGTTTGGCTGTGAGGCAAGTTATAAGTGAACGTTTCTTGTTTCTGTGGTGGTTTTTGCCACTGCTCCGCGCGAAGTGATGCGACTGATGCCATTATTCTGCTATATGCCGAATGTGCGCGGGACGACGCTCTGAATTTTCCATACAAACGCGCTTGACAAATTTCTTGGACACCAGAATTCAGATAATGATAAAATTTGGCAGGTACAATTAAATGAACAATATCTCTGCCCCTTTGTTCTTGGTCTTTTTAAAACTTCTCAAGAGAAAACACAGCAATGGAAAATATCCGCTTTTGTAAGGGGTCACTTCTGACTGATTTATTTAATAGATAGGCAAAGGAAATCAAAAATCCCTTTGCACAGAGAGGCTGTCTACATCATTAGCTTTTAAATTGATCCATAATACAAAGGAAACTTTTAGTTATTTAGGAATGATTAGAGAAGTGCAAAAGTCATAAAAAATATTGAAATTGCACTTTGTCACTCTGTAGATAACTTTAGAGGCTTGTCAGTATCTTGCTCTCTTCGCTCGTCGTTTTCTTCTAGACGACATGGCAATAGAAAACCAATGCGAAGTTAAAATTTCAAACTTTAACAATCCAATAAACAAAATATCGTCCCATTCAAAGTACAGATGTCAAATCGCAAGGCCTCTGTTTTATCACTCGGGCAGAGAGGCATTGTTGTAACGTTCGCAGTATTGTTGTTGCGGAATGGCCTCTCTTTTATTATGGACGCTTTAAAAATTACTGCGCCCGATTTGTGTTGTAGGTCAGGAGGTGTAGACCCAGTTTTGTGACGCTATCTGACTCGTGCAACTTTTGTTTAAAGGCTCAAAAATAAAATGACTAGAGATAATTTGATTATTAACAAGTTTACATTTAAAATTAAAAAAAAAAAACAGCTGACATCGATTTTCATCAAACATAGCTAATAACACCTTCAAACAAAAATATCAACAGTTACAATGCCACAGACAGACACAGAGAGAGAGAGAAAGAGTCAAACTTATCGTCGTTTTTTCATCGGGGGTTAAAAATAGTAAACGGTTTAACTGAACAAAATTACAAATTTTGAATTTGATTTTATGGTTAGCAACCAACATTTGGAGAATTTTCGGAAAACTTGAAGAATAACCTTACAGATCAAGTAAAGATACTGACGAGCCTCTAAAGTTATCTACAGAGTGACGAAGTGTAATTTCAATCATTTTTATGACTTTCGCACTTTTCTAATCATTTTCAAATAACTAAAAATGTACCTACCTTGTATTATGGATTAATTTAAAAGCTAATGATGTAAAGAGTCGTGGAGTCCTTAAATAAGATTTGTTCATCTTAGATTTGATCTTTGTTGCTCAAAAAGACCGCCACCTCTCCTCTCTCTTCTGTCGAATTTTGTCTCTTTTTCTTGATGATAGCCCCCTTTTCACCCTTCAAAGGGGTGAAAAGGGTGGGGAGATACAAATAGCTTGTAATAATGTTTTTATATGCCCATAACGATATGTAGGGCGAAGAAAGGTGGACGTAGGGTTACCAGATGCAAAATTCAAAAGTCCGGATAAAAAGCATGATTTCCTTCGCAATTCCTGTCTTTTTTCTTTCTTAGACTTATAAATTACCATTAAAATGTCATATTAATATTAAGTTGGTGCTCTAAGGCACATCTAGATTCTTCGGCGTGGGTCATGGCGGAGGAGCCGCGGTGCGATCTGAAAAATCTACTTTATTTTATAGAAACTTATGAAATGCTAAAAATCTTGAGATTTCCTGAGATTTCTAAAAGCCTGCCGTAATCCTGAAAAGCGTCTAAAATCCTGATGTCTCGGGACAAATCCTTAGAAATGGTAACCCTATGGAGGTGGACGGCAATCAAGATCTGAAAGACGATGTTGTGAAGGAATTTGCGCGTATAAATACTTTAGATTTTATTACCTTATTATGGGAAATGCCCTTCTTATGGTGTTTTCAGTTATGGGTATTTTGTGTCTATGATGGGAGGTTTCATTACTTTTTCCGTTATTGTGATTCGTCCATCTGCCTCTAGCAGACATAATGGCATGAGATGTTTAGAACAAATAACTCTCAGGGCCAGCCAATATTTTGAATAAATAAATGTTCGGGACATTTTTGCACGCGTTCGTCTGACACTAAACTAAGCAAAGCTTGAACTGTGGCTGCCAGAGACTGATTTACCTGCATCACACTAATCACACAAATATTATAAATGCGAAAGTGGATGAATGTATGGATGTTTGTTACTCGATCACGCCATAACGGCTGAGCAGATTTGGGTGAAATTTGGCTCAGGGATAGATTATAGTTTGGAACAGCACATAGGATACTAGGCTATATTTTAACCGTGGTGTCCATCCATAGCTCACCTGGAAGAAATCGCCTTAGGCACCCTTGTACTGCCGAACAAATCCTGAATTCGTTTTTGTAATTTTTGGCGTGCTAAATACTGATATTGTATTTTACAAGAGATCTCTCCCAGACAACCTACCTGTCTAGACATTTATCTACCTGTGACAAGATATCACGGAACTAATAAACAGGTTGCACTAATATTAGCCCTTACCAATAAACATTGTATAGTTCGGAACAGTTACAGTCTTTTGTCTTTTTGTCGGTTCCGCCAAAGAACCTACCTGTCCAGACATCTATCTACCTGTGACAATATATCACGGAACTGATAAACAGGTTGCAGTAATATTAGGTGTTTAAAGCGTACCTTGTCACGCCGAGACGCCGGGTCACCGTCACGGAGCCCAAGGCTTCAGTGACAGGATGAAAAATTGCACCGCCCGACCTAATTCCGAGGAACATTGTCCGGCGAAGATCTAAATTCACTGGAAGTAGTTAAGTTACTAAGTAGATAGGTGTCTTTTTTGTGTTGCCAGCTTATAACTGTATAGCTAAACGGAACATACTCGTATGTGCGTATATGTGCGTGTTTGTGTGAACATTTATGTGCGTATTTACATTACTTAGGTGGAACCCAGTGTATAGCGATAGGCTCGTCCCCTGTCATGTATGGAACTGAACATCGTCAAGCGAAGTGTGTGTGTTGTACAACTCTGCTAGCCTCTTTGGGAGAAAGACTTGACGATATGAACATATTATATGTAATGAAACGGAACATAATTATGTGCGTATTTAATGTCATCTGCCACATGACTGCCCGGTGTATGGCGACAAGCTCGCTCCCTGTCACGTTTCGGGCGGAATATCGTGCGACGAAGTGTGGGTATTGTACATCTCTACCAGCCCCTTTGGGGGAAAGGCGAAATACGTGTATGAGTGTAATAAAACGGACGGGAAGGCTTCTGTACGGAAGACGTAGCGTGGGAAAGCCGACGATGGTGGACTGACGATCTGGTGAGGGTCACGGGAAGTCGCTGGATGCGGGCAGCGCAGGATCAGTCGTTGTTGAGACCATTGGGAGAGGCCTTTGTCCAGCAGTGGATGACTTCCGGGCTGACATGTTATCCACACTAATATTATGAAATCGAAGTAACTCTGTATGTCGATCTGTTTGTAGACTAAACGATTGAACGGATCGCAATGAAAATTTATAATTAATAACAGTATATCACGAGGAAGGTTTTTGAATACTATTTTCTGAATAAACACCAACGAAGTCGCAGGTAACAGCTAGTACTGTATACAGCGCTCTAAGCGTAGTCGTACCGATCACGAATTCTGAGCAACGGACGACACGGTCAGTTTTCAGACGAGTGACCCCAAGTAGGCACGTTGTATGAAAGTGGTTCCGATGACATGTTAAATTATCACTGGTTGTTTCGTTTCTGGCTTAAGAAATCTATTATTTTATGTGGGGTTTTTGATATTTGGATGCTACGCCATTACTGCTCCGGCGTAGCTTGTAGCGTATGGATGCTACGCCATGACAGCTACGGCGTAGCTTATTGATATCCTACATCATGTGTATTTCCTACTTTATGCGAAACATTGTAAGCATAACGGCTGAACGTGTTTGGATGAAATTTGGTATGGAGGTAGCATATACCTTGGATTAGATTCATAGGCTACTTTTTGACCATGGATTGGTAACACCGCAGACAACAGCTAGTTTTGGTATAGTGTTTAAACATTGGTAGCTTTTTCATGCTTTTGCCTCATCTAGTAAGCTAGACATCCCTTGGCGACGTTTTACTAACAAAATTGAATTTTCCTTTCTTAGGGTGGTTTAATTAAAGACTCCGCAATATATGCCAGTCAGCGATTGATACCTCATATTACAGCTTAAAGAGAGGGCTTAAAATACGGGAGGGGGAGGGAGATTAGTGACAGAGCAAACTGATGTCCTGAAGTTTAGAGGACGAATCGGCGTTTGTATGTTTGTTTTGTATTTTAAGATATCGGCATGCCTTTGCCCCAAAGGGGCATAGGTGTATTGCAACACCCACAATTCACCGCCCGATATTCAGTGTCAAATGTGACAGGGGGCTTGCCCGTCGCCATAAATCGGACTCCAGTTGCAGTTGCAGCAGATGACTTTAAACACTAGCTTTTGACATTTTGTTTTGTGTTTTCGTTTTTTATTGTTCCTACAGTTTTTGGTGCAAGCAAAAGTTGCAGATTTCATCTATGCTTCAAAATAACTTGCGTACCGTTTTAATGCAGTAAAAGTCAAAGTGGTTTGAGAGACATAAAGGTCAAAAAGTCACCGATATTACCGGACGCAACGAATGTTTGTTTTAACCGACTTAAAAAAAGAGGAGGTTCTCAATTGGATGGTTTTTTTTTATATGTTTGGATCCACTTGACTTCATAATACACGATTTCAAAAATGATTTCTTAATTGAAAGGATGTATACGAACACGTACATACACATAGGTCCCATTTTTTACAAAATCCATTTATTTTATTTATTTTTTGTAATTCGAGCAAAACCGCGTGATTTTGAACTACTAGCCTAGATATCAAGTCGCAATACGAAAAATGGCACCTTGAAAACTAAACCAATGACGTTGACGTCATTATGTGTTTTTCTGAATGCTAACCCTTGTTTTTTTGGATCATGACTTAGATGTACGTGTAAGTGTACCTAAGCCTTGTTTCGCTGTCAGTCGTTTTGTGTTCACGTCGGCGCGGGCGTCAAGACGCTAAATATGCAAAAAAAAAATTCAGCAAATGTCATCAACTTTATCGCGGAGTTATAAGGCTTAGATTCAAATGAAGTTTTACTTGACTTTACTAGACTTGAAATCTATGTAGTTATATCTGATCGAAGCTACTAGCATGATAAATTAAAATGTTTCATTTTGAATTGAAATAAAGTGGTAATCACAATTACTGGGCGTAATACTTCAAGTAGAAATAAACATTTAAAACAAGTAAACAATAAAAACAAACAATACACATCTTACGCGAACATAATCTCTTTTGTATGAAATTCGCTGGCACCTGTGCGATACATAATTAATCGTTCTAGCTCGGCGTACAGTCGCGGCCAAGATTAAATGCACGCTCGAAATGTCAAGAAAGATTTAGTGGTAGGGGTGGCAGTGCACACAATGTTGTGACTGTGTTTGTTCGTTTTCATTTAACTCAGCTGAACGGATTAGGATGATTTTTGCATTGATATTGAAATGTGTATTGTTTTTGTACATAATACAAGTTTTAATAACTTTTTTTACTGACTTTTTTTCGTAAAAATAATGGTTGATGTTCGATAACAGTTAAGTTGGTCGTTGGAACCAAAGTGGCTTGTGGCATTAACATACAACAAAATTATCAATTAAAATTATACATGTGAAAAAGTTTGTGAGTAAGTGAGATTTATGTGTCTCTGTGTGTGTTTGTAACTTCTTCATGTTGAATGGGTTGATACATTTGGGTGGGATTTAGTATGGATTTAGCTTATTGTAAAAAAACATATATTTGTATTATTTAAAAAAAAACGGTTCTTGTAGAATAGATTTTCACAACCCTATCATTAAAGTCGAGTGTCCACTTTCGGTCATTTTATAATGCACTCGCTGCAAATTATCACAAATGTTTCAACACTTTAGTGCTGCGGTCAGAACTGTATTCGGACGGTATTTGTTAATTAGTTTTATACAGTTATTTAACTAACTCCTGTTTATGAAATGCAATTTAATTCGCGTCGGATTTTGTATTTAAAATGGAATGGATTTTAATAAATAATAAAATAAATTAGGTTTGTCGGGTTTTTTATCAGATTAAATATTGAATGCTCTGACAGGAAATTTAAGTTTGAAACGAAACGAATGTTGCTGAATGGTGAAACATGTTTTGCCATAATTTGGCTTTTCTTTTATTTGATTTTTATGATTATGAGCTATTGCCCCCTCCTCTATTCTATAAGAACTATGAATTTTACCAGGGTAAAAAGTAACACGTATCCAGGGTAATAAGCTACTTTTACTACAATTTTTGTACACATTTACGTTCTCACTCATACACACTCACTCACACTCACTGACTAACATTCGCATTTACAACATTCGTGTTTTTTTAGTGATTTGGTGATATTATAGTTATAGTATAGTTAAAGTATAGGCATTTAAAAAAAATATAGTTATATATATCACACTGCATTAGTGTGAAATATAATGGAAAATAATTTACAATATGAATTTCAAATGTTATGGTTTAAAGGCAGGTCATTTTTTTGGCCTCAACTATAAAACCACACATTACAATAAGCTCCTCTTTAACTTTCTTTAGGTACAAAAGGATACAGTCCCAGGGGTGCCATTTATTTTGTTTGCATAAACATTTTATTTATCTTGGTTGTGACAACCCTACCCTGATATAGAATGAGTTATGTCCTTTGGAAAGGTTTGCTTGGGGAATAGAGACGTTGCGTCATCTTTATGTGATGTCTTTGGTAAAAATATAGAGAAAAAAAACGTCGTATATATTTTTTTGAGATAAATGATTTTAATCACAAACGGCCATTATTATATTAAATTGTCTCGGGAACTCAATGTGTGAGCAAAGTTTCCTAGAAATCGGTTTAGTCGAAGTAGCTGCTAAAGCTGTCGCAAGATTTGAAACATAGATTGTAAGGCACAAATATACGGATGAAAATACAAGGCTGTATAGGCCGAGTCGCTGGTCCTGGTGTCAGAGATTTCAAGCCGCCTGAAGGCCTCTGCATGGCTTGATGGTTGTTGACAGACAAATAATCTTCTCCTACAATTTGTGGTGTTATGCGAACCACGGCACGGTATAGCTCAGTTGTATTTGCCACTTGCGGTCACCCATCCGTAAACTGACCGTGACTTTAAATCGAATTTCTGGTCTTAGCATATATCATAGAAATCGTAAACCGCTGGGTTACTGTTATTTTCTTGTTTTTAATAAGGAAAGCATTAAAATCTGTTTTCAAAAATTAAAAATAGCTTTTCTTTAAATTATTTTCCAACCACACTCAAGTTCTAAAACAAAACTCAAAAAATACAAGCATTTAGCGAAAGTTGGGAACATTAAATGTTTTAATTCTCCCCTCGGTAAAGGTACGTTCACACATGCACGGCTATTGTGACTTCAGTTAAGAACGACAGTCGTTTAAAATGTGTTTAATCAATAATTAACTGCCTTGGTGACTCAGTTGGTAATGAACCTGCCTTTTGACCTTGGGTCGTGGGTTCAATTCCCACCTAGGGCAAACATTTATGTGATGAAGATTTGTGTTTGTTCTATGTCTGGGCGTTAATGTCTATTTTAGTATGTATTTGAAAATAAATATGTGTGTATATCAGTCTCTGGCAGCCATAGTACAAGCTTTGCTTAGTCTGGGGTCAGACGACCGTAAGTGTAAAAACAATCTCCTATCAGAATCTCTTTGGTACACAATTATTTAATTTCATAAATTCAGTTGCAAAGGCAACACATAACTTACAAAAGTCATAAAAAAAAGAAATGCTTAGTTTATTTTTCAATCGCAGTCGCGAATCTCGCACAGATGTTAACCTTTTAACCGCTAAGTTATAAGCGCGGATTACTACAGGTTGCCGCCGGTTTTGCTCGCTTTTTGCGGAAATATTCGCGCTCAAGCAATTAATTGGTCGGATTTCGCTTTGAAAAACTTTTTTTAATAGTGATGTGGTAAAATAACGTTACAATGTTTCTAATGCAAACGTTTAAAAAACACTTTTTAACCACCGGCGTTAAAAAGAGGGGTGTTATAAGTTTACCGTGTGTATCTGTGTGTTTGTTTGTCTGTCTGTGGCATCAGAACTTCCAAACGGATTGACCGATTTTGATGTAGTTTATTCGTCTGAAAGGTGACTTGATCGAAAGTGTTCTGAGCTAGAAATATCTCAAGTTTTTTTTATTTGTAATGTATCTATACTTGTCTTGAGTTGTATCATAGAATAGTATAAATAACAATACTAGTTGTATCAGTTGTTCGCAACCCTAATTACCTAAGTAGAGTTTGTGCCATAAAATTATGTACCTTTTGCAGCTATGTTAGATTTACGAATACTCCATACGTTGAATTTAAAATCATTCAAACAACAATATATGTCATATAAGTGTAATGTTTAAAACATGTTTAATAACACAATTGCATCACGACATTTTCATTTTAAATTTAACATTAAAATTATCAGCACCTGCAGCGTGTAGCGTACTAAAATTTGTTTGTTAAAATTTGTACATTTAAAATTTTAAATTGGCAAAGTGAGAGGTTATCTAGTGGGATAAATCGTAATGTGAACAGATTTGGGCCGGTGTTAAATTTAAACTCGTTCAATTATTCATGAACTACCAACGTTTATATCGGTTTGGAATTTCAGCAGAACATTATTTATATAATTTGAAACTAAGTACTCGCGTTCCAGTTACATTGAATCACTTATATAATATTCTAATTCATTGGTAATTTTCTTTGTGTATCCAATATTAGTTTGAGATTGTTTCTAAGTTTGGATTTCTAGAAAATTTATGGAAGCGTATCAAAATTATTTGAAATTAGAACTCGAATGACAGTTAGCAACGCGTAAAATTTTTCTTTTTAATAAAAGCTTTAAGGTTGTCAACATTTTTATCTCTTGGCACTGCATTAAAAATCGTTCTAGATACGAACAATAATTAATTAATTATTTCATGAAGAGGATCAATTTCATTAGTCGATGGAGGCTTCATGTGGGTGCGAGAGATTTTATGTTCTCGTATGTCATTGGTCAAAGCCAATTTCGGGTAAGACCCGCATGATGTATATCGATCAATATTTTATCTTTATTTAATTATGATTGTAGCAAATGTTGTATCTGATATTTCATAAGTGTACTCTGATGTATTGTACCTATTTGAATAAATATTTGAATTGAATTTAAGTTTAGATATTGCTAATGTCGCGTGTCGAACCTGGACAAGATTGACACGGGACCGGGATGAGTGGCGTACGAGAAGAGAGGCCTCAGCAGTCGGCGATTACGGGCTGATGATGATGATGATGATGAGGTTTAAAACACGAACTACCATTAGTCATTACGTGGAGTCCCCTGAATGCCGGCCAACCGAGCTATCGACTAATGAAATTGAGCCTTACATCATAGTACACATTTTCATTGCAAAGTTAAAATTTTTGACTAAATTCTCTGAAAATAAGCTAAATAACTAGATTTCCATAACATCAAAAGAGATCAACCAAATAGCTATTACCCATTTATAAAATTCGCTCAAAGCACATTAGGTACGGCAATCGTAATAAAATTTTATCGATATCGGAAAATCGATATTGTCCCATCACTATCGTAATAATCGGATTACTGTAGTTAGGCTGCGCATTAAAGACGGCTTTTTGTCGATTGTTTTTCTTTGCCTTTTTGCCGTTTTTTGCTGTAATAGGTTTACTGTCTGGTGCATTGTAAGAGCCGTTTTTCAGTATTTTAGAATTCTGGTTGGTTCTTTTTTTCTGGCGGTCTCTACGATGCCTGACGTCGCTTTTGCAAGTGAACTGTTTTTCTTGTATGTCTTTAGGTAGTTATTTTCTAATCATTATCATCATTATAGTCTTTTAAGTCTCACTATAGGGACACCGGCCTACCCTACATCGAGGATGTTCGAGCCATCCACCGAGGTAACACATCGAGTTATCCACCAGGCTCAGTGTGGGTTGGTGGATGTTACAAGTACAAATACAAATACAATATATTTATTATCACCATTGTAGTATCACCAGTACAAATACAAATACAAATATATTTATTATAACCATTTGCACAATAATTTACAAACACTGTAGACCCCGCACTTGGAAAACCCAGTATCGCGGGCGTCCACTTGAACGTCCTTACACAAAATTAATGGCAGACTAAAACAAAGTAAAATTTAGAAATTTAAAGATAAAGATAAAGTTATTTAATTTAAAAATCGAAAGTCTTCCAAATTATTAATTCTAGACTATGTCGGTTACCTTACGATGTTTTTTCTTGACCGTAAGAGCACCACGTGAACAGTGTCGTGAAACGAGCACTAAAATGTCTCAACGTCTCCTAACAACTAATCTTATAGCCATGTTAGTTGCGTTTTATTTCCGACGCTGGGCGATCGCGAATCGTATCGCCGCGCAATAAGGTTCATGGTCGCGCAGCGTTGGAAGCGAAACGTAACTATCATGGCAATAAAACGTCATGGTACGTCAGTTCCTAACGATGTAGCGTAACTATGTATGCATCTTTTCTCTATATAGTAGTGTTCTCTATATACAACAAAGTCGTTTTTCGCGTCTGTCTGTCTCTGTCTGTATATCCGATAACAGCTCCTAATTTGATATTGATGCGGTTTCCACCATCAGTTAGATGTTTTTTTACGGAAGGTTCACATTTACCGAAACCGGGGCAGTTCGCTAGTGTACGTATAATTGTAAATTGTGATAAATAGAGAAACAACATTTTTATACGCTCTGCTGGGCATAAGTATTTCTACTTTTCAGCGAGTCCTTATAATAAATCTGTAATAATTTATAATTGAAAACTAATGTCTTATTTTCTTTTGTTACATGTGCGGTTGGGCAGACGAAGAACGTTGAAATGGTGAGTTAAAAATTGATATTTAAAATGTTTTAAAATATAGATACACTCTACCCAGGAGCCCTATTCCTACTAGTAGGGATGTTTTTTGTCTTTGTCTCTCTCGTTTGAAAAGTCATAGGAGTGAGAGTGACCAAGAAACATCTCGAGCATCAAGCATCAGGGAGCCAGATAATGGGTTCGAATCCTACTGGGAATTAGGTAAAGACGTTTTAGTACGAGTCTGTTCGGATAGAAAACAGGGGTCCTAGATAAGCTGCCATAGTTTTAAAGCGACTCTGATTTTTGAATCGCTTACACGCGACCGCTAGCTGCTGTTTGGACGAATATGATCAGTGACGTTTTAAAGTTCGTTCTCGTCCAATTAACGAGATTAAAAATGCCTAATTACTTATAACGCTACCTTAAGGCTTAATAAAATATACCTCCATACCAAGTTTCAACAAAATTCTTAAAGCCATTTCACCTGGGCTTTCGCTACATTTTTTTCGTCTACAAAAACTTGCAAAATCTACACAATCTTTATACTTTTAGGTACTAAGTGTGTACCGTTCTCATTAAACAGAACGCTCTTTTGTTCTTCTTAACACCAACATCAGAGATCAGAGCTCATTGGGCGATAGCAAAACGCAGTTGACAAGCAACTGTCATGTACACGTACTCGTCCAATGGGAGCGAAGGCAGGCCGAGTGGTGAAAACCCCGGAATCGTGTGCCGCGCCCGCGCTCAACTCACATCGATCAAGAACATTAAAAAATCGCTAAAAATATTAAAAACGTGTGGTTTTGTGGTGAAGGAGTCATCGGAGGCTGGAGCAGACCCAGGTACGTCAGTGCATGTGTATTTGCTTCGCCTCAACCTTCTGATCTCTCTCAAAGTTAAAAAATCGTAAATTGTCCCAGATATGTACCGAACGCTGTTTCGGTGACTTGCGACAGTACATATTTCTTCTTGGTGCCGAAACCCGGGACTTCTTTGCCCAAAAACCATTCCAAACATCGGATGCGTTGGTATTTTTATGGTCATAAATCGTGCTAACTTAAGATTAACTCCCTACCATCGTCCTAATATTCTGCATTTTAAGTTATCTCATTCGTACATCCGCCATTATACCTGCGTGTCACAATTTACTATCACACAATAATTAATCACCATCGAACATATTCTATTCACCCGGTAATCGGGAATGATTGCAAGACCTAATAAAATTGAAGCAATCACATTCCTATCGGTGCTCAATTTTACGGCTTGCAATTATTCCATTTCAACAAGATCGCAAAATCCCAAGTTATTGTAAGTTTAGGTTACATTTTGTTATTCTGCAAACATAAACTCTTTCGGTGCATAATACATTTAACCGGCTCACAACAACTTAACCATCGTTATCATATCAAATCACATCGTAAAACAAATTTATCGAAAATTATTGTAAGATCAATCTACCTACTTATTTCCGTGCAATCACTTCAAACTATTCGGTGCACAATCATATTTCATCGGCTTACAATAATAAAATTGCATTTAGTTCTTTTACGTAATCGCTTGTTACCTACTTGCTACACACCCTTGCTTGCATACACACTTCTTCAAACACATCTTAAACATTCCATCATCAATTCTTAAAGTCTCATACAAGTTGAAGAAAAGTTGAGGGTAGGTAGGTACATACTTCTTTTACAACTGAGCCCAAGCCACTCGCCAGTTGCTAGGCCAGATAACCGCCATAACGTCACCCATCGCAACGTTTACTTCTGAATGTTTCGTTTCACTTAGAGGTCATACTTTACAATATTGTTTGAATTCTGCGAACAGAGCTAATCGCCCGTATCGAAACGTCGTAAGTGCGGAGTGACAATTGTTCTTTGCTACTGTGAGCTTTATTTCTGTAGCAATAGGGACGAAATTAAACTTATAATTTCGAGGAACGTCTAGGAATCGGAACTTATCAGTGGTCATAACATCGAATGTTTCTTCGGACTGTCTTAACTTTTAATTTTATTCGTTCACCTTCTTAGACAATAATTCAATATGTCGTTTTTAGCTAAAGGGCCGTCTACTCGCAGAGGGGTTTTAACGAAATCCAAATCCAAAGATGAATTTACCGCCAAAGACTTGCCGGCATTACGTCGGAAGCGAACTATCGCTTACAAACGGCTCGCGAAGGCTTTAGAGATAGGTAATTTATCAGTGGGTGACGCATCACAACATGACTTGTTTTTGTCTTATCACCAAGAATTGAAGCTGACTAGCGAGAACTTTGAAAGTGCACATTTCGCGATTATTCAGCTCACGAGTAACGAATCCGAAACTTCTGAAACTGAAGAACACGAAGATGATAAAATACAACAACAGTTTGATGAAATGTATTTTAAAGTTTTATCGATCCACCGTGCCCTAACGAAAAGTGAACCATCTCAACCTCGCAGTGGGTCATCATCATCAAACATTAAGTTGCCAAAAATTGACTTGCCTAAATTTTCTGGTAACGTTAAAGACTGGCCTAAGTATTTGGATATCTATAATGCGTTGATTCATTCTTCTCCAACACTTACGGATACGGAAAAATTCCATTATATGGTTTCTTCTCTAAGTGATGATCCGTTATTAGTCGTAAAAGCGTATCCTATGACTCATGAACATTATCAAAATGCATATAAATCGCTCGTTGCGCGATATCAAAGTAAGCGCACTTTAGCTTTCACGTGTTGGCGCGACATTTTAAATATCGACTTTAACAGTAAGAATCCGCGGGACTTTCAAAAGTCATTAGATCTTTTCGAAGAAAACCTAAGTATTCTAAAAACCGTTCCCTTACCGATTTCCTCGTGGGACTTCGTTTTAGTTTATCACATTTTATCGAAACTTGACAAAGACCTACGTCGCGACTTTGAAGAAAAATACGCAGATGTAGAACTTCCAACCTACGAAATATTAAAAGGTTTTCTACGATCCAAATGTGAAGCATTATTGCGCGATACTCACTTTTCCGAATCGGTTAAATTGAACAAGCCTACACCTCCAGCCACCACCAACAACGCGCATCAACAGCTGAGGCGTAGTACCTTGTCACACTCACTTGTAGCGGCGAGCGATAAACCAGAAAGTAGCAGTGATCATAAAACAAGCACTTATGCGGGAAAATGCTCATATTGTAATGAAACACATTCAATATTATCATGCTCAGCGTTTCTTAAAAAAACGATCGACGAACGTATGGCCATTGCGGCTGAGAAGAATTGGTGTTTCAATTGTCTGAAGTCATCTCATCAATTAAAAGACTGTAAGTCGATATTTTCGTGTAGAACCTGTAAACGTAAACATCACAGCCTACTATGCCGGCCACCTACCGATTCTAATCCCGTTACGTCGTCTTTAGTGTCAAGGTCAGGGTCGAATGTTACCGTGCTATTGGCTACAGCTATCGTGCAAGTCCGAGATGTTTCAGGCAACATGCAATCTTTTCGTGCTTTATTCGACACAGGATCACAGAGTAATTTTATTACCGAATCAGCAGTGAAACAATTAAACTTAAATGTAACAAATACGAAGGCTAACGTTTGCGGACTTGGAGAAGCGGCCGCTCCGATTATTGGGGACGTCACGTGTTCCGTCGGTACACATGATCAGGTTTTATTTAATCTTGACATGCACGTAATACCTAAAATATGTGGCGATCAACCTATAGCACATCTAAACACATCAGATTGGTCACATATTAAATCATTACCTCTAAGCGATCCCGGTTTTGACATTCCGGGCCCGATCCATTTATTGTTAGCTGCAGATGTCTTCGCCGACTCCGTACTCGGTCAACACGTCAAAGGAGGTGTCAACCAACCTACCGCGTTCAACTCTCTTTTCGGTTGGCTCCTTTTAGGCAAAACATGTTTGTCCTCAAGCACTCTTTTACATACTGTGCCGGATATCGATAATGAGTTAAACTCGTTAGTACAACGGTTATGGGAATTAGACTCTATACCTAACTCATCGCCGTTCACTCCAGACGAGTCGCTGTGCGAACAAAAATATAAAACCGATCACTATCGCGACTCGTCCGGACGATACGTAGTTCGTATTCCTTTTAAAAATGACTCGGAACCAACATTCGAAGGCTCCCGTGACATAGCATTGCGTAGGTTTCACGCTGTCGAACGAAGGCTGTCACGTGACCCCAGCTTACGCTCGCAATACGTAGACTTTATGTCAGACTACATTGAAAGCGGTCATATGTCGTTAGTTCCAGTAGATGAGATGAATACAGGAAAATACTACATTCCCCATCACTGCGTTGTGCGTCCCGACTCAGCTACAACGAAACTCCGCGTTGTGTTTGATGGCTCTGCTAAGGACTCACACTCCGTATCGCTCAACGATGTTCAGCTTATCGGTCCAAAATTACAACCCAATATTTTGGAAATTCTCTTGCGATTTCGAGAACACAACGTCGTTATCATGGCAGACGTTCGCCAGATGTACCGACAATTATTAATTTCGCCTGAGCACCGTGACTACCAGCGCATCTTTTGGCGCGCCTCGCTCAGCGAGCCCCTAAAAGAATACCGTCTGAATACAGTCACATATGGACTAGCTTCGTCCCCATACCTCGCTTGCCGTACTATGCGACAGCTTGCTGAGGACGAGGGAGACTATTATCCGCTCGCGAAACAAGTCGTTCTGTCTGATATGTACATCGACGATGTCACCTGCGGATTTTCGTCACTAGAGGTCGCTCAGGAAGCAAAATCGCAAATTATCGCTCTTTTCACTCGCGGCTGTCTAGAACTCAGAAAATGGGCGAGTAACGATCCTCGCTTATTATCTGATCTTCCCAACGATCATTGTCTCACGGGTTCTGTCTCTTTAGACAATACTGAAACGCGAACTCTAAAAGTTCTGGGTCTGAAATGGGATCCTACATCGGACACGTTTCTCTTCGAAATCAAACCCTCCGATCAGCCATGTTCTAAACGTTCAATACTCAGTGAAATTGCTCGCATTTTCGATCCTTTAGGATTCCTGTCCCCTATCACGATCCAAGCAAAGTGCTTAATCCAAACTCTCTGGACCCTTGGCTGTTCTTGGGATCAGACTCCTCCGGACGAGATTATCCGTACGTGGAACACTTATCGTGATCAGCTGTCGTCACTGACTAACCTCCAAATCCCGCGTCAACTGACAAGCTCAGACACCGTCTCTTGTGAACTTATAGGCTTCTGTGATAGTTCAGAAATCGCTTACGGAGCTGTTCTCTATCTCCGCGTCACTGACACGCAAGACAAGGTACACATCTTCTTCGTATGCTCCAAAGCTCGCGTTGTGCCTCTAAAACGCATATCAATACCTCGACTTGAACTCTGCGCCGCTGTGCTACTTGCAGATCTCTACCAACTCGTACGTGACACTTACCTCTCCCGTATAAACCTCGACGCTGTCTATCTCTGGTCAGACTCTACTGTTGTCCTTTCGTGGTTACGCTCTCATTCATCTCGTTGGGCCACCTTTGTTGCCAATCGTGTCAGCCACATACAAGACATCACCCCTATCGAATGGTGGCATCATTGCGTTTCAGGTGACAACGCTGCAGATATTTGCTCTCGTGGTCAAATGCCCAACGAACTCCTAAACAACAAGCTATGGTGGGCGGGGCCAGAATGGCTGTCGGAGAAACACGAACTTTGGCCTATCGCTTCGAATCATATATCGGACGAGGACAAAGAGATAGTAGATACTGAAGTGCGTAAGTCGGTGGTTCTGACCACAACGGAAAGCGATGAAATCGAGCCTGCCCTTTTTGATCGCTTGCTAGCTAAATTCTCATCACTGCAGAAACTTGTAAACGTAGTGACTTATATCAAACGCTTCATCAACAATTGTCGTAACCCAGCCCAAGCTAATCGTGAAAAATTTCTCAATAACGTTGAACGTCACAACGCGCTGCTTCAACTAGTCAAACATGTTCAGTCCACTGCGTTTTCTACAGAAATCGCTAACCTGAAATCTCAAAAACCATTATCGAAACCGTTTCGTAAACTCAACCCTTTTCTAGACAACCAGAATATTCTCAGGGTGGGCGGCAGACTTTCGCGATCAGGTCTACAATTTGAGCAAAAACATCCCGCATTTCTGCCATCTGACCACCCTCTCACCTACTTAATTATCGACTTCATTCATCGTAACTACCTGCACCCAGGCGTGAACACAACGCATTTTCTACTCTTACAGCAGTTCTGGATAATTGCTGCTAAACGCACTATTCGTCGTCATCTCGCTAAATGTATCAAATGCTATCGAACAAACCCTCAACCTTTGCAGCCGTTTATGAGCGACCTTCCGTCGTTCCGCGTCAACCAAGTCAAACCGTTTTCGGTAGTCGGTGTCGACTTTGCAGGATACTTCCGTATTAAGCTCGGGCAACACCGGGGTGCAAAAATTGACAAAGCCTACCTATGCCTTTTTCTTTGCCTTGTGACTAAATGCTGCCACTTAGAGGTGGTTTCGACGTTATCGACTGAAGGTTTTATCGCTGCGCTGCGGCGCTTCGTGGCTCGACGCGGACGTTGTAACGTTATACACTCAGATTGCGGAACAAATTTTGTCGGTGCTCGAAACCAGCTGTGGTCCCTGATGCAAGAGGCATCGAACGCGGAAAAAATAGCTTTCAAATTCAATGTTCCCTCGGGACCACATCTAGGTGGGGTGTGGGAGATACAGGTTCGCGCCGCAAAATCTCTTCTACTCCGCGTCGTCGGTGACCAAGTTCTCACCTTCGAAGAATTGACGACCCTTTTTACGCAAATCGAAGCAGTTTTAAACTCTCGACCTCTGTGCCCGATCAGTTCCGACCCTAACGACCTCTCAGTTCTTACACCAGGTCACTTCCTCACCTTAGAGCCTTTAACAGCTGTCCCCGATGAAGATCTCTCTACCGTAAACCTCCGTCGGCTGAATCGGTGGCAGCTGATACAAGCGTTTCATCAAAATTTTTGGTCCAGGTGGAAACATGAATATCTCAACTCTTTAACGCAACGCGCCAAATGGACCAAAAATTCAAAACCATTACATGTAGGTTCGATGGTGATTATCAAAGACGACAACCGCGCGCCACTACATTGGTGTCTAGCCAGAGTAACACAACTGCTGGTAGGGCCGGATGGGATAGCTCGGAGTGCAGTAGTTAAACTTGCAAACAATCAAACAGTTAAACGACCGTTGGTTAAACTGTGCCCTCTGCCAACAGAGGATTAACTTAAATCGTATTTACTCTTAGCTTATAAGTACCTAGTTAGTATCGTTAGTCGTATCAAACTTTCTTATCATATTTTTATCTTAACACTTTCACTTATTCAATCTGTCCCCCAATTTGTTTCATCTTTATTCTGACCAGAAAATACCATCGGCATTTTGGTGGGCGGTATGTACCGTTCTCATTAAACAGAACGCTCTTTTGTTCTTCTTAACACCAACATCAGAGATCAGAGCTCATTGGGCGATAGCAAAACGCAGTTGACAAGCAACTGTCATGTACACGTACTCGTCCAATGGGAGCGAAGGCAGGCCGAGTGGTGAAAACCCCGGAATCGTGTGCCGCGCCCGCGCTCAACTCACATCGATCAAGAACATTAAAAAATCGCTAAAAATATTAAAAACGTGTGGTTTTGTGGTGAAGGAGTCATCGGAGGCTGGAGCAGACCCAGGTACGTCAGTGCATGTGTATTTGCTTCGCCTCAACCTTCTGATCTCTCTCAAAGTTAAAAAATCGTAAATTGTCCCAGATATGTACCGAACGCTGTTTCGGTGACTTGCGACAGTACAAAGTGTATTCAACTTATCTATCTACTCTTTAAAGTAAATGATGTCGCAGAAAAGAATTACTTACCAAGACGAAAACATTACCTACTACAGTAGACTTAAAAATACGACAGTGGCTCCCTCCCTAACTTTTAACTCTACAGCCTGCGACCTCTGAACTTCTGAACAATGCGAGCCGAACAATGAACTGTTAACACCAGCCCATCAAGTCATCCACCAATTATTTCACCCCATCATTATTAAGACGCTTTAAATTTCATTAATGCTAAATGCTAATTAGTCGGCAGTTCGGTACTTTGTCGCATTAAGTGTTAAAAGTTTTGCTTACGTTAATGACGCCAAAAGGAAACGTTTTTGGCATACACTAGGTATGGTTTTTTATCAATTTGAGTTTAGGAATTTTAAATCTAGAAGCCTACATGTAAGGAAATAGGGCATTTCAGATAAGCTCAGCCGATGCTTAAATGAACCGATGATGTTACGTTTGTCGTATAAAATCGGACGGGGTACGGCTCAGTATCTCTAATACCTCGATACAAAAATATCAACAGTAACAAAAAAATATGACAACAATAAATGTAGCACATATTTCAAACTGGATTACCGGTGACACATTAATGAAACTTAACTGCAACTGAGCCGTTGCTCGTTTGTTTTTTAGTGACAAACGCAATACCAACGATATCGAAATTATTTATATGCTTCTAGGTTCACGAATAACCTTGGTATAAAAGGATATAAATTGAAATGGTAAAAAACCGCTTCTAACGTGTGCTAAATAACGTTTAAGAGCAGGATTTTGTAAGAGCCCAAATCTATACATACTTTGCTTAACTTGCAGCTGGGCTGACAATTTGCAAATAAGCGTTTAATTTACTTCGTTTGCAGTAAGCTACTTTCCGCTTTTGTATCAAAATATACTTGACGGCGCGAGATATAATTGGATAAAGAAAATCAGTTTATTTTGAGAGTTGTTAATCGATAGTTTTAATCTGTGGTTTTTGACGATTAATCGATTTGTTTATGGTCATTTAGAGCGGTTAACACCGAATGGAGTTACGTTTGGGATTTCGGGCGAACGTCATGCCTGTCAGTCAGTGGTTGCATAGAGTAATACTATTTATGCTGTGGTTGACAGGACTGGGCTGAAAGCGGTCGCACGCAATGGTCATTCGTAAACCCATTACTCTAAATCGCCAATTATCTTTGTGATCATTCATTAACCAAGTAGTCTGAGTGACTGTTTAATTAAAATAGTGAAAAGCCTACATTGCTGTCCCCTTATTTCAACGTTCCTGAAGTTTGACGCCCACCATAGATACCCGTGATGACGAGTTCGTGGCTCAGAAATTAGACACGACACCGCGGCCTACTAGATTTTCCCCGTCATCAAAAGTGGAAGGTCACAGCGCGGCGGCCTTTCCCTGCTTTCTCCGATATCAGATGAGGGATGAGATGCAACGGCGCGGCCTTCCCTACATTACTCCGTCATCAGAAGTGAGATGTAACAGCTCGGCTTCCTTTCCTACATTTCCCCGACATACTAAAAAGTGAAAGATACTTGTTATTTCTGTTAACTGTAAATCCTTCAAAGTGCCTAACGAGTCTATAGACTGCCACCGTGGCATCTGCAAAACTCGACCGTTTAGCAAATTTTCGCTCTAAAACCTTATCCTTACTTAAGTACTTACTTAAACACAAATTACTAAAAGTACCTACACACGAGAATTACAGTAAACCCTCCCTAGAGGCCTGTTATTTTCTATGCATAACTAATTAATAGACATTTACATTGCAAATACTTGAGGACGGAGTTAGGTTGAGTTAGTTAGACTGGAAGTGATTGTTTTCAAATTGTTAGGTTTTTAAGGATCTTAAAAGCAATGATTGTCTAGTTGGAGAAGCCGCCTCGTAAGCCAGAGGGACGGGCACCGAAGGCACACACTAATTTGCACATGGTGTGAATATATGTGCGCATTTCAATGTCATCGCTACATTACTGGGGCCCGGTGTGTGGCGACAGGCTCGCCCCCTGTCACATTTAGGACTGTAGCTCTAAATATCGTTTCGCGAAGTGTGGGTGTGGTAACACCTCTGGCAGCTCCATCGGGGAAAAGCGTGACGATATGTTATGTTTATCCTTGTTTTGACCCCAGCTTTAAACCTCTAACTTAGAGGCAAATTATAATGATTACTGTCACTACCCCTAGTCAGATATGTTTTTGACTTTGACAGTTCTGACAGTGATAGAAAATAATTTCAAATTTTTAAGTGGTCTTCAATTTACTTTAGTTCTTTGTACGAGTTGAGACAAAGACAGTGTGACAGTTTGAGATTGTTGCGCGGAGTGGGGAGGGGGTGAGGGGGTGAAGTGTACCCTATATACACAGGATTATCTTTAAAATGTTTTATGAGTTGGGGTTTCTATCAGAATTAAAACAACCGGTTGAATTAAAACAAAGTAATAATAATTATCATCATAACTAGTCTTTTACGTCCCACTGTGGGGACACCGACCTATGTGCCCTACGTCGAAGGTGATTGAGTCGTTTTCCACCACGCTGGCTCTGTGCGGGTTGGCCAAAGTCACATGTCTTTCGAATTATTCTTCTAGGACATGCTGGTTTTTTCCTCCCGATGTTTTCCTTCACCGTAAAGAGTACGTGTCAAATTTAAATGTAACCCATTTGTGACTGAGATCTCTAAACGGATTCAGACACATTGAAATTTACTTGGCGACTTATGTGAGGGGTCTTAATATTGGATACAAAATAAATTTAAAACTGATTAATTGGTGTCATTTATAACAAATGACAGCAAAATCCACTACTTACTTTACGATGTCATGTAAAAGGTTGAAAACTATTTTTGTGTTTTTAGCATATTAGGTAGGTATATTTAATGTTTTCGAAAAAGATTTTCGAAGTGACATCCTGGATGTAAATTTCTAAAGCATGTAGGTTTTCTCACGATGTTTTCCTTCACCGAAAGTACGTACTCTAATGCTTAAATTTTATTATGGAAACTGACGTGGTTTTCACACATTATGATTTAAAACACGGGAATTACTCACGTACGATTCAGTCGATTATTCCGACTATAGTTTCAACCGCATTCGGCTGTCTTCATCAGGGTGAGTGCGCGCGCGGCTGCGTCTCGCATAGCACTATACTACTATAGTCATATATACTATATATAGTATATATAGTACTACACTACTATAGTCGGAATAATCGACTGAATCGTACGTGAGTAATTCCCGTGTTTTAAATCATAATGTAATGCTTAAATGTTTTTTTAATCAACAGGCTGACAGCACCTTCGAAACCATTTCCAACCTGACCTTCGAGGCGACGCGGTTCGAGAACGGTGTCAAGTTCCATTGCGAGGCCTCCAACGAGGTCACCCTCGAGACCAAGGACCATCCCATGCACGCAACTAAGGAGCTGGAGATATGGTGTACGTAGACCTTTATTTAACCATTCACCATCCTGCCTAGCATCATGTACATCCTGCACGTCATTGCCGATTCGTGCAGGATGGTGAATGTTGTCGCAGCCGGCGTCACGTCCGGCGTCGATGTCCATCCAGCACGTACGTGCAGGATGGTGTGTGAGCTACATCCTGCTTTTTTTTTCGCAGTACTGCAAGGCAGAATGTTGAATGGTACCTTTTATTATACAAAAAGGTTCTAACCTCGGTTTCTCGGTTCTCGGTTTTAACCTTCGGAGGTTTGACTGCCTCGGTGGCTCAGTTGGTAGTGAACCTGCCTTCTGAGCTTGGGGGCGTGGGTTCGATTCCCACCTAGGGCAAACATTTATGTGATGAACATTTGTGTTTGTTCTATGTCTGGGTGTTAATATCTATTTAAGTATGTTTTTAAAAATATCTAAGTATGTATATCAGTCTCTGGCAGCCATAGTACAAGCTTTGCTTAGTTTGGGGTCAGGCGACCGTGTTTGCAAGTGTCAAAAGAAAACTAGGCTAACTGTGATCGGCTGACTGTTTACCTCCTGTTCGCTACCCTATACCATGTGGTCCATTGGCAAGTAACCGCCCGGGATATTCTGAAATTTCATGAAAAATAGCGCGTACTGAATACGCACTGTATGGACACTCCATTAACAAGTATAAATTAAAAAATAAAAAAAAACATAGCTAAGAACACTCTCGACTAATTCACCTTTGAAACAAAAAAAAAAACAAAATCAAAATAGGTTCATCCGTTCGGGAGCTACGATGCCACAGACAGACAGACAGACACAAACACACACACGCACACACACACACACACATTTATAACACCCTGTAATTTTTGCGTCGGAGGTTAAAAATATAAGTAGGTATCGGATGGTGAACTGAAGGCAAAATTATAAATTTGAATTTAAAACTAAAGGCTTAAAACGCCGATAGATAGTTACCTATAAAATCACAAGATATCGTGTGTTACAACACTTTCAACACAATAATGTTACGCGTTTCACGAGTGTTTCATACTTCATCAAATTTTAATCGTAGGTAACTTTATAAGTCGTTGTCAAGTTTTCTATTATTTATTTTTGAATTATATTAACTATCCTTACAAATTAAAAAATCGAACGTAACTCTGTCCGTCTGTCTGTTTGTAGGATTTTCACGGCTAAACGGCTGAACGTATCTTGATGAAATTTGATATATAGTTGCAGTATGTCACAAGACAGGTTTTTGGATGCTTTATTCTGAATAAATTAATCTTTTAGTCGTGAAATTCTGTAAATTGATCAAAAATAACGCGTCGCTTACCAAATGCGTCAGACAACATCACAGAATAGTACGTAGTTGGTACTAAAATAACAACTGACAACTAAATTTAAAACTCCGCTCAAAACCTGCCAGTATTTTTTTTATATTTGAGTCAGATCTCTTTGGTACCGGATTATTATTCATAATTTAATAATTAGTTGTTTACAGTATATCACGAGGTTATGGATACTATTTTCTGAATAAACGCGTAAAAGTTGCGGGCAACGGCTATTTTTATATATATCTCTATTTATAAATTGTCCTATTCTACATTCCAGACCCGCCAATAGTCCGCGTGACGCCGAGGAACATCACCGTCACAGAAGGGTCGAAGGTGCTGCTCAAGTGCGAATACGAGAGCAATCCTTCTTCTCTAACTGACGTCACTTGGTAAGTATTGTTTTAGTTTTCTGTTTCTTCCTGTTCTAAGAGCTCTCCTAGACGGGTATATATCCAGACGGCACTGCAATACTGGCCCACCAATACTAGCCCACCAATACTAGCCCGGCAATATTTTGAGTATGGCCTGGGCATAAAGCTATACTTTACTAGCATTGCTCTAATAGCATTGCATGGGGCAGTATTGTAGTATAAATGTGACCCTTCTAGGAGCGCCCTAAGAAACCTCGTCGGCGTCGGGGCGAAGAGTAGTAACAAAATTATGGCATTTGTTAAATATGTAAAGTCAATTTTACGACTTTACGACTATAAACATTAAATTAAAATACATTCATATAGTCACGCCTGTTTCCCATAGCGGTAGGCAGAGACCACTTCTCTCCACTTGCTACGATCCTGGCATACATCTAGCTTCTTCTACTTCCATGAGTCTTTTCATACACGCTCGTCGGTTACGGGTACTCCTGACCTGGCCTTTCTCTAAAACGTCTTCGACTTGGTCAAGATACGTTCACCTAGGTCGACCTTTACCAACTTGGCCGTTCACACTCGCCTTGTAGATCTGTTTCGTCAATCTCCTTTCTTCCATCCTCTCAATGTGTTAAACCATCCATAATTTAAAATAACAATCAAGTATTCGAATATTTATGCAGGCAAAGAGAGTGTGTGTGTGTGTGTGTGTGAGAGAGAGAGAGAGAGAGAGAGAACTGTTATACTAAAATAGGTACTAAACAATCAAATCACTCTAATTTCCAGGTACCTGAACGATACGAAGCTCAATGTGACCAGCTCCCACTACGAAGGCGGAACAACTGAGCAGCACTCCCTCATCATCAACGATGCCCGGGGACAAGACCTGGGGAACTACAGCTGCGAGCTGACCAACTCCGTTGGCAAAGGGCGGAGCGAACACAATATTGATGTTAATGTGCTGTGTGAGTATGATGGGGTCTATAGAGGCCATTCTTATCTTTTCAACAGGGCTACTACAGCTATTTTTAGAATAATTTAAAATGTTTGTCTCTTTCTCGAGGAATAAAAATAGTGAAAAGTCAATTTGACCACGGCTCATAAAGCGTGGCTCATAATCCTTGCTGGATTAAAACGACTTATAAGCGCAGGAAAAACTCTTTTAGGACCCTTAAAATTACAAATCCAACAAAGTGCGATGCCATAGCATTGAATTGAAGAACTTATCTTGTCGGTAGACTAATTCAAAGACGAGTATTTTGGCTTACACCACAGAATACTCCCTATTACATAGGTGCACTAGCAAGTACAAGTCGTACCTACCTATATTCCTACCATTGCAATCAGACCTCAGACCAATCTTCGAAAAGCAATCGAATTGTCGCAAAGTGTGGTAAAGAACCTCAAGAGACTCACTCAAGCGGCAATCACACTTTCCAATATGCAGTAGGCTAATTCAGCGTGGCTATGTCCGTGCTATAAAAAAAATTGATTGCTAACTGTCTAACAGCCATAATTACACTCTCAAATTTTAGCACGCTAGCTCACACAGTGTACTGCGAATTGGAAAATGTAATGACCGCCTTTAATCGACTATTTAGTACGATATCCGCAGACACTTTCCCATCTCTCAAAAGACGTAGCATCTTTGACCGCAATTGAGCCCGCCCGCGCCGCGCCGCTTTTCGAATTTTTTTTTTTTTTTTTTTTTATATAACATACTAGGCATGCGTTTGACCACTGACTCGCCTGATGGGAAGCGTTGCCGTGATCGAAGGTGTAACACGCTTGCCTAGGAGATACCTATTCACTTTACTCTTAACCACCCCCGGATTGTATTTAGGTGGAAAGACATCGAATGTATTTCACTAGCTGTAAGTGCTCCGCAATCAGTTTACGGTGTGTGATAATAATTAGCCTAAAAAATACCTATGTGTGACCAGTGTTCTTCATGATCTAAGTAGGTATTTCATTAAGCGTAATCTCAGATATTTCAAATGAGAAATGCTTTGATCATAACTTTATGGGAAAGACGATACGAGAACCTAAAAATGGACCGTATAAATTAGGTGCTGCACACAATTCACCGTAGTCACAAACAAACGCAACCAGTCGCAGGAGTGATAATTATGATGGTTGTCTCGTTTTCGCTATAGTCTCTTGTTCGTCTCTCTATTAATTAATTTAATTGTTAATTAAATTTAAAATTAATTTTTTTTCTAAAAAAACTAGATATATTTAAAAACTATTTTGTTATTGATACACGTAACATTTTACTGTCGGACTGTGTAGTGTCCGTTTGCTTGTAGTTACGAGTATATTGGGTCCACGCGCCCTGTACTAGAAATTACTCGTCCCGCTTCTTTTCGACAGATAAATGAGTTCTAAAAGAATGAGGTAGAGTCTTACGAGTCCAAGTAATCATGTTGTTTACCTTCCTTTTAATTTGCAGACAAACCTCAAGTGCGTCTCATCATGTCTTCCAAGAGCCCCATTCTGGAGACAGAACACCGGAACGTGACCCTGACCTGCGCTACTGAGTTCGGGAACCCAGCGATACTGGACGAGGTCATCTGGTACCTGGATGGACAGATCCTCAAACAGTTGCCGGAGTGTAACACTACGCAGCAGGATGGAGGTAAGCACTGAAAGCTGTTGCAATAGAAAAAAGAGTTAGATGTAACTGGCAAAGGTTAAAGGTACGGTACTTACCAAAAACAATCAATCAAACAATCTTATCAAGACGGCAACTAACGCTTCCATGACGGAGTGCTCTTGTAATGAGACGAACCGGGTAAAATGGCTTCTCCATTTTTTCGTTTATTTTATCCGGTTCGTCTATCAGGTATCATTGCGAGAGCAGCGGCCATCGCTGCCGGAAAGACTGACGACAATGAACACCCACCATGTACCGCCATTTTATTGACCACTATCACTCTGTCAAGAGTGCCCGATTAAGAGGAGAAGAAGACTAAAAACAAAGTTTTTCCAGCCAGCAAATAAAATCAAAAACAAAAGGATACTCGTATTACGAATAAATGAAATTAGTAATAAAAGAAATGTATCCTTGAAAATGTGTATGCAAAATTTCTCATGTAATTGGTTGTGTTGTTAGGGCGTGAAGGATAACAAACTCACTTTCACATTATTCTTAATTTAATGGATGGACTACAGACTTTCATCCATTAAATTAAAAATTAAACGCTGTCAATGATCCTTATTCTTACTAATACTATAAATTTGCATACACATTATGAAGGGTATTTTTAAACCGCAAGTAACAGCTCAATAAAATATAGTTAGACACTAAATTATTCTGGAAGCTCGCAAATTCCTTTTAATCAGTTAATTCTCTTTTATTAAATTGGAACTAAACAAAAAATGTTTGTAATCAAAACTCCAAAGTGTGAAAGTCTCTCTAAAACTAAAAACAAAAATGTACATTTTAAGTCTTTAAGCAACACTTTGGCAGATCTTAATCACTAATGCCTTCCTCCCAGACAACTTATGCGACGAGGTGGACCCATCAATGCTGCTCCTCCAGGACACGACGAAGAGCTTCCACGGGAACTACTCGTGCAAAGGGAAGAACGTGGCCGGCTGGGGAGATGAGAGTGAGAAGACTGAGCTGGTTGTAAACTGTAAGTGCTATCATTCCACTATTCTTATTATATAGGTGTACAACGTCCACAAAGAAAAAAAGACAAAACATTTAGCTTTTCCAAGGTATAGCCTTGGAAAAGCTAAATGTTTTGTCTTTTTTTCTTTATTGCTAAGGGTAAATCATTCATCACTAGGTTGTGTGATTAATTTATGCGATGCCACGCAAGATTTCAAAGTTTTTCTGAACTGACTGCCCTACCATTCATCACCATCATGATCGAGTATTAAATAAAATTGTTTTTCATCTTGTCATTAAGAATCTAGCAGAATCATCAACGGATACAAATCAATATTTTACTGAACTAACTGATGTTTACTCTTTTCCATTGCAGATCCCCCCGGCCCCGCTAAGCTTATTTACTCCCCGTGGCGGGTCGTGAAAGGCAAGAGCTTGGTGCTCAGCTGCAGCATCAAGGAGAGAGGAAGACCTGAAGCTCACAGGTGACGAAACACTGCATTAAAAAAATCTAGTTAATCTGTTTTACTAGGGTAGGGTTGTATTTGGCCGTCATGATGTCTGATAGTATGCAATGTTGCGGTCTACAATGGAGCATGCTTGCCTAGAAACCGATTCTCTCGCGCTTTAGAGAAACCCAGATTATAACAATCGGGTAACACCCACAAGGATTTAATTCTAAGAAAATGGTCAGAACTATTTTTCCTTTGTGCACTTTTGAGATGATTGATTGGTTTGCTGACGATCACGAACAGAAGACCCAGTGTAGAAAGGTTTCAAAGTAGCTCTACGATCTAGTGCAGGCTGAGGCAGGCTGCTAGATGCTAGAAAAGGCTTCCTTAAGGTAGACGAAGGATCTAGTGACGATCAAGGCAAGTCGTTGGATGCAAGCAGCATGAGACCGGTCATTGTGGATATTATCGGTGGAGGCCTCTGTAGCCAGACACTTTCCGACTAAAACTTCTATCTACCTAAGTTCCTACTAGAACTCGAGTACGCTGTGATTACAGATAGGTAACCTGTCTAAGTGATTACAGTGTAGCAGGCACCTATGCGTTCTCGGAGTTCCTTACCTAAAACTGAGTTACGTGGGAAAAGATTATCTTATAGGTGAAATAACGATTACAGAAATACTAGGCTTTATTCAACTATTTATTTACTTAAGTACATATTAATATGTTGCACTTCGAACTAACGTTGCGCAGCGAATATAATCTTAACACGAATAGAATAGCTGCCGCAGACCCGCCTTCACATTAACAAACGCGAAACGAAGCGCGCGCGTCAGTCGTCCGAGGAACACCGCGCAGGGATGTCGTCGCTTGTCCATCGCTCCACTGAGCGACTTCGCTAGTCGCTACACCTTTGTCCAGCCGTGGTTGTCTTCTAACTGAGATGATGCTAATGATGATGAAACTCTTATTTTTTTCTTCAGATACCGCTGGTACCGCGGCGGGCGTGTTGTTCCCGACATCGTCTCTCAGAATTGGACCATCGACCCTGTCACGTTGGACCACCGGACCAACTTCTCCTGCCAGGGGACCAACGCGGGGGGACAGGGGGACAATGCTACCGTCTCTATTAACGTACTGGGTATGTAAAATGTTGTTTGATCACTAGACACAGCTAGAATGAATAAAAATGCTAAGTATCTTTCTTTGTTTTAGGTTTTGCCTTTTTTTTCGTCTTTTTTTCTTTGGGCTGATGATCTGTCAACGGAAAGTTTGATCTGATTGTTTTATTCTAGAATAGGCTAGAGTTTGACTACCGTCTTGCCTGATGTTAAGCAACGATGCAGCCTACGATGGAAACCGCTTCCTTCTCCCTCGGTTATTACCTAAAGAGATCAAGTTGGAAAAATGTTAGCTTTGCTTAAGACTCTCCAGCATCATCTAAATGTATAATTTTCACTTTTCAGCGCCGCCGAGTTTCAAATACAATATGAACCACTACAGTGGAGCTCTCTACAAATCACAGGTCAGTAGAATTATATATTTGGATTGATTGATAGGATTTAGATCCTTTTTAATTTTATTCCACTCAAGTAGGGTCAGTACAATACGAGTATGTACGTTTTCTACACTCGTCTCTTTCATTTGTCTTTATATCTGAATTTACTGCAATGACTGTTCAAATCGTTCAAATCTTATTTATCTTAATTTAGTTAACATGGTTCAACCAATTACACTAAGTAAATAATTATAAAGAAATTGATTAAAAATATTCGCATACTAACTTACTCTAATCTTTACCACGACTTCTCAATTTCTCCGTTCATACTTTTTATGTTTACAAATCCTAACAAACATAAATACTTATGATTAAATGGGCCCACGTTTGACCATAACACACCTGATGTAAAGTGAGGATGCGGTCAAGGATGGAGGATGATGGACGCCATGATCCAAAAAACAAGGTCTAGCACTCCAGGAGCAAACACGTATGACGTCACTCGTCATCGTCATCCGTCTCTTTCACACTATTTGTAAATGACTTATTTCGGTCTTGCTTGAGCATCGATTGACGTCACTACGTGTTGCCCACGTGACTGGAATGCTACACCTGGCGGAGTATATCATTATACCATGGAGCACGCTTGCCTATGAGAAGCATATTCACTCTTGTCTCCAAGAGACCCAGAAGTTTTTGTTGACGTCTTTATATTACATTTCTTTTGACTTCATCAAATGTAACATTGAATGTTGGTTCCAGAACATCTCGCTCTCGTGCACCGTGGAGTGCGCCCCGCTGTGCAGCGTGCAGTGGCTGAAGGACGGGCAGGTCATCGACCCCGACAAGACCGAGCGCTACTACGTGGTGGAGCGGCACATTGAGCCGCAGGGGAACAGGAACGACTTCGAGGCGACCGAGTCTACCCTGGTGAGGGAAACTTGCTTTGAGGGGTTCCATACCAAAATTGTTAAAAAAATACAGTGAGACTGAGAGAGACAGACGTTTGTCTGTCAGCGCTGAGTATCTCAGAAACTCCGTTCCGACCTTGTCTAGCCGCGCCCTACTTCCTGTCTCGTCAACACCTAAGCATGCGTTTGGTCATAACCTCACCAGATTGGGAGTGACGGTGGTAAGCAAGAAACTTTTAACAAGCTCATATGAATCTGTTTAGTTTGTAGCGAGTCAAAAATGGCTTAGCTTTAAAATTCTATTTATATTTATAATAAACCCGAAACTGTGTTTGTTTGTTTGTTACTTCTTCATGCTTAGACCGATTTTCATGAAAGTCGGTATAGAGGTAGCTTATACCTGGGGTTAGCACAGACTTTTTATACTTACGCATACCTTTTTGACCGCGGGCAACACCGCATGCGTAGTTAATCCATAGGGGTTTTTTTGGCGGGAACCGAAAAGATGGTGTCGTGATTTTGTATTATTTTCTAAAACTTGTGATTCTTCGAGTGTTAAAGTGTAATAATTGTGGATTATTATTAACATTTACCGGTTCGTTAACGTGCACGAGTGTGGGCAAATGATACAAACATTAAGAAATGCTATTTTTCGTGTTCTATAAAAAACTCGACTTAAAAATTCAGTAAAGTATCCACGGCTTCCCGGTTATCCCTCTTTTCTCATCTTCATCTTAGATTAAATAACCCATCTGCGATAAAATGAATACAAGAATAACTAAGTTAGGCATTACGGACTTTGTATCCAGTTGCCAATAAAAAAAAATCCATATTAATTATACGATTTAAAGTTGATAATTATTTTAAAAAAATAAACAAAACAGACCACTCTGTAAAAGTTATGCGTGATCACATATTAAAATAAATAAAAAATAAACGCGTTGACTTGAAACCTCCTCCGTTTCGTCGGTTAATAAAATGTAAAGTAACTCTTTATGCCTGTTTGCTTATTAGCTTTTTACAGCTAAACGGCTGAACGGACCTTAAATGAAATTTGATAATCAGTTAGAGTATACCACGAGGAAGGTTTCTGTACACAATTTCCCGGAGTGAAACGGCGTCGCGGCTAACAGCCGGTGTGCTCGTCCCCAGCACTGGAACATGTCGGCGTGGCCGGGCGGCGTGCTGGACCGCGCGGCCGACACGGCGGCCTACTCGTGCCGCTCCTCGCGGAACTCCGCCGGCCCGCCGGTCGACAGCATCACTAAGTTTGCTGTTGAATGTGAGTATACCATTAAAAACGTTGACAATAAATAAAAATAGTGCGTCGAGTCCCTCCGCGCGGAAGAAGTGAAACTTCTGTGTATCTTTCTTTCTCTCTCCCTCTTGCATTGGAATATTGGACGCTACTCGTTGCTAACGCTCGCGCTGGCCTGTACGTATACTACGCGCATGCGTTCGAGTGCCTCGCATTCACTCTCGCTCTGTCTCTTTCTATTCCCCCTCCCCAGGAGCGTTAAACGTTTAACGCAACCTTGTTGGAATTCGCTTTAGAAGTTTCACTTCAAAAGTAACGTTTATGTAACTGCTGTGGTTTTCACACATTATGATTTTATGGAACGGGAATTACTTACGTACGATTTAGTCGATTACTCCGACTCAAATATAGCGGAAAAAGGATTCAAATATCGTTGCCAGAGCAATAAGAACTTTATTCAGATGTTATTTTTAAATTTGATCTCTTTGATCCCGGAATACTATTTAGATTCTTAATTCAGTCCTTACCTGCCTTCCATTAAAGTTTATTTCAGAAAATACCTATTAGCTCCTGCTTATTGTTGAACTGACTATTTTCAGATGAACCAGAGAACATCACAGTGACCCCAACGGTCGTTTCCGTCAATGAAAACGAAATACCTGGCAAAGTTATTTGTTCAGCATTGTAAGTAAATAATCACATAACAATGAATGAATGAATGAATGAAATGAAATGAATGAATCTCATCAATCACGAAAGTAACCCTATCTGTCTGTCTGTTTGTAAGCTTTTCACGGCTAACAGATTAAATGGATACTGATGAAATTTGTTAATTAGTTATAGAACATTACGCAGAGCAAGACTTTTCGATAGTATTTTCTGAATAAACGTGAAAAAAGTCGCGGGTAACAGCTAGTATGTCATAAAGGTGAAAGTTTGTGTGGGTGTGTTGCGGCTAACATCTAGTTATTAGCTAGGTACTTAAAGTTAGGGCACTGCAAAAAATTACCCTGCGTAACTTTATTTTACAGGGGCTTCCCAAAACCGTCGTACACATGGCGACGGGATCAACCACCGAAATCAAGCGCCAAGGATCAGTCGAACAGCTCGGTGGTCCTCTCGTCGTCCAACACTCTGCTGCTGGGGCCGGTCCAGAGGAAGGATGGTGGAGACTATGTCTGTGAAGCTTATAACCGACACGGATCTGTTAATACTACGGTGTTCCTGAATGTTCTGTGTAAGTAGTATGAAGATTTTTTTAATGAAGTGGTACCTTAACCATGAACTGGTAAGACTCAGCATGGGGAGGCCTCACAAGGTAGATCAAAGGTGGTGGATGTGGGTGAGGGTTACGGGAAGACGGTGAACGCGAGCAGCGGGCATTGTGGAGATCATGGGAGGAAATCTTTGTCCAGTAATGTACGTCTACCTGCTGATATGATGATAGCAATCAAAGACACTGCGGCCTGACTGTAAGCGATTGCCATCGCCTGTGGATATCTGTAGCCAGATATACATAGATTTCGTGTCTCATTAAAAATCAGGCATCCATAGTGGCACCGTATCAAGATTTAACGTTGTATTCATAATAGTCACATACGTCCAACATAATTTTAATCTAACCATTATTATTCTGCATATAACGTTGATAAAATTTGCTAAAGTATTTTAAGCACATTTAGGCGTCGTGACACCGACGCGTTCACCAACCGGCTGACAACGAAACAAGGCTTACAATTGATCTAAGTCTAGTTTTCAAGGTGCCATTTTTCGCATTGAGACATTGCATCAAAGGCATCACGGATACGTTGTCTTACTTAGAAAATTATTTAAGGTTAAGGAGAGACTGCTATAGAAAAAATACATCTTGTGCAAAAAGCAGTTAGGTTTAACAGAAACAGAAAGAATGTCAACACTAGTGAACTTGTGATAAAATTAATGTTCATTTTTGCTTCCAGACATCCCCGAGTGCGGAATAATACAATCGGAAAGCAATGGGGAACAAGTGCTGATCTGCACAGCGAAAGCCAACCCTACTGAGGTACGATATCAAATATTTACCTACCTTAAACATTCATCTGCATTTTCCTTATCATGTCATGATTTACGTCGTACAATTATTAAAGGCGAATTTCTTCTAAGACTACCTTAGCACAGGTCTTTCGGGATCCAATAATAATGGGCTGCTATGTTCAGTTCAGCATGAAGTAGGCTAAAACAAACTAATTTTGTTGGTGCAGCGACACAAGGCTCGTCCTGACCACCATTACTAAGTAGCTTCTTCCTGGCTGCCTGCATGTCTTCTGTGCAATTTCAGGCCAAGCATCAACAAATAAAAACAAATACAAAATTCTTTATTTGGAACTATGATAAAGGTACATTAATAAAAGTGTATCGATGCTACCCGCAGTAGTTAATAAAAACTTAACAACTTAACAAACTTAAAACAACGTTAAGTTCTTGAAGATATTTAGCCACTTTAGCTATAAATTTAATATTACGAATATTCGTGACATTTTTGCATACACGGTCGTCTGACCCAAAACTAAAAAAAAGCTTGTACTATGGCTGCCAGCTGAGACATTATGTTATATTTTTAATTACATAGGCAGTTTAATAGATATTTACATGAATGTTTGATCTAGGTGAAAATCGCACCCACACTCATAACCTCAGAAGCAGGTTCACTACCAACTGAGCCACCGAGGCAGTAAAACATGACAATAATTGAAATTCCAGGTGAAATTCAAATGGAAACTGAAGAATGACAACGACAGCCTCACAACTGAAGTGATCCGTTCAGAAGGCACGCAGAGTTTTCTGCACCTCTCGTCCAATGTGGATGTGTACAGAACATACTTGTGCTACGCAGAGAACAGTGTGGGGATGTCACGCGCCTGCGAGAGAGATGTTATGGGTGAGTTTCACGAACACATGTTTGTTCAGAACTGACATGTTTTTTCAGAGGCAGGTCAGACCAAAAACTGAGACCTACACCCTTTCAACAAAATTAACAAACATTGACTGCACTCCTTGACAAAATTCTTCACTTCACGTCACTTTTTGTCGTGCGAGAACGTGACAAAGCTATGTGTAAACACACGTCTGTCTCGATTAAAAGAGTCGACATACCTTTGTCGTGTTGAGTATGTTATGTCTGCAGGGGTACGAGTTCATTCGTTCGTTCGTTCGATCGTTCTACTTGTCTTTTATTTCTACTATCGCTTTTTCTAGAACATTCGCTGCTGATTGGCCGATTTGACAAAGCGATCACGCGCCATTTATATTTTGTATTATAAATATATGTATTTCATTCAATTAGCAGCTGACGTTCGTGCGTTGGCGATTGTAGAAATAGAACCGATGGAAAGCCAATGCATCTTTTCTTGGGCCCACGCGGCCTGTGAAATGTGTTATCAATAATTTAATTTTAAAATGACTGAATATTACTACCTTAACATTATTTGGTGAACGCATTCTGAGTTGTCTTTATGATTTACAGCCAACTTGGAAAGTTTCAGTAAGTAAAAGTTTCAGTTTGACGGTGTCTTTTTTTCCTTTTTAGACTTATCTGAATACAAAATCAAAATTCACATCTTGTTAGTTTAAATGTAGGTAATCTGTAAAACAATTCAAGTTCATAAGTTTAGTTTTTGTCATTGTACTTATCTAGTACAAAATCAAAATGTACACTAATTTTGAGTTCCGTCTTCCTTTTACCACATCTCAACCAAAGATTTGTTGAGATTTAAAAATATTAAAAATTTCAACTTGTTCCACTAAAAATTTTGCTTAGTGTACCCAGGTGAAGAATGTGGATTAAACCATATTAACGAAGACGGACGTGTAGTGTGTATTGTTACTTGTGTACAATAAAATATTTGATCGTAATTTTACTCAAGTTATTTTAACCGAATTAAGAAAAGAGGGGATTTTATTATTATGTTCCTCTGTAAATTGTGTTTTTACTTTTTGTACATTGATATTTTCGTCAATTAAAGCATCAACTTTTCACCGACTTCCAAAAAGGAGCTTCTCAATTCGAATGTACATTTTAATAATATCTATTGAAATTAATATAGATGATTTCATTCCAGGTACGAAGGTATGGTGGAGAGACAACCAGAAGCTGATCCTCATCGGATGCATAGCACTCGCTGTGCTCGTCATCACAGTCATCCTCTGCATCATCATCATCTGCATCTGCCGGCGGATGCGGGCCAAATCCAAGTGTAAGTATCATACATTTGAAGTGGGCTAGATGTGTGACCACTTGCACTTATACTTTTTTTATCGTAATTTATCTAAAGAATATAAATATAAAGAATATAGCTTAGTTCAAATGACCCACTTTATAAATGTATAAGTGACTACTGGCCACTTGAGCTGAATATAAGAGTTGCCTAAGTCCTTGCTTAACTAGTTTAAAATAATTTACTATGGAAACTGCCGTGGTTTTCACACATTATGATTTATGAAACGGGAATTACTCACGTACGATTTAGTTGAATATGTGATTTATGTGCTATGCGAGACGCAGCTGCGCGCGCGCACTCGACTTAATAAATAAAGACCGACGAATGCGGCTGAAACTGTAGTCGGCATAATCGACTAAATTGTACGTGAGTAATTCCCGTTTTATAAATCATAATAGTTTGAAATACTAGCTGGCTCCTACCAAAATTTTCTTGTACGAGTCTTAAGCCATTCCTAAGGACACTTAACTTTATGAGCCTGACAAGCGTTTGTTTGGCTAGGAGTAGATTAAACTAGTAGGCAATTCTTATATTCAGTGCAAACGGGTGTTACTTTTTTTTTAATCTGACTTTTTTTTTGAGGCTTTAGTCGCTGTGCGATTATGCCAGCCTCATATGCCTGATCATATGCCTCATAGGGTGTTACTTAAAACTTAGAACATTCAAAGTGGGCTTTTTTAAATAGGCTAAATCAAATGGCTAAGAACATTTTTAAAGATTTTTTTAAGTAGACTATTAGCATTTTGAAATGGATAAAAACATTTAAGTTAAGAGGGTCATTTATAATAACGTAGAGCATTAAAGTGGGTCGTAATATTTGCAGTAGGCAAGAACATTATAAAAGAGCTTGAATATTTTAATCCATGCTTGAAAAATGTTAAGCTATGTTTTTTTGGCTTAATAGCATTTTGTTGTTTTAAACATTTTTAGCACTTAAATAATGACATCAATGTTTTTACTAGATCAGTGTTTTGATATAGAAGTATATGTGACGAAAATTCGCTTTGATAATTATAATCTTGGTTATGCTGTAAAAATAATTCAACTTTAACAGCCTCAACAATAACCGTTGTATATCGTCGGAATGGTTACACAGTGTTTTGTCTTTTTCGATCAAGTTCTAAAATGTAATACAAAGAAAAAGAAAAAACACCGTATTACCCGGGGCTAAACAGCGTTTATTGCTAAGGGAGTAAATGTGGTGTCGTTGTTGAGTGAAAATTACAAATTTAATTTAATTTTCAATGTTATGTCAATGATTGAGTAATTAATGTTATTTGCATTATGAAATAGTTTGCTTTTTGTTGTTGCTGATTTAAGTTGCTTCTTCTTTTCTTATCTCATACTATTTTTACAATTTCTGAAACTAATTTTACTATCTTTCGCTAAATCTTTGCAAAAAACGGGTTTAGTCATGACCAAATAAATTTGTCGAAAATCGTATTTAGTTTTGCACATTAATTTCATGCAATGAAATTATTTTTTAGCGCAACTAACTTTGTTATAAAACGAGTAGCGAAATTAAACTTTAGCTTCAAGCAATTTTGCAACAGTGTTTAGTATTCTGCAGCTAACTTCATATTACGAGAGACGTTGAAAACAAAATTTAATTTTGCACACTCGAATGCATTTGTGAAACTATTTAATTTTGCAAAATGAACTTCTATTATGAAAATTAAAACTTAGTTTTGCGTAACTAATTAAAATGTTTTGTTTTGTCTTTTCCGGACGCTGCCTACTAAAAAACTAAATTACATCGACTAACAAACAAACACACATGTAGACAATAACCCGGTCGAATTAGAGGAGAGAGAGAAGTGAGTATAATTATTTTGTTTAATTTTTAGAGTTTAGATGAATGTCTAGTTTTTTCATTTTATTTCATGAAACCTATTTTTATTTGAAATACCAAGCTTGGAAGTTTCTAGATACTTAATAAATTATGTAGTTTTTTTATTAGAGTTTAGACATACCTTTTATAGCTAGATTAAAAATCCTTTTCATATAAGCTGGAAACTTTTTAGCAAACCGCCGGTTTTATTATTGAAACAGATCATTTTGTCTTTATAAATGCTTAAAAAATATTGTTTCTTTTTCAATCGCGTGTTTTTTTGTAATGTTGAATTACTGAAAGTAATTATTTTATAAAATTATTATTAATTATTATATAAAAAAAAATATGAAATTCAAAAAAATAATTTTGAGAGCAAGAATAGCTTAACTTAACTGAAGCGGCCTTAACTTTTTGACATTTTCTTGGAAAAAGTAAAATAAAATACTGACAAAAAGATCAGTTTTAATCACATATTTACAAAGTTAATTATTTATTTATTTTTAAGTGGATTTTTGATATATATATTTATTTTTATGTACGTGTTATTTCTTTATTATTTTATTTCTTCTTTTAGATATTTTAAAATATTTTGATATTTTACAAAGATAATTTTAATTTTTAGTTAACAGTAACGATAGTTTAAAAATAGTAATGAAAAAATTAAAACAAAAATCATTGTATTAGTGAAAAAAGGTCAGATAACCCTTCATGGAATAAAAAAATAGCACAAAATGATACAAAGTGAACGTTTTCAGCAACACCGTTGGTCCGAGCCGATTCATGGCACACATTATCGATGCCACCTTCAAGGTCACCTCTTGTTGTGCCCATGGGGAAATACTGACCTCACGGTCAATTCAAGGTCATATTCTAAGGTCAAGGTCAATGAGTTTGCGTGGTTTGTGCGCTTGGACCAACGGCTGTTAGTTACTAGGACATTGTCTAACTTTAGTCCTTTTTAGTAGCATGAGATTTTAGTTTTTTTTTTTCTCCTAACATTACTAACATTTTATACATAAAAAATTATATAAATTTTATTTTATTATTATAACAAGTTTTTTTTCAATTTTAATGCATAATATTCTAGTAAACGTTTTTGTTAAAATATTTTAACAATAAAATATTTCTGTGTAGGTTTTTATCAGCACTAACACCCGACGTTTTGAGATTGACAACAATTAATAGCTCAGGTATATCTTTACTAACAAAATAAAATATTTCTTATAATTTAGATGGAGAATGCTTTCTGTTTTTTTACTGCTGTATTTTGGCTATTCACTTATAAAAGTGTGGATTCCGTAGCGTTGGAATTGTAGTTTGCAAAACTTCGAGTGATTATAACATTTCCTATTTATTTGAACTGTATTATGCATGATCAAATGTGTGGAAAGCATTCTTCTTATATTCTGTATCTATGTATATATTATATATGCGACGTTTTAAAAACGTATATATAATTATGTATTTGGCATTCATCTATCTAGGTATTATCGAGTTAGGTTTCATAATAAATCATACAATATATAACTCACCGCATGTATCTAATGTCATTTTGTTTTTCATTTTCCCTCTCAGTCCGGATGGTAGCTGTTTAAATGAGGTGTCTATAGCCCAATCTATTATATCACAAGCTTTACCAGCTTTGTCACCGAGATTAAGCTTATCGTTTAGCCCGAAGTCGTCGGACCGAACCCGGCTTGTAGATTCACAGAGCTACAACTTGGAAATGAACAAGTTCAGAGAAAACACGAGCTTGCAAGCCAATCTGACACAATTAGAAGCAACAATCAATGCAAACGAAGAAACTGAACTGCAAACACCTGATACTGAGCCAATAAGCGACAACAATAATGCTCAAAATGTGGTTACGCCAAATAAATGGCCTTTGAAACCTGGAGTGCTTGTTCACGTTAATTCAAATCACACGCTTAGTCCAAAAAATCAAAATCGTCTCCAGACAAATGTCAATAAGACTGAAGAAAACGAAGAAGCCAATTTAGGTCTCCTTGAAAGAAAAAGAAACCAAACGGACGAAGTTAGCCCAATGACTGAATATTCTAAAAAGAATGGTAAGCCAAGAAGACACACGCAGAATGTAGTAACAGGGTTAATAAGGAATCTGAGGAAGAAGAATGATAACGACTCTGATGATGAAAGTGGAAAATACAAAAAAATAAATAAAACAAATAAAAGAGCCGTGTCTTTGGTCAACTTGAACAAGACGGGCTATGCGATTCCAAAGAGTAGGCTTAGATCGTTTTTTCAGAGTGAAGCACCTAACGTAATTGTTACAGAAGGAGGTAGTTTTTATTTTAATTTATTTTTTATTTTTCTACAAACACAATCATGACAATGTATGTGGCAATAGCAATAATAATTACCACTTAATTTAAATACTTACAAAAATGAAATTTTGAATACATGTTAAAAACATATATTTTTCGTCTAATTAAATAAAAAAATATTTAAAATTTAGTTTTTAAAACGAACGGCTATGTTACTGGCCCAATTTGCTCATACACTGTCATCAATAATACATCACTTTCCAATATCGATACTTACAATGATTTCCACCTGCTACAGTTTTTGCTTTGCGAGCTTCATTTGTTTCATTTGCATTGCTTTAAATGGCAAAATCGTTATCGCTGTCGTTAAGAATGATGATAATAATTTTGTTTTTACCAATAAATCTGCTTCTTTTTTGCTGCATGGTCGTTTTTTATGTTTAACCTTAATAGAGGCATGTTTTTAGTTGTGTCTTTCAAAAGGCCAGACAGAATGGCCGCTGCCAGCGTCAAAGTAAGACCTTTTAATGAACCCCAGCCAAGAACCACTAGGAAACGGAAAAAGCCGGGTGACAGTGAGTATAGCATGTTTAGCTTTATGAATCGACTTCATTTTGCCAATGCGCTTAGTGTTGCGCTTGTTTCAGTTTTATTTTTGCATTTTGTGAACAACTTTTGAATGATTGACTTTATTTAGGCGTGTTAAATGATTTTATAAAAAATATCTTTATTTTTAGTGTTAAAAATAATACAAAATAATTAATACGAAATTGAGAAAGTTATCCTTCAAAAATATTGTCGAACAAGTTAGAATGGGTTTGATATGTCTAGTTTTTTTTTTCTCTTTAGTAAAGGATTAACTTATTTCGTTCGTGCTCGTTTGTGTGAATTTTAAAAAATATAAGTGGGCTAATCCAGACTTATAATAAATAGACTGAGTGTCTAATATTGCACAGGAAATCTTAGGAATAGACATTTCGAATCAGCCTAGTTCCTCACAGCTTCAGCATACATTTTCCAAGGCTAAAAACATTGTAGAAAAAAAATATTATGAGTAAAGCGCCCCACAACAAAATAGTTATTTTGACAAGTCACAAGACTTCGCTGTCACAGAACCCAAATAAATATTAACAAATAAACATCTATGTATGACTTAAAAACATTTAAATAGGTGACTCTTAATAAAATGACAAGATAAACATTTTATTTTGTTTTATTGGGTATTAATGATTTTTGTTTTATGATTCCAGGCCCACCTTCGAATGGCGTAGATAATGCCGCCAACGGCACCCTAGGGGAGAACCCGGGTCTGTACGAGAACCTTCCCTTCCACGGCTTACAACAACCACCCAATAAGGTTAATATTATTTTAAGTCTTATCTACTTTAATTTGCTTTAATTTGAACTAAATCTAAATAAACTGAATTAACAAATTTAAATTAGTTTAACGTTTTTTAGCTAATAATCTTTATCACTTGTCTTCAAAACATCAGACACAATAATAACTTGTTTTTATTCTAACTTGTTGTTAGCTAATTAAAGAACAACTGTGATAAATTAATTTATTGCAAAAAGTCTTTATATATTTAATACATTAATTTTGTGTCTTAACGTCTCCATTGCTTGCTATTGAGTTGTTTTTGTTAGCATTTCGTCTAATTTTGTGTGTATTTTATTTTCATTTGCATGTGTACTAAAGCCAGTACAAGCGATACAACCTAGAGTTGTCAAGACGAACCAAAAGGCTACGAAAGGTATCGAGGCTCTACAAAAGCAATTGACAACCAACCCTTCATTTACTCCAAGAATTGTTTGTCCACCGTTTGTGCAAAACGCTATTCCTTACCACATAGGAAGTTCATCAAATTCTATTAACTATGGCATACCCATGCTGTCACCGATACAGCAAATGTATCCATTGCATCAAACTGTTTTACTGAATCCATATTTACCACCGATGCAGACATCTTTCTTAAAACAATTCCCTACAATTGACGAAGAGATGTCGGAGAATGAAACTAGAAAATTTTCGTCTCTCAATACAAGAGCAAATAAAAGACTACCGCAGTTTCAGTCTATGAGACTTGTTAGAAAAAGAAATATTGAAAAATTCTACCCCAATACAGAGTATGGAGATAATTTCACTGAAATAAACAATAATAAGAACGCAGAATCGGACGGTGATAGAGATAATGGCGAAAATAATATTTACGAAAACTTACCATCAATGCTCAAAGTGAACTCAAATATAAGTGGAGTAGAACGATTTGAGAATTTGACTGACTCGATACAAGTCTGTGAAGAGAGTATGGATGATTTGAATTTGTCTACTTCTTCGCTGAACCGACCTGTGCCCGCACCCAGGACTAAAATATCGCCATTCAACTCTCCTGTAAAGACTGATCATTTGTATGTAAATCTATCGATGCCTTTAATAAATACAACATTTTCAAAATCGGTTGACATAGTAGATGCTCCTGTTAGACCTACAAGATCAGCAGAAAACATCAAGACAATTTTTGACAATGAACCAAAAACCGAAGAAATCAATGTTGATAATGATAGTGAAGACGAAGAAGATAATGAAAGTAAAGCTGAAAATATAAAACCAAATATCGTAGGAGCAACACCAAAAAGAAAAATACTGGGCATGTTACCATCAACGTCGCTAGTGAAATCTGTGGTGGATCAATTGAATGATCAAGGTATAAACAAAGTTGGTTTGCCAAAAAAGCAAGTGATACCGCCAAATAAGACTTTACAAATACCAAAGCTAAGTGAGAAGCCTGTGCCAAAGAGGTCTTTTGTGAGACGTAGTAATTCGGTTCAAAGTAGTCTTGCATTGGATAATGAAAACGGTCAGGTATAATGCTTTTCATGTTTTATTTTATGTTTCATTTCCGCCACATCATTTGTGTTGTGTGTTAACAGTTACTAACAAAATAATTTCATTTCCAGAACACTAATATACTGCAGCAACAATACATGCAAAAACGCAACCATTTCACTAACCTAAATTCAAAAGGCAAGAACAAGAAAAACTTCCAAATACCCCTGCAAAAGCACCACAGCTTCTGCTACTTCCAACCAATTAGAGTAGATAAGAGAATCCCTGTAGATCAAGAGAGATCTTATAATAATACGATAGGACCTTTAATATATCAGCCGTCAGAAGCACAATATTACACAAAAACACTAAATAGGACTAGAGAAAAGAACAGCCAGAAACTAAACAGATTAAAAAAGTCTGAAAGCTTAAGAGAAAAACTGTCTTGCGTCGGTATTTACGACAACTATGAAAAACCAAATTATCCAGAGCCCGAATACAGCGAGTCTGAAAGAAAATCATACTTGCAGCTACTAAAAGGGAACTACATATCAAATTCTACGAGAAACCTAAGCCCAGAGCAGAATTACAATCCGAATTTTAACACAATCGGACCTAGAGAAGATAAGCCTAAACATAAAAAGTTAGTGTACGCAGATTTAGCTTTAGGTAATCATAATTTAAAATTTAAAAATACAGTCAATTCAAATAGACATTTGTATGATACGTATACTATAGGTGGAGATAGTGCTAACAAAGATAATACTAACAGTAGCAATAAGAACACTGCTAGTAGAAAGAACCACGGGCAGCAGAGGAGCGACTACGCGACGCTCAAATTTAACGAAATTGATGTTTAAGAGGTAAGTTGAAATTATGACTTATTCGTAGATTTTGTTTCTTTCAGACATTTTTATAAAAAAAAAATATGTGTATAGTGTTAAATTTGAAAATTGAAATATAATTTACCCTAATTTTTTAATATATTTTGTTAATGGCCTATTGAAGATAGTCAAAACTATCACAATTATTACTCCAAAGTTACTTTTTTTTTAAAGTTTTAAATTATTTTATATTGTTTTAATTAGGTATATTGTTCTGATAGTAATGGTAATATGTGCCATAGTGAAAACTCAAGCTTTTCAAGCATGATATTCCCAAAATAAGAAATTTAAGCTTTTCACAATTTAATGCAAAATAGTATCTATAGACGAGCATGTACTGCAGTGTTGTGATCGTTTATTTCTGTTTTCTAGGAACGCTTTACCAAGAGTGACACGTACATTTATTAAAATTTAAAGGTAATTTTTCAAAATTCATTATTTAATTTGCTTTTTGTAGCTGCTTTTTATTTACCATTTTTATCGATAAAACCTTTTTATTTCATTTTTATTGCACTAACAATTACATTGTTTTATTTAAACAATAAAATTTTCTTTTTTCAATTTCTACAAACATTTTATCGCTTTAGATGACTAATAAAATTATACAAATTTACTTTCACTTAACACATATTACCATTACTCTGTAACCTAGAAACATATTTTTTTTATCAGTTATTACAACAAATTCAAAGGGGTCTTAATAGATTAAGAACTTCTAAATAAAATAGTATAGCAAAGCTACTCGACTAACTCGACACAACTGCACATTTTGCAGTTTTATACTTTTTTCGGTTCAATATGTATACCACAATGAGTACATACGAGTAGGTATGTACGTATAACAATATATACGTCGTAATGTACCCATACGTACACATTTATGTTCGTATTGGTATTCACACATTGAAATCTTATCTGCAATTTTGAAACAAGCATTTACGCAAAGGAGTTTTTACAAAGCCAAAAAATGTATGGTCGCAAAGTTTTGCGACCAAGACCATACATTTTACATTACTTGAGTTAAAGTCGAGTAAAATAGAAGTGATAATAAAGGGATTAAAACGGCATTCAAAGAAACCCTATGAGTATTGAATATTCTACTTATAATGTCTTCTCTATCTTGCTAAGTTTTTCAAATAAAATATTCTTTGTCCTCCTTTGGCTTTCTTCCGGTCTTCTAGCAGTCTTCGAGTCCACTGACCGTCTTCTCTCGTTCCAGCCGTACCGACCCGAAGACCAGTTCATATACGCTGACGCCGATATGAAAGACTACGGGCCCATCAACTACAAGGCGGCTTCCATCTACGCCAAAATGAAGAAGGTTAAAGAACAGCAGAAGCTACAGGAGGTGTATGACAAACAGCACCCTGAAGAAGATCTGCTCTGAACATTGTTAATTGTCAATATTATTATGAGATTTTAAAGGTTTTTTAACCCATTGACAAGCCCAACTCTGAAGGTTTAGTTGCAATCTGAACTTGCTAAGATTTTTGATATCCGTGTCTAATAGGTAACAATAACAAGAACAAATATAAATTTGGCAACTGAATATGTCAGAGTAGGGTCTTATGTCTAGATCGTTTATAATTCACCTTGATTGGTTTTGTATCGTGAAAAGCAAATAAGGTAATAACAGTTTAATGTGGTTCTTTGGACATATTAATTTATGACATGGGTTATTAAATTAACTTAATAATTACGATTTTATGTTTCCATAACAATAATCTTTTCTTATTTTAATTATCGTCTATTACATATTCAATAAAGTATAATTTGCTAGAATTTGTAAATCCGAAAATAAAATTAAGTTTAAATGTGCTTAATCAAATCTGTTTTTTTTTTTAATGAAGTTTTTTCTTTGTACGTATTATACTCAAAATATTTCTTTTATTTATAAATTCTTGTAAATTATTTTGTTTAACTTTAATCATTGCTAATTTTAATATAAATAGGTACTTACTTAGCCGCTATTTCTTGTGTCGTACACGTAATATTGACAATTAATATATTTTCCAAATAATTATATTAAACCTTGGAATGTGACAACCGCACTGAAATAAACCCCATTCAAAATACATAAAGCCTAAATTAATGTACAGTCTAGATTGTTGCTGTAAAATTGTTAATGTAAATAAAATAATAATATAATATACCTACATAAATATAATTTAGCTTAAATCCCGGAAAATCTAATTTAGATTTATTTGTCAAAATAAGACTAAGTTAGATTTTTATTTGTACTAATTTAGTGAAACTAAACATTGGTAATTTAATGTTAAATCTGGCTCTATTTAGAATTTAATTACTGCTTCAGTTAATCTGCACACAGGGTATTTTGTTTCAAATTGTGTAGGTTCTTATTTTTTTTATTTAACATAATATTTATTGCAAAAAAAAAACGCTTGTAACTATCGGTGATTAGAATTTAGTTATTAGAGGAATAAATAATTCAAATACTTATTTCTATTTCACATTTTAATACACTACTGCTACGGATAAATGCATTTTTTTTTTCAAGCAAAGCTTACAGTAAATTTTGATTAGATTATTAATGAATATATGAGCCTTTTATTTTATTTCTTGCATTATATAGAGACACGACATCTTAGTAAATTATAATATCCGTCCAAGCGGGAAAATACACAAAATTAGTTGATTTTAGTAAAATACCATGTCTATGTAAATTTAGCGTAAAATTTGGATAATTGTATAAATTATACATACTTTAGTCAAACGGTCTAAACCCAAAGATAGACAAAGTAGAGAATTTATAAGAAAATTGCACGAAGTTCTCGTGCAAACGTGCAATTGTGTGCACGAGTTTTGTAGTTGTGTTCACAATTAAATGATAAGGCCCGTAGCACTATCGGCATTTAATACTTTTTTATAATTTATACTTTTTTTACAACAACGAATTTTTTTAATTTAATTTTATTTGGTAACTTTTTCGTTACACGTTTTGTAAGGCATTTTGTGTTAACATCGCTTATAATATAACGTTAATGTAAATAATAAAATCATTATTGTGATAATAGTCTGAACTTTTAAAATCTGGTTATTTAAAAAAATACTTTGTTCTCTAGTTTTTTACCTTTTTTTTGTGTAAACTAATTTTTACAGGTTCCCTTTTAAATATCTAACTATAAAAATGAGTTGTGACGTCTAACTAATGTAGGTATTATTAAAAATACTGTCAGAATAATTGTCCTAAATTGTCACTTTTATGTATTCTTAATTATTAATTTTCAAAAGCACTGTATAAAACAGATGTTACGAAGTGCTCAATGTCTTCGATACACAAACATTATTTTCATTATATTTATAAAAGATTAATAAAGTGTTGTTTTACATGAGTATCACTATGACATAACTACAAACAAACTAATAAAAAATTAATCATTGATTATAATTGATTTCAAAGCACGTGATCGATAAAAAATCATTCAAAATAGTTGGTGTAGAAAATTATGATAATTCTTGGTAATTCTTTTGTAAAATAAATTGAATAATGAAAACGTTAGTGTTTGTACATAAAAGAAACAACTTGTTACGATACTGTCATTATAGTTGTAATAAATTAATTTATGGATTTTTAAATTATTGGTTTTATTGCTATCCAAAATACCTATTTGATAGTTTGAGCTATCCTTCATGATTCCTTAGCTTAATACCTCAACAATAACACAATGAAACTTAGGTTTTGATATACCTAGTCATAGTCCAAGTCCGCCAGAGTTGTATAACTTTGTGAGTAAGTCTAGCATATGATTTAAAAAAAAGTCCGTCAAAACGTTGACTGAGAATGAACAAATAGGCAAACCAATAGCGTATGCAAATGAAATAGCTAAAGCCGAGGTACACGCTTCACAACGACGCGTTTGTTGGGACTACGACAGACAAAATTACATTTTGATCTCTGTCCATCTTATTGAGTACTGTTTATTTAGCCATCCCAATCGAACATAGTATTAGACCCCTCCTACGCTCTTAAACCTATCCATGAACGACCTGATCATCGCACTCAGAAGCCAGCATGTTGGCTACCATATAGATGGAGTGTTTGTTAATAACCTTAGTTACGCAGACGACATGGTGCTGTTGGGCGCGTCGGTATGTGGTCCCATTTGAAGAAAGTGTTGTGTATTTGCGAGGAGTATGCCCGTAATCACGGATTAAAGTATAATGTGGCGAAGAGTCAGTTCATGGTCTTTGGAGCTGGCCATGTATGCCCACAAGGTGTTCCTGCTGTGAATATGAACGGGGTTCCCCTGGAAAGGGTAAACAAATTCAAATACCTAGGGAATATTATCCTCAAGGACAATAAGGAAAGAGAACAGAGGTCGCTGTCAATAAGAGCCAATATGATAGCCCGCAGGTTTGCCAGGTGTTCAACAAAGTCACGCTCTTTTGGGCCTACTGTAACACCCCTTTACACTTGCAGCCTGTGGGCTAATAAAATTATACACACAAAAGCTACAGTGGCCTCCGGGTTCTGTACAACAACGCTTTCCGAATTGTGGTGGGTCTGCTCTGATTCTGTAGTGCTATGGGTAAGTTTTCATACTACTAGGCGCAAGCGTAGCGCCTTCCTCCAGAACAGTTCGGGCCAGCTCGAACGCAATTCTGGGAATGATTGGCGGTAGATTGGACTGTCCCTACTTATAGCATTTGTTGTGATTGATATGTTCCGATAGTGCCATTTGAGCGGAAGTATTTAGTTTTGTGGTGTTCTATTTGTCTGTTGGTATCTGTTTGTATTTGTATTTGTTTGTCTGTATTAGTGTTAGTCATTTGTAGTTGTCTTGATTCCTTAATTATGACATTAAAAAAAAAACACCCTGCCATTTCATGATATTTTTAACTAATTTGCTTACTTATTTTTGTATTAATATGTTTATTTCAAATAGATTGTTGTAATTTCTTTCTATTATTGTATGGATCTCAAGTTATCTGAGATAAATGAATTTTAATTGAATAAAAAAAATATGATTATCGAACCTGCACCCCTAGCATGCGCGAGCGACATAGTTCTTGTCGTCACTTGTTATCGTGAGAGAACGTTACAAGGCTACGTAAACATACGTCTGTCTCGATAAAAAAAGTCGACATACCGTTGTCGACTTGTCGCTTTGCGCCTGTTGAAAATAAAAAAAAGAAGAAATGAAAGAACAAAAGAAGAATGGAAAAACGATCTATACAAAATTTACTCAGGCCCGACACGAAAGAGTTTTTCCTAAAAGTCCTAGTTTTTCTGTTAAGTTAAATGTAACAAACTTTTATACATTTTATTTTACTCAATACCATACTCAATAACATATCAATAAATTGCTTCGATTTTTTCTTCAGGCGCTGTACAAAAGTGCTTGCAGGGTCACAAAATGGTGATATAACATGCGCTATGCAGTAATATCATTTTTTTCACACAACAGAAACTTTATAAGGCCTGCCTTTGTTGCGTTTAAACCAGTTTAATGCGTTTAAACCCGGTAATCGGCTCCAGGATTGACGCGCAAAACTTGACGAGCAGTCTTGAGATTGCTTGCCTTGTGTTGAGACCCCAGATCTCATCACCATGACATCTACCATGAAATCTTATTGTCATTATGGTTACGTTTTGTTTTCAACGCTACACGAACGCGAATTGTATCGCTGTGTTTTAACTGTACATGAATTGTATCTCTGTGAAAGACAACGCGAATTGTTTCGCTGCGTTATAACTGCACGTGAATTGTATCTCTGTGAAATAAGGTTCATGATTGCGCAGCGTCGAAAACAAAACGTAACCACCGTGACAATGAGATGCCATGGTGAGCCCCCTGTGCGTTTTTTCTTCATCGACTGTTTTTTTATGACGATATTGGCTTTCCTTGAAGTAAAATACCTCTCAATAAAATATATTTTTAGCAAGTATTTATCTAAAAAAGAAAGAAAACAAACAGATTTTTTTTTAATAATTGAAAATACCTATCATTTCTGCTATCCTGGTACCACGAGAAACTTTCATAAAATTTAATGTTGTAAACATTTTTATTATGGAAACTGACGTGGTTTTCACACATTATGATTTAAAACACGGGAAATTACTCACGTACGATTCAGTCGATTATTCCGACTATAGTTTCAACCGCATTCGGCGGTCTTCATCAGGGCGAGTGCGCGCGCGCGGCTGCGTCTCGCATAGCACTGCGGGCCGCCGCGCGGCGCGCACGTGATGACAGTTGCTCGGGTACGAGGGTGGGGGCGCGTAGAGTAGTGTTTTGCGCCGGCGCACTCTGGAGCTCTTCCTCACCAGAATCTTCCTGTGTGTCAGGAATATCCCAGCACACAGAGCTCACTACGTCGCCACCAGTCTCACGGGCACCACCGCGGACACCATGAAGACACGGTCTCCAGGTCGGTGGCAGGGTCCATCCTCCATCTCTATTAAATGTTGGGCGTCTACTAATTTCGATGGCTTCCCTGACTTTCCGCGGCACAAAAAAATTTTCCCTTGCCAGCACTGTCGCTCTATCGAATCTAATGTAGTGACGCATGTCGGAGCCTAGAGAATGTTCCGCCACCGCGGAGCCGTTGGTGTCTAGTTTTTTCATGGATCGTATATGCTCCGTGAGCCTCGTGGAAACGTTCCTTTTTGTTTCGCCGACGTAACACTTGCCGCAATCGCACGGGATCATATAGACACCGGGAACCCCCAAAGGGTCTCTGTCTTTAGGAGAACGGAGCAGCTGTCTTATTTGGGCTAAGGGACGGAAGATCGTCTTGATGCTGTAACTCCGGCGTAACAAGTTTCCAATACTGTCCGTTAATCCCTTAACGTATGGCAAATACGCTACTGCTCTCTCCACCGATGTCCGACGTTTCCCGGTCGCCGCGTTTGCAGTACGCCAGCTCTGCTTCCATTTATACCCGTTGCTGTTTAGCACATATTTGACATGATCGAGCTCAGTATCCAGATAACTGTAGTCGCAGAGTTTCAACGCTCTGTTAATTAATGTCCGTGGAACCGAAGCTAAATGTGCTGGATGGTGGTGTGAATCGGCTCTAAGATACCTATTTGTATGTGTTGGTTTACGGTAAACCGTGTGAGAAAGTCGGCCATTAGAGTCACGTTTCACCAACACATCAAGAAAAGGTAGAGCTCTATCTTTTTCACGTTCCACTGTTAGAACGATTCTCGGGTGGATGCTATTCAGGTGTTCCAATAATGAATCTACCTGATCCCTGCGTACAATAGCAAACACGTCGTCCACATATCGCCACCAGTGTCTCGGTTCATAGGGAGTGTCCAGTAGTGCAAATTCTTCGAACCACTCCATAAATATATTAGCTACCACTGGAGCTATAGGAGAGCCCATCGCAACGCCGTCTGAGCTCGATCATGTCAAATATGTGCTAAACAGCAACGGGTATAAATGGAAGCAGAGCTGGCGTACTGCAAACGCGGCGACCGGGAAACGTCGGACATCGGTGGAGAGAGCAGTAGCGTATTTGCCATACGTTAAGGGATTAACGGACAGTATTGGAAACTTGTTACGCCGGAGTTACAGCATCAAGACGATCTTCCGTCCCTTAGCCCAAATAAGACAGCTGCTCCGTTCTCCTAAAGACAGAGACCCTTTGGGGGTTCCCGGTGTCTATATGATCCCGTGCGATTGCGGCAAGTGTTACGTCGGCGAAACAAAAAGGAACGTTTCCACGAGGCTCACGGAGCATATACGATCCATGAAAAAACTAGACACCAACGGCTCCGCGGTGGCGGAACATTCTCTAGGCTCCGACATGCGTCACTACATTAGATTCGATAGAGCGACAGTGCTGGCAAGGGAAAATTTTTTTGTGCCGCGGAAAGTCAGGGAAGCCATCGAAATTAGTAGACGCCCAACATTTAATAGAGATGGAGGATGGACCCTGCCACTGACCTGGAGACCGTGTCTTCATGGTGTCCGCGGTGGTGCCCGTGAGACTGGTGGCGACGTAGTGAGCTCTGTGTGCTGGGATATTCCTGACACACAGGAAGATTCTGGTGAGGAAGAGCTCCAGAGTGCGCCGGCGCAAAACACTACTCTACGCGCCCCCACCCTCGTACCCGAGCAACTGTCATCACGTGCGCGCCGCGCGGCGGCCCGCAGTGCTATGCGAGACGCAGCCGCGCGCGCGCACTCGCCCTGATGAAGACCGCCGAATGCGGTTGAAACTATAGTCGGAATAATCGACTGAATCGTACGTGAGTAATTTCCCGTGTTTTAAATCATAATGTTGTAAACATTATTATATTAATCCTACAAATAAAAAAAACTTAGGTTATTATTTAAAAAATACGTTTATTACTTTTAACCTAACTAAAACATACAAAATTATCACAGCCATCACTTTTGTTAAAAAAATATAGTTTTGTTTTTCAAAAACTATTTTCACTCCTCCTATTACAACCGATTTATAATTTTACACATATATTATATCACAAATTAATAACTTTTTAATGCATAACATTTACAAAACAATAAAAACACGCCTAATTTTATTTTGGGTGGTAAAACAGCACCTTATTTTCAAAAAAATATTTCGTAAAAACATTTTTTCAAAATGGAACTTAAAATTTCATAAATTTTGTCGTCGTACCAATTACACAATTAATTTTGAGTATTTGTATTTTTCAATGAAAATTAGGCGCTTTAAGTTATGCTCTTTTTTCTCACGCAGTTGCATACAATGCATACTTCTACATTATTATTTAATTATAACGAAACATTATTTTAATTTTAATTAAAAAGGATAGATAGATAGTAGCTACCATACTTAAAATGCAATTTACAATGAATTGCAACATCTATTATTTCAAAAATTCACTAAGATTTAGAACATAACAAATCTTTAATCTTTTTTAGTAAAAATATCATTCATTACCTATATTTTTCTATTATTATAACTTAAAATCAAAAGATCATTAAATTTCACACGTCCAGCATGGACAAATAAACCTCTAGACTTTCTCTCTACGTTTTTCTCGTTTACGTTTTTGGGAGTTACTTGTAACTCCCAAAAACGTAAACGAGAAGACTGACATCCCCAATAATAAACGTTGTAAACCCTCAGAATAAATAAAAAGTGTTTTGTCTTTTTCTATCGAGTTCAAAATTTAAAAGGAAGAGAAAGACAAAACTATAGGTTTAAATAGACCAAGGCTATACAGCGTTTATTGCTAAAGGGCAAGACATTAGTCCATGACTACGAGTACCTTACAACTACGAGAAGTAGACAGCTAAATTCAGTAGAAGTCATACTGTCCTCTTCCGAAGTAGACGTAGTCTGAACACCACTTCCTAGCCTTGAGGTCTGTTGAACAGCAGGCTGGGTACGCGAGTCTGGATTTGGTCAGCTTGGCGCATCTCTGACATAAGTCGAGGAGCTCATCCTGAAACAAGGAAAATTAACTTAAGGTCTATGAATTTCGATTAGTTTTTCAGATTCGGATGAAATTTGGCATGTACAATTAAATTAACTTTATGTTCTTGGTTTGTTTAAAAACGTTATTGAGGAAAAATAGAGCTATGAAAAGTATCCGCATTTTTAAGGGGTCACTTTTGACTGATTTATTTAAAAGATAGCCAAGCAAATCAAAAATCCCTTTACATAGGGAGGTTTTCTACATCATTAGCTTTTAAGTCATACCATAATACAAGGGACATTTTTAGTTATTTAAAAATAGAGAAGTGCAAAGGTCATAAAAACTGATTGCAATAGAACTTTGTCACTCTGTAGATAACTTTAGAGGTTCGTCAGTGTCTTTACTTGCTCTATTCGCTTGTCGTCCCGACGAAAAAACGATAGATAACTTTTAGCCAATGTAAAGTTACTCTAAAGTGGTCACCGGGCCCAGAAACGGATGTGATGGTAGAAAATCGTGGTATGAACGCGTCTTAAGATCAATTGACGTCACTGCGTGATGCCTACGTGACCATTTTTGAGTCGGAATGCTATAAGTATACCTGGCGGAGTATATTATTATACCATGATCTATGCAGTACATTACAGTAACGTATTATTCAACTGACTTTCTTATTGGATGTAGGTATGCGTGCATGCGCGACCAATTCTGTGTGAATGTTATGACCAATGAATTAATGAAAATAGGTTTTTTGTGTTATGCATGACCGATAAGTGGGTAATTTTTATCATATCGTCACGCCTTTCCACCGAGGGGGTTGACAGAGGTGTAATACAACACCCACACTTCGCCGGACGATATTCAATCCCAAATGTGATAGGGGTGAGCCTGTCGCCATAATCGGGCTCCAGTCATGTAGCAGATGACACACAGTACGCACATATGTTCACACAATGAACAAATTGGTGCGTGCCGTCGGCTGGGTTTAAACTCATCCCCTCTAATTTGAGCGGCGGGCCTTCTCCAACTAGGCTATCGTCGCTATAATCGGTTTTTTTTTTCTTACGACAAAATCTTCAAAGAAGAAACTGCAAAGTTTTCAATGTCATATTTATCATCCATGTAAGTAAGTACCTACCAATCTAACGCAATTTCATCTTATACTTTCTCATCATAACATTAAACTGACACGTATACTCCTATCTAATTATAAGGTAATTACGTGACATTTTGTCAATTAACCTTAGCCCGAAAGATAATTTTGACTAACAAACAAAACTATAAATGTCCGAAAAACAGAAAATAAACACTGGATCGACCAAAAAAATACGAGAAACTGTAGAATAGCTTATCAATAAAATACTTAAAAAATCAACGGTCTTGACCTGAGATATTAAGTATCTTCATTTATCTACATTGCGAAGGATAAAAATTATTTATATGATAATTCAATGGTGTTTGGCACGAAATTCGTTATCACCAACCAGTAACATTATTAAAAGAAAAACAAGAAACCCGGTTGCAAAATATTGTACCCACTTCCACTATCAAGACGATTCAAATGACACCTGAAATGTCGAAATACATCAAGCTGTGTATGCTGTAGGGCGTGCCAAAGAAACCTCATACATATGTACGTAGCCACATACAAACATACATACATACACTCGAAAAACATGACTCTCCTGCGCAGTCAGGTAAAAGACACGCGAGCTTGATTTTAATTTTTTTGATTAGATTTTCTTGCTTCGCGTCTAGCTTATAACTCGCTGACGCGCAAGTTGGGCCGTAGCATTAATGTCCTTGTATTTCTCTGTTCAAATCAGCTCGTCTAATAATTATTAGGCTTCGTCCTGACTAAGCAAACTATAAGATGCTGACTGTTGCCTTTAGTTAGTTATATACCTTATTTTTAGTGAAGTGTCCGAATAATGCGTCTTGTTTACCAGCCTATATTATAGGTATTTTAAATGAAGTGTCCGGAAATTGCCTCTAGTTTACCAGCCTATATTACAGGTATTTTAAATGAAGTGTCCGGATATTGCCTCTAGTTTACCAGCTTATATTATTATAGGTCATTTAAATGGAGTGTCTGAATATTACGTCTAGTTTATCAGCCTATATTACAGGTTTTTAAATGAATTGTCCGCTTGTTGTCTCTAGTTTACCAGCCTATATTACAGGTATTTTAAATTAAGTATCCGAATATTGCGTCTAGTTTACCAACCTGTATTACAGGTATTTTAAATTAAGTATCCGAATATTGCGTCTAGTTTACCAACCTGTATTACAGGTATTTTAAATTAAGTTTCCGAATATTGCCTTTAATTTACCAGCTGATATCATAGTTATTTTAAAATGAGTGTCCGGATATTGCGTCTAGTTTATCAGCCTATATTATAGGTATTTTAAATGAAGTGTCCGTACTGTAACCCAGTTTGCGACACATCGCTTACTGACTCGTTCAGTGAGCAGCCGATGCGCTTTTTTTTGCTACAGTTCGCCGCATGAGCCGCATCTTCAACCCGAATTTGCCGATTCGCATTTGAGACTCAGTCGGCGGATTGTCAGCCGCTCTTAGTTTACTAAGCTAGGACGAAGCCTTAAACTATTTGACAGTGACACTTACATCGGTATGGCACTCCGCTGACTCAGTGAAGACTTCGCTGCCCAGCCAGGGCGGTCGCGCGTTTGATTCCCGGATGAGAGCCACCACGCAGAGCGCTAGCAGCACGCAGGCTGTCGACTTTCTCTGTTGACAAAAAAAAACTCTAATAAGAAAATTTTTAAAACTATTTATATTTTGGAATTTATTGAAATCTCCAATAGTCACACGTCACAAATAAATATTAAATCAAAGCAACATTTGATAATATTTTCTTTATGTCAAATGCGAAAATAATGGATGTAATTATACTAGGAAAACTAAAACTAATAATATACTAGATATATAAATGTAAATATTTTATTTTATTTTAAAATGAGTGGAATTTGAAATTTTTGATAGAGTTATAAAATTTACAAGAAAGAAACTTCTGAGGCTAAGTGTTTTGAGTAAGACGATGTAGACATGCGAGAGTGTGAGGTTTCAGAAGACGAGTCTAGGATGGAGTGGAGTAGAGGAGAAAAGGAGGAGGCCTGATAAGACCATGTGGGATATACAAGTTGCTGGTTTTAGGTGTAGTAATACTTAAGGGTGTTGCTCAACCCGTCAAAGTAAACAACTTTAAGTATCCAAATTTGCAAAAAAAAAAAAAAACTGGATTCAAAATTGATCACGTGACTTAACATTTTAAATGCAGACGAGATTTTAATCTTTCGAATTTTAAAACTTATGTTATAAAAGTTGTTCAGTCTGACGGGTAGAACAACACCTTTAAGGATTACTACAGCCAAAACCAGCACCCTGTATAGTTGGAAAGAGAGAGATATCAACATGAAAAACAAAACGGTTCTGACTTTTCTTTATCCAGTAATTGGCTTGCGTTGGATCACCATTTGCCCGATATTAGGCAATTATGCGTCCTACTATGGAGTACGCTAGCAACAAAACGATTAGGAAAATTTAGAATACCTAATTTTGAATCTTCTAATTTGATGATGATAATTAAGTACAGTAAAGATTATTATGGTATATTATCCTAAAAAAAAATAATCGGCGGTCGAGTCTATTTAAATAATTTTGACGTTCATAAGTGTATCTTTGATACCTAAATTGAATAAAAATATTTTGACTTTGACTTTGAATCCTAAGCTTTTAAAATCAGATAATTGTCACCCTATTTTACCCCTGTCAAGTTATTTTATTATAAATCCTTTTTTCATATGACTTACGTAAATAAAATAAATTTTCACTCAGTAAGTTTCATTACAAAACATTTTAAAGTTATGATAATATTTTAGAAGAAAAAAAAAATCATCAATTCCTTTAATTGATACTTAATTAAAATTTGTTGACAAAAAAAAAACAGAAACCACTTTTAATTATTTTTAAAATAAGTCCTTACTTTATATTTTCCTTCCTAATAAATATGTTCAATTTATAATTTTTGTGACTAAATCTTTAATTTGATCTCATGACTCTACCACGCGTAAAACATAGGTACATGCACCTAATATTCTATGTCAAAATAATTGTGATTATTATAGTTTACCATGATTTTATTTTCAAACTGAATTTGACTGGCTTTGGTGCTTCCCCAAAGAGACTCAACACACAACTATTTGCTCTACCACCTCTAAAAGCAATAGTAACCTATTGTTTTCCTCTCAAACTAGGCCTGTGGCTTTTGCCCCCATATTGCATTTCTACATAGTAAACAAACCCAAATAAATACGCATTTACGTCAGTACTACTGAGGTCTAAACCTGCCACGGCATTCTCATTGATCTCAGTCGGAAGATTTCCACTGCGGGAAAAAGGCTTACTCCAATGATTTCCACAATGCTCGGTCTTACGATGCTCGCAATCAGTGACTTCCCGCAATCAAAGTCAAAGTCAAGCAGACAAAATGTCTGTATTCAAATCTGTTAATCTGTTGTCGAAGCTACAGTGATAAACGTCAAAGTTTTAAAAATGTACTCTACCGCCTTGTTCGGAAAAAGAGCCACTACTAAGAACAGGCAAGAAACAGAGAGGCATTTTTTTTAATGTTTCTCATTGCTATGAAATTCTGGGACGTTGGGTACCTACGCAACTGCGCTTTACTAAGAAATGTCTCCGATTTTAATTTCGGAGGTATTTAATCGGAACATACGAAATACGCTACAAAGTTACATATCATAGCTTCATCTGAAGCAGTTATTAAATCTTATGGAATCTTTAATACTACCTGGAACCATTGAAAGCTTCTCGGCATTTGGACTACTTAGTCGAAAATTATGTTAGGAAGTTTTGAATAATTCTAGGTGATTTACAATTATGCCAATATGTTAAAAACAATTATATTTAGCTGCTTCTGATATTCAATGATGCTATCATTGAATATCAAAAGCAGCTAAATATAATTATTAACGTAATTTGAATAATTAGAAATATTTCAAATTACGTTAAAAACTTTTGAATAATTCCAGGAGATTACCAATTTTGTCAAGATGTTTAAAATAATAATATTTAGCTGCTTCCGATATTCAATTACTTTTCAATGATGTATTAATTCAAAATCCATGTCTTCCATCGGAACCGCTGGGGGTTTTTTTAAGCCATTAATAATGTTTGTTAGATTTAGAATGGAATTTTTCTTCTTCCTCAATCTCAAGATAGTATGATGGGTCAAGACACTAATTAGAACAAAGCTTACAATCATTATGCAAAACAATCGTGGCCTAATTTCGACAGCGTTTTATCAATGTACAAGCTTATCGCGGTAGTATCGTTTTATAGTAGATAACTGGTAATTTATTGTTTAGCTTATTATTTCGTATCGAGTAGAAGTAGGTAGTTGTTATGTTAGTAGTACGAGGCATTCGTAGTTCGATCTTCACGTAATCACGTTACTAGCAATGTTTTTTTTTCCAACTTTTATTTAACTTGCAATGTATGTATGTGAATATGTTTGTTCGGGTGGAATCTTGCAACTCAATTTCGAAGCAGATATCTTCAACTGATAGAGCTGAAATTTTGTATACACGTTAATTTGGATGACAATGAATGTTAAGCTGTGTGACGTCATTCTAAATCCAATATGACGGAACACCCAAAATGGCGGACAAGTTATTCTATTTGTTAATACCCCTACAGGTTTGCGTTTGGCCGCCATCTCGCAATTATGGAGCAAGCTTGTAAATAGAAGAAACCGATTCACTTAAGACAACGAGATTATAACTATGGGAACACTTACTCAGAGAGATTGATTAGTTTAATTTTTTAGGTTAAAAAATTGATAAAAAAATGTAGCATATCCATATTTTTTTAAATCAACTGAAAGCTTTAATTCTGTAGACTTGCATCAAAACTTGTGTTTACAGTAATATGTGACGCTGAAAATTAATCTTGCAAATCGGCTTTGACACAATTCCCTTTATCTCTTCGAACTCATTCACGCGGAATGAGGTTACAATTTTCGATCAATCATATTTGTAAACAGTCATACATATGTTATTTTCAATAAGTACATACATACATACATAAACAAATGTGGTAAACTATAGACAATAAAAAAAAATCCAGTAATACAAGACCATATTCCCTCCAAAATAAGGTTTTTACTATTTGGATACGTAAGTAAGTACGTTAAGTATTACGGAGATAGGTTGTTTCAATATTAAGGTAGTCGAAAACCTCCATAAGTACGTTACATGACCCTACATTATTGTACGTATTCGTATACTATTTAAGAGCAACCGTCGCGGATCCTGCGATACAGGGTCGCCTAGTGCAGGACTCTCAAGCACTTTGCTAACCTTTGTTTACAGTTTTCTACATAATAATTCATGTATTTAGGCAATTACATTCATTCAGAACCAAGTTCTTGACCAGAGACCTGATAAACCAGGTAAACCAGAGACTTGGTGCTTGTACCGTCGTCATATACGAGTCCTTGACAGATACCACCTGAAGTGCCTCCGCGATATTATGGATCGTGTGAGAAACACCGATGTACTACATTTAAGGTACATTTAAGCTCTGTACCTGTTTTTGCTCAAATAAAGATATTATTATTATTATTATTATTACTACGACGAGCTAATGTTTTCGGTATCGAGGCGTACCTAATGCATCGTCAATTGCGATGTTGCGGACACCTGTCAAGGATGTCCAACGAGAGAGTGGCGAAGTGCACTTTCTTTTCTGATCTTCAGGACAGCGAACGGAAACCTGGCGACCAGTTTTTAAGATTAAGATGTTCAGAAGGGACACATGAAAAATTGCAACATTGAGCCCTCTCGTTGGGAATATAAAGCTGAGAATCGGCCTAGTGGCCTGACTTGTGCAGAGCCACGTCTACGCTTTTGAAGAAAAGAGAAAGAGCGACGAAAGAGCGTTGGACCGGAAACGTGAAGAGCTCAAGAACAGGCCTCCCTCAAATATAACTTACAATTACGTAAATGGCATCTTGACTTGCAGTGATTGTTCTAGGATTTTCAGTGCAAAGGCTATTTAAGCCATGTGAGAGCACACCATCAAGGCTCAGAATTTAGCTAACAGAAGTAATAGTCGCCGTGACCGAAATCGGCTAGGAAGACATCATCATCATCACAGAACTAAATATTAAAATAGGAAATAAAATAAATTAATTAATTAATTTAATTCAAAAAAAAAAATAACGATAATCAAGTTGTTACATTTACATTACTTACATTACATTTATTTCACAGAAGTTACATGCAATAATAAAGTCAACATAAAACCAAATAGTCAACAAAGATTACAAAAAATAATTGAATTTATTTTACAATTGTCTAACCGGCATAAGGACAGCCACATGTCTATTTCACCCATGATCATTTTATGTCCTAACTATGTCCACTGGTGGCAGTTAGGACAAAATTTAAAACTTAGTGCTAACGACCACCAGTGGGGGCCGTTTTGGTAGTGGTCGTTGGGAGCAAGCCCCATGCCAGATATGCAGGCAGTCTAACCTACTGACGATCCTCTAGTTTAAGTTAAAATTTATATTATTATTGGTAATAAACTATTCTCTATTTACTTAAACAACTAGTTTTGAAGGAAATTATTTTAGCGCACATCAGTATTTAACGCTTATAGATATCGCGTTAATATTAAGTTGGCAGTGAAGCTCTATTTCTCATTGCTCTCACAAAATTTTGGTAAGACAATTTTTGAACCTAAAACGACTATTTACTAATCCGAAATTACTTACTATAATAAAAGAAACAACTTAAACTGAACTAACAGATGTTTTTCAATAGCTCGCCAATCGTTAAAATAAAATATAAAATAACTGTTATGATTTTATGACTTACTGAACAGTGCACGGAAATACGTTTTTAATATAACGCCCAAAACGTTAATTTTAAATTTTATAGTTAGTCTTTTTATTTTTTTATTTAAGTATGTTAGGCATTTTATAATTTTATTTAAAAATTTACTTTAGGTATAATAGGTTTTTTTTTTTTTTGACCAAGCGAGCATCCGCGAGTCTCTGTTTCAATAGGACAAAAATGCTTTCGTATCTCCCAATTCTGTCTGGATTTCTGTTCGGAACTCTGTCCCGATCTTTGTCTTCCTCTACCTCTAGAGGTCTCATTTCTTAACCGATTCTTGTGAATATTTGTGTTTTACAACAAAAATTATATAGATTATAGAATTTCAGTTTTTGGACATTTTTAAAATGCAACTTGAATAGGAAGACAGAAGGACATGCAAAAGTATTTTTGCCGACGCTGAAGCAGAGACGCTTCGCTTGCTAACGCTTACTCGGTCGATACACGATTCTATTTTATTCTAGTGTATGACCCGCTTTTAAAAACAAAAAACAATTCAGTGTTTTAAATATGATTAACGATAATAGCAACACTACCACACAAGCATAGATATTTCAACAAGTATATATATATATGTATAGGTGTAAAGTAAACTAACAACCGTAATACAGGGTTATCTTAACATTTGAACTATACCTAGAGATTATTAGAGATGCCTTTCTCAAGTCAATTAATTACCATTTCGATTATTGATTATGGGATTGACAAGTTCTAGAATAAACACAAACTTTGTTAATCAATATGTTGCAATGAACTTAAATTACTTACTTTATCATCAGTGTAAATCTATTTAATTTGTAAAACAAAATAAAAACACCTTTGACATTAAAATTACACGTAAACCACGAAAAACCCGCAAAGCATACTATGTATCTTACTATATCTATTACTTGAAAACTAAGTTCTACAACAAATCTATTTACGACATGTGCACCAAATTATTTAATGAATAAATAAATCGGGTATATGAATAATTAATTATGTCTGATCATGGCGTTTCTAAAATTTAAATGTAATAAATTTTAAATAATAAAATTTAAATACAATTGACAAATATTGTTATAATATTGACAAATTCTTTATTGATAATACCATTGACATTACAACAAAAGAAAAAGCTAAATGTAATTGACACTGATTGAATGTATGACTTTAATCAGTTCTTGACAATCTCTCAGAATATTTTATGTTCAATAGCGTAGCTGTTGAAACCTTTAATTTTCAATGTGACCTGTAATTACACAGCTGACAATAAATAATTTTGAATTTTACACAAACAATTCACAGAATTTAATAGACCAATCCAATATTATAGACAATCATCCATTTAAATTAACAAAACCGACTCCCCGTTACCAGAATTCCATTTTGTAAAAATAATTTAGACCAATCTGTAAGTACAGGCATGTTTAATACTTTCATTTTAAATAACGCAGTTATGCGATAACAAAAATAAAAAAAAACAACCAAATTAAGAACTTTCTCGTTTTTTTAATTTCGATTGACAAATTATAGTTCCATTTTCAATAAATGTTTTGGGCGAATACCTACACATGTCAACACTCTACCGGTTATCCATTTGTTAAATTTATAACAAAATTATAAACAATTTGGATGATAAAAAATTATCACATTGTTATCAAACTCGCTTGAACCGTATATGTTGCTATCAGGAAATGTATACTGTCTTTTTGCTGAAGTTTCTTACATAAAATAAATAAAATACCTACATATAAGATGTTTTCTGCCAGTTTTTTATGTCATATTTCAACGACCTGTCGCTGCAACGTCATTCGAAACTACGTACGGGACCCATTTCAAACTACTTAAATAGCTATAAATATTGAACTGTCAAAATAATTATAGGTTAGGTGAGATCACACCTATCAGGTGAGATGGCCGTCAAACGTACGCACTTGAGCCAATAAACGGTTTTTTTTTTTTTTACTTGAACTGAGATCTATAATGAGTAAAGTACATTATGAACCGAACGCAAAGGTGATATTTACCAGGTTCAACCTTAAGGTTTAGACTATGACTACATATATGTTTAATTTGATAACTTCTACCGTAGCGCCGTTGCACTGTGTGCGTTATCAAAAAAATATAGTTTTCACGGTTTTTTTTTTAATTTTTTTTTTAAATGAATAAGTTTGATATAACTAATGTATTTCGTTTTTGCCTCAGTAAAGTTAGTTTAATTTAATTTTATTTCATTAACCCCCGACGCAAAAACGACGGGGTGTTATAAGTTTGACGTATCTGTTTGTGTGTGTTTGTCTGTGACATCGTAGCTCCCGAAATGATGAACCGATTTTGATTTTGTTTTCTTTGTTTAAAGGTGAATTAGTCGGGAGTGTTCTTAGCTATATTTGATGAAAATCGGAGTCGGAGGTTTTAAAATGTATAGTATATTTTTTTATATTAAGTAGATACCTAAGGAATAAGCACAGCTAGAGAGAGGCCTATACACTGCAGAGAGATAAACAAGGACGATGATGAAGATGATGATGAGATACTAAGAAACAAAAGTGATTTAATTCAATTTAATCACACTAATATCAAATGCATAGGTAAAAGTTTGTGTGTGTAAGTGTGTATGTTTGTTACTTTTTCACGCTCCAACGACTAGACCATGCAATTTTAATGAAATTTGGTATGGAGGTAGCTGACACCCTCGACTAACTTTTATCCCGAAAAGTAACACCGCGGGGTACAACTAGTATTAAATATAAAATGTTAAATGTACTTTAATCGTGAATACAATAGGTAAAACTTTATAAAATATCTATAAATATTATTAGAAGAATTTAATTTAGAGTGCGAAAGAAGTAAAATAACTTTTTTTTTAAATTTTGAATAACTTCCATCATAAATTGGTGATAGTTTTTATTGCTTAGTTATACTCGTATTAAATAGATAAGCTAGTAAACTATAATACTTTTGACTGTGTATTACAAAAATAATTTTATATGCCAAAACTGGCTTGCAATTGTAACTGGATAGCTAGATAGATACAAAGTATTCTTAAATCAGTTTGTGTATTTTTATATAAATGGTAAATATTTTTAAAAAAGTTTATATAACTTACCGCACATAAACAAACAAACGCCATCTTTAACAACAAAAGCACTTCGTATCACTTCCGGAAAAGGCTTCCGTTGTATACAACTTATTATATACTTTTTATTATAAATAACCAGTGTATATAATTTCTATTTAATTTTCACGTCAATCTGTTCGCTCTCACGGTTAATAACGATATGACTAATGTAATGCTCTACGGTGGAATAAATAATGAATGATTATACTATAATATAGTATAACAATTCTTAAGCTCACGTTTTATCTAAAGCATTACCGTCTAGCGTGGTAGACGGCTGATTTGATAAAAAAAATTAGGGTTTCGTCATCTTAATTCTCGGAATTAGTAACATGAAAAAAGACTGTATATTTGACATTAAGTTTATTAAGTTTTCACGCGAAACGTTAATGTTAATGTAGTGTTATAACGGGTGTGTATTATACTATACAAGCTCGTTCACGCGTTTCATAGCCTAGGCACCCACTTCTTTAATATTTAAGTTGTACAATCTCGAAATAGTTATACTCACACCCTATTAGCAATTAACGTTGTATAACTTCGGAATAGTTAGACAGTGTTTTGTCTTGTTCTTTCTTTTACATTCTTGAACTTGATCGAAAAAGACACAAGACTGTAGAACTTTTCTGAAGTTATACATCGTTTATTGCTGAGAGGGACAGTGTTTTGTCATTTTATATTTTTATTGGTTAAACATTTCTAAGAATGGAAAAGATAGCTGTATAAATATTCCGAGGCTGTTCAACGTTTATTAGTAGGGGGTTTGTGTTTGGGCAGCTTTCTGGAGACTTTGAAATGTCGATTTAACAGAAGACGGAGTAAGCCCTCTACATTCATACTTTAGCTCTTTATAACATTAGTAAACATCTAAATAAAGTTTTATTTTAAAAAGTTTTTTTATATAAACATTGTATAATATGTTGCCAAAATCCCATCATCAAATCAGCTTAATGGTACCATGTAATTGCAGTGTCACAGACGTACGTAACACATAAGTACATTTGTCAAACAAGCTGCACCACGTGAATTCTCCCGCGGTCAGACAGGAAGCGTCTTTCGGGATGAAACCCTTACAACGTGCATACAAAATTTCAAGATGGTGAGTTGAGTAGAGCGTGAAAGCTTTACAAACAAACAAAAAATATGAACAAATTCATTTTCGCATTTATAATAATATTATAAAATAAAAATTATTATCCTAACATTAGTTAGGATAATAGTAAAATAAAATAAATATATAAAAATAAATAATAAAAAATTATTATCCTAACATTAGTTAGGATAATAATTAGAATAGAATTTCAATTTAGATTAGAATTTCAGCGTTATCGGCTACTAGCAAGTCACTGAATTTCTTTTCTAATTTTAAATCAAACATCTTAGCAACATACAATTTTACAAGTTATATAAAAGCTCTGAAAACCGAAGGACCGAACTAGCTATTTACATATAGGTACCGTTTTGTGAACCAAAAGGTGACATGATGTAACTTAGGACGGATTTACAGTATCAGAAGTGGGATAGGACGTGGACAACCAATGGGGTATTAATGACAGATGTGACACTGACGGTCACGCGACTGATCGGTGGCATACTGTTACTTAGCACCCGACTGACTAAAGAGACTATTATGATAATGTTTTTAGAGGTAGGTATGTAAAAATGTAAGTAGGTAATTATTGTCGGTTCTAAATCTTTTTTCATTTTGTGACTTTCGCAATTTAACTTTAGATTGACAAGCGTCATTTAACTTTTTTATGTTACATAAAACTTTTTAGTGACTTAGTACAGGAAGCCGCTGGATGTGGGCAGCGTAGCACTGGTCGTTGTGGAGATCATTTGGAGAGATTGGCCTTTGTCCGTGGCCGTTTTCCAGGCTGACATAATGGTGATGATGATGATGATGATGATGTGACTTAAAAAAGAAGAAGGTTCTATTTTGCATCTGTAAATTTTTTGTTATGTGTGTTCATCGATAACTTCCTTCTGTTGTAGAGCTATTTTAATATTATTTTTGTCGCAGTACAAATCCTACTATAATATAATAAACGCGAAAGTTTGTAAAAATGGATGGATGGATGTTTGTTACTCTTTCACGCCAGAACAGCTGAACAGATTTGGATGAAATTTGGCACTGAGATAAATTATGGTCTAGAATTGCACATAGGACTTTGACTTTTAACCGCGGGTGAGACCGCGGGGCGCAGCTAGTATGAAATATGTAGTAGGCTAGGTACTCATTTCAAATAGCAACCAAGAAAATGAATAAGGCCTTCAGAAATCCAAAAACTGCTGACCAAATGAAAACAAGCCCTGTTTGCAACACGTGGTTAATTAATATTATGTATTTAAAACTTTGTACCCATGACGGAAGTTCAATTTGTGTTGGTAATCAGAACTGATACATTGTAGATATTGTAACTTCTTGTGATGAAGCATTAGTTAAGTTTCTACATATATACTTAACAGAGTTTTAAATACATAAGTAAGACACGTTAAATAACTCCTTATAATAACCATATACGAAGACGGTTCAAATTTAAAATATTAGACCTAGTACTTTCGTGCGCGAGTGTACTCATGCGCAAAACACACCGTCCACTTACTTCCAGCGTTCTTTTTACATGACACAATTTTTTTATAAATAAGAAAATTTTGCACCTTTTTACGGTTGTTAAGCTTTGAGTTTGATCACAGCACCTCTAAAATCAAGAACTAATTATAATTTCAATAATTACAAGTTACAGTTAAATATTGATGAAGCATGTCGAACAAATATTGTTAATCGTATAAAATGTCTAATGCGAAATAAATGCTATACAAAATAATAATTAAATAATTTGGGGTCTGAGCTACCCACGTCCGTAGGAGTGTACTCTATTCTGATTCCCTACACGTGGTCCCCGGGTAGTGCTAACCGGGTAGCAAACTCTGGTGGGAGGCTTCGGCCGTGGCTAGTTACCACCCACCGGACCAAGCCATGCCGTGAAATGACCTAGTCGTGTTTCGGGATGTAGTCCGGTGTAACCGTTCCGAAGACGGGTCTGAGCAGTAGCGCACTTGTAGCGCCTCACTCAACTGCCGTCTTTGTGCTTCTTTACTCTACAAATATTTAAGGCTAGAGTGAATAAGTACATCAGGCGAGTTGGTGGTAAAACGCCGACCTATTCTATATAAAAAAATAATAATAAAAACAATAGTTTAAAAATATCTTAAGAAAATGATTTTATTATATACTCGTACGAGTACTATATTTATTACCCAGTAACCAAGCTCTCAGCTTGGTTTCCAAGCACGCAGTAGAAGGCACATCCCGAACGGAAGTTGGTACGTATACCAACACGACGTTATAGACAGCATGCCATACACACTGACTGTCCGACTTGACAAGAGGGTGTGACGGTGTCACGATTCTTTTTACCCGACTGCGCAATACGGAGGGTTATGGTTTTCGAGTGTATGTGTGTATGTAGGTATCTATGTATGAGGTGTCTTTGGCACGCCCTACAACCTTAACAGCTTGATGGATGAAGGCCGAGGCAATAAATATCTGAAGGTCCCAAAACAGAGACAGCCGTGTGCTGTCACATGACATGTCGCATTTACGAAATTATGGATCTGTTTGTCCTACTAATATTATAAACGCGAAAGTTTGTAAGAATGGATGGATGGATGGATGTTTGTTACTCTTTCACGCCAGAACGGTTGAACAGATCTGGATGAAATTTTACACAGAGATAGATTTTAGTCTAGAATAGCACATAGGATACTTTTTAACCGCGGGTGAAACCGCAGGGTGCAGCTTATCTTAAATAAAATAATTATGATTTCATTTAATTTGCGAAATTATTTTAAAGGAATACAATACTTACGAGTCAATTGCAACTATCTAAGGTAGGTAAAATGTTGGGAAAGGTTTTCGTCAAATTAAAAACAACCCTGTATAATAAATTAAGCGTAGGTACAATCAATCACATTATGATCACGATTTCTTTTATTAATCTTATTATCTATACTTATTTGTACTAAAACTTTTCAAAAAATTTAGCAATCATTGAGCCGGTTCTGATAAAAATCTAATTTGCCAATGTCTTATATCATCTGTTTTCGTCATGTGACGGTGTGATTTGTTCTAATCTATCTTACTTACTGTATCCTTATCAAAAATTGACGAGCAATGATGCGATGCGGATTCAAATCTTTGGTTACTTTTTTTTCTTTATCCTTTTAAAATTTTGTCATACGCAAGCAAGTATGTATAGGCCGAGTGGCAAGCCCTGATGTCAGAGTTTCTAGGCCACCCGAATTTTGTCATTGTTTTATTAGATTAGCTTTTCACTTTTACTAATGTTAATTTTAAGTTAGTGTTGGCGGGATGCCACTTGAGGCGTGCAGCGCAAGACCGGTCGTTGTGGAGGCTTAGGCGCAAAATATCAAAAGAGCAAAACGACAAACGGTTGCAAATTGTCCAAAAGGCAAAATGTCCAATGTGTGTACAATGGAAAACGATTAAAATGTCCAAGGCGCACAATGATCAAGGAGCAAAATGTCCATACCGCAAAATATCCTAAATTCTGATTGTACTACGTTACAACAAAAGCCCAGGTTACAGCGTTTAGTCATAGTAGAGCTAAAAAAATCATCTCGATATTAGCAAGGTACTAAACTGATCCACAGTTCAACACATAGTTTCATTATCAAGATATTTTAAGTTAAATTTTGATCATGTTTTAGCAAAACGATGCATGATTCTAGTTTGAAGCTTTTGTCGTGATAAAAGACTCGACGCGCGAGCGCGTAGTTGAAGCCAATCCCGTGGAAAACAAATCTGCTCTAGAATTTCATACATAACATTTCAACTACCCGCTCGTACGCCGCGTCTTCTATCACGACAAAACGCTAGGTTGGAGCAACACTACTAAGACAACAGAGTCTTAGTAATAAGGTCCCGTTTTACTCTTTGGGTACAGAACCCTTAAAACGGCAAAACACACATTTGTATACAACAGATGTGGTTTTTTTGCCGTAAAGAGGGGGAACCCCTTAAATATTTATTTTATTCTGTTTTACAGTAAGTATTTGTTGTTTTGGCGGCAACAAATATACATAATTTGTGAAAATGTCAACTGTCTAACTATCACGGTTCTTGAGATCCAGCCTGGTGACAGATGGAAAGCGGAGTCTTAGTAATAGGGTCTCGTTTTACCATTTGAGTGTATAATATAATGTTACAAATATGTAATGTTTGTATGTACCTCATAGTACAAGCTTTGCTTCGTCTGGAACACGACCGTGTGTGCCAAATGTCCCAAATATTTATTTATTTATTACACTAATATTGTAAATGTGAAAGTTTGGATGAATGGATTCATGTTTATTGCTCAACTACGCCAGAACGGCTGAACGGATCTAGATGAAATTTAGCACAGGGATAGATTATAGTCTGGAATAGCACATACGATTTACCTTTTTTAGTTTGCGTAGTCCGTTTTTATAAGACCAAAACGGGACAATCAGCCTGGAAATGCGTAGGTTCAGCCGCAAAGCGCAACTAGTCTACATCTACACTAATATTATAAAGAGAAAAAAATGATTTGTTTTTTGTATGTTCGTAACGCGAATAAACTCAAAAACTACTGGTCCGATTTCAAAAACTCTTTCACCTTTGGAAAGCTACATTATTCCTGAGGGACATAGGCTATGAAACATGAGCGAAGAGGTAGTCTCCAATAAGCGCGCAACCAAGATGTTTAATTACTCAAAATAATCTATCTATCGTCTAGATATCTAGGTACCAACTACGTTACTAAGAGCACGTAAAAATATAATCAGTAAGAGTTACAAAATATAATAAGCTGAGGCCACATTGGTCATTAGGACATATTTGAAACATCAAGCACATTGTAAAACCTCATCCAACTTAGCAGCTGATACATATAGAAATCAAATCAACTTACTTATTTTTTATCAATTAAATTAGTCTGATTGTAACCCAGCCCTTAGTGCTATAATCATTTTCTATTTATAGATTACTTAATCAAGGTTATTAATTTAATCAATCAAAAATACTTTATCATCTAGCTAGACTTAACGGAACTGATATTTTCTAGTTTCTCAAGTTTCGATAGGTTTTGCTAAGTTGCCACGGTGAGCCAAGATTAAAATTAAATTAATAAGTTTTCGGTGTGGGTTCCAAAGGATATTATCGTAACGTTCCGAAGACGGGTCTGAGCAGTATCGCACTAATAGCGCCTCACTCAACTGCCGTCTTTGTACTTCTTCACTCTACAAAACTTCAAGGCTAGAGTGAATAAGTACCTTATAGGTCGTCGTGCTCCATCTTAGACCACAACGTCGCTTAACATCAGGCGAGTTGGTGGTCAAACGTCGACATAAAAAATATTTATATTATTAGGATTGTTTATTAGGATTTTATCCCTAGTTAAAGATTTTGCAATGGGTTGCTAATATTTTTTTTTTGCCGTGGATGGCCATGGTTTGCCAACATCTTAAGTAAAAGGTTTTGCCATGTTTTGATAAGTTTAAACATATCCAGTAAAAGGTTTTCGCATAGGTTGTCATAAATTGATTACATCTCAAGTAAACAGTTTGGTCATGTGTTGCCATGGTTTCCCAACATCTCGATTAAAATGGTTTACATGGTTTGACAAGGATCAACATACCTAGTAAAAGATTTTGCCATGCCATGGGTTGCCATACTTTACCATGGTCTGCCAAGTCTAAACCCTACAGGTAAATGTTATGATTTTATGAAACGGGACTTACTTACGTACGATTCAGTCGATTATTCCGAATATAGTTTTATAATGTATGAAAACCGCTCAGTGTCCATAGGTGAACGTTTTTGCCAAACTTGTCAAGAAATAGATTTGCCAGTTTGGACTATGTTTAAAAAAGATATGTAGGTACATGACTCACTCATGTAAAATCAGGACAGTATGGCCGTTTTCTACCTTTATCATCAGCCAGAAAAAAACTAGTTGCAAAAATGTTTCAAAATGCCCTTACTGGCAACACAAATTGCCCACGTGCTCTGTATCAGATATACCTTTGAACTTGTTGATAATATTGATAACTATAATCGGGCGTCAGTGCATTTAGGTATTTATTTACAATTTTATATACCTAACAAGTTATACGTTTCACATATAAAATAAATACATTAGTGATCTAAATTTATATTTGATTTATTAACATACTTTTGAATAAGGGAGATAGTTATACGTGGAAACTGGAATATAAAACAATCCTTAGGAGTAAAGATGGGTTTTTGCGTTTCTGTGATCTGTGGTTTTTACGCTTTTTATCTCTAGGTAAAAAAGAAACGAGGAAAAATATGTACATATAGGTAGTAGTCTTCTTTACACTCATTAACCCACAATCACACTCAACAAAAGCATTTTTGGGTTTTTTTCTTTGGTCAGGGTTTTTAAGGGTGATTGTAGACGGGTCATATTTGTAACACTGGCCCGACAATACTGGCAGTATTGGCGATTGTAGCCCGGCGTCATCAGCCATGCTAAAAATGTATGACTAGGTACATATATTCAAAATTCAATTCAATTTATTTAAGATTAGTACATTTATTCATTTAAGTATTTTCATGTAATTTCGACACTAACCACCAAACTGCGGCTGTTGAGAATCCCTTGTCTTGGGAGTTAGTCTTGATATTGATACGTTGTGTACATTAGTTATAGTTTAACGGCTGGGCCACAATTAAAATCATTAGGCGGCCAAGTAACTCTGACACCAGGGCAGGGCTTTTTTACTCAAAATATTGTCGCAATATTGCCGGGCTACAAGATATTGCAGTAAAAATATGGCCCGTCTAAAATCACCCTAAGATTAAGATTAATATTATTGATTAATTTGGTAGACTAGACATATGATTAGAACCTACAATAAAACGTCATAAACAGGCCCGCACACCTAGCATTCGCGCACGGTAAAATTATTCTGGTCTCCTTTTCTTAGGCGAAAGCGTGACAAAAATAAATAAATATTATATTAACCTTCTTTGTATACCTTTGAAAATATTATGTACGTTCGCAAAAATCTACACAAATTTAAATTGAACTGTGACTATCACAATAATAACACTAGAAATAAGGATAGCATAGCTGTATCGAGATTTAGACTGACTAAGTCAAATAAGTAATTTTTAGGCAACTGCGTTCGTTTTTACAATAAAATCCCGAAAAATATAACAGGGCTCACCGAAGGAAAATTCAAATCACATGTAAAAACTACATTAATTAAAAGAGAGTATTATAAGGTTAAGAATTATTTAGACGATAAATATGTCTGGAGCCTTCCACCAAGTAGCCACTAGTAGGTACTCGTATGTTTAGATATTACCTAGTTGTAAGCCAAAATTTGTGGGACTGTTATTTATTTATTCTTTAAAAAAATAATTCCCCTCAGTTTCTTGCCTGTTCTTCTGAGTAGAGGCTCTTTACAAGGCGGTCTAGTCTATTTAAAAAAAAACTTTGACATTCATAAGTGTATATTTGATACCTAAATTGAATAAAAACATTTTGACTTTGACTTTGGAGCGTCTATGCGTCTAATGTCCTATACATTAGACGCATAGACGTTCTCACTAACTAAAGTCGCGGTGGCGTCGAGGCGGGGGCAAGGCGGTGTCGCGTCGTGGGCACGCTTCGACTCTGCCCCCATTTTATCATTTTGTTTCATACATAACACCTATGCCAGCCCCATCGGGGGAGAGGCGTGACGATTTGTTTTGTTATGTTTCTATGAATTGGAATGTGACAAGGAAACATAGTCATAGTCATAGACGCCCGCGCCTCGACTCCAGTAAGTGAGCGCAAACATCGACGCCGCCTCGACTCCCGAGTGAGCTACGCGCCACATTGTTGCAAATGTCAAGCAGCATTTTGAACTTCAAGGGTTCAAAACCCCTCGCATAATTGCGCTGCGTTCGTCACCCCGAGATACAAGTCCCAGCTGTTATACTCATACCTACAATTATCTTATTATGCTTTGTAATGTTACTGGTAAGTAATATAACTTAACAGGCATGTTACCCTATTTAAGGCGAGGCTTTCCCAGAACTTTAGGTATTTTACTCTACCTCAGGCCGCACTTTTTGGGAGCGCGACGTATTCATTCACGCGACACAAAAGTTGTGTGCGATGCGCCGCGCGCACGTCTTTCACCCGTCAGTCACGTTATGGTATCGAGTACCTAAACACCCATTTTTAGGAAATCGATAAAATAATCCGTCCGTCATTGTACTCATCCATTTTATGAACATTTTTTATTTGATGCCAACCAAAAAAAAATCTAAAAAATGCCGTTCAAGCCAATATACTCGTAGGTAGGTACAACCAATCTCATGTCCACGAGTTGTTGTATTTTTGATGTGTGAGCAGTCGTGGCATTAGTTTCATTTTACCGGTAGTGTCATATTTCCATTTTATCACACTTCACACTCATAAATACAAAAGATTGCGATTGTGTGTGGAAGTTAGGTACTTACTCGTATTTCACTTATTCACACCTAAACGGCTAGACGGATGAGGATCATATTTGGAACGGAGTTAGCTTATGCCCTGGATTGACACATAGGCTACTTGTTATCCTTATTAGGACAAATATTTATACAGGGTGTTGGAATGATTGTGTAACTACCGGTATTCATTAAATAATACAACATAGTAAATTTCATTATTTTTGGGTATATTGTATAACAATGGTAATAACAATTTTAATTACCTTACTTTACCATTAGGTGCGTACTAATAATATTGTATGGTTTGTTAAATGTTACAAAGTTAAAAAACTACACGATTCAGATATAATTTTGAACAATAATTATGAAAGAATCGAGTAAACTTATACCGGATATATAGGTATACATACCCTGGGTACGAAGTGGCGGACATTCTGCTAGTACTAACAAAACATCCAATACAAAAATATACATTCACAATATTTACATTTATATATACAATTGAGCTATAGGTACGTAGTATTATTATTTGTTCTGTGATATAGTTGTAGAATCGATGGCAGCCTAGTTGGGAGTGGCAATTTTGCTCTGCTGGGTTCGAACCCAGCCGACGGCACGCACCAATTTGTTCATTGTGTGAACATATGTGCGTATTATGTGTCATCTGCTACATAACTGGAGCCCGGTGTATGGCGACAGGCTCGCCCCCTGTCACATTTGGGACTGAATATCGTCCGGCGAAATGTGGGTGTTGTATTACACCTCTGCCAGCCCCCTCGGGGAAAAGCGTGACGATATGCATGCATGTCTAGCCATAAGTTCTGTTACAAATGAAAATGCATTTATTTTTTTATACAGTAATGTAATGTTAATAAAAGTTATATTTACATATGTATTGAAGTCTTAACAAAAATATAACTATTATTTTATTCAAAATTACCACATTTGGCCTTGATAGAGGCCTTTAGTCGGTCTGGCCAAGAATGTATGGATTTACGGACTGTTTCCATGGGAAATTTAGCCACTGCTTGCTTCAAAGATTTCTTAAGTGACTCTATGTCGGCGTGTCGTTTAGTGCAGGCCATGCCCTCTAAACCTGACCATAATTTGTAGTCCAGGGGGTTTTGATCTGGCTAGAGGAGGGTCAGTCTTCAGCCCTTATAAAGTCCGGAACATTGGCGTCCAGCCAGGCTTGGGTAGTTCGCGCCTTGTGACCATGTGCAGAGTCTAGTTGGAAACTCCACGGTAGATTTTTAAAAAGTGTATTGCTAAGGGGTTGTACAACACCATATAAGACGGTCTCTTGATACACTTTGGCAGAAGTTTTAACCCCCTTTTCACAAAAACTAAGCTTTGTGACGCCGTGATAGGATACCCCCCACCAAACCATGACTGACGCAGGATGATGACCACGCTGAGTGAAACAGGGTCAATGTCATCCACGTGCCTAAAACAAAATAAAAATAAATATTTATAAGTATGATGTCCAAAAGTTCAAAATATAAAAATTCTAAAAAACCGACCAAGTTCGAGTCGGACTCGCGCACGGAAGCTGTCGTTTTAAGCTTGTTGGTATGTATGTACATAATTATATAACAACTACATTATAAATAAATGAGCTTTCAAATGACACCTCAAACAACTGATTTGATGAGATAGAACTCGAGATATAAGCAATAATCTACAACGGTCGGCGGCCATCTTTGTGACGTATATACATAGCTTCGCCTGTCCCCGCTATCGCTTCTTACAACCGGCAGTTTCGAATTTCAAAGGCAACGACGAACACATCCATACCAGTCGTAGGTTTATAAAAGCCGTACTTACAAGATTTACCGAAATGCTCGATTTTCGCTAATCGTTAAAAACGAATATACAACTTTACGAGTTTTCTTCAAAACAGCCAGAATCACGTTGCAGTACTAATCAGGCCTAGATGTGTTCAAATCATACGGCTATAACTCAAACGCTACCAAACACTCGTGTAGTACAGATTGCTCAGTCAAAAATGAAAGTATGAACGACATCCCCTATCTCACCTAACACCCTATATAAATTACATACATACAGTACAGTCAAAACTTAGCGAAGATCCGCCACCTTGCATGTTACAAAAAGAAGGTAGGTACTTACGTTTCGTCAATTGCAATGTCATCAGAGTTTATTACATTCTCTTGAAGTACTCTTCTGCAAAAAAAAAAAACGAAGATAAGTATTCATGTAGGTAAGTATAACTACGTAAATATCACTACTAGATATACCACTAGGCCGGGTATTTACTCGTTGTGCAGTTCAGATTGCTCAGTAAAAATGAAAGTATGAACGTCGTCCCGTATCTTACCTAACATCCTGTATAGCTAAAACTTAGCGAAGATCCGCCGCCCTGCATGTTACAAAAGGTAGGTAGGTACTTACGTTTCGTCAATTCCAATGTCATCGGAGTTTATTACATTTGGTTGTAGTACTCTTCTGAAAAAAAAAACAAAACTGTAAGATAGGTATTCGTGTAAGTAGGTATAACTATATAAATATAAATATCACTGGTATGCCACTAGGGCGGGTATTTACTCGTTGTGCAGTTTAGAATGCTCAGGAATAATGAAAGTATGAACGTCGCTCCGTATCCGTATCTCACAAGTTGTCTGGGTGAAATAATAAATGGTGACCGACATAGTCAAAACTTCGCAGAACACCCGCCTCCCTGCGTGGTACAAAAGGTAGATAGGTACTTACGTTTCGTCAATTCCAAAGTCATTGGAGTTTGTTACGTAGTAGTCTTCTGCAAAAAAAAAACTGTAACTGTAGGTAGGTATAACTACATAAATATCACTAGTAGGTATAGGTACCACTAGGCCGGGTATTTACATCGTGAATACACGTAACGAGACAAAAAAGTATCTATGATGATGAGTATGATATTTGAAAACACTAAAACGAATATAAGTAGGTACTAATAGATTTGTTGATACATCATCTGACTACAAAAAGCAATGCAAGAAATGTCGATAAATAAAAACAATGATTACCAATTTAATCTAGTAGAAGTTTATCTACTTACCGACGTTTGCTCCTTGACTCGTACGATTTTCTAAAAGCCAGACTTGAGCATTTTTTTCCTTTATTATGTTTGTTACCCATTATGGCAAAACTAAATGCTTGGTTGGTGTTGGTGTGTGCGGCACTGCGGAGATCACAAAAATTTGGCACACGTCCGGCGTCGACGGGGTCTGCGGGCGGACTGGCGGTCACGCAAACGTGCCTTTTTACCATGAATTCGTGATAAAAAAATCATATAAAATTACCATGTTAACTTTTTAACATTTTTATTTATGATTCCATTTTTTTATTGCGTTATAATTCGTAAAAAAAATAAAAAAACAATATGATTTGTAAAAATTAAGTCGCAAATCGTGTTCAAAATACCAAATAGAGGTGACTTTGGATTTTTTTTCTATCGAGTGAAGTTATTCATTACATGTATCAGATTTATGATTCCACTTAAAAATATGCTTAAGAATAACATATTTTTTTTTACACAGTAAAAACCATGGTTTATCTTAGAGAAAAGTTGATTCTTGCTAGACGTTTTCTGGCCAGGCTCGCCTTAAGTTAATAAATATTTGACTTTTGACTCTGACTTTGTGTTCTAGGACTAGGCCGTTGGGTAGACGTATCTGGAGTAGGTACCTAGAACGTTTATTATTGCACTAGATAAAAAGTTTGTTGTCATTGATTAACATTAGAGATTGTGGTCAAATCCAAACATATCATCATCATTCTCGACCGCCTTCTATATTTTAATGCTGTCTAGGACCCTCTATCCCCCTCTTCGTTCTTAGGCCAGTATCTAGGTCTTCACTGCCAGATATTGCTAGGCTTCGACCTCGCTCTCACTCACTGCTAAGCTTACAACACCCCCGACTGAGATAGAGCGTGTTCAAGTAAAAAGCGGGCTGCCTGCGCTGGTTTACCCGCGCTTATCGGCGCGGGTCGGCGTAGGTAATCTGCATACTTTGTGCCAAACCAGCGCGAATTCGCGCTTAGTACTAACCTGTGCCGATCAGCGCTAGTGAGCTGCCACGGTATTATGTGACATAATTTGCAAGAGAACAAGACACGGCCCCTGCTTGTACCTGCTGCTTTCTTTGTGTAGCGGTTACCTGCGAGGACCAACACCGATACGCATGGGCAGACTAGCACGGGTAACCTGCTTTCAACTTCTAAATAGATGCGTGCCTCATGAAAAAAATTTGGAAGCCTTTAACAGGAACACGAGGAAACAACGACAACCTGGCGAAGTTGATGGTGGCAGGAAAAGTCGACGACGAAAACGACGGCAACAGGTCACGAGGTCGCAGCCCGATACGTTCGTCTGATCAAATTCACACCACTCTTGACACTACTGTCTATGATGCGCTCGATTTTGCTGAGCACAGACACAGGTGGAGAAAAAAATATTAGGGAGAGAGTACTTGGAGGCGGAGGCCACAACCCTCATATATGAGGAACACGAATCAAGGAGGAGTGCGCCTTAAAAGATTTATCTACTACCTCTACAACTTGATGTAGTCTTTATTATTTACGAATATATGCTCCTCAATTTCTAGTTCTTTTCTGTTCTTTTGGGCGCTTTGCCTGAACAAGATGGTAGTTTTTTGTTAACTTTACGACGTTTATAAGTGTATCTTCAATACCCAATTGAATAAAGACATTAGATTTGATTTTAGGAACTTAATAGTTCTATTAAATAAATGAAAGACTGTCGTGCAGATGGTCTGATAAATTAAGGAAACGGATGGTATACCACCTGACACCTGCGTTCACTCATTTTATCAAAGTGCGTAATGACATCAGACTTGTTTATAACTAACTCATATTTGCCCGCGGCTTTGGTGTTACAAGTATACTTACAAGTGACGGTGATCGCTTACCATCAAGCGACCGTCTGCTTGTATGTAGCATAAACAACAAAAGAACCAAGAAGAAGAACCAGGTTAAAAAATAAAAGACCGAGCGAGCGTTAGCGAACGAAGCATCTCTCCTTCAGCTTCGACAAAAAATCTTCCGTATGTCCGAATTCTGTCCGGACCTTTGTCTTCCTCTTACAGGTCGCATTTCTTAACCAACTCTCTTGAAATTTTGATTCGATAACACTGGCCTACACTCATTTTGGTGCCTAAGATTTTAGACCTAATTTTGGGTATATTTTGTGAGCTGATACGAGAAAAGTAGACACATTTTTCATAGCAGGTCTTGTTCATGAGGAAGAAAGTATACAGAATACAAGCGAATTACCGTGTCATTAATCGGTTTCCGCTGATTTTTCATTATATATTCACCGCATAATTATGTAACAAAACATATCAGGATCGTTAATGCAACTTTTTGAATTACTTGCCATCATAAATTTATACCATTACCGTCATAAAAGTAGTTATGACATGGACTGATTTTGAATAAAACCATACAAAATTTAAAAAAGAATTGCAATTGAATGTAGTTCATACTACCTACTTTACCGACTACAGATGCGAACAGAGCTGCACCAAAACAAAATATATTTTTTTTGTAGGCCAGTGTAATTATTTATGTATACTTTTTTTTGTCAAGTCAGTTTTCGGATAGTTCGATAAATATCATGTCTTTCCTGGTTATACATTTACAAAAATAGATTTGCCAATAAAAATTATACATAATTATCCAACCTGCTCTCAAAGTATTGGGAGAATCGGTTGAGGAGTGCGACCTGAAGAGGAGGACAAATATCGGCCGCGAGGCCTACAGTTCACAGAGCCACTAGTAAGTATAAGAGACTGCCTCGGTGGCTCAGTTGGTAGTGAACCTGCCTTCTGAGCTTGGGGGTGTGGGTTCGCTTCCCACCTAGGGCAAACATTTATGCGATGAACATTTGTGTTTGTTCTATATCTGGGTGTTAATATCTATTTAAGTATGTATTTAAAAATATATATGCATTTATATCAGTCTCTGGTAGCCATAGTGCAAGCTTTGCTTAGTTTGGGGTCAGGCGACCGTGTGTGTAAGTGTCCTGATATTTATATTTATTTATAACCAGGGACTCTGCAAGAGTGAATAAGCACTTCATGGGCAAACGTTCTTCATCTTAGTCCGCATCATCACATACATCAGGTGAAACGTAGGCAAATCAAAAACCTTGGAGACCGAAGTAACATCCATCTCGATCTTTCTTGTGAAGACAAAAAATACTTTTTCTACCTTAAGGCAGCGTTTCCACCAGCATAAGCTAGGTAGCTGAGCGGTGCGAGGATGCGTAGCGACGCTGTGAAACGGTCCGCAAATGAGCGGTGCGAGGTTGTGTAGCCGGCTCTTCTACACATTTAGGGTGAACTAGGGCAAATGTGTCTGTGGGGCAATTGCGTCTTTCGAGAATTACTGACAAACCCCCACAGACGCATTCTCCCCAGTTGACTCTACCTCACAAACGACACATTCTTCGCACACATCCCTCGCTTGTTACGTCCAACAACCTGGCTCCGCTAAGCCATTTCCACAGGCGCTGCGCTGAGCGAGGCTAGGTAATTGAAGCGATTCTATTGATTCTTAAGAAGGCCTCGACGCTCTGAAATTTCCATACAAACGCGCTACTCAAATTTCTTGAAAACCATTTGTCAGATTATGATGAAATTTAGCATGTACAATTAAATTAACAATATCTCCACCCCTATGTTCTTGGTTTTTTTTAAAAACGTTCTCAAGCGAAAATAGAAGTATGAAAAATATCCGCATTTTTAAGGGGTCACTTTTTACATAGGGAGGTTGTCTATTACTTAAGAATGATTACAGAAGTGCAAAAGTTATAAAAAAAAAATTGCACTTTGTCACTCTGTAGGTAAGTTTAGAGGCTCGTCAGCATCATTACTCGCTCTCTGTGCTCGTCTTCTTCTTCTAAACGAAATGGCTATAGAATACATTAAGCCAATGCGAAGTTAGTCTAGGTCGCCTATGTCGAAGTTAGTTAGGTCGCCGGACTCTTAACAAACACATCCCTCGCTACGCATGCTCGAAAAACTCTGTTGGAAACGCAGTCTTATGTATGAATAAACTCTATAGACTTTTTTCACCCCATTCGTTAAAAACTCAAATATAATTCCAGACAAAATATATGACTCAAGTTTTCACCTTTCAATCTACCAGTTATTAATACATTATTAATTATTATAATTAACAGCTTATTATTGTAACAGGGAGTAAACAACGCCTGTCAATATATCCTTAGGTCATATCTATTTGTGTACAGACATACCTGAGACTTGGAAAGTTTTACTTACATACTAGCAGCGGCAAGCGGTTCCACCTGTTTTCATACAGGATCCCTACCATGATATTCTATTGCCATGTTACGTTTTGTTTTCGGCGCTGCGCTACCTTGGACCATATTGTGCGGCGATATGGTTGGCGGTCGCGCAGCGTCGACAACAAAACCGTCATGGAAGGCCCCCTGGAACCGTTATTGTTTCGGGATCAAATGAGCATATGTGTTATTTAGAATATAAGCTATCTGATTCCTTAATTTCATTTAATTCCGTTTAGCCGTTTTTGCGTGATTGAATAATAAAAATACACACATTTAAACTTTCACATTATAATATTAGTAGGATTTAAAATGTAAACAAGCAACTGACTATACATAGGAATATAGCTATATAGTGATAATGGGTCACTGGTTGGACCGTTTGGACGTCACAACACTAGCTGTGGGTTCGAATCTTGATAAACCTAAGTTTGTGGTTATTAAAGTACTATCACATCTAACAAGCTACTATCATGTTAGGTCTATGTATAGATAGTACATTAAAAATACAGGGATAAATAATATACTTAGTTAAAAAACAGTCAAATAATCAAGCAAACCAAAACAAAAATAGAGTACAAAGAAACAGCATCATGGAGTAATACCTGCGCCTTACGGTTTCACCCGCGGTTAAAAAGTATCCTATGTGCTATTCTAGACTATAATCTATCTCCGTGCCAAACTCCATCCAGATCTGTTCAGCCGTTCTGGCGTAAAAGAGTAACAAACATCCATCCATCCATACATACACACTTTCGCGTTTATAATATTATATAGTAGGACTTTCTAGTTCTACGTTGACTCAATCCATTTGTCATTTTTTCACTAATCATCATTTCACTACAAAAAAAGTAGTTACTTAATATTTATTTTCAACTTTCATACCTTGTAACCTTCTTATTTTAAACAAAACGGTTTTTTGACGTCAAATCTGGGAGTATTGTTCTTTTAACAATAAGTATGTATTTGGGTAGTTGACAAACAAAGTTATCATTTCCAAGTAATATTTTTCTTTCTCTTATAACAAATTGGTATTCGGAAAGTAGGTTTAGGTTTGTGATAATTAATAAAAAGTACAGATTAACATGAACAATCATGGTTGTTATTTTCGTTGCTGCGACAAAGATTTTTCGTATCTTAGCAAGAGTATGGGTCATGGTACACCACCCTGGGTGACCCCGGATTATTTTTTAGGCATATACTTAAAAAATCTGTTTGGAGTTAAGAACAAAATTAGATAGCAAGCATTAAAATGAAGTTATATAGTTATATTTAGTTAAGTTATATTGCGGACACTTTATTTATATGTTATGTACTTACTTTGCATTGGGCTTAAGGTTTCCTATTGCCAAAACATCTAGAAGAAGACGACGAGCAAAGCGAGCCTCCAAAGTTATCTACAGAGTGACAAATTGTAATATCAGCCATTTTCTATGACTTTCGCACTTGTCTACTCATTCTTAAATAACTAGAGATTGCCCTTGTACTAAGGAATAATTTAAAAGCGAATGTCAAAATTCACCACAATTTGATGAATAGTTTCCAAGAAGTTTGACAAGCGTTTTATATGGAAATTTCAGAGCTCCAGGGAGCGTTTTGCAAAAATTTTACTGTGACAAGAAAATGTATGAAATCAAATGCATAGGTCAGTTTTTTAGACCACAGTTTTAGGCTAATTATAGTGCTTCACCCTATCCACTACATCGTAAAAATCAAAGTGTATTCTGATTTTTATGTTGTAAAGTCATTTAAAGCACTTTGTGTTCAGCCAGATAGTTATTAAAAAGCCGACAAAGTCTCAAGAGCTGTGATGTCAGTCGTAGTTATAACTGATAAGATAAGCAATGATTAGGCCAAAACACTCCGCGGAGGCATGACCCTGGTTATTCAACTTCCTAAACAAATGATTGCCTGTCACGTGAGTAAGTTGCCGTAGGACGAAGTACTGACCGTCTGCGCGTCCGTTGGCTATCGGATGATCAAGATTTAGCCTACAAGTTTGAATAAAACCGACTGATTATGACAAAATGTATGAGCTGCCTATATGAGGGATTTAGAAACCTGACTACTCTCTCAAACGAACCAGCAGGGCCAGCACGAACCGGCTCTAAATTGTTTTTCCAGTTTTCATTCGCGGTTAGATGTGACAAAGTTAGAATACGGATATGTTTGTCTCCTTCTCGCGGGATAAAAACTGTAGAAAGATTATTTGTCTACGGCTGATGCTAGTCCTGCAGGTAAGACAACAGTGCGGTGTGGCCCGCATCGTTGTAGAGATACTAACATCCGGGGAAAGGTACCTGAGGCAACGAGCTAGGGAGGCTTGGTTCTTATGGGGATCACGATGCCCTCTGTCAAGCACAGAGGCTGATCACCGAGAGGGTTTTAGTGGGCTCAAACCTCACACAACCTAGGTGCAACTCAAAGCGGCCGGGTATCTGTCAAACGTTTTCCCGGTCGTCAAGGGAGGGAGATCAGTTGGCAGGTTATGTTGGAGTTCACATGATTTTATACCAGCATAATACTCGTACTACGCGAAAGTAGCATAAATGTATCCGTAGCTCATTTTAACCTGATGATGGTTTGAAGGAGTAAATTGCCAAAATACCATTACCTATGTCAGGGATGGGAGTGTAAATCATCATAACAGCAAATGTAGCCAATGGTTTTAGTAACATATCATATCGTCACGCGTTTCCTGGGTTCGAACCCGCTCCCTCTGGTTTGAGAGGCAGGCCTTGTCCAACTAGGCTATCATCACTAGGCGCAATTAATCCTACTGTATTCCAATAAAACCGAATTTCTTTAAGATTCTCGTTATGTTAGTCATATTTACGCGTTTTCCCCAACATTAAGGAAGTTAAGAGCCACTGACTGATAACTAAGTATTTGTATTGTGGACCCGGAATAAGTCATGTCAGTACTGCGTGCCAAATATTATCTCATTATTTTATTAATAAGCTTAGTTTAGAATCCGGTTGTATTTTTATCGTATTTTTTTATTTTAATTAACCAAGGGGTCAAAGGAAGAACGGCAAGCGAGCCCACAGATAGGAAGGGACAAAAACACTAAATAGAAATTCTTTATTGACATACACATATTCATAAATTCTTAGACCGAGAGAAAGTCATTTTAAATAACATTAGTTACAAAAAAAAAACCAATATACATTGCGTACAGTATTTTCAAAAGTTGTCTATTACAAATAAAATACAGTTAAGAGGGCCGCGACGCTCTGAAATTTCCATACAAACGCGCTACTCAAATTTCTTGAAAACCATTTGTCAGATTATGATGAAATTTAGCATGTACAATTAAATTAACAATATCTCTGCCCCTATGTTCTTGGTTTTTTTAAAACGTTCTCAAGCGAAAATAGAGGTATAAGAAATATCCGCATTTTAAGGGATCAGTTTTGACTGGTTTATTCAATAGACAAAACAAATCATAAATTCCATTACATAGGGAGGTTGTCTACATCATTAACTGTTAAATGAATCCATAATTCAAGGGAAATCCTCAGTTACATATCCTTAGAATGATTACAAAAGTGCAAAAGTCATTAAAAAAAATTGAAATTACACTTTGTCACTCTATAGGTAACTTTAGAGGCTCGTCAGTATCATAACTCGCTCTCTTCGCTCGTCTTCTTTTTCTAGACGAAATGGCTATAGAATACCTTAAGCCAATGCGAAGTTAATGTAGGTCGCCTAGGTCGAAGTTAGTTAGGTCGCCGGACTCTTAAATATTACGATAATTACAAACGAAACTAACATCCAATATTGGGCATTGACGTTGACTTAGAACATACGACGCATTTTAGAACCGTAGAAGAGTGTAGGCCGTGCCAAAGAAACCTTATAAATACATACATACACAAATCATAACCCTCCTTCCTGCACTGTCGGGTAAAAAACTCTAGGCTTTCCAAAAATTTATTAAGTGTTCAATTTCAATAAACATGTTTTTCGTTGTGTTAATGACTTTCATTAAAACCTCAACCTTATTTTATAGCCAACCCTGGTCAGAAACCCCAACTTAAAACTGAATTAGTCTTAATTGCTCTGTTTTTTTTGACGAAATGATCAATGTTAGACCTATACACACTAGAACCTGAAAGTGATTTGACTTCTGAAATTTCGTGTACCAATTTACAGTCACATTGTTCCAATTATTTTTAAACGTTTAATTGTTTCAATATCCTTTTTAAAATGCGTAATCCATTTACTTCAACAAACTCTTGTGTTTAGTACTAAAATTCACTATCGCAATGGTTTTCTTTTAAATATATTTACTTTAAATACAAAATACGAGGCTAGTGTGAATGGTCAAGTCAGTAAAGGTCGACCTAGACGAGCATATCTCGACCAAATCAAAGACGTTTAAAAAGGCCAGATCAGGAGTACCCGTAACCGACGAGCATGTATGAAAATCATGGTTCAACCTGATCACTGGATCCCTGTTCCGCGCTGCTATGTCCAAGATTAGGATAGCCATAATGATAGCCGACCTCCGGTAGAAGATGGCACCTCAAGAAGGTGCCTGAAAAGATCCATGGAAGTAGAAGAAGCGAAAGTTACCAAGTTCCCAAGTGTACCAGGAAGTAAGTGAAGTCGCCAAGTGAAGAGAAGTGGTCTCTGCTTACCGCTATGAGAAAGAGGCATGATTATCATACTATGTTGGTAAAAATCAATGAGTTGAATGAGTTTCAATTTACTTCAACAATTTGTGTTTCAATTGACTTTCACCATTTGTGTTTCAATTGCGTATACTTACTTACCTATACGGTAAGGAATGTTAATTAGGGTTTAATTAAGCGTGAAATCAAATATTTATGTTGTGGGACGATTAGATAATAATGTCAAGGAGTCATCTTATTTCGCAATGTTTCCAAATTTGTCTATACTTGACCATGTTTTACATGATCATGTGATTCTGGTCTGATTAAAACATCCATTCCATTTCAAAAATTACAGAAACAAACATTATATACACTCACTTAAGCTATGGGTTTGTTAATATTGGATGACGAACGAAACGCTTTAATTCCACCTTTATTGCGCGGACCGCTAAAGTGTGAAATGCTCTGCTTGAGTGTGTATTCTCTTATATACTTTATATAACTAAACTTACTTTATATAACTAGACTTCTCTCTCTCTAGTCTCGTCTAGACGTTGTATGGCCTCGTAATAGTTATATACTTATTATTATTTTTTATTATGTTATAACAATTTTTATTTAATTTCAATGAAGTGTGCACCGTAATTTTTTATTTCAACATTAATAGACCGAAACGTTTTACGTGATGCCACAACAGGTCCCTTCTTGTAGGAAAACAATAGTTTTGCATTAGACATGTCACTGTAGTACATTTTACTATATTCTTTCTTTAATCATTAACCTCTATCAAACACTAAAGAACTATTCCGAGGCTATAGAACGTTTATTAGGATTATTATCATTAGAATGGGTGTCTTCAAGTCTCGAGAGAATCTGTTTCTCCTAGGCAAGCGTGCGCCATCTTAGACCGCATCACTGCTTAACATTAGGCAAGATGGCGGATAAATCCACGAATATTTTTAAATTTTAAAAACCTGGTAAAGGCAGTAGATGAGGCTCCAGATATATTTTCCACTCCAGGGGGGCTATTCCTGCGCGTGAGATGAGATTTTATCTTGGTCACTCTCACACCTATGACGTTTCAAACGAGGGCAACATGGACGTAAAAAAGTGAGATGAAAATCTTAAATCTCCGAATAGGGCCCCTGATATATGCCCCTAAGCAAAAAAGACAGAGTGTTATAAGTTTGACGTGTCTGTGTGTGTGGTATCGTAGCTCCCGAACGGATGAACCGATTTTGATTTTTTTTTGTTTGAAAGGTGAATTAGTCGGGAGTTTTTACTTTACACTTATTTCCATACATTCTTAACAATTCTAAAATAAAAGAAAAAGTTAGACTAACAAATTTATTTCTATGTCTCCTTATAATAATGCGACGCTATTTCCAGCAGCCAGTCCTTGTTGATGGTCATGAGGTCGCGCATGTATGTCTTGTCGCCCGTCGCTTGCACGCTCCCGAATACGACCCTGGAACAAGTCACATTGGGAATGGTTTATTTTATTGTGAAGGTGTGTAGTTGAAGCGATGATAGCCTTTTTTTTTTACATCGGACTAGGCATACGATTGACCACATGTGCCTAGGAGATATCTATTCACTTTTCTCTGGGACATCCCAGGATTGTATTTGGGTGGAAAAATAGACGCAGGCAACGAGTTCCACACCTCTGCAATTGTCATAAGAAAAGCGGATTTAAAACACTTAGTGCGCTTAGACGGAGTTTCCACCTGAGTGCCTCTGATTGGTGCGCCTGGTGCAATTGTAGAAGAACGGTGATGGCTGGATAAGACATGCACACTCACCGGAGTGAAACTTCTAGCCTCGCACTAGCCTAGTCGGAGATGACCCGCCTCTCAAGCCAGAGGAAGCGGGTTCGGACCCAGCCGAAGGCACGCACCAATAAGTTCATTGTATGAACATATGTGCGTATTTAAGTTCATCTGCTACGTAATTGGAGACCGATGCATGGCGAACAGGCTCGCTCCCTGTCAGATTTGGGACTGAATATCGTCCAGCGAAGTGTGGGTGTTCTCAGCCAGCCCTTTCGGGGGAAAGGCGTGACGATATGTATGTACGTTATTTATGTAAGTAGTTGTTAGAAAAGAGGGTATTATAAGGTTAAGAATTATTTAGAAGACAAAGATGTCTGAAGATTTCTGGAGCCTTCCACTTCCGCCAAGGACATGTGTACTACCATATTTTAAGATCTGTATGCTATCCTGTATGTTGTATACTAAACCATGTTCTCACAAATAAATGAATCTTGAATCTTGAATCTTGAATCCAAGTAGCCACTAGTATGTATAGATATTACCTAGTTGTAAGTCAAAATTTGTGAGACTATAATCTATTTATTATTTGAAAAAATAATGCCCTTTAGTTTCTTGCATGTTCTTCTGAGTAGAAGCTCTTTATCCGAACGGATAAACGGAACGGAACGAAGGCGGTCGAATCTATTTAAAAAACTTTGACGTTCATAAGTGTATCTTTGATACCCAAATTGAATAAAAACATTTTGACTTTGACTTTGAAAGAGAAAATTGATTTTTCAGCTAGCTGATCGGTGTTTTCATCCTAAGAAAAGCGATGATAGCAAGAGTAATAAGTAAGTAAGAGCTAATATCGAACGTGCGAGAATAGGGCACACGGTAAGTGTCACCAAGCGATCGTCTGACCGGATCTGATAATTTCATCACATGACTTCTTTAATTAAAAATATTTTTCACAAAACATTTCAAAATAACCATCTTTCCTGTAAACCATATCGTAACATTTAATTTTAAACATGAATAAAAAAAAGTTTTATCTGGGAAAAACACACTTAAGTGTGTTGTAAATAATTATTTACAAGGTCACAAAGTAGCGTCAAGTAACGGCCAATTAACGGCCGTTATCGTCGGCATATCCGTCGTTACAACGATAACGTCGGTCATTCGTTACATGCGTTAGATAGCGCTGACGTTAAGGTAGATTGCACCATATTTAAGTTGTATTGCGACGTGATTATATAACGTGAACGTAAAAACCCTCCTTTCACTCCACCTGCTCGACAATGACCAATCACATATCACGTAGTATCAACGAAAAGCAAGGCATTGTCTTTCTAGGGAGAGACAGTTATACGAAAATCCCAAGGTAGCTTCAGAGCAAAGAGGTTATAATTTAATTAAAACTCAGTATACGAGCGCTGTAAGAAGAGTTTATTCGAACATTTAACTGGCCACCAAAAAAAGAACACAGCTGGATCATGAGCTGCACGAAAAAAACAAAGGACGGTGTTTGGTGTATTTTCGTAGTTCCTTTTTATTGCCTCGCAGGAGGTCTGAAATCTAAGAATTGACCTCTAGGCGTCTTCGTCTTGGGTGGCTTGAACCCCTTGCTTCACACTATACATATCACATAGTCTTAACGTAAACCAAAGTTTTGCCTCCGAAGGGAGATAAAGTTTTATGAAACTGCCAAGAGGTTAATGTCTAAAGTGTAAACTGTTGGTATTTCTACCTAAATAAATAAATAAATACAAAGTCACGACGCTTCCTTTTTGGTTTTCAGACAAAACTCGCCAAAACTCTAAAAAACTGTGTTTAATGAATAAAACATTTTCTCAGTTCCTTTTTATTGCCCCACAGGAGGTGTGAAAAGTAGAGTATTCTGGGGAAAAGCCGTGTCTTTGTCTTGGGCGGCTTTAAGCGAGCGCTTCACTCAGGACTCTACATACACTGTAACTGTAACTCTCTCGCTTCGCTCGGGCGTTATATTATAACTCCAGAATCCCTCGTTACTCCCTAGGTGCATAATCTACTATTATTGATTCTCGATTTCATATCTTATAGTTTAAGTTCGGCTTCACTAGATGGTACTGAACTATCTTTAAACGCGCATACGTTTAGGTTCAAATCAAACGTTACTCATAGGCATTTATGAATAAAATATTATATAGACGAAAGTTTGTGCCTGTGTTTGTGTGAGGGTGGTCGTAGAAGGTGTAGCTAATCTATCGCGCAAGTCAGCCCCTGTGACGTAAATGCAAGCTGCGGTGTCGTACCTGAGTTCTTGGACCAAGCCGCACGCGTAAATTGAACGTGTTGAGGGGGTCGTAGGCAGTGTCGCTCATCTATCGCGTAAGTAAGCGTCCGTGAAGTAACCGCAAGCTGGAGTGTCGTATCTACCTGAACTCTCAGAGAGTCAGGTAGATACGACTGCAAACTGCACGCGTAATTTAACAAACTCTTAGCTAACATTTTATACACATGTAATCCTACTAATATTATAAACGCGAAAGTTTGTAAGAATGGATGGATGGATGTTTGTTACTCTTTCACGCCAGAACATTGTAAGAATGGATGGATGGATGTTTGTTACTCTTTCACGCCAGAACAGCTGAACAGATCTGGATGAAATTTGGCACAGAGATAGATTATAGTCTAGAATAGCACATAGGATACTTTTTAACCGCGAGTGAAACCGCGGGGCGCAGCTAGTGTATACATGTATATATGGGTGTTGTATTACACCTCTGCCAGCCCCTTCGGGGGAAAGACGTGACGATATATGTTATGTTTTGTAATGTAATGTATACGTTTTTACCGCGGGTAGCACCGCCGGGCACAACTAGCTATATTATAAACTAGCTGCGCATCAAACAGATTATATTAATTAGCTAAACTAAAACGAGGTGGTTCGAGCCGGTTACCGACTACCGTAATGTGAAGAGGGCAAAGGTAGATGAATACGACGTAAAATGACTTGCAATGTAATCTCTTGTAAGAGCGTATTACAATATTAATAAGATTGCTGTTATCGGCAGTTTTTTTAAATGTAAAATAGGCTTGCGTTAGGCTGTCATTACGCAGTCACGCACGCTCATTTTTCATGATTTAGAGTTAAATCAGAATAAAGCCAGTTGCAATCCTTTCTGTGTGCGTGCTGTCAGTTTGTCGTTGTCAGCGAGCAGTCCGTGCATCACGCACCTATAGTTGCAATCCTTTCTGTGTGCGTGCTGTCAGTTTGTCGTTGTCAGCGAGCAGTCCGTGCATCACGCACCTATAGTTGCAATCCTTTCTGTGTGCGTGCTGTCAGTTTGTCGTTGTCAGCGAGCAGTCCGTGCATCACGCACCTATAGTTGCAATCCTTTCTGTGTGCGTGCTGTCAGTTTGTCGTTGTCAGCGAGCAGTCCGTGCATCACGCACCTATAGTTGCAATCCTTTCTGTGTGCGTGCTGTCAGTTTGTCGTTGTCAGCGAGCAGTCCGTGCATCACGCACCTATAGTTGCAATCCTTTCTGTGTGCGTGCTGTCAGTTTGTCGTTGTCAGCGAGCAGTCCGTGCATCACGCACCTATAGTTGCAATCCTTTCTGTGTGCGTGCTGTCAGTTTGTCGTTGTCAGCGAGCAGTCCGTGCATCACGCACCTATAGTTGCAATCCTTTCTGTGTGCGTGCTGTCAGTTTGTCGTTGTCAGCGAGCAGTCCGTGCATCACGCACCTATAGTTGCAATCCTTTCTGTGTGCGTGCTGTCAGTTTGTCGTTGTCAGCGAGCAGTCCGTGCATCACGCACCTATAGTTGCAATCCTTTCTGTGTGCGTGCTGTCAGTTTGTCGTTGTCAGCGAGCAGTCCGTGCATCACGCACCTATAGTTGCAATCCTTTCTGTGTGCGTGCTGTCAGTTTGTCGTTGTCAGCGAGCAGTCCGTGCATCACGCACCTATAGTTGCAATCCTTTCTGTGTGCGTGCTGTCAGTTTGTCGTTGTCAGCGAGCAGTCCGTGCATCACGCACCTATAGTTGCAATCCTTTCTGTGTGCGTGCTGTCAGTTTGTCGTTGTCAGCGAGCAGTCCGTGCATCACGCACCTATAGTTGCAATCCTTTCTGTGTGCGTGCTGTCAGTTTGTCGTTGTCAGCGAGCAGTCCGTGCATCACGCACCTATAGTTGCAATCCTTTCTGTGTGCGTGCTGTCAGTTTGTCGTTGTCAGCGAGCAGTCCGTGCATCACGCACCTATAGTTGCAATCCTTTCTGTGTGCGTGCTGTCAGTTTGTCGTTGTCAGCGAGCAGTCCGTGCATCACGCACCTATAGTTGCAATCCTTTCTGTGTGCGTGCTGTCAGTTTGTCGTTGTCAGCGAGCAGTCCGTGCATCACGCACCTATAGTTGCAATCCTTTCTGTGTGCGTGCTGTCAGTTTGTCGTTGTCAGCGAGCAGTCCGTGCATCACGCACCTATAGTTGCAATCCTTTCTGTGTGCGTGCTGTCAGTTTGTCGTTGTCAGCGAGCAGTCCGTGCATCACGCACCTATAGTTGCAATCCTTTCTGTGTGCGTGCTGTCAGTTTGTCGTTGTCAGCGAGCAGTCCGTGCATCACGCACCTATAGTTGCAATCCTTTCTGTGTGCGTGCTGTCAGTTTGTCGTTGTCAGCGAGCAGTCCGTGCATCACGCACCTATAGTTGCAATCCTTTCTGTGTGCGTGCTGTCAGTTTGTCGTTGTCAGCGAGCAGTCCGTGCATCACGCACCTATAGTTGCAATCCTTTCTGTGTGCGTGCTGTCAGTTTGTCGTTGTCAGCGAGCAGTCCGTGCATCACGCACCTATAGTTGCAATCCTTTCTGTGTGCGTGCTGTCAGTTTGTCGTTGTCAGCGAGCAGTCCGTGCATCACGCACCTATAGTTGCAATCCTTTCTGTGTGCGTGCTGTCAGTTTGTCGTTGTCAGCGAGCAGTCCGTGCATCACGCACCTATAGTTGCAATCCTTTCTGTGTGCGTGCTGTCAGTTTGTCGTTGTCAGCGAGCAGTCCGTGCATCACGCACCTATAGTTGCAATCCTTTCTGTGTGCGTGCTGTCAGTTTGTCGTTGTCAGCGAGCAGTCCGTGCATCACGCACCTATAGTTGCAATCCTTTCTGTGTGCGTGCTGTCAGTTTGTCGTTGTCAGCGAGCAGTCCGTGCATCACGCACCTATAGTTGCAATCCTTTCTGTGTGCGTGCTGTCAGTTTGTCGTTGTCAGCGAGCAGTCCGTGCATCACGCACCTATAGTTGCAATCCTTTCTGTGTGCGTGCTGTCAGTTTGTCGTTGTCAGCGAGCAGTCCGTGCATCACGCACCTATAGTTGCAATCCTTTCTGTGTGCGTGCTGTCAGTTTGTCGTTGTCAGCGAGCAGTCCGTGCATCACGCACCTATAGTTGCAATCCTTTCTGTGTGCGTGCTGTCAGTTTGTCGTTGTCAGCGAGCAGTCCGTGCATCACGCACCTATAGTTGCAATCCTTTCTGTGTGCGTGCTGTCAGTTTGTCGTTGTCAGCGAGCAGTCCGTGCATCACGCACCTATAGTTGCAATCCTTTCTGTGTGCGTGCTGTCAGTTTGTCGTTGTCAGCGAGCAGTCCGTGCATCACGCACCTATAGTTGCAATCCTTTCTGTGTGCGTGCTGTCAGTTTGTCGTTGTCAGCGAGCAGTCCGTGCATCACGCACCTATAGTTGCAATCCTTTCTGTGTGCGTGCTGTCAGTTTGTCGTTGTCAGCGAGCAGTCCGTGCATCACGCACCTATAGTTGCAATCCTTTCTGTGTGCGTGCTGTCAGTTTGTCGTTGTCAGCGAGCAGTCCGTGCATCACGCACCTATAGTTGCAATCCTTTCTGTGTGCGTGCTGTCAGTTTGTCGTTGTCAGCGAGCAGTCCGTGCATCACGCACCTATAGTTGCAATCCTTTCTGTGTGCGTGCTGTCAGTTTGTCGTTGTCAGCGAGCAGTCCGTGCATCACGCACCTATAGTTGCAATCCTTTCTGTGTGCGTGCTGTCAGTTTGTCGTTGTCAGCGAGCAGTCCGTGCATCACGCACCTATAGTTGCAATCCTTTCTGTGTGCGTGCTGTCAGTTTGTCGTTGTCAGCGAGCAGTCCGTGCATCACGCACCTATAGTTGCAATCCTTTCTGTGTGCGTGCTGTCAGTTTGTCGTTGTCAGCGAGCAGTCCGTGCATCACGCACCTATAGTTGCAATCCTTTCTGTGTGCGTGCTGTCAGTTTGTCGTTGTCAGCGAGCAGTCCGTGCATCACGCACCTATAGTTGCAATCCTTTCTGTGTGCGTGCTGTCAGTTTGTCGTTGTCAGCGAGCAGTCCGTGCATCACGCACCTATAGTTGCAATCCTTTCTGTGTGCGTGCTGTCAGTTTGTCGTTGTCAGCGAGCAGTCCGTGCATCACGCACCTATAGTTGCAATCCTTTCTGTGTGCGTGCTGTCAGTTTGTCGTTGTCAGCGAGCAGTCCGTGCATCACGCACCTATAGTTGCAATCCTTTCTGTGTGCGTGCTGTCAGTTTGTCGTTGTCAGCGAGCAGTCCGTGCATCACGCACCTATAGTTGCAATCCTTTCTGTGTGCGTGCTGTCAGTTTGTCGTTGTCAGCGAGCAGTCCGTGCATCACGCACCTATAGTTGCAATCCTTTCTGTGTGCGTGCTGTCAGTTTGTCGTTGTCAGCGAGCAGTCCGTGCATCACGCACCTATAGTTGCAATCCTTTCTGTGTGCGTGCTGTCAGTTTGTCGTTGTCAGCGAGCAGTCCGTGCATCACGCACCTATAGTTGCAATCCTTTCTGTGTGCGTGCTGTCAGTTTGTCGTTGTCAGCGAGCAGTCCGTGCATCACGCACCTATAGTTGCAATCCTTTCTGTGTGCGTGCTGTCAGTTTGTCGTTGTCAGCGAGCAGTCCGTGCATCACGCACCTATAGTTGCAATCCTTTCTGTGTGCGTGCTGTCAGTTTGTCGTTGTCAGCGAGCAGTCCGTGCATCACGCACCTATAGTTGCAATCCTTTCTGTGTGCGTGCTGTCAGTTTGTCGTTGTCAGCGAGCAGTCCGTGCATCACGCACCTATAGTTGCAATCCTTTCTGTGTGCGTGCTGTCAGTTTGTCGTTGTCAGCGAGCAGTCCGTGCATCACGCACCTATAGTTTCTTGCCTGTTCTTCTGAGTGGGGGTTTTTACCCGAACAAGGCGGTCGAGTCTTTTAAAGAATCTTTGACGTTCGTAAGTGTATCTTTGATACCCAAATTGAATAAAAACATTTTGACTGTGGCTTTGACTGTAACGGGCTGGAAACGGACTGCTTTGAGAGAGTGACTTATTTCACAGAATTTCATACTTTACTGGTCCTCGCAAATCGGACCAGAATGGACTCGACTGCACCCGCATTTTGTGTGCTCTATCTACCTTTAGGTGACCGGGCTCCAGTCATGTAGCAAATAACATACAATACGTACATATGCTCGCACAATGAACAAATTGGTGCGTGCCGTCGGCTGGGTTCGAACCCGCTCCCTCTGGCTTGAGAGGCGGGCCTTCTCCCAACTAGGCTGCCATCGCTTATTTCGTAGTATATGCGGTAAAATTTTGCCGATTCGAATGTATAAAAAAGTTGATTATGAAAATGTTCGACTTAAATCAGTATTGTTCTGGGTGTGCGATGTGTCTCCTTTATTCACACGGTATCTATATTCTTTTACTAGCTGTTACCCGCGACTTCTAAGCTTTTATTTGTAAAATAGTATTCTTAAACCTTCCTCGTGATTTACGGTAACTGATTGTCAAGTTTCGTTCCGCCGTAAAAAGCCTACAAACAGACAGACAGACAGAGTTACTTTCGATTTTATAATATCAGTATAGATTACGTTTCTTGGGCAGGTAAATAGTCGATAGGTCGTTGTTTCCTCGCCGGCGACGGTCTGACAAATGCCTGAACGGACGCACTCCATTACGCGATGGGGTTTAAGGCTCGTCATACCACGATTTTACTTCTCTACCTACTACGTTTACTTAAGCCATTTAGAGTTGAAAATCGTATTTCATATTTTGATGGTAAAATAAGATCAGCGCGTAGAATTACATTTTTTTGACGTTTTTATTGGTATTAATCGTAATAAGTCACAAATAAGAATACGTTACTCGGTTAAACTTTCGAAAACTAATCTGGTAATTATTGGTAAATTCGTAATCTCTAATTTAATAATGGAAAAAATAAAAGGTGTTGTAATCGCTGAAAATTTAGAGACCTACGCTCAAACAGGTTTTTTAAGACATTTTACTTGAAAACTGCCTTTACTAGTGGTATTTCAGTGCAGGTTTGAGAAGCTCTTATCTTTCTTTTATTGGAAGTTTTGCATTGTAACCAAACAAAAATAAAATGCATGGCGCCCCATTCCCAGGTTCAGGTCCACAAGAACCGCGTCCCTAAACATAGAGTCTTACAGCATAACGTGCAAATTATTTTTCTAGGAGAAAAATGCGTTTATATAAAACTCCTAGAAGAAAAATAACTAACGTTTTTTGTAGATCCTTTTGTTTAAATACTATTTTAGTGTAGTCAGACACCGCGTCAAAATAAACAGCTGTTCTCATACATAATTTTGTATTAATAATAATTCCATACGTAATCCTAATATTTAGTAGATTATGTGTTGGGTTTCCAACAATCTTTGATAAATGAAATGTCGAGAAAGACTGAAAAACATTGTACGGGCCAAAAAAACTTGTTGTTGTTACTTGAACTAATATCTAGACTATATCTAATAACTTCGTCGACGAAGTGCTCGAAGAATAGGTATTTTTTATTGCATTAATTTTCCGATAAGAATTTTGTTGTAAATTTCTTGACATAATTCTGGTAAATTCCTTATTGAATTAGCTTCATATATCAATTTGTATAAAGTTTTCTAGTAAATTTCATTAAATTAATTTAAAATTGTTCAAAATTAAAAATAGAATAAAAAATCATATTCCTTGATGTACTTAATGCGACGTTAAAGCGGAATTACACTAGATATTAGTTCAAGTAACAATTTTGAAGATGAACTTCCTCATATTCCTTGATGTACTTAATGCGACGTTAAAGCGGAATTACACTAGATATTAGTTCAAGTAACAAGTTTGAAGATGAACTTCCGCAAAGTAACGCCTGATTCAAACAATACATATCTGTAGCTGAGAGGTAAAGGGTAATAAGTCAATTTTTTTGGAAAGTGGTTTTTATAATGAATTTGGGTGAAAAATCGATTAAATGATAGAATAGAATAGAAAAGTTTATTGTCATAAAGTCACACTCATAATAATTTATTACAATGTATTAGGAATGCTCCTGTCATGTACTCGTCATTTTACATACATTGGTTTTCATTTCTAAATTTAAACATAATAGTATTATAACTAAGTAAACGTTACTAAAATCCAAATTCAATTATGACATAACTAGTTATTAGCATTTAACGACCTAACTATCCGCCTTGAACACTAAATTGCTATTTGTAAATGTTTTCGTATTAGGCACTTGTTATCCTTTACCTCTCAGCTACAGATATAATCTCACCACTTAGGCTGCTGCACTCTGAACAGACAGCTGTCAGGACTGATGTTCAAGACAGCGCCGCGAACGCCGCGGTAACTGCCGTCGATGTGTAGATACGCCGCTTGGGGGAACAACCCTGACAGGACGCACTTCATCACGCGCTGGGATTTGCCTGAAATAAACAAGTGACATTATTATAAGAAAAACAAAAACCCGGCTGCAAAATGTTGTATTCTATGTCACTTCCACTATCAAGACGATTCAAACGACACCTCACATGTCGAAATACATCAAGCTGTTTAGGTTCAGGGCGTGCCAAAGAAACCTCATACATACACTCGAAAATATTCCCTCCTTCTACCCTTCCGCAGTCGAGTAAAAAGGAATTAAAATTAAACCATTTACATAAGTAGCTTAACAACAATTATGTTTTGTAAAATTAAAATTAAAAACCCGACTTTTATTACGGGACCAACCCTAAAATCAGCTGTTTCATAGCAAATTGTCATTGACATTTGTCAAAAAGTATGGAACAGCTTTTTTTTATAGCATATTGTTATCGACCGAGTGCGCGTTAGCGCGCGAAGTGTCTCTGTTTTAGCTTCAACAGAAATGCTTTCGTATGTCCGAACTCTGTCTGGATTTCTGTCCGCTTCTCTGTCTGCCTCTACAGGTGTCATCTCCATCATTTTGAAAAATACCAAAAACCGACTCGACAAAATAAAATCTATTTAATTATCGAATCTACTCACAAAATGTCAAGAGAATCGGTTGCGGAATGCTACCTGCAGAGGAGAACAAACGGCCGCCGCGAGGTTTCCAGCTCACAGAGCAACTAGTTCTATTTTTACTAATGAGTAATAACATATAGTACTACTACATATAGTACTGCTACTAATGAGTAGCATAACATATCGTCACACTTTTCCTCCGAGGGGGCTGGCAGAGGTGTAATACAACACCCACACTTTGCCGGACGATATTCAGTCCCAAATGTGACAGGGGCGAGCCTGTCGTCATACACCGGGCTCCAGTTATGTAGCAGATGACATACAATACGCACATAATATGTTCACACAATGAACAAATAAGTGCGTGCCGTCAGCTGGGTTTGAACCCGCTCCCTCTCGCTTGAGAGGCAGGCTTTCTCCAACTAGGCTATCATCGCTTATATTCCCTGTAACCCCTAGTAAATATACTAAACTTTGAAAAAAAATAGTTCAATGGATTTGGATGAAATTTGTTTTTTTTTTTAAACGGGCTGTGTCGGACTCGGGGCCAGCACACGACGTCGACGCCACGAAGGTTAGCGCCCCGCAGCAGCCAATCGTACGTACCATATGTTCTACAGGGTGGGGCCAATTCGGATCCCTGTGGAACACCGCGGATTATGGGGCTGCAGCCCTCCCCGTCTTTCGGGAGGTAAACTACTCGTACTTCTTTATAAAAGAGGTAGGCCCCGATGAGGCACTTAAGGTTCTGGGGGGCCCTATGGTACCGCAGTGCCCCAATATTGCACCCCACTGTAGGGTGTTAGATGCGTTGGCGACGTCCAATGACACCGCCAATTCCCTCCGCCGCTGGGCCACGCCCTTTCGGAGATCGCGGGGTTTCGAGATATGGCGTCCACCGTCGAGCGACCGCTCCGGAGCTGGAGCCGGGTGTCGGCCTGGTCCGGGCCGACATCCTCCAATGTCCGGCGAGGCGGCAGTCCCTCCAGCAGCTTCCAGGAGGCTTCGGCCGTGGCTAGTTACCACCCACCGGACCAAGCCATGCCGTGAAATGACCTAGTCGTGTTTCGGGATGTAGTCCGGTGTGTGTCCGAAGACGGGTCTGAGCAGTGGCGCACTTGTAGCGCCTCACTCAACTGCCGTCTTTGTACTTCTTCACTCTACAAAACTTCAAGACTAGCGTGAATAAGTACCTTATAGGTCGTCGTGCTCCATCTTAGATCACAACGTCGCTTATCATCAGGCGAGTTGGTGGTCAAACGCCGACCTATTCTACATAATAATAATAATAATAACCGTTCCGAAGAAGTTCTGAGCAGGAGCGCACTTGTAGCGTCTCACTCAACTGCCGTCTTTGTACTTCTTCACTCAACAAAACTTCAAGGCTAGAGTGAATAAGTACTTATAGGTCGTCGTGCTTCATCTTAGACCACAACGTCGCTTAACATCAGGCGAGTTGGTGGTCAAACGCCAACCTATTGTACATAAAAAAAAGCAGCTCGCCCGCCTCGTCAAAGAGGACTATAGGACGGTAGCCCGCCGGTTCGTCTGCGGACGCCTCTCCTCGTGCAGGAGGATGAGTCAGCTGTTGTTCCACCGCCGGAGGAACCGCCCCTCGCGCAGGCAGCGGTCGAATACTGACCTTCCTGCCCCGCCTGCGCCTTGGCCTGCCTGATGGCCTCTTTGAGGGCCCTGCTCGCCTCCCGGTACGTGGCGCAGGCAGCATCCAGCTCCGCCGCGTCCTGCCGCCTCCTCCTCCGGTGGCGCTGGTAGCGGCGCCGCGCCGCCACGGACTCGCGACGGAGCTCGGCGATCTGCTCGCTCCACCAGCAGGGCTGGCGCCGGGCCGGCGGAGGCCTCGCTTGCGGAGGCCTCGCTCGCGGAGGCCTCGCTCGCGGCAAAACCCGCGCCATGGCCTTGCACAGTCTATCGATCTCCACGTCGAGGTTCACCGGCTCCGAGGCGGCCGCACTCCACGCCCACACTATGGCAGCCTCCTGCAGTAATTCCAAGTCCAGGTGGTCCAGCGGCGGCCGCGAACTAGCCGCAGGTTCTGCTGAAGACGACGACGAGGAGACGTTAAATCGGATGTCCCGATGATCGAACAGCGTCTCCTCGTCCGCCGGGACTTCCCAGTCCCAATTTTACCGCGAGCTCGGGCGTGACAAGTCGCATCGGCCCCCGCCCGTCCCACGCCGCACGCATGTGCGTGGGCCCCCGGTTGAGGACGCACAGTCCCACCTCCCCCAGCCCCTCATCGACGGCCTCGTCTCTGGCATTTGTCCCTGGGGACCCCCACACCATGGATTCGGCTTTGAGATCTCCCAGGACGATGATCGGTCGAGGGCGGCTTTGGCCGATCAGGGCTCCTACCTCGCCGAGAAAGAACTCAAAGTCGACAAGGACCCTGTTGGAGGAGAAATACACCTACGACCACCGTCCTGCCAATACAGGCCACGATTATGGAGGTACCTAGGCTAACAACTAGACTAAATGCTTATTTTAACTGATCATACCGTCACGCTTTTCCCCCGAACGAGTTGACAGAGGTACATCACAGCGCACAAACTTCGCGGGGTGATGTTCAGTCCCTAATGTGACAGGGGTCGAGCTTGTCGCCATACACCTGCCTCCAGTCATGTAGCAGATGACATTAAGTCCCGAACTTACAAATATTTGCTTACTTTTTATCCTGACAAAAAAATCGGTTCCTGTTTAGTAGCGCGTCCTAAAATTCTTACGAATATTATAAAATTTAAAGGAACTCTGTCTGTCTGTTTGTAGGCTTTTCACAACTAAACGGCTGAACGGATCTTGATGAAATTTTGTAATTAGTTACAGTATTTCACGAGGAAGGTTTTTGGACACTATTTTCTGAATAAACGCGAACACAGTTGCGGGTAAGAGCTAGTACTCAATAGGTCTATTGCAAACATTACGAACTATAGCGATTTATCATTTTACTAGCTGCTACATGCGACTTCGTCCGCGTTTATTCAGAAAATAGTATCCAAAAACGTTTTTTGTGTAACTAACTATCTGTAATCTGTTAATACTGTAACTAATTATCAATTTCATTAATCACCGTTCAGCCGTTTGACCGTGAAAAGCCTACAAACAGGCAAACAGGCAGAGTTACTTTCGATTTCATAATATTAGTAAGTATGGATAGTTTTAATGGATTCTTACCCGTCCCTAAATCTGGTCCTTCGTAAGATTTATTTTCAATTCCAAACTTCCCTTTTATTAGTTTTTCTAAGCTGTTTCTTATTTCACAAGCCTGCAAAAAAAATTGGTAAAATGTACATTTTTGCAAACATGATTGTCTGACCCCAAACTAAGCAAAGCTTGTACTATGACTGCCAGAGACTGATATACACATCCATACATGTTTTAATACATACTTAAACAGCTAAACACCCAGACATAGAACAAACTCAGATGTTCATCACATTAAAGCGGGTCTAAACATACTTTTTAGTTAGTCGGGACCACAGACCTAAGATTTTTTTTGCTTCGCAAAAGACCAACGAAGCGTGGGACAGAGAAGTCTCCATCGAAATGTAAACTCCACAAGAGAGAAAGAGGTCGCCTACAAATAAAATGTTAGTCAATTTTTCTTTTGTCATTAATGACAGCGCGCCACCTGGGAACACGCGAAAATTCCTATGATTTATATTTTTACTAAAATAATTATAAATAGACTCAAAAGAGAGCAATTGTAAATAAATGCAGTTATGTCATCTTGTGAGTAAAGCAATTGTGATGTGAATCCAAGATGTAACCCACAAAATTTGTCGTTTCATGGGTAATATGAAAATTCCATTGTGATGTTTTTGTCTAAATTTTGTCTAAAACATAACATAAATTGGTTCCAAAAACCGATTTACCAGCGGTATGTTGATGTCGTTTCTTCGTAACATCTATATTTCCTAGATGAAAGCAGAATTGGTGATGAAATTCAGCATTAAAATATTAGTTAGTTTACGCTCGATTTTCACTAGAGATGGATAAAAAGATGACGTCATTATTATCGATAGTTTTTATCAAAGTTTATTAGGTAGGCGATGGGTGCAATACATAAAAAAAGCATACATTTTTGAATCAATGCCATGAAAAGTAAATTGTCATTCTTCCGAGTTTGTACTGAATGATGAGGCGTAAAACATTTTTGTATTAAATATAAGTATGTATGTACTCATCTGATCTATGTCTGATCATCATTTTTAGTTCAATTTACACATTTTGGGTGTCTTACATCCAAGTTTAATTAAATTATATTTAATTTAATAAAATAAAATATATGTAAATTATAAATAAATGTACAAAACCAATGAGATAAGTATCATTACTTATCCTAATCCGTATACGAGTAAAATTGGTCAAGGGTCACAATTCGAAGCGAATTACTAGGATAGTATTATATTGATCTTATTATTTACTTTTCTTATGTTAATTTAGATACATGGTGACACTGATATCTAACTCTTCCGCCTAGCTTAACACCCGTTTAGTGATTACTATTCATTTTAGCTCAGCAGCGGTGTTCCTTGGAACAAAAAACAACTCAATTGGTATGCGAAGGATTATATTTATCGACAAGCACCCGGAGGACCATTTTTGGTCAATCGATAATTTAATAAGTACTTTTCACAACACTAATTTACTCACGCATGCGCAAATGTTTTTTTGTATCACTATCGAGTTGTCACTGTCGATCTTTTACATCCTAGATCTGTGGTCGGGACAATACCAATACAAAAACTCTTTATTGACACCAAATACAAAATAAATGTAAACTAAACTTAAAAATTATAGGCACAATGGGCGGTCTTATCGCTCTTCCAGACAACCTTTGGATGGAATAAAAACATTCAGGAAGACATTTAGAACAAACAGGAACGGAAACTAGATCAATTATTTAACCGAAAGAAATTAAAGTCACACAAAATGTTGACTAATAAAAACGCGAGTAAATTGTATAAAATGAGGGTAGGAAGCGCGATGCACTCGCGAGGTGTGCGGGCGAGTGCTCCTGTCGGCCCGCCGCGGTATTAGTCAAAGTCAAAGTCAAAATCTTTATTTGCATATTAGTGGTACATGGTCTTAAGTATTACGTCCATCCATTAACAGCCGTAAGGCGTGCAAATTAATACATATATGTATATACATATCTGTCCTGAGAATCTGATTATACATTGTCCGTGTGAATTATTAAATTAGAAATTAGAATTGTATTAGACATATTATATTATAAATGTGTATTATATAGTAATAGTAATAATTTATTATATTTTACATTATTTATGCAAAAAATTAGTCAATTAATTTATATTTGAGGCGAGAAACCATTAATGTAAATTTATCGAAATCTTTATACGTATTAAAAAGTTGTTGAACTAATTTTAATGAAACTTGCAATGCAATCGGTATAATACTACTGGACTACCTCCTATTAATCTCTGATGAATGTATTGAAAATCATAAAATATGGCTTATTCTCATAGTTTGATTTCTATAATTGCTTAATTAAATGCGTTCATATTAAGAAATAAAATAAATAGCATCGGCAAAAATACAATATAGTAAACAAGAAAAATACGAACAAATTAAAAAAATATGGAAGCACTAATATATTATATGTATGCATGATGAGAAGTGACAATTATTTTACCACGTGCCTGAACCATTTTCGATACCGCTCCTACTTGTTTGTAACTAATGTTTTACTCACCTTTTCCATAACTTTGTAGTTCAAATACATCTTGCCGCACCAGTCTTTGCCCGCTTTCCTTGCCTTTTTCTCGTCGCCCATCGAAGATTTTACTTTCAAATACGAATCCATTATGTTCAAGTACATTATAATATCACCTTCTGCTACCTGAAAAAATAATAATTAAAATATTAAAACAAGTGATATTATTTATCGAATAGATTAGATATTAAATGCTATGGAGCCGTATTCCTACCAGCCGAGATTTTGAGATGAGAGAGAGAGTTGTCATTGTCTCTCTTGTTTTAAATGTCATAGGAATGGGTGTGACCGAGAATCATCTTACGCGTCAAGAACCTGGCCTGGATTTAAAGACGGATCTAACGATACCTCGCAGTACAGCATCACAAACGGTCAAGCCGATTGCGCAGTGAGTCACACAAAAATATACATAGATTCATACAATAAGGAGATTTTTAATGTGCGGATTTACACGTTTACTTAAAATGCTTCATTTAAGTTACAAAACCGTTTATCATTTGATTATTCCAAAATGAGAATGATTTTCAAGACTCTAATTTGGTTAAACTGCTTTGGTTGTTTTTTATTTTGTTGTAGTTGTTCTACCAGCTGTATTTTTTTGCAGCTTATAACTAATCACAATTCTTCAAATCAAACTAGGTGCAAACAAAATGCTTGTTTTCGTTGATTTTGTGAAAATTATATTTTATCGGGCCTTTATCTCATTGGGCCTCTCCCAATGATCTCCACGCAGACCGGTCTAGCGCTGCATCCAGCGGCCCCGCGAACCGAGGCACATCGTCAGGCCTCCCACGGGGTGGCATGGCCTTCTCACGCAACATCACCAACCTGGAACTGGACTAGCGGTGCTATTCACAATCACACGAAAACGTTCCGATTGGATTCCACAAATTTCAAACTCATTTTCTTCGAATTTTAGTCCACTTTTATAAATTTTGGAATAGGAAATCGAGTATGAATCCTACCGGAAGAACGTATCACGTTTAAAAACTTATGGACACGGACTGAGATTCGAATGATTTAAATGTAAAATTTTAGGAAACGTTTCCTAATGATAATTTCATAATGATGCTATATATCAGAATATGCTTAGAGAATAATTTGAGAATATGCTGGTCTCCACTCGAGAACCTTTCTCTACCATCGACCGTCGGTTCTACAAGCAATGTGCCCACTGCCATTTTGGTTTATAACCACACTCACCTCAAAGTTATTCCTCCTGCAGACCCTGGCGGCCACGTTGTCCTTCCCACTCGCGGATTTGACGAAGATACTGTCCACTTGCAGCATGGCCGATATGGATAACGCTTCCTCGACGCATCCGAACTCACCTGGGAATACGTTCAAATACGCTAATTAAGACGCTTATAAAGACATCTTGAATCCGATGATAGCCTAGTTGGAGAAGGCCCGCCTCTCAAGCCAGAGGGAACGGACCCAGCCGACGGCACGCACTAATTTGTTCATTGTGTGAACATGTGTGCGTATTGTATGTCATCTGCAATGACTGGAGCCCGTTGTATGGCGATATGCTCTCTCCCTGTCACATTTGAGACCGAATATCGCCCGGCGAAGTGTGGGTGTTGTATTACACCTCTGTCAGCCCCCGTCGGGGGAAAGGCGTGACGATATGATATGAATTAATTAAATAGTACGCGAAAACGCTACGTTTTGCAATAGGTTGAATGCGCTTACTAATGAATAGCAGTTGATTTTAATTTAGAAAGTAGAAATATCATGATAAAACCTATTGATTATAATTATTGTACTTTGATGGAAAATTATTTATTTTACTATAATAATAATATAATATTCGGGACACTTGCCCACCGTGGCCTGACCCCAACTAATCAAAGCTTGTACTATGGCGGCCAGACACTACACACTATTGAACAAACACATTTTTTTTACACACACGGTCATCTGACCCCAAACTAAACATAGCTTGTACTATGGCGACCAGAGACTGATATACACATATATATATATATATATATATTTTAAATACATACTTAAATAGATAATTAACACCCAGACATAGAACAAAGACAATTGTTAATCACATGAATGTTTGCTTTAGGTGGGAATCGAACCCACGCCCCTTGGCTCAGAAGGCAGGATCACTACCGACTGAGCCACCGAGGCAGTCAATGATGGAAAGTTCAACTTTCCGGTCGAGATTCTTGAACTTTGCATTAAAGTAAAGTGGAAGTGCTGTTTGTGAATCTTGTCCTGTGTTGTTTGTGAATCTTACCGCTGCTGCAGAGTATCTTGGCCACGGCAGGCTTCAGAGGCAGCTCGGCCATGCTCTCTCCGAGTGGCGCCGTGAGCGCGCCCAGCTTGTCGATAGCTTGCAGCGCGAACAGAGTCTCCACGGCTGCCAGGAGGGACTTGGCTGGCGGCGGAGTTGGGAACGTGAACCTGGGATAGAGAATGTTACAATTCAAATTAATTTTAGGAGACCTAAGGCTGCTAGTTTTGATGAAACGCTGAGGTAAGATGAAATCGTGGAATGGCCATTTATTTAGTTAAAACCTTTAAAAATGCGAAATCTTACAATAAACCTAGACTATAGTACAACAGTGTTAATGTTTTTCCTATCCAATAAAACTAGACGTAAAAAAGCAATAGTGCTGTCTCGCCTCCGCACTCTGTCCTGCTCGCATTATTTATTATTATTATTCTTTCTATACATCCATTTTTTATATACATCCTTAAATAGAAATTAACACAAAGATATCTACCAAACGCAAATCTTTATCACACACTAGCTGCGCCCCGCGATTTCACCCGCGATTAAAAAGTATCCTATGTGCTATTCTAGGCTATAATCTATATCTGTGACAAATTTCATCCAGATCTGTTCAGCCGTTCTTGCGTGAAAGAGTAACAAACATCCATTCTTACAAACTTTCGCGTTTATAATATTAGTAGGATGTTTTTGTCTTAAGTGGGAATCGAACCCACGCCTCCAAGCTCAGCAGGCAGGTTCACAACCAACTGAGCCACAGAGGCAGTCAAAAATCCAGTTAAACAGTCTTGTTAAATGATGAATGAATCATTGAAAGAACGTTAACTCACTTAAGCACGTTATGTATCCCAAGAGCCTTCAACTGCAGTATCATTGAGGACAGGTCGCTTCTGCACATCTCTGGGGGAACGCTCGCGGGGAGCTTCTCGTATTCCACCTCGGAATACAACCTGGAAAAAACAATCATCCTCGTTTATCTCAGGCACTGGTTGCTATGACAAACAGAAAACAAGTAACATTATAAAATAAGAACAAAAAACACGACTACAAAATGTTGTACCCTACATATATCACTTCTACTATCAAGACGATTCAAACGACACCTCACATGTCGAAATACATCAAGCTGTTTAGGCTTTAGGGCGTGCCAAAGAAAACTCATACACACATACACTCGACAAACACAACCCTCCTTCTTGCGCAGTTGAGTAAAAACAAGAAATAATATAAAAAGCAAAGTTTGAAAAGTTTTTACCTGACCACGTTTTTAAGTTTAACCACGTAACCAATTTTTAGGCTATTTTTAGTTGATATTTTAAAAACAGCTTGACCGATTTCGATAAACTTTATATGGGACCACCTCAAAAGTATGATCTACCAAACAAAAAAAGAATCTTTTACATCGATTCATAGTTGGCGGAGTAATCACGTGACAAACATACAATAAAAACAAGTGGAATCAAGGACCTCCTCCTTTTTTGTCGGTTAAAATAATTAAGAGAGAGAGTGTGTGTGTGTGTGTGTGCGTGTGAGAGAGAGAGAGAGAGAGAGAGAGAGATGGAGACAGAGGGAAATAAATAAATATGGACAGAGAGAGATAAGTGTATCTCGCTTCCCACACTAGTTCACTATGCGAGCTAGTCCGCCGGACAAAATGTGCGTTGAATGTGCATTCGAACGCAGATTTGTCCGCGGATCGGCTCGCATCATGATCCGAAAAAACTAGGTCTAACATTCCGGGAGCAAACACTTAATGACGTCACTCATCATCAGTCTCTGTCGAACCATTTGTAAACTACTTATTTCGGTCTTGACGTCACTACGTGTTGCCCACTTGACCAGAATGCTATGCTGGCGGAGTATACTATTATACCATGGCTCACATGTGGAGGGTGGGCTTATGAAGAAAACTGGACTTTTACCACATAAATAACCCACTCGAGTTAATTTCGTTATCTGAATTATCAGCTTGGCTTTAGGCGAAACTAAAGTGGATGGATATGACGTCATACGTATTTTAATATGAAAGTTTCTGCATCCTGCATCTGTTCGTTTGTTTTCTTTTTTCTACTCAATGGCTGGGGCAATTTTGATAAAAATTTGTAAGAAATTAGTGAGTTTTGCAGATCGTAATCGTTTAGATTGCATGGTGTCGGTTGAACCTAGTCACATATGATAAGCGAAAGCGATCAATGGACACCAAAAACGCCTTGCTTTTAGGACAAGGCTGTTAGGCTACGGAAAACAACATAGAAAAACACATAGGTACATCCAAAAACATTACCCTCATTTTTGAGCAGTTGGGTAAAATTTAACTAACTGTGATACAGTAAATAGGTGCATAGACTATGATTATATGCTGCAGTAAAATATAGGTATACATATGTAGGTACAGTAAGTATAGGTACAGTACTTTTTTTTTTAATGTAAAATAGGTCCGCGTTTGACCACCAAGTCGCCTGATGTTAAGCGACGTTATGGTCTAAGATGGAGCACGACGACCTATAAGGTACTTACTCACTCTAGCCTTGAAGTTTTGTAGAGTGAAGAAGTACAAAGACGGCAGTTGAGTGAGGCGCTACAAGTGCGCTACTGCTCAGACCCGTCTTCGGAACGGTTACACCGGACTACATCCCGAAACACGACTAGGTCATTTCACGGCATGGCTTGGTCCGGTGGGTGGTAACTAGCCACGGCCGAAGCCTCCCACCAGAGTTTGCTACCCGGTTAGCACTACCCGGGGACCACGTGTAGGGAATCAGAATAGAGTACACTGCTACGGACGTGGGTAGCTCAGACATAGACTATGATTATATAGACTATGAATATACTGTTACTTTCCTAATAAAGACAGTTGTGATCTGGAATTCGAGCGTTTCATTTGTCATATTTCCATAACTAGCCAAACTATTTTTATTTTTATCCAAGCTTAATTTACTGGTTTAAACAGACTTCAAAAAACGAGGAGGTTCTCAAATCGACTGTTTTGGTATGTACTCGTATGTCGCAGATCTTTCCGTCAATTATGAATCCATTTTAATTTTTATCGAAGTCGGTCAAGCGGTTTTTACAACATCAACAAAAGTCTAAAGTTTTTACAAAATCCTATTTGGATTACGAGAAGTCGGTTTTTTTAAGTTTTGCTTTTAAAAATTAACTACTGCCAGACATAATAACGTCTAAACTATAGACAATAGACAAATATTTATTTGTAGCAAAAACATACAAAAACAAAATAAAAATTACACAATTATAAAAAAAAGACAAAGTTTTTGCCACAAACCGGTCCCAACTCAGCATAATGCCGGCAGCTAAACAAGCAGGTAAACCCGCTTGCATTACCTACTAAGTTAGCCTGAAGCCGGTGACTATTGGCTTTCGTTATCCGAGAGTGGTTTTATTAATATTAATATCGGCAAAGATATTAATCCACGCTGGATTAATATTACTTACACTTATAACAATTTCATGGAAGCCTATCGGACCTTTACAGAGCTGAGTGTTAAATATACACTAGAAGTATCAAAAAAAGCTATGTTCGGACATTGTCACACACGGTTGTTTGACCCCAAACTAAGCAAAGCTTGTACTATGGCTGTCAGACTGATATACATACATATATGTATTTTTTTAAATACATACATAAATAGATATTAGCACCCAGATTTAGAACAAGCACAAATGTTCATCACATTGTTTGCCCTAGGTGGGAATCGAACCCACGCCCCCAAGCTCAGAAGGCAGGTTCACTATCAACTGAGCCACCGAGGCAGTCAAAGATTTAGTTTTACGACTTTACTTTTACTTTACTAATATTATTAAATCGAAAGTAACAATACAGTACATACATTACATTAATCATAACATATCGTCACGCCTTTCCTCCGAAGGGGCTGGCAGAGGTGTAATACAACACCCACACTCCGCCGGACGATATTCAGTCCCAAATGTACAAGTCTACAGGCTTGAATTAAAGTTGGTCATAATTAATAATGAGTACAATTATTATTTGAATTATCCTACTAATATTATAAACGCGAAAGTTTGTAAGAATGAATGGATGGATGGATTGATGGATGGATGGATGTTTGTTACTCTTTGACGCCAGAACGGCTGAACAGATCTGAATAAATTTGGCACAGAGATAGATTATAGTCTAGAATAGCACATAGGATACTTTTTAACTGCGGGTGAAACAGCGGGGCGCAGCTAGTGTGATATAAACTTAAAAAAACAGCCCACATATATTTTTACATACTTACAAAACTTTTGGCGTGTGTTTAATAAATTTTATGTACTGACTCAGTGTAGATTTACGGTTAATCTTACACGGCCAGGTTTAGTAGTCAGATTTTACGAAGCCATTTAATCTTAAAATTGATCGCACGCAACGGGCTTAAGACGCGAACATACCACGATTTTCTACCTACACATACATTTACTTAAGCTGCTTCATTTAGAGTTGAAAATCGTATATCATATTTGATGATAAAATGAGATCGGCGCATAGATTTTTTTTTTGTCGTTTTAATTGCTATTCATAATAATTATTATATTATAATTCGTAATAAGAACACAAATAAGAATAAGTTACTCGGTTAAACTGGAAAGAACTAATCGGGCTATTTAAACAGTTAAACAGTTTTTAAGACGATACTTTTTGTGTTTTTTTTCCATAATGAGAATGATTTTTAAAATTCAAACTGATTTTGGTTGTTTTTTCTACCAGCTGTACTTTTTTGCACCTGATCATCACAACCCTTCATATCAAAGTAGGCGCAAAAAAAATACTTGTTTTCGTTGATTTCGTGTAACATTTAAGGCCTTATGAAAGCTGGCTGGGCATATACGAGTATGTGGTTGTAATTGCTTAATAAAGTGCAACAATGCGTCTCTCAAGGTAGTGCTGAGAAGAATTTGTCAGCATTATTGCTGAGCACTGCACTAGACACTACACTGATAGCCCTGTATCTTTCATCTGTGTATTGGTCTTATGTATTGTTATCGTCTTTGTAGTGTCTTGTGTGTCAAAATGTTTTGGGGGCTGAGTTACCCACGTCCGTAGGAGTGTACTCTATTCTGATTCCCTACACGTGGTCCCCGGGTAGTGCTAACCGGGTAGCAAACTCTGGTGGGAGGCTTCGGCCGTGGCTAGTTACCACCCACCGGACCAAGCCATGCCGTGAAATGACCTAGTCGTGTTTCGGGATGTAGTGCGGTGTAACCGTTCCGAAGACGGGTCTGAGCAGTAGCGCACTTGTAGCGCCTCCTCAACTGCTGTCTTTGTACTTCTTCACTCTACAAAACTTCAAGGCTAGAGTGAATAAGTACTTACAGGTCGTCGTGCTTCATCTTAGACCACAACGTCGCTTAACATCAGGCGAGTTGGTGGTCAAACGCCGACCTATTCTACATAAAAAAAAAATTGTATCTAAAATGTAAATAAATGTATCTTCCTTTCTTTCACTAACTAGTGAGTACACTGAGAAAAATGTAAAGCTGTAAGCGCTTTAATAACGGCTGATTGTGTTGGTAGTAAGGCAAAAAACCGACCAAACGTAAATACAAACAAAAACGCCTTCCTGCGTAGAAAGCGGTATACGCCGTACGCGTAAGGTGAATTCAACATGATGCGATACCGTAAGTTACGCTCTTCTGCGACGTTTTTAGCCGTACTATTGAATAGATTACCCTTAATGAAATAGCGATAAACGTGGTAAGTCAGTTAGAAATCGAAGGACTAACGATGGCATTTGACTTCCGTAAGACGATTTTTGCGGTAAGATTGATAAGATCTGACGCATCATAATTCATAATTGACTTCTCTTAAGGTGTTTTGCCTCTTTCGTTAGTGGCTTTGAAACTACTCATAAAGCGTTTTATATTGTAGGTAGGGCGATATTTGTCGTTATTTACTGTATAATACCCCGTCTACTAATGCATTTTTTACTTTTCCTAAATGTTTAGGAATATTTCTTATAGTTATATTAAACGTTCAGTAAGGTAAATTTGACTTTCTTTACAAACGATAAAGTTTGATGGAGACCGTGGGGAAAGCCTACTGACGGCTAGTAACGCAGTTCCGTAAAGGCTTGGTGCACTTGCTTTACTATCTTTAAGTTCATAATTAGGGCCACTGGGCCGCTAATCCGCATCGGTGCAATCACTCCGTGACAATGCGTGTAAATCGAGTATTTCTGCAATTACGAATGCCCTGCGGTTCTTAACAAAATTTGCAGTAGTAAGAAATTTAGTGAAGAACCGCAGAGCGTTCGTAGTTACAGAAATACTCAACTTATGCGTATTGACACGAAGCGATTGCACCGAAGCCGATGTAGCGGCCCAAATTCCTTATCATGAACTTCATGATAGTAAAGCAGTGCCTTTAGAGAACAGCGTCGCCCGTCAGCAGAAAACAGTCTTTGTAAGATTCTGCAATAATTAGAACAACAATTAGTTAATCACGAATTTACAAGATACCTACCAAAGAATAAAACTCGTTTGTATTATAGAAAAGAGTGATAGTTCAATGAAACAACAAGTCTGAAATAAAAGTGACTTTTAATGGGTTTTTTAACTTTTAATAGTTATGATGTATGCTTAACACAAATAATGTCTTAAGATGTGTACTTAACCTAAAATACTTAACTTACTTAAAATACTTATACTGATACTAATATAAACTCATTTTATCTCGGTCTGGCTGTGGTTGACTTTCTTCTTCAGCTACCAAGTATCCATCAATTATTAGGTTCAGGCTTGCATCACTTACCAACACTGATGTTGATTCCTAAACATAAAAATAAACATTTTAGTTATTAACAAAGTTTAACTACTATTACATGTGAAAATCACTGATAATGATTAAATAATTTTTTAATTGTAAGTATTTAATATAATTATGAAGTCTGCAAACACATCACACATCGCGTGCAATAGTTATATAGCAATAAAGGAAATGCAATGCCATTATTAATGAGTGTGTGAATTGGTACATTGTAGGTAGGTAGTTAGGTATGTAAGCTTCCATGCTGTCTCATACATACAGATGTTCACAAAATAGGAAATCTTTATTTATGTCACAAAACATTTGACAAGTAGGTATAAGTACCTATCTACTATCACTGGAAATTTTACTGTAATTTCCTATTATGTGGCAACCAACCCCAATTATTTTTATGGACTCATTGTCAGCCTTCCACATGGACAAGTTTGCTATAAACTTCACTCTATCTCCAATGAATGGGATTAAGGATGATATATCGTTTTCTTTTAGTAGGACCAAAGCTACAGCATCAATTCTTGCATCTTAAAATATTGGTAAAACCAAAATAAATAAGTAAGTACCTACATGCAAAGCAAAACACACCAGTTGATCTGCTTGCTTAGTTAACCAAAATGTAAATACCAGTAATGAGTCCAGAGACATATTCATACTAACCTTGGAATGAGCGCAACCCCATTTATTGAGGATGTCTCGGGTATATTGGTCAGCCATTTAGACCCGAAGATTATGGTAAGTATAGTTAATGATATGACGATTGACCATTAGACCATTTCTGGGTCTAAGCATTGACTAGATAATGTACTCGTATGTCGTTTTAGCCCTTCGGACACTGTCAGACTCTGGAATGTAAAATACTTAAATTAGCATAGACCTCAATTGCCTACCTACTAAGTATAAGCTAATGGGATTTTTCTGCGCAATGACGCAGAAAAATCAACGTAATAACGCTAACAACAATAATCTGACTAACTATGCTCCTCGGCTTTGCCCGTGTGCTGTAAAACTTTTGAAAACTTTTTATTTTTATTTTTTTTCTTCATCAGCTTCATTTATGTTATAGTAAGAGTACCTAGGTACTTACTATAAATATTACTAGTAGTTCGCCCCGAACGGGACTTCGTCCGATTTAGCTCATATACGAACTTAAAAATTCTATTGAGGTAAACTATAGATATGTCTGCAAAATTTCACGAAGATCGGATCAACAATACTTCAGTTATCGTCTAACAAACAAATGCCGAGACGTCCCAGTAGAATCTGAGACCTCGTTACAATCTACTACTACGAACTACTAGTTTAATGAGTACCTACGTACTATTAGGTACTAAACCTAATTAGCAATAAGGTATCAAAGAAATTTAATGTACTTACTTCTTACCAAAAAATGCTGTAAAATTAATTACGACACACGCTATCGTTCTAATACACAGCTTATTAAACCACTTCTCACTTCCAAAGAAAATGTCAACTTTGCTCCTCTAGCATAGCACAGCACTTGTCGCAAATAGTCGCAATAAACGAATGAGTTGACTAGCGAGCGCCAGTTTCATCTTAGCGTTAAGCCATATCTGCCATATAGATTATATCTAACTTATGGAAATAGCATGTGGTACCTCACTCTCCGCTTGACATGCTATTGCTTTTACCTAAACGTAATGTTTTATTGATGGTCTGGCATCATAATGTAACTAACTTATTTGTGGTAATAAACACCTCAATCAAAGATTAAATTCACGTTGCGCTTGGTTGCAAGGTTAATATTTGCCTCATATGTATGTCGTTTTTAGACTTAGGCATACGTATGTTTAGTTTTAATTACAAGTATAATTTCGTGTTATTAAATCGTTATGCACCTGTTCGTAAGGTGAAAATAGCCGTAGAAACGGTGTTATATGCCTGATAAAAACGCCTTTCGCTTACGACACCGACGTCGTAACCGTAAGGCGTTTTCAGCAGTCTATACTGCTGTAATAACGATACTAATTTCAATTTCGAATCCGCCTTACTAAAAGTGATTTCAAAGTTTTGTTTCCAGTATAATTGACGTTATCATTTTAACGATTTCGCTTTGTAAAGCGAAAATTACCGTAAGCGTTACAAACTCGCCTCATGTAATTACAATTTAACTGTCTAGGGCTTATTTTGTCGTAGGCCAGAATTCCATTTTTCTCAGTGTAGGGACCTGTAACATTACCTGTAACACTTCCCTCTTGCCGTTCTCCCCGCTCGTCCCGCTCGTTGCACCGCATTTGCTTTAGAAATGGGAGTAACGGTGATACTCTCTACTCCGACCGCGGGATCGAAGTACGGGAGCTTGTGGAAACCGCTGTCTACCACTGGAAACAGGAATAAGAGTTTTTTTTTCATCGCGAATATACCTTTCTGCGTATGACCAAAAACTCGCTCGTTGGTAAGCGATAATGTGAAGCATGCAGACTTACAAGAATTGAACAGCATATACAGGGGCACTCGCAATTAGCATCCTTTTAGGGCATAAATAAATATAAAACCATCTTTTGTTTTATTACTTGAAAAAAAAGTTTTTAATTATTTAAAAATGTAATTTCTCTCTTCTATACAAAATTTAAAAAATAATTTGACCGGTCTAAACAAAATATGTAATAAATCCATGTAACAAGCGCGCGCGCACTTTGAAGCGCCGACAAGCGGGCGGCGGCTTGGGTGCTATAAAGAGTTATAAAGCGTTAGAGAAAATCACAAAAACTAAAAAACAAATGTTTTGGGAAGTTTGTTGAGTTTTGGGAAAAACTATCGAACAAAAGTTGTTTGTTTTGATGAACAGAATTTGCTCTTAAAAGGATGCTAATTGATTACCAGTAACCCTGTATTAAGCACCAGACCCATTCGACTATTTGGAAATCGCGACGTTAACCGTGTCCATGTTCTTACCTACGCCGCTAGCTAGGGTCGATCATTGCAAATGAAAACACCCATCATGTTAACTCACTTTTATTCTTATTAGTGAACAATTACAACCGCCTCAAAGTCTTAATCTATCCATCCATCCATCAGCCATAGGACGCCCACTGCTGGACACAGGCCTCCCCCATAGACCTCCAATAAGCCCGGTTGGCAGCGGCCTGCACCAGCGCGGCCTACGCCTGCGCCCGCTCGCGGGACTCGAGGAGCTCCCGACCCCGTCGGTCCTCAGTCCCTCGTGCTATGTGCCCTGCCCGCTGCCATTTCAACTTGCCTGCCCGCTGGGCTATGTCGGTTACTTTGGTTCGTCTACGGGTCTCCTCAATCCTGATTCGATCACGCAGAGAGACTCCGAGCATAGCCCTCTCCATAGCTGCCCAACGAGCTATGGAGCTCTTGAAGCTTATTAATAAGGCCAAAGTCTTAAACAGTGATTAAAACGGTTTTTCTAGGATGCCTCGGCAAAAGTCTGCAAGCGAATGTGATATCGCCTTGCCACGGCCCGCCAATGTAAACTCCATGACATTATATGATGACAAGACACGATGACAAGGTCCAGGAAGATGGCGTGGTCCTAGCTTGGTATAGCGTGATTTTATATCACAAATTGCAAGTAACATCGATTAAAGTGGCAAATTAGAAATGCGAAGTGGCAAAGTTAAATGAATTACCAAATCATGGTAATTCATTTAACTATTTTTAGCACTCTGTTTTAACATTGAGCTAATTCTCTAAAGCTCTAAAACATTTAGGTATTAGGTAAAATTTAAGAACACGAGGCATGCTTTTCGATCAATTAACAGAAATTACTTCAACTGTTTCTGTTACACAAAACTTTACCAAAAATCATCTTAAACTAACGCTTATCGCTTATTAATCAGGAAATAAATTTAACAATAGTTAACTGGTTCGTTAAAATAAGTTTGAATTAATCTTCAGTTAAGTTTTGCAGGCAACCGTAAATTACATAGTCTAGCCATAAATATTGTTACAATACAAACTCCTTCGTTTATTTTTTTTTCTGCATTTAAATTTGGAATGCGTTTATTATGTTGAAAACTACAATCAATTTCCTGCCATTTCACATATATTTTTCGTAATTATTATTAAATTTACAACATGGAATGGGGTGTCAAAGATAACAGGATTGCAGTGATTGCGTTGCACAAAGTGGGTATGGAACCGTCGGTCATTTTCAAGACTCTTCAAAATCTTGGTATCAGCCGTATGTTCGTATTGTTCGTATATCGTAGTATCGACAGATATACCGACTCTTCCTCTGTTGAAAACCATAAAAGATCGGGGCGGCCGCGTGCGATGAGAACTACTAAGGCTGTTAATGCTGTTAAAGCCAGAATTCCCAAAAAACCCAATGAGGAAACAAAAAATCTTATCGCGAAAAATGAAGATACCCGCTAGGACTCTATCGCGTATAATAAAACAAGACCTGAACCTTGGTGCTTATTACCGATATACAGGACATGCCCTTAATCAATCGCTGCAGTTAAAGAGAGTGGATAAATCAAAACTTTATCTATCCCGGTACGCAGGTGAAAGTTACAGAAATATCCTTTTTATCGGCGAAAAAAATTTCACGATAGAAGAGCACTACAACAAGCAAAACGACAAAGTGTACGCTCACAGCTCTAAAGAAGCTACGGAAGTGATTGGAAAGGTACAGCGTGGTCATCATCCTGCGTCAGTCATGGTTTGGTGGGGGGTATCCTATCACGGCGTCACAAAGCTTCATTTTTGTGAAAAAGGGGTGAAAACTTCAGCCAAAGTGTATGAAAAGACCGTCTTAGATGGTGTTGTAAAACCCCTTAGCAATCCACTTTTTAAAAATCTACTGTGGAGTTTCCAACAAGACTCTGCACCTGGTCACAAGGCGCGAACTACCCAAGCCTGGCTGGAAGCCAATGTTTTGGACTTTATAAGGGCTGAAGACTGGCCCTCCTCTAGCCCAGATCTAAACCCCCTGGACTACAAATTATGGTCAGTTTTAGAGGGCATGGCTTGCTCTAAACGACACGCCGACATAAAGTCACTTAAGAAATCTTTGAAGCAAGCAGTGGCTAAATTTCCCATGGAAACAGTCCGTAAATCCATAGATTCTTGGCCAGACCGACTAAAGGCCTGTATCAAGGCCAAAGGTGGTCATTTTGAGTAAAATAATAGTTATATTTTTGTTAAGACTTCAATACATGTGTACATATAATTTTTATTAACATTACATTACTGTATAAAAAAATAAATGCATTTTCATTTGTAACAGAACTTATGGCTAGACTAGGTATAACATTGAAAAATAACAAACTGACTACAGTAATCTAATTAAAGGTTATTTCAACCTATTTAGTAACATATAACTGCCAAATTTGGACTTAGTTATTATTTTAAACGAATATCTGAGCGTCGCTCACCATTTATTAAAGCTACATGCATGCTAAATTTCAGCTCTTCTGCCAGCGTTCACCCAAAATCTCAATTTACTGCGTTAAAAGGCGATCATAGCCTAGTTGGAGAAGGCTCGCGCCTCAAGCTAGAGGGAGCGGGTTGAGACCCAGCCGACGGCACTCATCAGTTTATTTATTGTGTGAACATTACGTGATTTGTATGTCATGATTGGAGCTCGGTGTACCTATGGCGACAGGATCGCCCCCTGTCACATTTGGTACTGAATATCGCCCAGCGAAGTGTGGGTCTTCTGCCAGCTCTTTCGGGTTAAAGGCGTGACGATATGTTATTATATGTAAAAGCCGTACTATAAGCCAAAATTTGAAAACTTTTGAAAAAATGCTCCTCAGTTTCTTGTCTGTTTTTCTGAGTAGTGGCTCTTTTTCCGAACAAGGCGATAGTCATTTTTATAACTTTGATTTTCATAAGTGTAAATTCGATACACAAGTTAATAAAGACATTTGATTTTGATTTGAAAGCCGTTCTTTATGGGTTGATGAAGATGATGGTCATGGCGATGATGATTGATAATATCTTACCATAGACAATCCCGGGTATGGTGATGCTGGTCTCAGCAATGTTCGTTGCGAGAACAACTTTTCTCACGTTTCTATCAGCTATTTGGATCACCCTGTAATTATAAAGACAAGTTTTATGTACAGTTGTGTATTTCACTCAACTTCATTATTTTATTCACTCTTTCAAGGCACCGTCATAGCACGATTTTTCACCCACATATACGTTTACTTAAGCCGCTTCAGATAGAGTTGAAAATCGTGAATCATATTTTTTAAAGTACATTTTTTTGCCGTTTCTAATGGTATTAATCGTTACAAGGGCACAAATAAGAATAAGTTGCTCGGTTAAACTTTAGAGAACAAAACTGGTTACTTAATAATCGAAAAAAAATGTTGTGTAATCGCTGAAAATTTAGAGACCTACGAGTACGTTCCGATAGTTTTTTAAAAAAGATACTTTTTGTGATTTTTTTTTCCAAAACCTATTAGAATGTTTTTAAAATTGTTCTTCGGTTAAACTTTAGTTGGTTGTTTCTTCAACCAGCTGTGTTTTTTTGCACCTGATTATCATAATTCTTCGAATCAAAGTAAGCTCAAAAAAAACTTGTTTTTGGTAATTTCGAGTAATACGCAAAACTTTGAATTTTCCATACAAACGCGCTTGTCGAATATCTTGGAAACTATTTGTCAGAATGTAATGAAATTTGGCATGTACAATTAATATTGCTTGATAGTATTTATTGTATACTTAGGTACTTGATCTGTGCGTAATGCGGTAGACTCCCAAACATAGGTAACACGATCATGTTGGCGCACTGTATTCCACTTTGAAAGTTCGTTCTGAATTTATTCTGTTCGTTGTTCTTTGTCGCGTACTCTTGCAGAGTATCTAGTGCTTGGTATATTTCTTCCTGGAAAAAAATAAATAAAAATAAATTATAATTATATCTTTAAATTCAAATTCAAAATCATTTATTTGCAGAAACATAGGTACATACAAGATAGTTGGTGATAAATAAGAGAAACGACGAACATATTCTAGATTATCATTGTAAGCATCATTAATACAATATTTTACTGAGGGAGTTTATCCCTGAAATTGCTAAATAAAATCAACTATTCCATACAACAAAACAAATTTAAAATTTAAACAATCCCCGACAAGCTCAGAACACTGCTCACTAACCTTTCGAACAAAAAAGAAAATAAACAAAATCAAAATCGGTTCATTCGTTCGGGAACTACTATGCCACAGACAGACACACACACAAAGCGAAAGAGAGAGAGAGAGAGAGAGAGAGATGTACACAAACACAATTGCACAGGGAGAAAGAGAGAGAGAGAGAGACATGTACACAAACACATTCACAGGGAGAAAGAAAGAGAGAGAGACATGTACACAAACACAATTGCACAGGGAGAACGAGAGAGAGAGAGAGAGACATGTACACAAACACAATTGCACAGGGAGAACGAGAGAGAGAGAGAGAGAGACATGTACACAAACACAATTGCACAGGGAGAACGAGAGAGAGAGAGAGAGAGAGACATGTACACAAACACAATTGCACAGGGAGAAAGAGAGAGAGAGAGACATGTACACAAACACATGCACAGGGAGAAAGAGAGAGAGAGAGAGAGAGAGAGACATGTACACAAACACATGCACAGGGAGAAAGAGAGAGAGAGAGAAACGTTAATCTTATAACATCGCAAAACGACGGGGGTCAAAAAGTTGGAAAAGCTGTTTTTTTTACAGATTATAACTATCGGACGCCTGTCAAATCATTTATGTAAAAGTAATCTAACCTGTGACGTGAGGAAAGCCAGTACATCTCCGAAGGGCTCGTTTTCATGTATCTTGATGACTGTGTCCACTGTCGCCTTCACGTAATCCGGGACTGGCTCTGAAAATATGCTTATTAGTTAATAAATTAATTAATAATCGGGACCCTTTTACATCCGTTCGGGAGCTACGATGCCCCAGACAGACACACACTGGGCTGACTGTGGGGGCTGAGCTACCCACGTCCGTAGGAGTGTACTCTATTCTGATTCCCTACACGTGGTCCCCGGGTAGTGCTAACCGGGTAGCAAACTCGGGTGGGAGGCTTCGGCCGTGGCTAGTTACCACCCACCGGACCAAACCATGCCGTGAAACGAGCTAGTCGTGTTTCGGGATGTAGTCCGGTGTAACCGTTCCGAAGACGGGTCTGAGCAGTAGCGCACTTGTAGCGCCTCACTCAACTGCCGTCTTTGTACTTCTTCATTACAAAACTTCAAGGCTAGAGTGAATAAGTACCTCATAGGTCGTCGTGCTCCATCTTAGACCACAACGTCGCTTAACATCAGGCGAGTTGTTGGTCAAACGTCGACCTATTCTACATTTAAAAAAAAAAAACACACGCACATGTAAAACTTATAACACCCCGTCGTTTTTGCGTCGGAGGTTAAAAAATAAAAAAAAAATTTACAATATTTAGCCTATATTTACCTTCAGCATAAAACAAGTCAATAGGATGCGTCCTGCCCTGTATAGACATTATGGTGGAGGTACTGCGCCTGCCCTTTTCCTTGCTGTCGGTTAAATTGAAGAAGTCTTTAAGAAACTCCGCGTCCATCGTCGCTGATGATACAACTATCTTTAAGTTTTTGCGTTTCTGAAAATACAAACAATAACATTTTTTTTACACTTCATTTCATAACATTTACAACATACAATACAATACAACAACTCTTTATTAAAAACAAAATAATTACAATAGTACTTAAATAAGGCTTAAATACGTTTTTAATGGGCGGCCTTATCGCTCAAAGCGATCCTATCCAGGCAACCTGTAATGGACATAGCTATATTTCACACGATATTAATTACAACAGTCCACACTAATATTATAAAATCGAAAGTAATTCTGTCTATCTGTCTGCTTATAGGCTATACACGGCTAAACAGCTGAATGGATTTTGATGAAATCAGTATAATTATGAAATATAATCAATGAAAAATAATCAGTTATAGTATCACGAGGAAGGTTTTTGGGTACTATTTTCTGAATAAACGCGAACGAAGTCGCGGGTAACAGCTAGTAATATACAGGGTTATAGGTAGGTACCTAACCAAAAACCTTTTTTTTTTTATCTAGAATAGGTCGACGTTTGACCACCAACTCGCCTGATGTTAAGCGACGTTGTGGTCTAAGATGGAGCACGACGACCTATAAGGTACTTATTCACTCTAGCCTTGAAGATACCCAGGCTATAGTTAGTCGGGAATGCAGAAGATGGCAAGGTGTTCCATCCCCTAGCGGTTCGTATCAGAAAGGTGGAGGCAAACCGTTTAGTACGAGTTGGTGAAATGTCGACTAAGTAGGGATGGTACGTATGCGTTTTCCGACTTGAGGGTTCATTGTACTCATCAATATGAACAACTTTTACTATAAAGCCAATCCTGTAATCGCAAAAAAAAAACAGCTGTTCCATACAAAAAGTTCAATCACCTCAATGTATGGAACAGCAGATTTTTTCGAGATTTCGGTGTTTGCCCATAGTAAAACTTGTTCATATTGATGAGTACAATGAACCCTTAAGAGGTTTTTGGTAAGTTACCTATAACCCTGTATACCATGGCCCACAATATGATTATCGATTGAATGGCGCCACCTTTTAAGATGGCGTAGATCGGAACTATTATTGAACAGGCTGTAACTAAATCCATAATGATATTAGTTCAGCCATTTCGACATAGATGGCGTTAGTTAACAAACATACACTAGTAGTTTGCCTCTAAAAGAGACATCCCATATCTCCACAACTCGTCGTCCGATTTAGCTCGTATTTAAAGTGAAACATTATATTTGCATGAACTACTTGCTTGCAATTTTTTTACAAAAATACAAAGTACAAAAATATTTATTAACCTTATCACACAAAATCCTATCCTTCTAATATTATGAACGCGAAAGTTTGTATGTATGGATGGATGGATGTATGGATGTTTGTTATTCTTTCACGTCAGAACGGCTGAACAGATCTGGATGAAATTTGGCACAGAGATAGATTATAGTCTAGAATAGCACAAAGGATACTTTTTAACCGCGGGTGAAACCGCAGGGCGTAGCTAGTACAACATAAAGTTTAGCAATAGTCCCCGCACTAGGGCCAGCCTGTATCGCGGGAGAATGCAGCCCATTCCATAATGAATGAGTGAAGTTTTGAGGATCGGATCAACGATGCTTTTGCTATCGTCGGCGTCGGGGAAACATATGCCTTGTGCCAGTGGACTTAGCTTTTGTATTCGCTTTTTAACCGACTTCCAAAAAGGAGGAGGTTCTCAATTCGACTGTATGGTTTTTTTTCTTGTATGTGTTATGCGATCACTCCTCCAATTGTGAATCGATTTTAATGATTATTTTTTTATTTGGTATGTCATACTTTAGAAGTGCATGTGGGACCCCACATACATTTTATCAAAACCGGTCAAGCAGTTTTTTAAATATCAACAAGAGTCTAAATTGTTTAAAAAGGCTAAATTGTTTGTGTGAAGGGAAGTCGGTTTTTATAGATTTGCTTTTTATTTTATTATTTGATCTTAAAACAGAAACCAAAAAGCACTTTGCAGGAAAACTGAAAAATAATCTCTTACCTTGGCTATCTTTTTCAGAAGTCCCATTAAAACGTCAGTCATTTGAGTTCTTTCGTGGACCTGAAATCAGAATATAAATAAAATATGTACAAAATGAAAAGAATTTATTTGTACACAACTTAAAATAATAACAGAAAATTAAAGAAAACTTAAACTATTAACTAAAAACTAGAAATTAAAATAACTAAATAAATCACAAAAATTTAAACTAAAAGACCATTAGTGGAAGGAAAGGTCCCCAGAATGCTGGCGGCATTGCCACGTTGAATGGCAATGCTCAGCTTCTGTGCAAAGTAAAAGCCAGCATTCTGGACACCCGACGCTTCCACCAATCGCCTGGCCAAGTCACGAAAAAGCCCCAAAGCGGCCGGCCCCCACGGACCCATCGTCTCTACCCCAAACGGAGCAAACATGTACACCCGGTCAAGATGTGCATACTTGCGCCGCTTGAGGTTTTCGGCTTGAGCGGCGGCAGCGCCGGCCTGAACCGATGTTCCTGGAAGGTGAGACGGCGCCATTGTGTCTACGCATGTTACATCCCACACCAATGGCTGACCCACCTTCCAAGGTATGAGAGTCATCCCGTCGGGTCTTTTGCCGTCGTCACGCATCAGTCCATTGGGTTCTAAGACTGACGGGACGCCGGCACTGACGAAAGCCCGGCGGATGACGTCATTCAGGCTGGCGTGCCGCGGTATACGCCCAGCACTCTTTAGACACGATAAGCCGTGGTGGCCGAGGCGGTCTACATTATCACCGCAATTGCAGCGGTGGGGCACCTGGCAAGCTGCACCAATTCTTAGGGATACGGCTAAACGGAACGTATTTTTGTCTAATAGATTTCCAATGTTTTTGGAAGGTAGAGCGTGTAACCAAAGCCCCGACTCCCAACGGGCAACAGCCAGAAGGCGAGCGCGCTCTGCGGATGAAGTTGAAGAGTGTAAAAGATTTTTATACTCTAAAACACAGAGCGGCCCGTCCCATTGCCGCTGAGAGGAGGGGGTCTTGGGCAAAGATTCGTTTGGGCAGGCTGATTTCCAACTTTCCAAAGCGTCAGAAAGGAAACTAATTTCAATTTTTGGGAGTGATGACAGTAAGATATCCTGAACTAGGTGTTGTGTGCTGAAGGCTGATGACAGAAAAGCTGGCAAAGAAACGCTGGATATTTTACGTATGCCGAGACCTCCAAACCTTACAGGCAGGGAGGCCTGGCGCCAAGTACGTTCGTCAAAAGGTGTATTTAAAATGGCGGTGAGAGTATCCCTTTGAATGCTGTCGAGCTGTTGTAAGAGCAAGGGGTGGTTCCAAAGCTGACAACATCTAAGGGCATACGTAAATTTAGGTACAAAAGGGCAATATTTTATTATAAAATAAGCAACATGAGTATTAATTTTTCCCAGCCGGTCCGAACAAGAACGAAACAAATTAATTTTTTCGTCCACAAAATCAGCTATTGATTCATCAAGGATCGGAGACCCTAGGAGGCGAAGAGATTTTTTTGTCAGTAATTTAATATTTGGTGTAATTTGTTCAAAAAGGTTTAAAATTTCATTTTGCGAGTACGTTGTAGATTGCGGAATATAAATTTCACATTTAGAAAAATTGAGTGACAAACCTAATTTATTAAAACCGGATATTATTAATTTGAGATCTTGGAGTACCGAGCTGATATCACCTCCTAGGGTTCCATCGTCGAGGTACCACACATTAAATTTAGAAACCAATTTTTGGATGATGGGGTTGATAGCTAAGCTAAAAAGAGCCGGCCCAAGCGGATCACCTTGTTGGCACCCTACTTCAGATGAAATTAAATTATTTTTATACACTAAATGTGAAGGTGTGCCGTAGCATTGCCGAATAAAGTTGTAAATCTGTGGAATTTTGTCTTTTACTTCGTTTATAAAAGCGGTTCTATGAACGGAGTTAAAAGCGTTTTTAACATCCACCTTCACGAGCACCTCACCTCCTTGCTTGTTTAAAAAAGTTCTTAACGCGTGTACTGCCGCCTCGCAGCCACCACGAGATCCGAAACCCAACTGCAAGGGACTAAATTCCTTACAGAGGGTTTCTTTAATATTTTTACAACAAATTTTGGCTGTGAGGCGGCGGTACACAGTACCAACGGCAATAGGCCTCACGCCCCCATCTTTCTTAAGAAGTGCGCACAAGTTTGCTCCGTAGATTATGGCGGTGATACTGTTGTCAACCTTGCCAGAAAGCATTAGGTTGACTAATGCTGTGAGTTCCTTGAGCAGGGCGTCTCCGATCTCTCCACAGCCTGCGCCAGTAAGATCTTTCAGATGCTGCGGTGTAAGAGAGTCAAGGCCACCCGCAGAACCACTCGGAAAGGAACTCAGAGCAAAAAAAATTAAAAAAACTTCCACCTTTCCTTCCACTAATGGTCTTTTAGTTTAAATTTTTGTGATTTATTTAGTTATTTTAATTTCTAGTTTTTAGTTAATAGTTTAAGTTTTCTTTAATTTTCTGTTATTATTTTAAGTTGTGTACAAATAAATCTCTTTCCAGTTATTTATTAAGCATGGCTGCAAAGTTATTTTTTGGCGCGAGAACTTGTATTGATTCCTGAGCGTAGCGAGCTACGCTACTATACTATAAGTACTTACTAGTTTTTAGTTACAAAATTAAATTTAAACCGTTCAATCATTCTAAACGTAAGAGCGTTGCTCATGATTTAAACCATAGTCGACCGAGCGAGCGAAGCGTCTCTGCTTCAGCTTCGACATTAATTCTTTCGTATGTGTCCGAATTCTGTCCGGATCTTTGTCTTCGTCTACAGATCGCATTTATTGACCAATTCTCTTCGAATAGGCACCTCATGGGCAAGCGAGCTCCATCTTAGACCGCATCCTCACTTTCCATCAGGTGTGATGTGGTCAAACGTGGGCCCATTCAATCATAAAAAAAAAAACTTTGTGAGCCGGTTCAATAATAATAAAGAATTTTTGTGTCGAGGCAGTTTTTGGAAAATTTTCAGAATGGCGGAGATTTTTTTTTTTTAAACTTGTCGCCGCGATTTTCAAAAATTCCAAAAACTGACTTGATCTGACAAAAAGATCTACCTATCTAATATACATGGTTAGATGTAACTTACCAAAAACCTCTTAAGGTTTCATTGTAATCATCGATATGAACAACTTTTACTATGGGGTGAACTCTGAAATCGCGAAAAAACATCAGAAAGAAAAGAAAGAAAGAAAAATATTTATTTGGCTTACACCACACACACTTAAACAATAGATACATCTTGACAAAAATGATGAATATCAAAGATATACAATAACTATACATAATTATAAAAAAAAAACAAAAAAATATTAAATTAACTTAACTAATAGGTAATAAATTTAGTTGCGTGTGCGGTAAAGCCAAAAAGGACAACACTCAGCCTATTGCCACAGATTACTGTGACGCTGATTTTCAGTGTTATCCTTTATGGCGAGTGACGTACGGTCATACATCCATGCACTGTCCTTTAAAAAAGAAAACAAGAAAAATACTAAAACAATATGAAATATGAAAATCAAGTGAATACCTGCCATTAAAAAACAATAAAAATCAAAAAAATAAGAAAACAATAGTAAGAATAAAGTACAATAAAATAAAAAACCAATAAAATAAAGTTTAACACAACAAAATATAAGAATATAAGAAACGCAGCATCATACACGAGAAAGAAGAATTATTCAATTATTCAGAAGACAACTGAACACTCAATAAATACTTTTTAAAACTTATTTTAAATGTTGTTGCGTTCAGATTGCGTAACGGAGGGGGCAAGTTGTTCCAGCATTTCGTGGCACAGTATCGGAAACTGCCACGAAATGCAGCTGTCCCATGACGAGGAGTGCGTAGCAGATAAGATGATGCTCGCGTTGCAACCGGATGATGATCACGAGACCAATCAAGTTTAGTAAATAGATATTTAGGTTTAGAAGTTTTGACAACACCAAACATTAGATTTGCAAAATGTAAATCTCGTCTATATTTCATTTTCATTATGCCGTGTTTATTTAGTACTGGTGTTACATGGTTTCGGGGAGGAATATTAAAACAGAATCTGGCGCAAGCATTTTGAACTCTTTGAATTAGTGTAGCTGTCTTTGCAAGTAGTCTAGGTCCATATACAGTGTCGAGATAGTTAAATTTTGAAAGAATAAGGGATTCAACCAATTTTACACGCAAGTCGACGCTTAAGTAGTTTCTAATTTTATATAATACCTTAAGCCTGTAGAAACAGTTACGCGCGGCTTCGCATATATGTTTCTCAAACCTAAGACGTTCATCCATAACAAGACCCAAGTTTCTTGCTTCTAAGACACGTTCGATCATTTCACCATTAATATCAAATAATATCAGCTGATCCATACATTTTGTCTTAGGCCAATGAACTGTTTATATGGAACAGCTGTTTTTTTTTCGCGATTTCAGGATTGGCTTCATAGTAAAAGTTGTTCATATTGATGAGTACAATGAACCCTTAAGAGGTTTCTGGTGAGATACCTATAACCCTGTAAATATATAATTAATTTTCGAACCTGCTCACAAAATTTCACGAGAACTGGTTGAGGAATGCGACCGTAGTGGAGACAGACGCCGGTCGCGAGGTCTCCAGCTCACAGAGCCACTAGTATTACAAAGATGTAACACTTTTGAGTTTGTAAGTTTATTAGTCAGGAGCAATCTCCAGAATATTGAACCAATTCAATAAAAAAAAAACTTCTAGAAAGGTACATTATCCCTGAGTGTCATAAGCTAAATGCGAGCGATGCTGAAGGCGAAATGCTAGTAATCTTTATATGTATTTGGTGATTGTACCATCAAAAATACTAAAATGCGTGAGTTTTAAAATATCCAATATAAAATATTTTACAATACCACGTTTTAAAATATTGATAGAAACTGAAAAAGACTTTCTTACCTCGTCTAACACAATACAGGAATACTGCATGAGTAAGGGAGACGCAAACATTTCTCTCAGTAGGACCCCTTCCGTCATGAACTGAAAACAAAAACATTTTTTTTAGTCACGGGTAAATACAAAAGATGTCATTGATATCTTAAAACCGGGATCAATGGCATTCTCTATATAGTGATAGATAGTGATAGATATATAGCTAAGACTAAAACAAAAATTCATAATTTTGAACAAGTAACATAGGTAATTAAAAGAAAAATAAAAACCAGGCTGCAAAGTGTTTTACTCTATGTCACTTTAAGACGATTCAAATGACACCTCATATGTCGAAATACATCAAGCTGTTTAGGCTGTAGGGCGTGCCAAAGAAGCCTCATACATTACATACCCACATAAACACATACACTTGAAAAACATACCGTTCCTTCTTGCGCAGTAGGGTAAAAAAATATGCCCCGAGTACGAGTATCTTGCCTGTTCTTCTGAGTAGTGGCTCTTTTTCCGAACAAGGCGGTCGAGTCATTTTAATTTATAACTTACACGTTCCCAAGCTTAGTGCACAAATGTATGTTCGATACTCAATTGAATAAAAACATTAGATTTCATTCACATTGGGTTTATACGCCAGAGAAGTAATCCATTGACAGACTAGCCACAGTCTGACCACAGCTCATCCATGTCACAAACGTTCCAGTCAAATATTGCAGAGTAGCTGAAGTTGATAATCATGCCTAGCCTAGATTTGGAAGCAGCTCTCAAGTGCAGCTATCGGCACACATTGAAAATCGCTTGGCGACAGGTTTTCAACTATCACTTGGCAGTTCGCCAGACCAACGAAAGTGCCTTCGTGAAGGCTCAATTTCATTGGTTTATGGGAGGAATAGGTAGCGGGTGGATCGTCGCTTGTCCTCTCATACGTTGAGGTTGTTGTGGCGAAGGTAGTATTAATACTTAAAGCAGGTACTTCTTTTTTTTATGTAAAATAGGTCGGCGTTTGACCACCAACTCGCCTGATGTTAAGCGACGGTGTGGTCTAAGATGGAGCACGACGACCTATAAGGTACTTATTCACACTAGCCTTGAAATTTTGTAGAGTGAAGAAGTACAAAGACGGCAGTTGAGTGAGGCGCTTCAAGTGCGCTACTGCTCAGACCCGTCTTCGGAACGGTTACACCGGACTACATCCCGAAACACGACTAGGTCATTTCACGGCATGGCTTGGTCCGGTGGGTGGTAACTAGCCACGGCCGAAGCCTCCCACCCGAGTTTGCTACCCGGTTAGTACTACCCGGGGACCACGTGTAGGGAATCAGAATAGAGTACACTCCTACGGACGTGGGTAGCTCAGCCCCCAACGTGTTACAACTTCAGTTGTTACAACTTCAGTGTAACAAGTCAAAATCAAAAAATCTAAATAGTTTTATTCCTTGGAAAAATTACACTAATAATGTGTAGCCAAACAAACCAAACACCTGTATTTTTGGTGGAACTGTATCATCGTGTTATCGTCATTGTATTACACATACATTATTACATCTCATTTTAAAAACTAAGAAAATGTCACATTAAAAATTGGATTTAAACTAAAACATAAAATTGTCTAAGCATTCAGTTTGTTTAAAAAAAGTAACATTATTATAAGACCATCAAAAAAAAAAACCCAGCGCCAATATGTTGTACCCGATGTCACTTCCACTATCAAGACGATTCAAATGACACCTCACATGTCAAAATACATCAAGCTGTTTAGGCTGTAGGCCGTCCCAAAGAAACCTCATACACATACGTATATAGGTATATACTCGTATATACATATCTAGTTATATACATACACTCGAAAAACATAACCCTTCTTCTTGCGCAGTCGGGTACAAACAACAGGCGTCTCAATGAGAAAAACTATTTGTACCTTTGTCGTCGCGACCGCTCGAAGGACAGTTGCGTTTAGTCAAGAGTGTTACCACAGATAAATTAATAGGGGTTGTTCGTCAAAGATTGTTGGGGCCCGCATGGCACCCGCATGTAAGAACCGTTTACTTTACAGTAGAGTTAGACGATGGGGCCTGCATGCGACGTCAATTGCGAAAGATTCTGTGTTCTCGTGCCATTAGTCAAGGCCGCTGCCGCTGCTGAAATACCAGCATGCTGTATATCGATCAAGGTATAGATGACGAACTTTCATTAGTCGTTGATTGAATCAGGCGTTACTTTGCGGAAGTTCATCATCAAAACTGATACTTTAAGTAACTAATCTTTAGTGTATTTCCGCTCTAACGTCGCATTAAGTACACCAAGGAATCTGGGTTCCAATTACTATTAAGGTTTATTTTATGAGCGATGATAGCCTAGTTGGAGAAGGCCCGCCTCTCTAGCCAGAGGGAGCGGGTTCAAACCCAGCCGACGGCACGCACCAATTTGTAAATTATGTGAACATACTATGTGCGTATTGTATGTCATCTGCTACATGACTGGAAACCTGGCGCAGGCTCGCCCCCTATAACATTTGGGACTGAATATCGTCCGGCAAAATGTGGGTGTTGTATTACAACTCTGGCAGCCCCTCGGGGGAAAGGCGTTAAGTAATGTTTATTTTTTAATTTAGGAAATTCTTAATAGTAATTGGAACCCATATTCCTCGGTGTACTTAATGCGACGTTACAGCGGAAATACACAAGAAATTAGTTAAAGTAACAGTCTTTCATTATTCGTTAGCCAGCATGCGAAGAGTCTCCGAATGCGGGCTAAGCGTTCGACTAATGAAATTGAGCCTTAACCTTGTGTCCCGCAGCCTTATTTGAGCTAGTCTTCCAGTCTTGTTTTTTTTACCAAGGACCGCAGCTAGTGTTACATAAGGCCGGACATAGTTTAGAAACATTCTAATATAGTACTTCTACCAATGAAATAAAATCAAAAATCCTTAAAACAATGCACGATTGTAGAGAATGCACTCAACTGCAACGGGGTCAATGGTCTATTGTATTATGTAATATTGTATTACATATTTATATTTACCCTAATGTTTCATTGTTTGGTTTTAGTAAGAATTGTTGTAGTCTGCGGTCGGAGTAGACCAGGAAACTTGAATGAGTACTGTCATAGGGTCAGCGTCACTACTACGTATTATTTTATTTGCAGTTCACCAAATAATTATGTACAGTTTTTGATGTACAGATGTTTGAGTTCTAAGTAGCGATATTTTAAAGGCGTATAGAACAGTCTATTATATACCTATTCGACCTGCAATGGAGCCTAGGGAGAAACCGATTCACTCGAGACTTGAAAACACACAGACTTATCGGGGAACACCCACTCAGGCAGAGCATTCAACACTAGCGGTTCGCACAATAGAACTGGAATCAAAGCATTTCGTGCCGGTTAATGGTTTGCTTACCATAAAACGATGTCGCTTTTTTCGGCCCTGGGCTGTTCGGTAGTAAAACGGGCTAGAAGTAGAAGTTGCGGGTGTAATTTGTATAGAAGTTACTCGGGAATACAGCGGGAAGCTCCTAGCTTATACCTTTTACATACTTGGATTTGATTTAAAGTCACTTACCACAATCTTAGTGTCTCGCGGTCGCCGTCACGTAGGGCTGCGTAAAGCATACTGATTGTATGACCCACTCGAAAAGTGTTGTTTTACCACAATAGTTGAAGTGTTTAGGAACCAGTCCACCGCCATCCCTGCCGCGTTACTGACCTGGAGGCCAACCATGACATCTTATTGCCATGAAGGTTACGCTCGCTAGCGTCACGGCCACTGTCACGCATACTGAGCGACCCACCCCGAATAGATACCGGAATATCTTAGTATATAAAGGAACTTACCACAATCGTTTTATCTGGTGAGCTCTATTCTAAATTACTTACCACAATCTTAGTGTTCAGCGACCGTTCCGCCGTCATTCTCGCCGCCAAGAGGCTCGCCAGCGTCTCGGCCGCCGTCACGCATACTGAGTGACCCACCCCGGCTAGGATTAACTTACCACAATCCTAGTGTCACGAGACCACTAGTCTAAGTAACTCACCACAATCTTGGTGGCTAGCGAGCGCTCGGCCGTCATCCCCGCTGCGTACCCGACTAGCTCGCCGACGAGCGTCCCGCGCTCGGCCGCCACGCGACTCGCCAGCGTCACGGCCGCCGTCACGCGCGGCTGCGTCACGCATACCGAGTGACCCACCTCGAATAGGTACTGGAATTAGCAAAGACACGTATAAATTTAAACGTCAGGAACCTCCGACGATTACAGCTAAGGACGCTCTTGATTAAGTCACCTTTCAAACAAAGAAGACAACAAAATCGTTCCATTTGGAAGCTACGACGCTAAACATAAATATATATTAGATACACGTTAAACTTATAGGATCTCTCTGCAGAGCTGGCACGGGTAGGAGACAAATTGTCTTGCCACAGTTTTTATTGCCGCGAGAAAGAGACAAACATACCCGTATTCTAGCTGTTATTATAACAGCTATCCACTGTTTTTATCCGCGCTTAGATATAACACTGTTATCCGCGCTTAGACATAACACTGTTATATCTAAGCGCGGAGAAAATCTGTGGATAGACAATATGTCTCCGGTTTGGCTATCCTTACAGCAATGGCTCTATATTCTCTCCATATTTACCGAAATTAAGGTCGAAATTACACTGCTATAATGCTATCATCATCCATTCCATGATTTTGTTTATCATCTTCTATGTTTTTGTTTATCATCTCAAAAATAAACTTTAACTCGTCACCAATTTAAGTTGGACCCTAGATGCAACGCAAATTAAGGGCCCGACGACCACTTTAGACTAATTTGGCATTGGCTAAAGGTTTTTTATTGCCATTTCGTTTAGAAATGACGACGGGCGAATAGAGCAAGTGAAGAGATACTGACGAGCCATTAAAGTTATTTTTGACTTTTGCACTTCTATAATCATTCTTAAATAACTAAAAAAATCACTTGTAGGTATTATGGATTAATTTAAAAGCTAATGATGTAGTCAACCTCTTTATGTAAAAGGATTTTTATTTGCTTTGTCTATCAGTTAAATAAATCAGTCAAAAGGAAAAAAGAGGTCAAAAGGAAACTTATGTCAAAAGGAACACTTTGCAAATGCTGATATTTTTCATAGCTCTTTATTCTCTTGAGTACATTAAAAAAAAAACCAAGGACACAGAAGCGGAGTGAGTGAGTAAAATGAGTGGCAAATGGCAAGAGGCCTGCCTGCATCAACAGCGGTGTTGTTAATGCGTAGCCAACCCGGAAAGTTTGTAGACATCCTTATTAAAACTAGAGTAACGGAGACCTCATCTACTTGCATAGACAATATTTTCTCAAGTTGTAAAACAAAAGATTTATCACTTTTTAACGGAGTCAGGTCAGATCACAAGGGCCTTGCAATTAAATTTGAAATTGATAAAACAAAGAAACCATCTTTAGTTGAGTGTAGACCATTAACGAAAGGTAGGTTAAAACGACTAAATAATTGCATAGAGTCGAAACTTATTTTAACTGATTTTTCTGTCAATAACCCTAATGACAGTTATGAAAAATTATTTAAAATAGTTAGCAATGAATTTAATGAAATTTGTCCAAAGAAGAAGATTCAATTCAACCAAAAAATACAGTTTAGTGACTGGGCGACCAGAGGTATACGAAAAAGTAGAGATGTTATGTATGATTTATATAACAAGAAATCTCTGACATCTAGTAAGGATTTTCATGACTATGTTAGAAAATACTCGAAAACTTTTAAGTCGGTTTGCATTCGCGCTAAAGCTTTGTTTATAAAAGATAAAATTCAAAAATCCGATAATAAAATAAAAGCTGTCTGGAAGACCATCAACACAGAGACGGGAAAAAGTAAGTCGAGGGATTCAGAATTTACGCTGGTAGTTGAGAATCAGCCGGTTTCTGATGCAAAATCGGTAGCCAACTCTTTTGAACATTTCTTCTCTAGCATACCCTTTGATGCCACCAAAACGCTTAACTCGTCTCCAGATGATGCAGGTGCTTTTCTAAAAGAACACTTCTCGCGGGATATACCAGACTTTCGGTTCAGATACACTTCCATCTCTGAAATTATCAAAACTTTCAAAAGCTTAAGAGTTAAATCTAGTGAAGATTTATGGGGATTATCAGTAAAAGTGTTAGAGTCTTTAATAGAAACTATTGCACCACACCTCATGGTCATATTTAACATGTGTATTGACAGAGGCACATTTCCCGATTTAATGAAAAACAGCAAAATTACCCCTATCTTCAAATCGGGTAGTAAGTCAGATCCCTCGAATTACAGACCCATCTCTGTGCTTCCGGCTTTGAGTAAAATATTTGAAAAGATTATACTTAATCAACTGTTGTGTCACTTTAACATACACAGTATATTAAACGAAAATCAGTTCGGTTTCACGAAAAGTAGATCAACAACAGATGCGGGAGTTCGATTAGTTACGCATGTGATGGAAGCTTGGGAGAGTTCACAGGATGCCATCGGTGTCTTTTGTGATCTTTCCAAAGCGTTTGATTGTGTAGAACACCGCACCTTGATCCGTAAATTACACCACTACGGAATTCGTGGAATCGCTCTAGATCTTGTCGAGTCATATTTAACTGATAGACAACAAAAAGTGGGAATTAATGGCGTCACATCTTCCGGATCTTTAGTTACAATGGGAGTACCACAAGGTTCTATCTTAGGCCCGTTCTTATTTTTGGCGTATATAAATGATTTGCCGTATATGGTTAAGGACCTTACAGACATAGTTCTATTTGCTGATGATACATCTCTTATTTTTAGAACAGATAGGAAAGATAGTGAACTTGTGCATGTGAACAACGTACTGACTATTATTTCGAGATGGTTCGCTGCGAACAATTTGTTACTAAATGCAAAAAAAACTAAGTGTTTAAAGTTTTCCATGCCTAATGTTAGATATATAGAACCAAACGTAATGCTTGAGGGCGATAAACTTAACATAGACAAGGCGACGGTGTTCCTGGGTATTGTAGCGTAGCTACTTACTTACAATACATTTTTTCGTTGCACGACACTTAAACATTCATTTTTGCATTTTTGGTTGATATTTAATTGTCTTCGACATTAAATAATTAAGATTTTGTTTTTATTTACGGTATTGAGCAATGACTTTGAAGTCATTATTAGACACTGACAGTGACAGTTAGCATGTTGCTGTCATCCGTTTCACATTTCCGTCCGACGGATCAAGTCAAATAATAAAAAAAAAAAAAGATAGGAGAATAAAATTATCTATTTTCTATCTATTTTTTATCTGGATTATTTTACATAACCTTGTTGGGAAAATGGAACGTAAATAAAAATAGTTTTGCGTACAAGACGTAGTGGATTAAGTGTGGTGACGTCATACGTGGATGCGTGAGTCGAAACGGTTCCAAAGTGACAGAAATGATTTTGCTTTTTTGAATGGCATTTCGAAAAGCTACTTGAAACGCGACAAAGATGTCTTTCTCTTTTGACGAGCTTTTGCTGAGAGGCGTGGTGCTCCGGACCTTTTTCTGCCTTAGAGCGGAAGCATTTAAAAAGAGGCGTAAAAGGTTAGTTTCGTGATGGAATGAAACAATCATTTCAAATTGTTGTGATAAAAGTTGATCTCAGAATTTTCCCGGTAAGAAGAAATGTGATTCTGATTCTGTCGTCTTTTTTGTCCATAGCCTCTTCTTCCCGGATTGATCAATTCCCCACTGACGAACTGGCAACGACTACGGCACCCCGATTCCTGCAGATGTAACTGCACTGCATGTCATTTTTTCTTCCCGCTTGCGGACCCAAGCCACGTTGCTTACCGGCAAGCATACATCATTGTATCCACTTGCGGATGTTAACCTCCAAGCGTACCTGCTGCGTCGTGAAAGGAAGTACCACACGCAACTTATCCATGGATTCACAAGTAACCCCTTTATTTTGTTCAAAAGCCATAGCCACAAGGTTACTTTCTCTGTGACAGGTATGGTCATATTATTCTACTAATTTTCACAATTTCAAGCCTTCTGGACAGAGTGTAGACGTATGAGACAGTCCTCGTTTTCACTGTATGATCTGCGCTTTAGTGAACATAAGTTTTGAATAGAAATACCTTTTGTTGTTCTAGTAAATCGCTTAGCTACCGATTTACTAGCATTGATTGTAAATTAACATTTAGAATCACATTTGTTTATATTACTTTAATATTGCAGACGGTATTAGCACCAAAGCTGTAATTTCATAACTACATTCTAAGCGATTTGGTTTTAATAGGCTTGCTTCAATTTAAGTGTGTTAAAATATAGTATTAAATAGTATTTAACTTTATAACGATTAAGGTTGTAGAATTTTAAGCTTAAGACCCTTCTGGTCATTACAGAGTAAGAATACTCGCTTTAAATTTAAGAAAATTGCATGTACTTTAAGTAATTATGGTTCCGACCAATAAATAATTTTGATTTAACCTTAAAAACAAATCTTTTAATTTTGTCCTCACACAGCAACTCACAGATAAACAACAATACGGTCTTTGGTAACAGAGGTCTTTGTTCTTATCGACTTAAGCTTATCCAGGTTTAATTTTGTTTTAGTTCGCTTAGGTAGCTGCGACACCTTCCTCAAAGGTACAGTTAGCTTCAGCTCTTCAAGCTCTTTAATACAGGTGCAAAAGTTTCATTTGCCACCATTTCTCCTTTTGTCCCATCTCCCCCCCGATAACGTGGACCATTTTTCCCATCAGTCACCACATTTTCACCTCAACCTCACTTTTACCTAAACCTTTATTAAATATTCAATTAAATTTTTTTTTATTTTTTTTTATTCCACCACGTTACAGTATAAGCATTGATTCCAAACTGCAATGGGGTCCACATATTAGTGCTCTGTCTGGGAGACTTAGTTCTGCTGCTTATGCGGTTCGCAAGATTAGGCAACTGACGGATATAGCTACAGCTCGGATGGTTTACTTTGCTTACTTCCACAGCATAATGTCATATGGCATTTTGCTGTGGGGATCAGCTGCTGAAGTGGAGGCCATTTTTATTTTGCAAAAGCGAGCGGTCCGCGCTATCTACGGAATGGGTCCCCGTGAATCATTGAGAGATTTATTTAAAGAAATAAATATTTTAACTTTACCTTCTTTATATATCTTTGAAAATATTATGCACGTTCGCAAAAATCTACATAAATTTAAATTGAACAGTGACTATCACAATTATAACACTAGAAATAAGGATAGGATAGCTGTACAGAGATTTAGACTGACTAAGTCAAGAAAGTCATTTTTAGGCAACTGCGTTAGTTTTTACAATAAAATCCCGAAAAATATAACAGGGCTCACCGAGGGAAAATTCAAATCACATGTAAAAATTACATTAATGAAAAGAGGATATTATAAGGTTAAGAATTATTTAGAAGATAAAGATGTCTGGAGCCTTCCACTTCCGCCAAGTAGCCACTAATATTTATAGATATTACCTAGTTGTAAGCCAAAATTTGTGAGACTAATTTATTTATTATTTGAAAAAATAATGCCCCTCAGTTTCTTGCCTGTTCTTCTGAGTAGAGGCTTTTTATCCGAACAAGGCGGTCGAGTCTATTTAAATAACTTTGACGTTCATAAGTGTATCTTTGATACCTAAATTGAATAAAAACATTTTGACTTTGACTTTGACTTTGAAAAACAGTCGGCGATTTTTCAACAAGTTATTACTAGCATAAAAAATGAAAATACAAAAAGAAACAGTATCTCAAGTGTAAGAAAAACATCAATTCTTCAGTCTACTAAACTCCAGCATAAAAACACCAGTCCATTAGATAATAAAATCATAACCGTTAAGTCTGTGAAGGCCGAAACTCTAGAGACGAGCTTTTTCATCGTTTCTTTGAGACCTAGTTATTTTTGGAGAGAAGCCAGCGGATACTTTACCTACTACTAGATGCGGTGTGATTTCACCCGCGGTTTTCCCGTTTTACTTCAATTTTTCGGGTAATTTTTGTTTCCTCTTTTTATTTAAATTATATTAGTATTTGTCTGTCTTGTGTTTGGTCTAAACAAATAAGAGTTTATCTATCTTTTTTTGTATCCCAATGACGCATCAGTTAGGCCCGTAACGCGCGTCGATCAAAGTACACTATGGGTACGTTTGTATACTAAAGCAGCGAGCGGAGCGGAGTTCAGCGATGCAAGAATTGACAAATTACAATGAGCGGAGCGGAGATAAATTTTGAGATTAACCGGGCATTCATCATCATCGTCATGTCAGCTTGGGAGATGTCCACAGCTGGACGGCTGCCTCCTCCAATGATCTCCACAACGACCGGTCCTGCGCTGCATCCAGCGGCATCCCGCGACCCTAATCAGATCGTCAGTTCACCTTGTGGAAGGCCTTCCCACTCTGCGTCTTCTGCATTGTGGTCGATCAAATTGTGCATCGCTGAGCTTTACTCCGCTCGTCTCCACTTCAGTGGAAACACACCTTTAAGGTGCGCTTAAAGATAGTAAGCTTTGCTTAGCGGGGCTGTGCGTGCATAGGCTTGGGATAACCAATAAGAGCGCTCATCTACAACGCATTGGTCAAAATATGCTTATAAACATTCGCTTTTATTGGTGGCTTGGCTCGGCTGATCATGGCCAATGGGGGTGCTTAGTCACAGTCCTATCCCAGTCTCCCCGCCTCCACTAATTTCAGTGCATTCTGTCGGAGCAAAGATCTCATAACGATATCTATAAGGGGTTTTCTGTGATTATGACTAACGCAATATGTATTATCTTTTCTGATAAGTTAAATTTAAGAGGTACTCCAAATATGCCTTATTAACATTATGGTTATGGTATTATGGTAATTAGATAATTATTTTTTCAAGTGTTCTGTTGCGTAGTTATTTACTTTAAAATACATACTTTATAGTGTTACTAAGTTCTATTAAATTGAACTTATTTTAAATCGAATAGAAATATTACGCCGCGGCCTCACACTCCAAGCTTGGCTTCAATTTAAAATGGCCAATATTGAACCTCATTACTGCGTGACACATTGGCTTCAATATCAACTTTGTGTATGACACATTTGTGACTGACACATTTGTCTTGGCCCCAAGACCTATATTGGTGTAAATATGACCAATGAGTGGTCGTAGTATTAGGGGATCTACTTAGTTTAACATGGGGATATATTGCAAAAAAAAGCACCGTCTCATGGTGTCGAGCACTGTGTGTGTGAGAGCCAGGTGTAGAGGTCTCATGGTGTCGAGCACTGTGTGTGTGAGAGCCAGGTGTAGAGCACTGTGTGAAAGTCGCCTTAATAATACCTAGTAAGAATAGGAACCCCATAATATTTCATCTAATTCTCTTTCTTGAATTTTAAATTCGCCCGTAAGAGACGAAGTAACTACATTTTCAGAAGCCGTTCCACTTAATTAATCACGGGGTTTGAGTTGACTAACATTCCATAACATTCACAAACCTTTTTTGTCTGCATTCAGCGTTCAGAAAAAAAAACTGTTAAAAAACTGCATTCAATAGTACCCACACCTTGACAAAGGCCAGTCGGTTGCCAGATGCAAGGTTTAACCTTGGCGTCGTTTGGTGACGTAATTTTAAATTTATTTTAACGACAAAAACGTAAATACGAGTACAGTTAAACGTGCTGCTTGAAACTCGGTAGAGAGAATACGTATGGAAGAGATCTCTCTTTGGCGACAAGGCCATATTTTTATCCGACGACTACATAAGAACATTAGATATGCAATCTCTAATGTTTTCCTGATTTTTTTTTGCAGTATCAACAAAAACCAATACCAAAATTACGTTTCACTCTCATAGCACCCCAGCTCCCCCCTAGTCCCCACTAGGTTTCCCTGTGCTTGTGCGTTCATCATTCGGCCTGGAATCAAAGCTAGGACTCTCGCTTATTGACCGAACGAGCGGTATTGAGCGAAGCGTCTCTTCTTCTTTTACAGGTCACAGTTGTACTCATTTTACAGGTCACATTTCTCAACCTATTTTCGTGAAATTCAGTTCTTGGAATTTTTTCAATTTGGTGGAAATATGGGGGGGGGGGGGGGGGGGGTTAAGCCTCGCGAGGTCTTCTTCAGCTCACAGAGCAACTAGTTATAAAGGAATCACACAGTGACTAGGCTAGGAAGGTCGTCCAAAGTGTTATATCGTATTGTAGAGTACACTCTACAAACTCTTTTGACAGGGAGACAGTTAGAACTCATTTGCAAATCCCACGCGACCACCCATCCAACACCTGACCGCCCACCCGTTACACATCGCGCCTACTTGACCCACGCGCACGTTACGTTATTGCAAGTATCCTAATAAAGACGCCAGATAATTGGCGTCAGCGTAGTCATTAATTTGTCGCCATAATTGCCGATCGGTCAATTGGTCGGTCAACCGGATCGAGTGGGTGTTACGATCGGGCTGACTATAATTAGAGGAGCGATCAAGAGAAAAATGTATAAAGAAACAACTTTTAAACTCTTAGTGAGTAAACTCACTAAAAAGCGTAGAGATATTGTGTAATGTAAATACCTACGTGTTATGTAAAAGTAATTAATTATTTATTTGTCACTATGATTGCCGGTTGGTCAATTGGTAGGTCAATTTGTTGCTATAATTGCCTATCAGTCAATTGGTCGGTCAGAAGGGACTGAGTGGGTGTTAATTGTGTTATGATCGGGAAACAGAGACAAAATGTTTACAGAGAAACATGCATCAGAGAAATAGCTAAGCTAGTATAAGATTACAATTTTAAAACTTTTGTTGAACGTTGGACCTATAGAAAAGTTTATGATCTTTCGTTGTAATGGTCGATCGGTCAATTCTTCGTCGGTCTTAGAATTTCAAGTTGCAACAAAACAAAGGATTAAGCACAGCGGCGCCCAGGGGTCCTATTCGGAGATTTGAGATTTTCATCTCACCTTTTTTCGTCCTTGTTGCTCTCGTTTGAAACGTCATAGGTGTGAAAGTGACCAAGATAAAATGTCATCTCATCTCACGGGAATAGCTCTCCAGAAAGGGGTCCTAGACAACTTGCATTCCGTGTCTACAATCTTTAACGCTTACGTTACCTGCTGATTCGACGAATTACGAGCCACAGAAATGTCACGTGATCTTATTGCCAACTCGTCCAATCAGCGGCTAACGCTTGACAGTCAGCAATGGTACAAATAGAATCGCTTGTAAGCGAATGAAAATTCTCTTGAGCTTCAGTTCTATTTCAGAACACTCTATGGTTGGGTGGATTCTTTTCTTCTTCTTCGTGTCGATGGTTTTTTTAATGTCAAATTTGCTCTGGAGCCCGATGTATAGCGACAAGCTCGCCCCCCGTCACATTTGGGACTGAATATCATCCGGCGAAGTATGGGTGTAGGACACCTCTGCCAGCCCATTCGAGGGAAAAGCGTGACGAGGATATGTTAAATTTGCCCTGAACAATAGTCGGCGACAGCCACTACAAGAGGAGAGGCCTCAATTATGTGACTCAGTGAACTGCTAGCTGGTACGGCACTGAGGGCAGTAGATACTAGTTGGAATAGTAATAGTTGGAATCATAAATACCACCCCAATACTCCTTAATACGTACGGGCAGTCAGGTAACAATTTTTAACCGACTTCAAAATAGGAGGAAGTTCTCAATTCAACAGTATGTTTTTTTTTGTATGTATTTACGCGATTACTCTGCCAATTATGAAATTATGAATCGATTTTAATGATTCTTTTCTTATTTGGTAGATCATACTTTCGAGATTGTCTCTTGTAGATTTTATCGAAATCAGTCAAGCAGTTTTTAAAATATCAACAAAAGTCTTACATGGGTGAAGAATTAAACAGTCGGTTTTTAAGCTTTCCTTTTCATTTTATCTCTGTAAATTTTCTAATCCCTGTTCAGAGTATTGAGACACAGAATACAGTAAGAGTAGCTACGAGAACGGCTGCTGCATGCTATCTGTGGGTAGGTATATCGCTGGAGAGTGCGATTAGGAGTGACTCACATCCAGGCGGGGGTTTTGTGATAAGTACCAGTTATATGTGTAGTTTACTGCTGTGATTTACTTAAAACATGGTATAATAATATACCGCGTACAGCGTTCCGAGATGAAAATGGCACGTGGGTGCCACGCATTGACGTCACTCTATGCATAAGCAAGAACGGAATAAGTACTTTACAAGTTCGAGAGAGACAACTACGATACACCAAGAGTGACGTAGTAAGGAGTCAGCTCCCGCATCGCTAACCTTGTTTTGAATCATACTGTATACTTGCACATCTGTTTACAGCTTCGCTCATGCTTTAAAGCCCACTAGTTTCACCCCGCGGTTCCACCCGCGTGATAAAGAATGATGATGATGATGATTAAAATAGCCCATGTTTTTTGATGATAGCCTAGTCGGAGAAGGCCCGCTTCTCAAGCCAAAGGAAACGGGTTCGGACCCAGCCGAAGGCACGCATCAACTTGTTCATAGCGTGAACATACTCGTAAGCGTTATCTGCTACATAACTGAAGCCCGGTGTACAGCGACAGGCTCGCCCCTTGTCACATTTGGGACTGAATATCGTCCGGTGAAGTGTGGGTGTCATATACCCCTGCCAGCCCCTTCAGGGGAAAGGCGTGACGATTTGTTATGTAATGTTATATCATTTGTCGATGGGACCTTGATCGTCATCATCACTTTTACTTACTAAACAATTACGTAGTCTCCATTTGTTTTCATACTTATAATGAACTTTGCCTTTTCTCCACCCACATACTCGTAGCAACGTTAATGCATCCAGCTCGCGTGCCGTATCAAAAATCGTGACTGTAAAGTAAACCTAAATTCGTGAGATTGCGTAGGTACACGGCACACGTAGCGTGAGTACCGGCAATTTGCTTGTGGGTAAACAAACGTGGGTAAATAAATCTTGGAACTGAAATAGGAAAAAACGTGAACTTGATTTTTGTAGTGTATCGGATCCTACATACTCGTACTAATAAAGAGAAGGATAATTACTATGGAAAGTGACGTCAATGCGTTTTACTAATACGCCTTTCCCCCGAAGGAGCTGGCAGAGGTGTAATACAACACCCACACTTGCGCCAGATGATTTTTTTTTTTTATTTTTTATATAGAATAGGTCGGCGTTTGACCACCAACTCGCCTGATGGTAAGCGACGTTGTGGTCTAAGATGGAGCACGACGACCTATAAGGTACTTATTCACTCCAGCCTTGCAGTTTACTAGAGTGAAGAAGTATAAAGACGGCAGTTGAGTGAGGCGCTACAAGTGCGTTACTGCTCAGACCCGTCTTCGGAACGGTTACACCGGACTACATCCCGAAACACGACTAGGTCATTTCACGGCATGGCTTGGTCCGGTGGGTGGTAACTAGCCACGGCCGATGATATTCAGTCCTAAATGTAACAGGGGGCGAGCTTGTCGCCATACACCGGGCTCTAGTCATATACTTAGCAGATGCCATGCAATACGCACATACATTCACACAATGAACAAATTGGTGCGTGCCGTCGGCTGGGTTCAACCCGCTCCCTCTGGCTTGAGGCGGGCCTTCTACAACTAGGCTATCATCGCTTCCGCTAATTTCCGAACAAATTTGTCGAATTATTCGATATGAAATGTCAGTTTACCGATCGATGCTACCACTCCAGTACTTATTTACAGTACCATCATTATGACCACCTTTTACTATGGGGTCAACCCAGAAATCGAAAATTAAAGAACAGCTGTCTCATACATATTGTCCGTAATCTTAAAAAAAAAATATGCCCCTTAGTTTCATGCCTGTTCTTCTGGGTTAGTGGCTCTTTTTCCTTTTAGAGGAGTTTTTAGCATGGTGTATGTGAGTGTGTAAGTGTGTGTTTGTGTGCGCGTCTGTGTGTGTGTGTGTGTGATGTATGTGTGTGTGTGTGTGTGATGTGTGTGTGTGTGTGATGTGTGTGTGTGTGTGTGTGTGTGTGTGTGTATTTCGATACACAATTGAATCACAGACCAATTGACAGTAGTCAAAGACTTTGACCAATGAATTCTTTGTATGTAACAGTTGTTTTTTTTTTTCACGATTTCAGGGTTAGCTCTGCAGTTACAGTTGTCCATAATGATATCCTAGAAGTGCCCGTCGTTTAAATATACACCCAATATATCTATATACATATATGCTATATAGCACACGAACGAATGCCACGATTGACAGCTCTACGCTAAACCAACAAACACGCCCTAGATTTATATGTACATCTGAGGTCAAATAAATTAGAACACGTTGAAATTGTTTCTAGTATTACATTCACGAATAATCTTTAAAATTAATATTAACACCGACTGACAGACATTAGTAGGTACTGGATTTTAGTAGAAAATATGTTCGTCTAACTAAACCTTTCAAATAAATAATATTTAATGTCATCTGCTATATAACTTCAGCTTAAAGTATGGCGTCAGGCTCGCCTACTGTCACATTTGGGACTGAATATCGTCCGGCAAAGTGTGGGTGTTGCAAAACACCTCTACCAGCCTCTTTGCAGAAAGGCGTGACGATATGTATTAGGTTACATAAATAAAGAATATTGACAAAACCACGCTCAAAAAAAATGAAATCCAATTATTTACCATGTTTGCAAATAATTACAATGTCAAGTAACATTTACAAAAAAAAAAACCCGACTGCAAAACGTAGGACACTCGGGATATAATTAAAATATTGTACAATAGGTCACTTCCACTATCAAGACGATTCAAATGACACCTCACATGTCGAAATCCATCAAGCTGTTCAGGCTGTAGGGCGTGCCAAAGACACCTCATATACATACTTATATTTACATCTATACATAGACTCGAAAAACATACGAGTAACCCTCCTTCTCGCACAGTCAGGTAAAAATAAAATATACGCCTTAATTTTATGGCTTGGAGTATAGGGCATGGATAGGATATGCGTTTTTAATGAAACGATCAAAAGATTAAAAATATTACTGGACCCACTAATGGAACCAAACAGTGGTATACTAAAACAGTATTTCAGGGTTTCTTGGCTATACTCGTACAGCTACGTAGAGAATTCGTGCCAAGAGCTCACTGGTAGAAGCCAAACAATAGCTTGGATTTGCGACGTATGGATGCCGAGCCAATCCGGGAGACTTTCGAAGTTCACGGTCACTGCTCGTTTCTTGTTATGCGGATCGCCGCCCGCGTGCGGATCTGGTCCGCCCTAAGCCGTCCGCATCGTAGCATTTCATGTTTTTCTTATGTGTGCATGTAATTGTGTATTTATCACGCGTAGCTACGTATGCTGCGTCCACATTATGTTCTTTTGTCCGACCCAATCTCCGAGCCCACCCTCATCGCGATCCAAAAACGCCTAGTTACCGGCGTATCCAGACGTCGTATCGCCGTTGCGCTCTGGAAGCCGTCAAAACTATTTAGGCGTTTTTGGATCGCGACGAGGATCGGGTCGGACAAAAGAACATGCGTGGACGCACCTTATTTAGCCGTATGCGGCGCGTACAGTGTATTTATCTACTATTTTACTAATCATAATATAATAATAATAAATTCCGGTCATTTTGCACACACGGTTATCTGACCCCAAACTAAGCAAAGCTTGCACTATGGCTGCCAGAGACTGATATACATACTTAAGATATTTATAAATACATACTTAGATAGATAATTAACACCCAGAAATAGAGCAAACACAATGTTCGTCACAGAAATGCTTGCCCTAGGTGGGAATCGAACCCACGCCCCCAAGCTGAGTCACTAAGTCACTACCAACTGAGCCACCGAGGCAGTCAATCAACCAAGTATCCAACTTTAGGGAAAAACATTTTAGCTAAACATTTAAGTTTGCGTCTGTGTGCGTGACTAGGCAAGTAAACACAGCACACGTAGCGAATTTGTTCCTTGCGTTTTGAGAAGGCGTTGTTTGGAAAAATATCCAAATTTATCTAGTTATTTTTAGGCCCTCACAGTGTTTAGCGGTACCAAACAAACCACACATTTCGAATTACAATCCTATTTTGGTAGAATAGAGCAAAGTGGAGTAAAAAAGGTAGGAAGGCTGACCCCAATAATGTGGGATACAAATGGTCAGAAAGACAGAGCGATAGTTGTGTGCGGACCTTTAAAATTATATCTCACTTCGCCCATGGTATATTAATATACTCCGCCAGGTATAGCATTCCGGACACGTGGGCAACACGTAGTGACGTCAATCGATGCATAAGCGAGACCGAAATAAGCCATTTTCAAATAGTTCGTGTTTGCTCCTTACCTAGTCCTAGCTTTTTGGATCGTGACTTCGCCCATGATGTCTCGTTTCAGCAAGCGCCACTTTTCGTTGGTGAGAAATTGACAAAAACTTTACGGAATAAAGAAGTCCATCTACAATTTGCTAGTAGGGAAATAAATCAGCCGTTTAAAAATGAAAATCCAAAAATCAACATGTCATGATGTTTGTATTTCACAATTTTTAACGATTCAGACACCCGTCAACATGGTTATAACCCGATTTTTATATTAGGACACCTGTCGACGCCAAAATTTCAATCGTCTCATCCACTGCTGAGAAATAACTCAATATAGTTAAATATGGCCAATTATAAAACTCGGGTTATACATCAAAGTAAATCTCTTAATAAAAATAAATTGGCAATCATTTATCTATCGTAAAAACTATTTAATACATTCATATTTAAAAAGGAGTTTAATCCATTCACAAACAAATTCACAAATACACTTTTGCAATACAAAATAATTTCGACAAACTAAGTTTTTTTGTAACGTACCCGTTATATTAATTAAATACATTTAATCACAGATTATTAAACTAATTTTAACATTTAAATCGAATATATCTTAAATAGGTACATAATTAACAGTAAGTAAAGAAAAACATACACCATCAGTTAAGAGTGATAAATTATAATACAAGGCAAAGATTTATTAAATATAATAATTATGGAAGATACTGGAAACCGTGATTGTCCCTAAGACCCATTACGTAACCATCCAAAATTTCAAACTTAGAAAACTAATTTGTAAAGTTAACCGTCGTTTTTTGACGTTTCCCTCTGAAAGAATTGTCGAAAACGATTGATCAATTAATCGCCTGATTAAGGATTGTTGAACACGGCCCTATAAAGCTCAAAAAGTGTAACAACCCTATGTTAGTTAAAACGTATTTTAAAATACATTTAATTAACTGAGTTAAGACGATTTAAGTATATGTAAATCTAAAAATAAATTTTAACAAACAAATAAAATTTGTAACTTAATATTACGATAATAAGCCAATTGTAGAAATCTCTGAGAAAGGCACAATTACAAGAGTAACTTCGAAAGTGCCAGGGACATGGTCAGTAGCCAGCCCTAGCGTGACTTTTTCCTCCCGAAGGCACCCGCCTATTGTCCTAAGTGCTAAGTAAGACTAACATAGCATTTCTAATAACTAGATATCAGTATCCTACAAACAGTAACTATTCTTTGTATCATTTCTACGGAAAATCAGTCGAAAACCTAGCAACACTCTCGCAAAATAAGTTTTATACTGGGTCACAGAATTAATCGGCTTTAGAAAAAAAAACATTAAAACATGCATAAAAGCGCTCTACACACCATCATCTTTGCCACAAAGTTATTTCTCAATTCATTAAGTGAAGACAAAAATCCCAACTTGATGTTGTTGTTGATTATATTACATAACAAAAAAAAAACCGTTTTTTTTTAAATGACAACCACGGTTTATCTACTTCGTCGTCGTACGTTCTACGTTCGTCAAGCCAATTGCGCTACAAAATGCTGTGTCAATTTTTATCATTACCTTATATTATATTATAGTTATTACCAATGGAAAAATAGGATGCTAAAAAATGAAACAAAGTGAACTTTAAGTTAAAGGTATTCTTCGACTTATTGACCGCCTTGACGAACGTAAGTGATGGGCGACCGTGCCACGATTGACCGACGTCAAGCACGCGTTGCTTGACCTTGTCTTACGGCAAGACCCATGTTGTGTACAGCGCTTTATTGATTCAATCAAATAATTTAGTAGCAACCCAGTATCTCTAAATTGCCATAATATTGGCACAACAACTGCAAATATCACATTTTTGCTAATCACCACTTCATTATGACTTCTCCTTATTATAATTATAAGCAACACTTTTATATATTTTAGAAATTATAACTCTCTCTATCTACCTTTTCAAAACCAGATTGAGCCATCTTTACACTTACCGCTAACTTTTTATAATATTATTTGGACTAATTTCAACATCGTTAGACACTTACACGTTTATGAATAAACGATTGATATAAATATGGACTAATTAGTTATACAGGTTTATTTTTTAATTCATCTAAAACTTCTCGAAGACAGCTTCCCAGCTAAAAAATGCTCATAAGTTTATAAAAAATACGCTTTTAGTGTCATTTCTCCTGATGAAGTGACAGAGGGTGCATAGCACATGTAGCGTACACCATATTTAGCGTAGGTATACATTCGATATTTATGGAGCGTTTATGCGTAACTGGGTTATACTACAGAGTCCTATTGTTGGCTTGGTTAGAAATGTATTTGAACGGATTAAGTTTACTTATATTAGAAAATGCTTTGAATAAAACCCGTGCGTTGAAATTAGGTTGAATACAACTTCACGAAATATTATGACAAATTGATGTATTGGAACAGACACATCACCTTTACAACTCAATACTGTTGTCACAAGAATAAGTAACAACATAAATTATGTTATCTGAGTAGAGTTAATGGATCAAATATTTTATGTGAATAGAGGTGACAAAGGCCTACCGCCTCACTAATAAACATTATATAGCCTCAGAATAATTATACAGTGTTTTGTGTTTTTCGATGGAGTTCAAAAAAGTAAAAGAAATAAAAAGGTAAAACACTAAGCCTATACAAGGCTATACAGGCTATTTATTAGTAATGGGACTAGAAAACACGAAATATCAAACAGTGTACAATTAGCAAGACGAAGCGACGTTTCGTATGTGTTAATTTGTGTGGAGTGTGTGGTATGTTAATATTTAGCGTACTGTCCAGTAGAATGAGTGCGCCCACTGTACCTTAATGCCCATACACTGGGCGGCTACGAGGCCAACTGTATCGCCGTTTTTGTATGGTCCTTAGAACTTCCTCGTTGTGTATAGGCTCATTTTTTTAAACAACAGAGTACGCATGCGTTTGGCCATTGCCTCGCCTGATGGGAAGCGACGACGTGAAATCAGAAATCAGAAATCAGAATTTATTGATAACTCCTATAGTCACACGTCAACGTGATCGAAGGTGTAACGCGCTTGCCTAGGAGATACCTATTCACTTTACTCTTGAACATCCCCGGATTGTATTTAGGTGGAAAAATCGACGCAGGCAACGAGTTCCACACCTCTGCAGTACTTTTAAGGAAAGTGGATTTGAAACGCTTACTGCGCTTAGACGGAATTTTCACCATGAGAGGGCGTCTCTGATTGGTGCAATTGCAGAAAAACGGTGATGGCTGGATTCATTCACGCAGTTATCCTACTAATATTATAAACGCGAAAGTTTGTAAGAATGGATGGATGGATGTTTGTTACTCTTTCACGCCAGAACGGCTGAACAGATCTGGATGAAATTTGGCACACGAGATAGATTATAGTCTAGAATAGCACATTTTAACCGCGGGGCGCATCTTGTCATTAAATAAATATTGCATTAATTTGTCGACAATATGACCATTTCTCTTTATCCCTTATTCGGGGAAGACCTCGCATCCGGGCTAACGACTAATAAAAGTAGCTCGTTTGATATACAGTAGTGCCCGCAAGTGGCCTTACAACCAATTAAATCCATCGGTCGGCTTATAAAGGTCAGATTGACGCTCCGCGGGAGCAAAATGACATCGTTTGGCTGATTTACAAATGCTTAAACTTTTAGAAATGCACCGAGAATTGCGTAAACGTATTGCGTAAACAAGTAACATTTTCTACGAAAAACAAAAAACCCGCCTGCAAAATGTTGTACCCTATGTCACTTCCACTATCAACACGCCTCAAATGACACCTCACATGTCGAAATACTCGTACATCAAAGCTGTTTAGGCTGTAGGGCGTGCCAAAGAAACCTCATACATACATACATCCATACACTCGAAAGACATAACCCAAGGAGGGTTATGTCTTTCGAGTGTATGGATGTATGCCTGCGCAGTCGGGTAAAAATAATGGCTTCACAGATTATCGAATGCGTGACTTTGCCAGATTAGTCAATATATCATACTCTAAGGTTGTCTGGAAGAGATCGCTTTTGATAATAAGGCCGCCAGGTGTTACACTATAGATTAAGTTATTTCTCTAGTAATGTTTTGTTGTTTCTGGTGTAAAGTATAGTCATATCTATCTATCTATTTATCCGGAGTGCCATACTACTACGTAGGGCTACTTTTAGCAGAATAAGGTTTAAAAAATATTTGTGTTCATTTCTGTTATTCGTGTTTGATGTATAACTATAACGTTTCATTATGTGTTATTTTGGTAGTCACTAGGCTGTGTTTTCAAAAGAATTTTCCTTTCCCTATTCACTTGAAACGCACGAAAGGTACGAACTCGTTATCAACAGAACCACTCATTGACATTCCAAAAACGTTTGCAATACAAAAAGTGATGCAGGTGCTAACGGGAATTCACCAAAGTAGCTTGGTCTGCAAATACAGCTGCTAATAGGTACAGGGTTTCGCAGGTGCGCTTGGCCGAAAGGAGGTTATTTACATTTTTGGATCCCGACGCAAAACAGATGGGTGTTCTCACTTATCAGTTTGTGTCTGTAAAAAAACTAAGGCGGAAACTCCCAAACGGAGAAACTGATTTTGATGTACTTAAGTGTGTACGCAGTTTTTTTTTCTTTGTTTGAAAGGCGACTTTGTTTTTAAATGTAAAAAGTTTAGTTTACTTGTTCTTTATTAGCGGTTTTAAGGTTAACGTCTAAGGCGACTCTCACACTGCTCCAGGCGACAGACGGTGCGTGCAAAGTATTTCTCTCTGTGTATGCCAGCCCAGACAATTCTTTAGCTGCAAACCTTAGCAAAAGCGCCAATACGCCGTTCCTTTAGTCGAAAATCCATTACCAATCAATAGGAACACATTTACCTACTAACATTTTTCAACCTGCGATAGTATTTTTTAGCTACTTTTATTAATGTACCTTTATTTAAAGTTCCAAATAAAGAATGTTGTATTTCGTATGTGTATTGCGCGGACGTTAAGGCTGCGATTCCACTAAAGCGGAGCTGAGCGGAACGGTGCTTAATTGACCAATCACATTGCGTACACTGAAGTGGAGCCGAGATTTTGAGCGTTGTGATTGGTCAGCTAAGCACCGCTCCGCAGCCTTATAGTCTGGTGCGGGCTTAAAACACGCGCGGCGCAGTACAACATACTACCAACGACTTTGCACGGAAATTTGGCTCGTTCTGCACACAGTCGTCGTTGCATCGGCGACGCGTCGCAAAGCAATGTCAGAACCGCCTTATACCCGCCATACTATAGCCAAAATAAAAATTGAAAAACAACTACAGTTACTCAAATTCGATAACGTTTCATCGAAGCTATGACGAATGCTATTAAAATCCCCGCACTGAGACTTGCAGTGCACCTGCGTGCCTACTCCTACTGACTCACTCGCCACTCAGATAGATTAATGGAACACTTCAGAGCACGGACAATCTTATCAATCGTTTATGAATAAGGAGTTAGGTAAACAATAACACTAATCGCCTTTATCATACATACTCGATGGGCTGATGTGTGCAATAAAACGCAAGCGTCATCCGGAAAACCCTTGGATACGCGTACAGGGGGTCTACCACGACATCTTAAAGCCATGATGGTTACGTTTTGTTCTCAACGCTGCGCGACCGAGAATCGTATCGCCGCGCAATAAGATTCATGGTCGCACAGCGTCGAAAAGAAAACGTAACCATCATGTGTTACAATATTTACTGTATCTCATGGACGTAGAAAAAAAGTCGGACGGAACTTCAGCTAAGACAGAACTGAATTCTGTCATGGCGGTGACTTTCTAAATGTGAGTGAATTTCGGGTGGCCATGTTAACCAAATTTACCCATTTTTTATGGTTTTATTTTTGAGCGATGATAACCTAGTGGAAGAAGAATCGGCTATCAAGCTGAGAGAGCGGATCCGATCCCAGCCAAAGGCACGCACTAATATGTTCATTTGCAAACATTTCTATGCATATTTAATGTCATCTGTTAATATTTCTCTGGAGCACGGTCTATGGCAACAGGCTCGCCTCCTGGCATATTTGGAACTGAATATGATCCGGCGAAGTGTGCGTAAATGTAATACAATAGTATTACATCTCTACCAGCTCCTTCGGGGAAAAGGCGTGATGAAATGGTTATGTAATGTTAGTATGTTTATAAATAAATATGTAAATATGTTTGTTTATAATAATGTTTTTAAATACCCACATGTGTTCACAGTTCACACAATTAGCAGATTGATTAGTGCCTCAAGCGGGATCGAACCCGCTCCATCTTGCTTGAGAGGAGAGCCTTCTCCAACTAGGCTATCATCGTTTCAAAAAGTTTTAGTGAGCTAAATTTTAGATATGGAAAAGTTTCAAAGTTACAAAATTTACTTTTCGAGGGACTGCATATGTAACAATACGCCGGAATCCTCCTTTAGTTGTAAATAAGTCATTAGCTTTAAAATGTATTTACTGCAAATGACACTGTATTGGTTTGGGATCCAACTATTTTAATCGTTACATCGTCTAATTATTTGGATCCAGTCATTCCTCCATGATTCGTTTTTTTAGGAAATCTTGTAAACAGAAAATACTTTGTGACTTTAATAAATTGAGTTTCGTAAAAAAACATTTTACCATGTTTAGGGAAATTTCCACATGTGAACAATGGTAACACTGGTCTTGACACTGGCCTGTCTGCCAGGTGCAGAGCGTTCCAAAACAAAAATGGTCACCTAGGTTACGTCAATCAATGCATAAGAGCAAGACCGAAATAAGTCATTCACGACAAGGCCGAAAGAGACGATGAGGAGTGATGTAGCGAGTGTCAACTCTCGGAACGCTCAAATGATTTAATGAATATTTTTTTTCTGGTGAATAAAAATGTACTTATAAAAATCGGGAATAAGTGATTGAATTATTCATTTACCTATGAAACGTGAGTACATGATTTTTATTCTTGCGATCACTACGGTTTTTACACCATTTTACCGCACAAGACACGCTGTTTTGTAAAATTGTTTTTCCCGCATAGACGTGTTGTCAGTGTAGACGTTACGCTCAAATGACTAAAGATATCTGTGAATGTGTGCGTCGGCCTGTACGTACAACAAGCTGGCTGACTTTGGGTAGCACAGTTTTGACAAAGATGAAGTTCCATCCGACTTTTTTTCTACATTCATGCTGTATCTATAAATGCTCCATAAGACCACAGCCTGACATCTTATGAATGTTCCAGCCAATATAAATGTCATCGTCAAAAACCCGGCTGTCATTATTGGTTAGTAGCGCGAAGCAGGGAGGAAAATAGAAATATGAAAATAGAAAGGAATTGTTAGATTTAAAGTATTGTTTTATCACGTAAAACGAATGTACCTAAGCAATAAAACAGCAGCGCTGTACTAAATGAAGGAATGGTTTAAATGCTCAAACCCTTGGAGGGCTATTCCTACGCGTGAGATGAAATGAGATTTGATCTTGGTCACTCTCACACCTATGACGTTTCAAACGAGAGCAACAAGGACGAAAAAAGTTGAGATGAAAATCTCAAATCTCCGAATAGGGCCCCTGGTATTATAGGAATTCAAAGAATGAAAACCGGCCGCGGAGATTATGCTTATTGTCGCTCTTGGAAGCTTATAACTGAAGGCTGGACCACTAAAGATTCCCAGGTTAAGGTACGTAACACACGGTAATAAAATAATCGTAATCATGGTAGGCCACCTGATAAAGACTGATTAGAAAACAATAAAAGTTTTGTCACACTACATGCGTTCACCGCCTCACGCCTCCTATCCGACTGGTGACGGGTATCTCACCAACAAATGCATTCCCAAGGAGGTTGGTGTCAGGCAGGCGGCCTAAAGCCTCAATTCCCCCTACTAAAAGCTCCTCAGTTTCTTGCTTGTTCTTCTGAGAAGTGGCTTTATTTCCGAACAAGGCGATCGAGTCTTTTATAAAACTTTGACGTTCATATGTGTATCTTTGATACACAATTGAATAAAAACACTTTAACTTTGATTACACTGCCCTATTTGCATTATGTTTACTTAGCGTGGCCGTGCGATAGAAATAAATTGGATTTTTTTTTTTTTTTTTTTTATGATTGAATGGGCCCACGTTTGACCGCAACACACCTGATGGAAAGTGAGGATGCGGTCTAAGATGGAGCACGCTTGCCCATGAGGTGCCTATTCACTCTTGTCTTGAAGAGACCCAGGTTGTATCCATTGCTGGGGAACACCGAGGCAGGAAGCGCGTTCCACTCCTTGGCAGTTCTGATTAGGAAGGAGTTTTGAAAGCGCTTCGTGCGGTTATAGCAGTTAGCAAATTGCTAAATTTGCTAACTGCTATAACAGCATCTAGTTTAGCACGCAAGCTCACCTAGCCTACTGCAAATTGGATAATGACAAAATCTTGTACAGTGAGTATGATAACAGTGAGCGAAGTTCACTGAAAAATAAACACACTGGGAGCGTTCGTACTATAACGACCCCGCCTGAGTGGGATAAGGATAATGGGATAAGAAGAAGAAGGAAGATGCGTTTTTCATTCTGAATTCTGAGAACGCAACCCGGATCTTGTGTAAGCAATTGAACATCCTCTGACTTGGGGCAACCGGTCAGGGGTTTTGACGGCATCTTCTCCCGACCGCCAGCCTGGTGCGTTCCTTACGAATTTACGGTCTTCTGCTTGAGCTCGAACGGTCAGATTGTATTTATACAAATTATATATGAACTGTTGTAACTGCCTCGGTGGCCCAGTGCCTGCCTCAGTGGCTCAGTTACTGCCTCGGTGGCTCAGTTAGTAGTGAACCTGCCTTCTGAGCTTGGGGGCGTGGATTTGATTCCCGCCTAGGGCAAACATTTATGTGATGAACATTTGTATTTGTTCTATGTCTGGGTGTTAATATGTATTTATTAGTATGTATTTATAAATATTAAATGTACTCGTATGTATATCAATCTGGGCGCCATAGTACAAGCTTTGCTTAGTTTGGGGTCAGACGACAGTGTGTGCAAGTGTTCCAAATATTTATTTATCATTTACTTCTCCACGCTCAAACGGATGGACGGATTTTGATTAAATTACTATGGAGGTAGCTTGTAGGAGCTACCCTGGATCAGCAAAAAGGTTACGTTTAAACGCGGGTAAAACAGGGCGCAGCTAGTAATTAATAAAATACGTCAGAGCAGTCAAACAAAATGTAAATTTAACTAACTGGGTTTAGAGTTCAATAAAACCTGGCGACCTTCAAGTGCGAAGCCTGGGTACGGCGCATGACAACTAAAAAACCTGTTTATCTTACTGCCAAGCACTAACGCTTACAGCGTACCTTGACTCGTAGCCGATCACCGATGCTAAGCAACGGACGACACGGTCAGTCCTAGGATGGGTGATCGCGGGTGGCATTTACAACTGTGCGCTACCGTAGCTCGGATGACACGTTAAATTGTAGGCCCCGGTTGCTTGTTCTACGTAAATAATCGTCAGCCAAGTCAGAGATCATCAGGCGGCCTGGAAACTCTGACATCAGGGCTTGCCACTCGGCCTATACGAACTTGCTTGCTTGCTTTTAGTACTTAGACAACATTAATTGCAGTAAAAAAGATCGTTTAGCCAACATTTCGCGACCTCCTGTTCTTCTCCTAACTTCTGTTCTGGATCTGGGTGTTAGTCTGTCTGTCTTTTTGTGTTTTCCATGGCATCCCCGACACAGGAAAACCTGGTGTGTAGCTACGAGTGTGGAACGTTATTTATTTTTGTTTAAAAGCGTGTTGCCATCTCGCTCACACATTACAATGTTTTTTAAAGGTCCATAATTATATATCTCTTTCTAAGTGCAGTCAAATTAAACCTTGACACGTGTGAAAAATGTTTGTCAAATATTTCTTGGGACGTGTTCAAAAACATTGCAACTGCAAAATCTGTGCAGTAAGTAAAACCAAAGTTATCAAAAAAAGGTGGTCAAAATTACATGGTGGAACTGATTAGATTCCAAGTCAAGATATCAGTTTTTAACCGACTTCAAAAAAAAGAGGCCCTCACTTCGACTCTATATTTTTTTTGTATATGTATATTGTATATTACGCGATTACTCCACCAATAAAGTATCGATTCTAATGATTTTTTTTTTACTTGGTAGATCATACTTCAGATATGGTCTCATATAAATTTTATCGAAATCGGTCAAGCAGTTTTTAAAACATCAAAAAAAGTTAAAAATTATTTTACATGGATGACGGGAATCGGTTTTTTAAGATTTTCTTTTTAGATCATGTTATAGAAAAAACGATAGTGCCTCTACAATTAACGCTTGCACGACGATAGCACTGAATAGCGAATATTTCGGTTGGTAATCATTTTAGAAGTTAGGTGCGTCAAAAATGATGTAATGTCAAAAAAATTGCGGTAATATAATGCACTAAATATAATGATGATTAATAAAATACTTATGAAATTCCTTTAAATAAAAACTACGGAGGAGATAAAATAAATCTTTATAGCGACTATACAACTAATCTGAACGCATAAGCTCAATAAAATATCTGACTGATATGCATAGCAAAACTAACTTTTTGCATTTACGTCTATTTCGATGTCAATTTCTAGCAAGGTTCATTTTCTGAATTGATCTGATTATTTCTAATACAAATATAGTTATAATTTTTAAAGCTTAAATTACGTAATTACAATGAAACTGAGCGCTAACTATTGAAATATTGAATGATCTATTCAATAGTTTAGTTCAAGAAATGTTTAAATTAGTTTAGGTTACAGATCAGAACAGACGCCAATGGTATTTTACTAATTTTGCTAATGTGCAAGTGTTTGTTTGTTTGTCTTTTAATCTAGCAACTGATTAAGGGATAATGTGTTTACATATAATTTGTCCGAACTAGTTCGAAAACCGGAGTGACATGGTGCTTTTTAACCGACTTCCAAAAAATAGGAGGTTCTCAATTCGACTAAATGTTTCTTTTTTTGTATGTTACGCGATTACTCCGCCAATTGATTTTAATGATTCTTTTTTTTTTTTGTTAGGTAGATCATACTTTACACGTGGTCCCATTTAATTGTATCCTAATCGGTCAAGCAGTTTTTGAAATATCAACAAAAGTCTAAAAACTGTTTACATCAGCTCGGCTGCTTGGCTGCATGCCTCGGTGGCTCAGTTGGTAGTGAACCTGCCTTCTGAGCTTGGGGGCGTGGGTTCGATTCCCACCTAGGGCAAACATTTATGTGATGAACATTTGTATTTGTCCTATGTCTGGATGTTAATATCTATTTAAGTAGGTATGTATTTAAAAATATCTAAGTGTGTATATCAGTCTCTGACAGCCATAGTACAAGCTTTGCTTAGTTTGGGGTCAGGCGACCGTGTGTGGAAGTGTCCCGAATTTATTTATTTTATTTATTTACATGGATTTATTTATTTTTATATCATTTTATACGTATTTTCCCTGATCACTCGAAGACACCTGAACCAATTTGACCATATTTTTTATGTTTCATCGGGTATACTTCCCAAGTAGTTCAATTGAAATTTTATTAAAATTGATCCAGGGGGTTTTTTACAACATCTAATCCAATTCATATGAGAGGAAGTCGGTTTTTTGAATTTAAAGATTCCATGGTAGATTACTTGGTAGATTAGTATTGGCACTCAAATGGCTTAAAAAATCCATGTTACAACTGGTTGCACCAGCGATTGTTCCACGCGCAATAAACAACATTATTCACGGCACGTCCTTAATGCCCAGTGTGACAGAAACAGCGATATTATAATGAGAAGAGATAATACGCCGTTTGTATTGTTCTGCATATTAAGACCGTTTTTTGCGCGACATCTCTAGAATGGCTTCGTAAAACCGTGACATTACCGTGACTGCTAAAACAGAGTTTCCATGTTTTCAGACATATTTGTCGTTGAATTGTTTTTATTTACCAGGCTGCGCAAGGAGGGTTATAGGGACACCTCGCTTCGATCATCAAGCTGTTAAGGCTGTAGGGCGTGCCAAAGAAACCTCATACATACTCGTACATACCCACATACATCCATACATATACTCAAAAACATAACCCTCCTTCTAGCGCACTAAGGTAAATATAAAAAGCAAAGCTTAAAAACTGACATCCGTGAAGCCGTCATTCATGTAAACAATTTATAGATTTTGGTTTGATATTTTAAAAACTGCTAGACCAATTTCGATAAAATTTATATGGAACCACCACTAAAGTATGATCTATCAAAAAAAAAAAAAACCATTAAAATCGATTCATAATGGCGGAGTAATCGCCTAACATACATACAAAAAACAACATACGAGTACAACCGAACTGAGAACCTCATTTTTTGAAGACGGTTAAAAAAGTTTCCGACCAATTGAGAACCTCCTCCAGAGATGTCTGGAACAAGAAAAAAAAAACTAAACGAAAATAGCTAGTAGTTCCCCTCGAGCAGAGACCTAGCTTATCTCTTTCATCCTATTCTTAATTTCAAATTATTTATTAGCTGTCAAAATTTAGCTTTACCTCAAAATATCGCCGTCTTTCTCATCACAGCAAATTAGACAAGGACAGTTATACTTTTAGCTCATGACGTCATCGTCACCAGATGTTAGGTCATTACACGTGCACGAGTTTCGCATAATTTAAGTTGGCGCATATACGCTGTTATAAACACACCGTTCAAATATTGAGTTCTAATCGCATTCTCGTTTAAAATTAGGACAACAATTATTTTGTGGTTTTATGTGAATTTAACATAATACGATTGGAAGGTGTGGTTTTCAAAAGTTAGATAAGTTGGTCGCTTAGAAGTTATCTGCATTTCTTTTCATAGAAATGTGAAAAGGATGACAATTTTTAGAACTGTAAAATTAAGTTTAAGGAACAAATCCAAGACGTTTTAAATACAGGCCAAGGGGCCTACCACGACATCTTTTATGGTTACGTTTTGTTTTCGACACTACGCGATTTTGGATCTTATTGCGTGGTAATACGAATTGCGGTCACGCAGCGTGGGAAACAAAACGTAAACATCATGGCAATAACAGGCCCCCAGGTCAAAAGTACCCGTATGACGAAGCAAAGAGCGTGTATGAAAAAGTAGAAGGAGCGAAAGATGTATGCCAGGATCGTAGCAAGTGAAGAAAAGTGGTCTCTGTGTACCGCTATGGGAAAAAGCATGTCTATAATTATGTAGGTATGTATTGTAGGACATGTACTTATGTTTATAATAATAATAATAATATATTTGGGGAAACCGAGGGTTTTGCCTGTGCGATTGCTGATGAAGTTATCAAGACGAACAACTATCGGAAATATATCCTGAAGGACGGTACGGTCGACATTTGTCGGGCATGCCACCGTCCCGGAGAGTCACTCAGGCATATCATTTCCGGTTGTTCGCATCTTGCTAACGGCGAGTACTTGCACAGGCACAACCAAGTAGCCAGGATCATCCACCAGCAACTTGCCCTTCAATACGGTCTTGTCGAGTCCGAGGTGCCGTACTATAAGTACGCACCAGCGTCAGTTCTCGAGAATGGCCGTGCTTTGCTCTACTGGGACCGCTCTATCATCACGGACAGGACTATTGTTGCCAATAAGCCTGATCAATATCGTGCTGGTCGACCGGTCCCAGCGCCGGGCAGTGCTCGTCGACATCACCATCCCACATGACGAGAACCTCGTGAAGGCCGAGAAGGACAAACTCAGCAAGTACCTTGACTTGGCTCACGAGGTAACCGCCATGTGGGATGTTGACTCGACGATCATTGTCCCGATAGTCGTCACGGTAAACGGTCTCATAGCGAAGAGCCTCGACCAACATCTCAAGAGGCTCTCGTTAGACGGTTGGATCAAGGGCCAGATACAAAAGGCAGTGATCCTAGACACGTGCCGTATTGTCAGGAGGTTCCTCACTCTGCAGCCCTAACCACCGGTAGCTTGGGCCTCGCCCCGCTGCCGGCGGCAACCTAGTTTTTAAGTTTTTTATAGTATTTGTTTTGTTATTCATGTATTGTAAAAAACTTAGAAATTAAGAAGAAAAATAAATATCTTGGAATAATAATAGTATTTATACATAATAGAATCGAGGTATGATATACTTGATGGTGGTTAATGTGAATTTAGGTATAATTATGGAGAACAATTAAATTTTTATGACATCAGTATTTTTTGGATAAGTTATTATTTTTGTCTAAAACAATAGTTATTTACCTATTATTCATTACGTTTAAACAACTAATTCTATTCACAGTGTTTTTTTTTTCGAATAAGTCGAAATTAATTTAATTTACAAATTAACTTTGAAATGATGTTAAATCCAATCGAGTAAAAATAAAATTGATTAAGTAAAATAGGTAAATGCAGCGAGCCTAATATAACTAACGAGTAAACAGAATAATATACTCGTACCTACCGGGAAAAATCCTAATCCGTAATGAAGAAAAATACCCGAAATGACTCCACTCAGTATATTTACCTGGTAGTTACATAAGGCCTACTGCGCTTTCCCTAATCTACTCAATTCATTACATAAATTTACTAGATGGCAGCCTAGTTGGGAGAAAGCCTGCCTCTCAAGCCAGAGGGAGCGGGTTCGAACCCAGCCGACGGCACGCCCCAATTTGTTCCTTGTGTGAACATATGTGCGTATTATATGTCATCTGCTACATGACTGGAGCCCGGTGTATGGCGACAGGCTCGCCCCCTGTCACATTTGGGACTGAATATCGTCCGGCGAAGTTTGGGTGTTGTATTACACCTCTGCCAACCGTCTCAGGGGAAAGGCGTGACGATATGTGAAATTTACTAGATTTATGATTTTACACCATATCAAAGTTAGGGTCCGTTCCAGCAGGATTTTAGTCATTTTTGACGCCAACCCCCTTCCACCTGTCATCAAAAGTTTCCCATGTCATCAAAATAAGCAAACTTTAATCCCCTCAATCCCTTTTGGCTCGCAGTTCTAACGCAATACTTGAACGGCCCTATTATTTTGAGAAAAAATAAACAATTATTACTCGACCTGGAGTTCGCACGGTACTTATAAAGCTCCGTAAAAAATCTAGCTTATTGTGAAAATCGCATCAAAACCCGTTGCGTGCTTTAGGAGTAGTTTACGGAAATACAGACGCGGAAAAAGACTTTGTTTTACAATATGTAGAGAAGAGATATAGATGTAATTAGACAATTGGAATTGTTCTGTATTGTTTCGTTCATTTTGATTTAGTAAACGCATAATATTTAAAGATGGTTTATGAGACTAAGATAACACGAGCAACGTAAAAACATCTGCAAAATAGGAATTTGAAAGGATGGCGCTAAACAGGTGACCTAGGTACTTAGTACTTACTTAAATTCAGCAGTGAGTGGAAAATGGTTGACGATGATGTTGAAAAAATTTGATCTTCGGTTGTTTTTATCAATTTAAATTAATGTTTCGTAACCGTGAACGGGAAAGATTGTATTTTCTCAATGAACATGACAATGTAAGCCGAGCAGACGAGGTTTAGATGACTCAATCTAAGTTAAGTGCCCACACGTATTTTATTGTAGTCTTAATTTAAAGGTATGTCAAAATAATAGTAAGCATTATACAGGTTATCTAGCTTTGAGCGATAAGGCCACCCATTAAAAACTTGGTTTGGTCTTATTTCAGTATCATTGTAAGTGTTTTATGTTTATAATACAAAGTTGTTGTATTGTATTATATCAGGCAAGAGACCCGTCTCGTTTAGATCTTTAAAATATATTTTTTTAAGATGCAATTTAGCGTGGCGATGCTGTGGGTGTGATGGGCACTTTCGCATCGGGAGAGATTAGGGGTGGGTTATTTTACTTAGTAATTCACTTTTTGACATTGTATAATTGGATAGTTGTATTAAGAAATAATCTATTAAATTAATAAGCCGACTTCTCATTAGAACTGAATTTTGACAATGGGACAATTTGTAAGTATTAAAAACTGCCTCTCTCTGGTCTGCGTGGACCTCGTCTACTCAGAACAGTGCTGAGCCTACTCCAATTGCCAAAACAATTTATATAAATTTTTATATTATACTTAGTTTAGGTGTAATGATGTAAGTACTTTTCTTTAATGTGTTTTTAACTCATAGGTTTTGGGAATAAATATTTTTTTTATTTATTTTATTTATTTAAAAAACCGCTCGACCATTTTCGATAAAATTTAAATGGGACTACTCGGGAAGTACTTATATACCCTTTAAAACAAAAAAAATAATTTACCACATCGATTCAGGCATCTTCGAGCTGCCTGAAAATAAAATATTTAAAAAAAGATTCCAACGAATTGAGTACCTCCTCCTGAAGTCGGATAAAAATAGTATGTTAACAATATGACTCTCCTAAAAAAATATTCGCTGTAACGATTCGCGTTGCTCAGTGCTCAGTATGATATTTTTAGTGGAAACGTGGGCCCATTCAATCATAAAAAAAAATAAAAAAAATAATAATATTATGCCAACTGTACGACTGCCCTAAAAAATACACTAACGCTGCGACAGTTTTCGTGTGAGCATGTCCAGGCCGGCCATAAAGTTTGGAACTGATTCCAATTATATAATTCCGATTTAGGTTCTGAGTCTCGTCACGGTCGAGTTGAGACAATAATTTGCGAAGCTGAGACTGTCGGATTGTGGAAAAGATGGATACTATGGTTGACTACTATATGCTTGAATGACGTTTAAGCTTTTTACCTTTATTGTTACTATTTTATGACAAGCGCTTTCGACTATCGGGCTCTGTCTGCAAACGAGATCGTTGTTGACAAAAAACGCACGGTTTGTTATTAATTTGTTTGGTAGTTATTAAAAATAACACAGCTTTGCGTTTAGGCTATTTTCTAATCTGTGGTATAGGGTCTTTTTAAATTAGCGCTTAAAGGCTTACTAATTAAGGCTTAAAATGTTAACTTGTTTATTTTTAATCACCTACTAAAAAGAAAACCCCGACTGCAAAATGTACTTTGACACTCCGGAAATAAAGCCGAATCTACCAAGGAGACGCACTTCAAAATCTGTCGAGCAATGGAATATAATTATCTGTTAGACTACAAATAATAATATAAACGTACATAATTGTGTGCACCCGAAAACATTACATTATGTGTTATTCGGGTACATTGTATTGTATCGAGCCAACGAAAATAATAATATTCAAGTTCTTCGCTCTTGCTCTACCTACGCTTAACAACGATGAGGTCATGTAAGTGTAGGTATTGCTCCCTTTCTTTTTATCAACCATTTGGTGTTTCCCCACTTCCTTTATAACACGATTAAGATAATATTGATCCTTATTTCTAATGAAATAAGGAATAAGATGCCTACGAGTAGTAACGTACGGTTTACATGAATAAGCATCCATTTTTGCATAGTCAACAGTTAAGAATACAGTACGTAATGAAAATTTCAAAAACAGTGTATCAGTCTAAATGTGTGTAGCGTATGTGTGTGTGTTTGTGAGTGTAGCAGTGTGTTTGTTTAAATATAGTAAAAAAAAGGCGGAATAGCAACGAATATAAACAGATTTGATTTGGAAGATCTGTCAAAAACTGACCAAATTCTTAAATATGCGCGATTATAGCGCGGTCATGATCACTCTCGTGGCTATTCTCACAAGAGAGAAAGTGACGGAGCTAATATCATAAAAATTACAAAATAAGTAAAAAACAACTCATTTGTAATTTTTCCGAAATACCTAAACAAATTATTCATCGTCTCGGAGAATGACTTCAGAACTTACTGACGTACGAATTAAACAATAACAATTATGAAGAAGACTTAGTAGGCATGAAAAATAATGACTTATAATGCTCTTTACATACAGACTAGCATTTATATGTTATTAATAAACAATACAAATGGTAATGGAGTAATAGGCAGTTTTGAAACCCTTTGTGAAGTTTAAAAAGCAAAACCTTTATATTGTAACTCTAAACAAAGTCGAGTGAACTCAAGACCAGGGAAGTTTATTAATTTTGAAGAGCTTCTTCGAAATTTACTGGAGAAATTTTCAAGAAGTGTTGCATCATCTTAAGAGAGTTTTACCAATTATGAATTTGCGAGACTTTTGACATTTCAAGTGTGAATCGATCAATTTTGTGTGGTTCTAACTTTTACACTACAAAATTAGTAAGTAACATTTTTAAATGTGTATTAAAAAAACGATACAACTTTTACTTACGTAACTTTGACCAATTGAATCCGTCTCAAAAGCTTTTCGACTTTCTTTCTTACTGTACCGAGTTACAGTACATTATCGATGGAAAAACAGTACATGGGTCTCAATAGACCATCGATGTAACTCAATTTGGCATGTCAGTTAGGTTAACAGGGTTAAGTCCTTCCGAGTTGTTAGCTGATAGCTAATAGTGACATTTACCAGACCCAATTTTGGTATAGATGTGGAATTCTGCCAAATACGGTTTGATTTCATTTTGTAACTAGAGAAGATGTAGGTCATGTCACATTCATAGACTCCGATCTACTGCGTTAACTCATATATAATATAATTTTGTATGATGGCTTTTGCCATTAGGTATAATTGTGATGATGTTGTTTTTCATGTTTTTAAATAGCGTTTTGTGGGACTGGTCAGTTTAGCTCCCATTTGGTGTAAAATTTTAATTTAATTATTTACATAGGTACATTAAATTTTAAAATGATCGAAAAACGCTAAATCAGTAGCAAAACAATTTAAGGAATTTACTGGAAACTTCATTGTTTCTCAAACAATGCTTGATGATTTTTATAAATTTAATGTTGGAGTTAAAATCAGCTTTCTACATGATAGCAATGCGTTTCCCGGCCTAAGATCCTGAGAGAAACTCGTTTTAGCGAAATGCCTTCTTGAAACGAGAACGCCAAACTGGTTACAACTGACCAAGCGTTACGACTATACATAACAAACATATAGAAACCTTCACAAGAAATCACAGCGACAAATAATACCCAAACAAGAAAGAACAGCAATCATCGACCATCCACGCCGTTCGTAACGAAACTCTTGGCATAATCGACTAAATACTCCGAGGTGCCTACAACGATGACCAAAAATATGTAACCTGTATAGTGCACGGCTTTCAAGAAAGGCCAGGTTTTATCACAAAAGACAGCTAAGGACAACAGATGTAAATAGCTATGGGGATTCAGAATTCTCCAGAGACCGGTGGCGAAGAAAAATGTTCCAGATTTAAACATAGCTTCTCGTCTAAAGACGTCGTACTCCGTACAGTTTTCTAACAACTCCTGGTAAATGTCGATGTATCTGTTCCAAGCCAGGGAAGACAGGACCATCTGTCCAGAAAAGAGTCCTAAAACTTGGACCATTCTTTGGAAGGTGACTTTAGTTTTGTAAGAAATGCCTATTTCAGTCGTGTGTTCCTTCTCTATATCTTCGCTTGAGTTGATTTCCTTTAATTGGTGATAAGGTAGAGTGCTTACTGGAGTGCCTTTGTAGCCGCGTCGCGGCGGGTTATTTTTGAGATACAGAAGTATGCCGATGACCATGGCGATTACACCTATCAAGTCACAAATGCCGTCAACCCAGTACCCGAGGGTCCCGACCTCGGACCTTTCACCTTTAATATGCTTTCTTTCTCTCGCGACGTGCCCATCAAGGTCGTCTAGGAACATTCTGACTTGGAACAGCACGATGCCGAGCCGTCTAGCGGCTAGGCTCGAGCAGGTCAAAAGCTTAGCACCTACGAAAGCAATGAATACGTGAAAGAAAGAAATCATATTCGGGGTTATGACCAGCCATTTCTCAGAGATCCCTAATGCTATGTCTAGAATAGAACATAACGGGCCATATATATAATGGTTCACGTGATCTACCATTAAAGCTTTGACAGTGGGATGGCATAATGGATTTATAGTACACGGCATCCACGTTACCTCTTCGTAATTCGGTACAATTTTCGACTTATGAGTAGAAGTTTCAGTGACATTCGCATCGACAACATCGAATATATCAATCTTATACACTTGTATCCTTAAAAATAGAAACGTATCCATACAAATGCAGAATAAAACTATGACTAGTAACAGCAGTGTCAGTATCTTACTAGCTTGCGATGAAGGCCACATCATTTTGAAAATAGCTCCAACACTAACAAACTCGAGTCTGGATTATATAAATTGAATTAGTTACAGCATACGGTACTTTTTTATATAGAACAGTCTGTTGTGAGAGCCCACACGTTCTCTATAAATACGGAACATGGGTTCTTTAAATAGATGCTTACTAACTCAGGAATAACGCTTATAAATTCTATAAGGCATGGATTCTGTGCAGCATCTTCCTCGGCCCACCATCACGTGATCTTCACTTCAAGTGGAACAGTTGCTCTTCGTAAAACTAAGAGCTCGTCCTCAGCTCGTTCGTTTATTAATGTTTCAAAACATCACTGTTTTAATTCCCCACACAGTTTGTTTGCAAAATCGATGCTCTGCGAACGGATGTTATCATAAACACTCCTGTGTGTGATCACTGAACACTTCCAACACTTGTGTGGTCGTCACAGGCGACTGTTAACACTTTTTAACTGATCACTGTGTTTTTATGTAAACATTATCGATGCAGTGCTTTGTTGGTGCGTAAAATTGTGTCGGTTTTGCGGATGCGTGCGCATTGGTCGGGAGCGCGGCGCGGTGTGGCGCTGGCGGTGAGAGCAGAGTCGGCCGGTAGCGCCGGCGAGTTGTCGATAGTTTTAGAGCTTTTAGGATTAGGGTTTTGTCGATGTAGGTGAGTTTTATAGATTCGATGAAAAATCCGAATTCAAATTCTCTTCCTAATAAACGTCGTATAGCCACGTCTTTAGTCTTTTTCGATAGAGTTTATTAAATAAAAGAAAAGAACAAGACTAAACACTTTATAACATATTTATAACTATATTGCGAGGCTATACAACGTTTATTAACGGAAATATATAATGTCTAACGCTGGGAATTTTTTAGCGTTCAAACATAGGCTTAGTGCGATGTAAAAAATATTATGTTATTTTAAACAAATTCGATGAAATCAGTTTTTATTTGATACTTTTGGATAAGTTTTGGATATGAAACATAGTTAGAGTTTTAACTAGCACTAACTGAAAAACTACACACAACATTAGGTACAAAGGAATAGAAAAAATGATCTTGCTTAAACTTCTGGCATACATACGTATGCTGCAACATATTAAAATGAAACCGCAAACAAAAAAAAAAGTTCTCTACTTTTGAAAACTCGTTCATCGATGTCGATGTTTTCTTCAAAACATTTAGCCCATCCCTTATTTCGTAGAGTTGAAGGGCGCCTTAAGGCACCTATTCAAGCGGACCGATGCGTGCTCCCGCCTTAACACTGACACCGGCAAAAAATACAAAATACGAGCCAGCAAATATAACACGACACCGCTCAAAAGAATGCGGTCAAAAGTGCAACACTTCTTCTTCGTGCGACTCCTTTCGTGTAAAGCCTTACTTATTTGCACATTAGTGGTAGAGTTTGTGTTTTTTAAACTTAGGGCTTACTGCGAGTTTTGATAGTAAACGAAAAAAGGCTCTATACATTTAACCTAGTTCCTTAACGTTTTCGCCAGGGGCGCTTTAATGAGATGTATGGAGACAAACGAAAACGAATAAAGTTTTCGTAACGATGAAAATCTAAATCTAATCTAAATTGGTACAGGCAAACTTCGTATACTTTTATTTATTTTTTCTTTTAATATCTATTTGCGTATGTATTTAAAAATATATGTATCAGTCTCTGGCAGCCATAGTTCAAGCTTTGCTTAATTTGCAGTCAGGCGACTGTGTATGCAAAATGTCCAGAGTTTATTTATTATTTTCCTTCATAGTTTTAAAACGTAGCTCAAAGTGTTCTATTTTTCCATACTGGCTCATTATAAGTAGACTCGATTTCACTATTGGTCATATTTCAACGTAATTTTTAGTCTATTTATTGATATACATAGGTAATTGTGTAAGTTTATAACTGGTTAGTTTTTTGTACATTTAGTAATTATTTATGTAGGTTTATTGTAGTTCTCAAATTAGTAAGGACATTTAATAGATTTCCAACCTTTTTTTTTAGCACTTCCACCGTCCATGCTTATAAAATCTCAACGTATCAACAACATTCAAAAACGTGTATCAAGAGAAAATCGATTCATTTTCTCTCGCGGAAATATGATTAGTAGGTAGGTACTGGGGCCTACCAAAACACCTTATTACCATGATGGCAACGTTTTGTTGTCAACTCTGAGCGACCACGAATCGTATCGCCACGCAATAAGGTTTATGGTCGCGCAGCGTCGACAACAACAATAAACAACGTAAGTTATTGTTATAAACAACGTAACCACCATGGCAATAGGATATCATGGTAGGCCCCCTAATATTTAGACAATATTTTGAACAGGAAAGAGTTGTCATACAATGTTAAAATAACTAGTGATTTAAAAAAAATCACGAAATGGCCCACCCCATATTTGCATTCAACCGAAAAACATTGCTCTCTTTGGACAGTCGGGTAAAAATAATGAACATGGTTATCTACTAGCTTAAGTGCTTGCTAATGATTAAGTCATTTACTAAGCTCATTAAGTTAAATCGTTAAGTTATCTATCTTACTTATTTATTGCTTCATTAAATTGTGTGGTTTTTGTGAACCCTAACTAACACACGTGTAATCACACTAATATTACTCGTATGAATGTGAAAGTTGGGATGGACGGATGTTTGTTCCTCAATCGAGCCAGCACGGCTAAAAGGATGTGGATGAAATTTGGGACAGAGATAGATTTTAGTCTAGAATAGGTCATATGCTACTATTTAACCGCAGGACACTGCTAGTCCTAACTAATATTACTCTTGGCTCTGTGACCTGTAGACGTCGCAGCCGACGTTTTTCCTCCGCAACAAATCGCATCCCTCAACTAATCCTCGTGAAATTTAAAAGCAGGTTCAATAAATACAGATTATTTCAGAGATTCCGTTTTTGAATGTTCATAGGGAACATGTCATACGGTTCTCTTCAGTCTATTGCCTATATATTCTTCTGGGCAGTGGCTCTTTTTCCGACCAAGGTGGTAGAGTCATTTTTATAACTTTGACGTTCACAATTGTATCTTCCAAACCCAATTGGATAAAGACAATTGATTTGACTTCCCAAAGACAAAGTATCAATTATTAAGAGTAGTATTTCCAGTTAAACTACCAGAAATTTCCTTCCCAGCAAACAACCAAAAGTAGCTCTATGCTATTTAATTTTTACCCGACTGCGCAAGAAGGAGGGTTATGTTTTTCGAATGAATGTATGTATGTGGGCATGTATGTATGAGGTTTCTTTCGCACGCCCTACAGCTAGAACAGCTAGATGGATTTCGACATGTCATTGTGAGGTGTCATTTGAATCGTCCTGAAAGTGGAAGTGATACGAGTACATAGGCTACAATATTTTACAGCCGGGTTTTTTGTTTTTCTTTTAATAATGTTACTTGTTCAAGTCTTCCTTGAGCAGCTTAGAGCAGTTTTACCGGATGGTCTTACCAGTCGAGCTGTTGTTCTGTTTTCCTGATAGACCAATCTCACCATGAACCATGAATCATTCATCACCATGAATGAACCAAGAATCACCATGCAAATTTCCGAAAAACAGGTAGTCGTTTGGGAGAAACGTGTCAAGGAAGTTTTGTGGAGCGCCATCTCACTCCGTCTTGCGTTTTTATCTCGTTCTGGTTTTTCATTTTTATTATATAGATTATATAGATTATCATAAAAAAAATTGAAATTGCACTTTGTCACTCTGTAGGTAACTTTAGAGGCTCGTCAGTATCTTTACTCGCTCTCTTCGCTCGTAGTCTTCTTCTAGACGAAATGGCCATAGAAAACCTTAAGCCAATGCGAAGTTAGTCTTAACTTCTAAAGTGGTCGCCGGACTCTTAACGGTCAATCACCTCAAAATATTTTATTAACACAAAATATGACGGTCGGTTAATTAGTTTGTCAACCAAAAAAAGTTAACTTAATTTTTCAGACCGAGAAATACACAGAATAACATTCAAACTGATTCTGCGCAAATTAACGGTTCATACAAGAAACGGGTCAAACCGCGGCCCGTAGTTAGTTAAAATAAACATTAACCTAGTTTTTTATTAATAGGGAACCGTCACGCATGTTTAACTACAATTAACTAATGACTATACGAGCAATGTGGGTGTTGTTAGTTTGACTACACGCTCAATATGATTAATTAATATTTTGTAAACTGTTTATGACTAACCTTAATAAAATACCTAGTACATACTATTAAAGCATACATACATACATACATAATAATTATAATCACGCCTCTTTCCCATAGCGGTAGGCAGAAAGCTTTTCTCTCCAGTTGCTACGATCCTGGTACATACACATCTTTCGCTTTTTACCCGACTGCGCAAGAAGGAGGGTTATGTTTTGCGAGTGTATGTGTGTATGTTTGTGTGTGGGTATGTAATATGTATGTAGGAATGAGGTTTCTTTGGCACGCCCTACAGCCTAAACAGCTTGATGTATTTCGACATGTGAGGTGTCATTTGAATCGTCTTGATAGTGGAAGTGACATAGTGTACAACATTTTTCAGCCGGGTTTTTTTGTATTTCTTTTAATAATATTACTTGCTCTTCATCTTCGTCTTTTCATACACGCTCGTCGGTTACTAACTGTTACTCTTGACCTGCGATGCTATTTACAATCATTCGGAAACGCTTCCGATCGGATCCTAGAAATTTCAAACTCAAATTGTTCGAATCTCAGTCTACATTTATACATTTTGGAATAGGAAATCAAGTAAAAATCCGATCAGAAGAATGAGTAACGTTTAAAAACTTATGAAAGCGGACCGAGATTAAAAGTTAAAGACTAAATTTTTTGTAAGAATGATTGTGAATATTACATATGCTGGCCTTTCTTTAAAGATTTAAGATTAATTGTTATAGATTTATGATCTGAAATAAATTTATATTTGATTTGATTATTTGATTTAAAACGTCTTCGATTTGGTCGAGATACGTTCGCCTAGGTCGACCCTTACCGACTTGACCATTCACACTCGCCTTGTAAATCTGTTTCGTCAAACTCACAAAGATTTTTACGGGGTTCGCAGACGTCTGGGAGATTTCTTAATATTATTTTGTTTTAGAAACCCTGTATATAAAGAAAACAAATCGAAACGCAGCAGCGGTATTCATTTAATCATTTCATTTTACACATATCGCTATGGTGATATGGTGCGCGCCAAATGGATTGGGATTGACTTTAAATTTTACTTCACATTATAAATGCGGTTTCTTACTTTACACGCTCTAACGGAAGGGCGGTTTTGGATGAAACTCGAATCAGAGATAGATTTGCTTAAAAAAACATCTAGGCTACTTTTCAGCCGCGGGTAATACTGTGGGGCGCAGCAAGTAAAAGATAACTGTCCGAGCGAAGTCTCAGTTATTACTAGGACAACTCAGCACTTGTTTGTAATATTATAACTTGAGTATCGATAATCCGATCTCAATAAAAATTTACAGGCATGTAGGTAATTTGAACAGAAATTTTAAGTTGGTGTTTGAGCTAAATCAGACGAGGAGTGAAGATATTTCTTCCTTTCGAAGCAAACTACTACTACGACGACCTCGCAAGTCTGTAACCCTCATATCTTCGAAGTTTTGAAGAAAAAAATATCGAAAAAAAACCGAACCTGGTGGGCTATTCCTACGCGTGAGATGAGATGAGATTTTATCTTGGTCACTCTTACACCTATGACGTTTGAAACGAGAGCAACAAGGACGAAAAAAGGTGAGATGTAAATCTCAAATCTCCGAATAGGGCCTCCGCTCACAAAAATTCACGATTGAGAAAGAAAAAGAAATTGAGAAATGCGCTCCCGGCCTAATTGCATGCGCGCGCGAAAAAATTCTTCTCGTCACTTTTTGCCGTGTGAGAACGAGACAAGGCTATGTGTAAACATACGTCTGTTTCGATGAAAAGAGTCGACATATCGTCGTCACGTTGCGTATGGTAGGCCTGCTGTGGAGGACAGCCGGACAGACGACGGAACGAAAGCATTTTTGCAGAAGCGGAGACGCTTCGCTAACATTCGGTAGGTCAACTATGATGACTGAGATAATGATTTCTTACCTGTGGCACTTGTGTGGACTTCCCGCAGCCTGTCTCCCCGAGCAACACCAGTGTCTGATACCGCTCCAGCAGATACAGAATATGGCAGCGGTTCTTGAACACTGGTAACCTAAAAATATACGAATGCTCATTATTTAATGGAAACTGACGAGGTTTTCATACATTTTTTTACATGACACTGGAATCATAGTATGCAGTACTGCAGTATGTAGTCATTACCTTTATAAAATAAATAAATAAAATAAACATTTGGAGCATTTGCACACACTGTCAGTTAACCCCAAACTAAGCAAATCTTGTACTATAGTGTACTGGCTTGTACTGTAGTAACAGACTGGTTTACATATTTACTTTTTTTTAATCATACTTATATAAACCGGATGCATGTTAAGAGATAAAACATACTAATGTATTAAAATCGAAAATAACTCTGTGTCTGTCTGTAGGCTTTTCACGGCTAACATCTGAATGGGCCTTGATGAAATTTGATAATCCATTACAGTATATTATGAGGAAAGGTTTTGGATAATTTTTTTTTTAAACACCAACACAATCACGGGTTACTTACAGCTAGTAGACTATAAATTATTTTATACAACATAGTCATACTTGATACAAGCTTTGCTTAGTTTGGGATCAGAACCATTCGTGCAAAAATGTCCGAAATTTTTTTTTTTTTTATGCATTGAACAGACTTGGTCTAAACACAAACTACAAATGAGTCACAAAAACACACAGCATTCGTATTTCAACGGCATTTTCTACACAACTGAGTGCATGAGTTTACCCACAATGGGGCCAAGTGGAGCTTTTGCCCCACGCTAGTCGGTAACTCGTAGCTCAACATTTAGGTTTTTCAAGTAAAAAAGTAGCTACATTTGCTTCTGCCTTGACCCTTAAAAATTCTTTACTTCTGCCCTATCCCTACAAAAGTCTGGATATGTCAATGACTGACTGCCCTGGAAAAGAACTCAATGATAAGAAAGAAAGTTGTGTACATCACTAGATGTGACATAGGATGTTTAATTTGAAAAAAATCAAGAAAACGGTAAATCACAATGAAATACCTCAGACGCTGAGTCTCCAATGGCAGGTGATGGTAACGGTTGTAAGTGAAGCTGGTCCTTGAATCGCTGTCAATAGTTAGAGCAGAGTCAGCATTCGGATTGATCAGGGTTTCTACCTGGCCGTCTTTATTTCTTGAAGGGTAGAGGGCTTCATCACCTGTAAAAGTGTTTATTCTATATTTACTGTAACATTATGGTACTGCATTTATTTTGTTTATTGCACAATTTACATCAGCTATTGATGATTCTGTATTTTAGTGTTCTGATATTTAGGTTCTGCTGATGAAATATCGGGTCCTGATTTGTGAGCCGCGGCAACTTTGATTGAGTGAAAAAGAACTGTTTGGAATGTCACCCGCACCAACCGACAATGAAAATGGATAAATTACTGTGACAAATACATTTGTAATTTATCATAGTAGGATATACTGTACTTAAGGCTCAGTGGATCATGCCAGCTTTATCAGCAGTATGTTCTTGGTTTGACGCCAGGCTGAGTTATGTTTAGATGTTAAGGATTTGGGAGATTTTTTTTTAATGGGTTGTTTATTTACTGCATAATACAATACATCTCTTATGATATTCGAGTCGATAAACTATCTGATGCCAAACCAGCCTAAAAAGCGAGCAGAGCAATTAATTCACTGAGTTGTATTTATGTTTGAGAAGCAAATATGTAAATTGTTTTGTAAACAAAAATATAACCTAAATATTAACATGAACATTTACCCGGCTTTATAAACTTCGGTCTTTGCATTTCAAAATACGATACTATTATGCTTTTTTAGTTTTCTGATCAATAAACGAAAGTATTTTTAGTAAAAATTGAGGACAATTGAAAAAACCACAAATCAATCACAAACCATTTTTAACATTTTTTTTGCTACCCCGGTAAAGGAATTTGGCGTCGCACGTCTAGTGCATTTGCCAGTGTAAAGTTACTATTTTTTTACGAATGATGAAGTGATGATGATAAGGTGATGAAGAAGATAATGAATCCCTCCCCTTTTCCTATATCAGTAAAGTGATGGATATTTTACTGAAACGTAAAGTGGAGTTTTGTAGAGAACACGAAAAGTAGCATTTCCTAATGTTTGTATCATTTGCCCACACTCGTGCACGTTAACGAACCGGGAAAGGTTATTAATCCACAATTATTACACTTTAACACTCGAAGAATCACAAGTTTTAGAAAATAACACAAAATCCCGACAACATTTTTTCGGTTCCCGCCAAAAACCCTTGGACGATTCAACTTTGATTATTTTTCAAAATAAACATTTTTTTTTGCTGGTATGGCACGCTAAAGCCAGCATGGCCATACCGCCTTGTCATCCGTATGATTTTTTCGTACATGAACTGTTATATCTAAGATGAAGCTGACAGAGGAGAGGGTGCTAAAAGATGAGATGAATAAAATTCTTCTTCTTATCCAATTTCACTAAAGCAGTGGATACTTTACTGAAACATTAAGTCGAGTTTTGTAGAGAACACGAAATTAAAGTAAATTAAAGTAAAATTTTATTGCTTAAAACTGTGTACATATACTTAGGTGAAGTAAGTATGTTAGAGTATCTGGTCTCAACAGTTTTTCCTAGCGGACATGAATATTTCACATTAGAAAATTATGTAATATTTACCAAACTAGTTATTTACATCTAATTCACTCTTCAATTAAAAATTAACACCAAGCAAAACAATTTAACGAACAAACACTACTAATACTTAATTTATTAAATTTGTTTATTATTAATTATTATGTAAAATAATCTTAAAATGCCTTAATTTTAGTTATAAATTAAATTGAGATCAGATTTTAGAGGCTAATTAGATTATGTAAGTGAAGTAATTTACCTTCTATAATTTGAATAAGGACCAGTGGCCCTATTCGGAGATTTGAGATTTTCATCTCATTTTTCTTCGTCTTTGTTACTCTCGTTTAAAACTTCATAGGTGTGAGAGTGACCAAGATAAAATCTCATCTCATCTCACGCGCAGGAATAGCCCCCCTGATCCATGTGTAGAGTCATAAAATTTTTTCATGTCGTTAAAAGTTACTACAAGCCATTTCTCAAGACTTTTTTTAAATTGGTGTCCTAATGATTCAGTAAAGTATCCACAGATTTCCTGAAATCGGAAAAGGGGAGGGATTCATCTCATCTTTCATCAAGCTCTCCTTGATCATCATCATCTTAGATTTATTATCTCAAACGAAAAAATCAAACGGAAGACAAGGTGGTATGGCCGTGGTGGCTTTAGCCTGCCCTATGGGCAAAACAAAAAAAAAATTGTCAGTTGGGAAGTTTTATTTTTCGACATAATTTCAATTTTCTTACTGTTATTTCTTAGAATTAAACCATTGTTCTCAGCATTAGCAAGTACCGATATTGTTGGTTGAAATTAATCAAGCAATGAATAACTTCCAGACTCAACCGCTGAAGATTTACATACAAGATATATTTCGAGCCAGGCAAACTACTGAAAACAAGTACATTTACGAACTATTCGGGCTCACATTCAAAAATGTCATGATCCACGGCGTTATTACTTCTATTTACAACACTACTGTGAAAACTACGAACTTGGAAATCAGTGATCCGACGGGCACCATCCAAGTCTACTATGATTCTACAAAAAGTAATTCTTCAGTAAAAGAAGACATGCTCAACAATCTAAATAATCACTTTACTGCAGCATCAAAATTTGGCGACGAAAATATAGGAATAATGGCCACACTAATGGATAGAATTAAGAAGAAAAAACTAAACTTCTCTGAAGGTGATTTTCTGCACATTGTTGGAGACATTTTTGTAGATGCCCAAAATGTAAGAATGTTATCAGGTTATGACTGTACTGTGTCTTCGATAGAGAGGGATATAGTGTGGTTAGAAGAGCTGAGATATCTTTATGAAAAGTTTTACATAAAATAGGTTGGAAAATATATTTTTGAGCAATATTGGAGCAAGATGTCTGCACTAATATCCCTTGCAGTGCTTTGGACGTTTTTACCATACATAGGTATCTTGATACCCAAGCTAAGCCAAATTGTTGAAATGCTAGAAAGTGTACCAAGTTTGCTGGGATGGGGACATATATAGATTGTGAATTGTACACACATTGATGGTTTACATTATACCTTGTTTGATATGACTTGGATAAATCAATCACCATCTACAGCTGCCTAAGGTTTGATAAAGCTGTCCCATGACTTGGTGAAAATTAGGGAATAGTGTATTAATTTTTATAACAATAAAAGTAAAGTTGTAAATAAGTATATATTTTTAGCGAATAAATTACATACATTTATGTAATTTACATACACAATAAATTACATACATGTATGTAATTTATTACACCTTGACTGCCTTGGTGGCTCAGTTGGTAGTGAACCTGCCTTATGAGCTTAGGGGCGTGGGTTCGATTCCCACCTAGGGCAAACATTAATGCGATGAACATTTGTGTTTGTTCTATGTCTGGGTGTTAATATGTATTTAAGTTTGTATTTAAAAATATCTAAGTATGTATATCAGTCTCTGGCAGCCATAGTACAAGCTTTGCTTAGTTTGGGGTCAGGCGACCTTGTGTGGAAGTGTCCCGAATTTATTTATTATTGTTTGTTTATTACCTTTTCTAACTCCAACACAAAACTTGTCCTATACAAATCTACTCCTGTTTGCTGATGATGTAAATTAACTCTCTAATATAACATTATGTAGTAATACTGGGTAGGGGTGTGTTCAAGCAATATAACATTGGTTGGTGACACCCCCACTCCCATCATCTGTCCGATGAGGGGGGTGGCAAATGGTTGGGGGAGTAGCGCAGGTCGCAAAGATCCCCCCAACAAGACCAGTGGACTACCCTTCTCGAGGTTGCTACCCGTTCTTGGCCAACGGCCCTAAGCTGTTGACATAACCAAAACCTCAGGTCGCTTTCCACCGCATTCCTATCCCAGATCCCATCCTGACTCCCTACCAATCCCACAGAGCCGAACCGTGGCGGCGCATATCCACCCAGGTCACACACGGCCTCGGGGAACTAAATCTCCCCGGAAAGGTGTACCATATATACAAAGGGCAGGCAGTACAAGTTTCACCCCCCTAAAAACAGCCCAAAAAAAAAATGGAAGCACAAATTCAAGAATCACTAACACTGGAGACACACAGAAGGGTACCAGTAACACTGGAGAATCCGTTACCGAGCAGAGCTCGGTCTGCCCCTCGTATTCTGGAGGGGGCAATATGTGCTCTAGTCCAGGCAACATCCTCAACTTGTCTGGCCTCACAGAGGCCATTCCTATTTTAAATTCTAAAACACATCACGCCGCAGTGGACTATAGCAGCTCACAAGCGCCCTTGCAGAAAGGGACCTACAACCACTGCGGCTAAACAGAAGCAGGGTCAACCAGAACGCAGTCGCCCCAACAGGCGCGCGAGAAGGCAGGCCCTGCGGACGGACAGACAGACAGACACCGTGACGGCCACCGCAGCAGCGGAAACGCAGCGCGAACCTGCACCGTCGACCTCAACAGGGTCGGCCACGGCGCAGGAGGCAGGTAAGTCACCGGAAAACCCACCGCCACCACCCAACAAACCAAAGAGGAGAAGTAAGCCGAGAGGTTATCGTGGTCGGCGGAACGCTGCGGAGGCTCCCACTACTCCTGAAAAGGAACAGCCTGGAACAGGGACTAGTACGGACGAGCGCGCTTCCTCGAAGCGAGCACGTCTGGACGAGACCCAGCCACCCAGGGGGCCAAACGCGCGAAAACCGACTCGCGGACGTTGAGCTATGCGGACGCAAATAAATTGCATCTGCGAGTAGCGATCATCACCGTCCCGCCGAGGGATCTCTCGCAGGGCCAAGCTGACCAGCCTTGGGAGACCATCGACGATGGTATCCTGAGGGCGGTCCTGAACCCGACATCTCAGAGTGTGCAAGCACCATCTTTCCGCGGCCGCCCCTTCCTCATGGACGGGGTGCTAGCGATGTGGTGTGAGGATGCGAACGCTCTCTCGTGGCTGGAAGAAGAAGTGAAGAGGATGAAATCGCCGATACCTGGAACCACCTTGGCTGTGATCAAGCAGTCCAAGATGAAGAAAAGGATCAAGGCAGGACTCAACATCCACATCCGCATTACCGACGCCACAACACTGTACAGAGTCCTGTGTGCCCAGAACCCGTGGTACAAGGTGGACTCGTGGTAGTGCTACGACGTGACTGTGGACGACAAACCATGGGCGGCCGAGTCGACGGAAAAGATAGTGCATCTGATCCTCGGTATCCCGGAGGATCAAAAACAGCCTATCCTGGACCGAGACCGTCGCGTTGCCCACATGTCCGGAAGCGGGTATATCCGCTTCTTCTCGGACGAGGAAAAAGCGAAAGAGAACGAACCTGCAGAGGCGAGAACGGCGAAGAAGGATACTTCGACGCCGGAGCCGTCCACCTCAGCTCCCCATCAGGGTCGCAGCGAGATGGAGACTGGCTCGCCCCTGAAGGAGAACATGCAAGAAGGAGGCACCAGTGACGAAGATGACGTCCTGCGTAGCCCCTAACACCCTCAGCATCATCCAGACCAACCTCCACAAGCAGATTGCAGCGACCACCCTACGCACTGTATGCTGGAGGCACACAACAAGACCGTCGCCTTGGTCCAGGAACCCTGGATCAGACAAAACAAAATATGCGGTCTAAACAACATCGGCGGTAAGTTACTGTTAGACACTACTGTTGACAAACCAAGGACCTGTAAATATGTGCCTAAAACCTTATCAACCACTTTACTAAACCAATTCTGTTCTAGAGACATAACAGCAGTGAAAATCCAAACAGAGAAGCAGACCAGCATCAGTGTACATGCCGTGCGAGGGCGAAATCCCTTCTAGGGAACTGGCAGACCTGGTGCTACACTGTGAAAAGAACGGCTGGGACCTCATCATCTCGGCGGACTGCAACGCACATCATCCTCTGTTGGTAAGTAAGGAACCAAACAAAAGAGGTGAGTTGCTAACCGAATATTTATACACAACAAACCTGAACATTATGAATAGAGGAACAGAATCTACATTCGTAAGCTCAAGGTATCAAAACTATCAAACCATCATAGACATTACCCTGGCGACTAATCTGATCGAGGGATGGCATGTGTCGAATGACCCATCCTTTGCGGACCATCGCCGCGTGTGTTTCCAAATACAATTTAAGCTGGCAGACCCTGTTCCATATCGAAATCCCCGCAAAACAGAGATAACAAGGTATGCAAAGTTAATAACAAAAGCACTAGGTGAAGCGCAGCCGTATGACGTAACACTTAGTACAGACAACATTGAAAATAACACACAGTTCCTAACTGCAAATCTAAAATGTTACGAACTGTCATGTCCTGAGGTACTACCAAAAGACCCAGGGAGGAGCTCATGGTGGGGACCAGAACTTGAGCGACTACGAAGGGAACTCAGGACACTATTTTTAACCGAGCAAAGAACACCAGATCCACGGAAGATTTGGACAAATACAAAACAGCACAGAAGCATTACAAAAAGCGGACCAAATTCCGGAGAACGGAGGCCTGGTCACAGACATGGGGGCTATTCCTGCGCGTGAGATGAGATGAGATTTTACATTGGTCACTCTCACAACTATGACGTTTCAAACGAGAGCAACAAGGACGAAAAAAAATGAGATGAAAATCTCAAATCTCCAAATAGGGCCACAGGTCAGAGACAGTCACAAGTCCATATAGGTGTGACAGACAGCCCTCTATGCAGAGGTTGTATGGAAGCGGAGGAAACGCCACGGCATGTGCTTATGGAATGCACGAGCGTGGCCGATCAAAGGGCTCAGATCCTTCAATCCCTATCGTCGTTCCCGGAGGCTTGTAGCGGCCTGAAAAGGTAAATCAGTACTTCTAATCAGCAGATAAACATTATGTTAATGGCTCAAATGGCTAAAGAAATCTGTGAATGTGTGCGTCGGCCTGTAAGTACAAGGAGCTGGCTGACTTTGGGTAGCACAGTTTTGACTAAGATGAAGTTCCGTCCGACTTTTTTTCTACGTTCATGTATAGTCCTAATTCCTAATACCTTACCAAGACCTTACCCAAAGTTTCTGTCGGTTAATGGTTAATTGAAGTTTGTAGTTCGAACATGCTGTTTTTAATACTAACAAGCTGCGCCTCGCTGTTTTGCCTGCTGTTAAAAAGTATACTGTGTGCTAGTTCAGACTATAATCTATCCCTGTGGTAATTTTCATCCAGATCCATTCAGCCGTTCTGCCGTGATTGAGTAACAAACATCCATCCATCTATCCAAACTTTCGTATTTATAATATAAGCGTGATTAAAATAAAATAACCGCCATCTCATTCAAAGGTATTAATTCAAACCTACGATTATGAACCTGATTTAATCATTAAAATTTTATTTATCAGTGTTGTATGTATGTAATCTTAATATATATAAATCTCGTGTCACAATGTTTGTCCTCAATGAACTCCTAAACCACTTAACCGATTATAATATATATATAACTTCAGAGAGATAACAACTTCAGATCAACTTGAGAGATAGGATAGTTTAAATATATATATAATATATATAAATAATAAACGCGAACGAAGTCGCGGGGTGACAGCTAGTAATTATATGTATTTAGTGATATATGTATGTAATAATTAGTATATTTTATTAACTATAGGTATTTTAAGTACTAGAATGTATTATATCAGTATGATGTACTTTTATGTAAGTTTTATTTAAATAGTTTATGTAGGTGTTTATGTATAATACTCGATGTTTTGTTGTTTCTTTGTATCAATCTTATGTTTATTTTTGTTATTTTTTGCACACCTGTCCCATACTTATATGTCGTATCCTCTCCATCCTAAGGTTGCCTGGAAGAGATCGCTTTTAGTGATAAGGCCGCCAGTTGTTACACTAATAAGTTTTATCATTATTTTTCTCTTGTTGTTTTGTTATCTGTGGTGTGAACAATAAAGAATCTATCTATCTAAAATGTAGGAGAAAAGAACATTACACTGCAAAATGTAATCTATTCTGCATTTTAATCCCATTCATCGCTAAATTATCATTCATGTGAGTACGCGATAAGTACAATGTTAGCGAGGAATCGATTCACATCACAAACACATCAGAACAAAAAATTCTAATGGCCGCACCGCACTACACCAAAAAAAGTAAGTGTCATGTCAAATTGTCAAATCGGCATTTCATGTCATGTCAGTCGCTTTCAGCCGCTCGACGTATTTCGTGAATTTGCGACGAAGTAATTTTACGCTTTGTCGCTTTTTTTCAAATAAGTGAGTAAATTATTTTATAGATTGCAAATTAGGATATCCTATGAAATTGATATGTTTCAGATCATTATTTATCTGCAAAGTTTTTAGGTTAAGTTCCTAAGTGATAGTGGAGTTTTTATTATTTTTCTGTTTATCCGCTTTTAGAACGATGGCCAGCGAAGGAATTTCACCACAGGAAGTGGAAGCTCTGTGCCAGACCCCTACTGGCGCAACTAAGGTATATATTGCTAATTTAATAAATAAAATACAGATTTTATACCTATTCTTGTACAGATAGGTAGGTATGCCGGTGTTTTGTGCTCTGATTTGCATTTCAAACAGTAGAAAAACTGGTTCATACTACTTCCTTTTATGTGTTTTAAAGACACCTGAGTAAATAAAGTAAAAAAAGGGTAATTTAATTTGGAAAAAGTGGCAGTAGAACTGTATTACGGTCATCAATGAATCTATCTTCCTTTGGCAACCTTTCTGACCCATAGATAATTCGTAATTTTGATAAGAGACTATTTTATTGGTCATTATGATGTAACCATTCCCTTAGCATAACTTCTGTAAAAAAATGTAGTACTAGTTGCGCCGTGCGATTTTACCTGCGGTTAACAAGTAACCTATGTGTTAATCCAGGGTCTAAGCTATATCCATATCAAATTTCATCAAAATCCGTACATCCATTTGAGCATGAAGAAGTAACAAACTCACAAAATTTGGTTTTACATAATTAGTGTGATAGTATGATGTAGTGTAGACTTTTTAACTGAATCCAGTTCAGTTCTTATTTATGCTCAACTAGCTGGGCCTCTGAGTTTCACTTGCAGTCCTACAGGAACTGTTAATTTTTTTGGTATAAAAAGTACCGTATGTTCTTTTCTGTACCCCTGACAGTATTATATTATGCAAAATTTCATGATGATTGTATAAGTAGTTAAAGTGTGAAAGGGTAAAAATAAACAAACTCACTTTTGCTTTTAAAATATTCCATATAATCTACTAAATAATATAATCATAACTGGATTAGGATAGCAGTGGTTTTCTTTTAAAAATAACACATTTTATTACTGGGCTATAATTACTGACCATAGCAGAAATCTATAATCAGCTTCAGCTATTTAAAGTTCTTTCCAACAATAACTATTAATAAAAATAAACTCTACACAAACTACTCTACACAACTACAAATCCCAGAGTTGATTATTTCTAGTTGTCAAAATAAACAACTTTTTTAGGAATCATAAAAAATTGACATCAAACTAAGGGAGCAAATTATTAAAGTGGGATGTAAGGCGAGGATGCAATGTGGACATGGTTCAGGCACATAAACTGACGAGTCGTGCCTTAAGCAAATAATCTGAAGCTTTGCTTGTGTTTGGTTCAAAACGTGTAGCTTTCATTTCATATGAAGAAGATTTAATGCGGCACCACACCTGAACCTTGTCTGCACTGCATCCTCACCTCACATCCAGCCTATCTTACTTGCGTCTTAAATAAACAATAATGCATTAATGATCATTTTTGTGTGAGTATATAATGCGTAATAAAATATATGCGATGATAGCCTAGTCGGAGAAGGCAAGCCAGAGGGAGCAGGTTCAGACCCAGCTGAAGGCACGCACCAATTTGTTCATTGTGTGAACATGTGAACATATGTGTGTATTTAATGTCATCTGCTATACACAACTGGAGCTCGGTGTATGGCGACAGGCTCGCCCCCTATCACATTTGGCACTGAATATCGTCTTGTCAAGTGTGGGTGTTGTACACCTCTGCCAGCACCTTCGGAGGAAAGGCGTGACGAAAATATGTTATATGCTAAGATCATTAGATTTAATTATTTATTGGATAGCAATAAAATTAAACATTGTTTTTTATCAACATCAATCAATTACAAAATAAACCTAAAACCCATAAGTAGGTGATAAGGAAACTTATGCCTTTCAGATAAGTGATATCAAGTATTTGTTGATAAGACGATAAAAAGCCATGATAGTAAACAAGGCAAATCGAGATTATAAAACTTACAATGTCATGGCTTTACACAACAATAAATTAAAAATTTAAAAAACACCCCACACCGATGTTTATCAACACCGATTTTCATCACACAGAGCTAAGAACACTTCCAACTGATAACTTTTCAAAAAAACCCTTCCTTACCTTTAAAAAAATTAATCCTTTCGGAAGCTACGATGTCACAGGCAGACACAGAGACACGCCAAAAGACCCCATCGTTATTGCGTCAAGGGATTAAATAATTGACTTCATTTAACAATGATAATGGCAGAAAAATAAAATATTCTCTTAAATATTCATTTTATTCATTTTTTAGGATTTGCTATAGCGGAAATACATTATTTGTGAAAATTTTAAGTGTCTAACTATAATGGTTCATGAGGTATCCTCTTTACATTTACTTTAGACGTTAAGGTCTCTATCATGCTCAATAACTAAGTTAGGCTAGTAGTTTGCTTCGAATGGAGACCGGACATATATCCATAACCTCTCGTCCGATTTCGCACAAATTAAAACTTAAAAATGGTATTTGCATGAACTTCTTACCTAAAAAATTGCAGGGAGATTGTATCAACAATACTCAAGATATCGTAGAACTATCAAATGTCCTTATGTTCTCTGCAACCTCTCTGTGCCCTGTCAATTATTGTAAATTTAAGCATTTTCATTCTTGTTTCTGGTATGCAATAGAGTGATATTGTACTGTAATATATTATTGTACAATTTCAGGACTTCTTCTTCCAACAAACAATGTACCGCATCAAGGATCCCCGGAAGACCCTCCCTTTCTACACCGGGGTGCTCGGGATGAGTCTCCTTCAGCAGCTGCACTTCCCCGAGATGAAGTTCTCCCTTTTCTTCATGGGCTATGAGGACACCAGCTCGGCTCCCACCGAGCCGGCTGCCAGGAAGAACTGGGCCCTTACTAGGAAGGCCACTTTGGAGTTGACTTAGTGAGTGTAACTATCACACTTCACACTGATCGACCGAGCCAGTGGGAGCGAGCGAAGCGTCTCTGCTTCAGCTTTAACAAAAATACTTTCGTATGTCCGAATTCTGTATGGTATTCTGTTTGTATCTCTGTCTTCATCTACAGGTCGCATTTCTTAACCGAATCTTGAAATTTTGTAAGTTGACCCTATTTGTGAAGGTTTTGTCAAAAGACGGAATTGTCCCACAGACGCATTTGCCCCTGTTGACCCTAGGTTTGATAATTAAGCCTTGAATATTCGCACAAATGCGTCTATTCAACTCGTCGTTGTGAAGAAGCTACGGACCCTACCGATATGAAAAAAATATCACCAATAAGATCATTCTGTTACCTATTAATTAGTCTGATTAAAATATTATATTACTTACTAGATTGCGAGTAAAAAAATATTAAATGAACGTTGTTTTCGTTCTCATGGCGTGCAATACCGTGCTTACGGAGATTACGTTACTATATATTTTTACACCTTCGGATAGGAAATTAAAAATATGATTGATCGTCCTTTTACCATATTTTTAGAGCTAAAATTGAGTTAGTTTAGTAATATTTTGTGTTATTTTGAAGTATTTCGTCAGATCACGTGACCACTGACACCCGCGAGCTCCTTTGCGGGGGACGGGCCAGTCGGCGCCAGCGCCTCACGAAGGAGGGACGTACTCGCCTTGCCGAAAAATATTTTCGCATTTTTTTTCTATTTGTACGTAAATCATCAATTAAACAGTGCTTAATTATCCAGAGACAATCAAAAAAAGTAGTTTTTCAAGACATTTGATAAGTTTTTAGTGACTTTACTACTAGTGAAAATATTTGGACAATAATTGATCGCGTTGTGAGTAGAGGGTACAGAAGGTTGATCCGATGAAAATGGGAGATGTCGCCAAGGCAGCTAGGCGTAAGAAAAAAATTGGACTCCAACTAGCTAAGTGGTAAGTACCTACCTACCTATTAATATTTAATTACCACATAAATATTTTTACCCGTTTGTTCTTATTGTGTAGACTGAAGTGACTAACCCTAGTGTCTGAGTTTTTAGTGGCATATGATTCGGTCTGACGTTTGTTTTCCTGATAAAAATAATAGAAAACTACAGACGTGTCCTCCGACCTATGTTAACTCTCAGGGCTTCACCGTCCATTACACCTTATTGCGATGATTGTTGGATTTACCCGCCGACGCTGTGCGACCATGAACCTTATTTTGCTGTGATACGAGCCGCGGTCGCGCAGCGTCGTGCTGTACTACAATCATCACGCCACGGCACGGGGCCCATTGTACATGTTGCTCATGATAATTATCCAAGTGCAAGACTTGTCAGAACTGTGTTTTTGTTTTGTTATGTACAAATGTACCTATATGTGTCATATTTGTACATTGCACAGGGTTATCGGTATAGGGTGTACTAAGCCAAACGGGGGTCATTGTACTCTTCATTATAAACAACGATTACTCTTTAAACTTTTTTATTTGTAAATTAAATCGGGGAAAAAAGCATCTGCTTACATTTTGTCGACGATCGATGAGCTTTTTGTATGAAACAGCTGTTTTTTTTCTCGTGATTTCATTTGATTCAATTATTCACAAAAATTATACTAAGGTCAATATACCTAAGCCATTTCAAATTGAAGCTGTGGCATACTTGCTGATGCCCCAACACCTAGTTAATAACATAGAAATGGGGAGTATTCTATAGTTAATAATAATAAATAATCCTTCTTGAACAATCGGGTAAAAATAAAATAATGATAATTATTATGTGTACTTACGATGTCAATATCGGAAAGCGGTCGTTGCGTGCGAACGGTGTAAATGACTAATACTAATTTTTGTTTTTGGTATAGCACATTTCCTAAACTAACCTACCTAAACTAGAAACAATCACATTTTTATGTTATAGCTGACCAACCACGGTCCGCAATACATTATTATTTTTAGCAGTGTATTGAGCATATTTTTCTAACTTATCCTGGTTTGTTAACCGACTTCAAAAATTAGGACGCACTCAATTACATTGTATAAATTTTACTAAATGTTTGTTGCAGCATAACTTCGTTATTTACTCTTTTTTTTTTTTTTTTTGAAAGAATATGCTTACTAACACTCAGATCAGTCACTTAAAGTATTTTTTAGTAAAAAATAGTATTTAATACAAAAAGTCAAGCATTTGCATTCAGAAAGTAGTGTTCCGAGTCATGGCCATTGAATTCGATAGAAAAGTTATTACATTTTCTTACAACAATAACCGAGCGAGAGATCGTTAGCGAGCGAAGCGTCTATGCTTCAGATTCGACGAAAATGCTTTCGTATGTCCGAACTCCGTCTGGATTTCTGTCCGGATCTCTGTCCAGACCTGTCTTAATCTACTGGTCGCATTTCTTAACCTATTCTCTTGAAACTTTGTGAGTAAGTCCGATATTTAAAAAGAATTTTCTTGTCTAGGCGGTTATTGGAAATTTTTCAATATGGCAGAGATGTGATTTAAAAAAAGATATATCTCCGCATAATTGGAAAATTTCCAAAAAACTTTTTTGACGAGATCACCAGCTCGCAGAGTCACTATTGTATGTATTGTTATTTATTTATATTTAATATATACAACAATTTTTTTGGTAACTGATACCAACCTGCATCTAGTCTAAATAGTTATTTTAATTTAATCTCTATTGCATGAAGACTAGAATAATAATATATTTTAAACTGGGATTATAGATTGGTAATTGTTTTATATTTTATGGTATCATGGAAAGATACAAACGAGACGCTTTGAGTAATATGAATATTGTGTAATTAATATCTTTAAATTGCTCTATTTCATTTTTTCAGAAACAGAGATCAACGAAATTATCAAAATTTAAACACAAGCGTTCAGCCAACAACAAATGCGAGTACTGAACTAAGGTGAGTTAAAAGACATTTAACATCTTATATTATTAGGGTGACAAGCATAGTGCATAGTCAGAGCTATGCCAAATGAAAATGCTACTGCTGAAGTTGTCGTATGTCCGGCGTCCAGCGTCTGATTGCACGGATGTCCGATTGTTTTCCTCTACAGATCGCATTTCTCAACCGATATTTGTGAAATTTTGTAAATTTAGGTTTTATTTAAAATAGCGGATATATGTAATTTGTGAGACGTTGCTCATAGAGCCACTACTTGTAATCAGAGTGGCGCTGAACTGCTATGGGCATGCGTGACGCCAGTACAACCATTCACTCAGCGAGCGCGAAGCGCGAGTGAAGAACTTCCGTTTCAGTTAATAAAAATACTAAAAACTTATCCTATATTTTTATTTACAGATGCCTAGTTCAAAATCAGCCGAAGGGTATCAGAGCATCCGAGGAACAGGGACTTTTTCACCTTCGAATAAACTGGTAATCTTTTTTTATTTTTTTGTGTACACAATGTACATAAATAAATTATTGATACGAGCGTTGGGACTTAGTATGGTTGCAAATTAATTATCATTTAATATTGTTTTTAGGAACAACAACATCAGTCTTCATTGTCGAATCTCATCGTCGAAGAAGAAGCAGAACAAGAACAGAAAGACAAAAGTTATTGGCGTATTATAACATTAGCTTCTTCTTCGTAAAATTGAAGGAAATATCAAGACACAATGGATTTGGTTGCGACAAACAATCGATAGACTTGATTGGAGAAAAGCAAACAGGTCTTGCTTCTAAATTCACCTTTTTGTGAATAAAGAGTAACAATAGTAGATTATGTACCGAGGGCACAAAGCAGTGCCTTACGTCGCGGGCGGCTTATTGTACCCTGAGCGTAACGAGGGAATCTAGAGTTAACTCCCGAATGCAGCAAGGGAAGATGAGTCCTGAGGGCAGCGAGGGGTTCAAGCCGCCCAAGACAAAAACACTGCTTTAGCGAATCCTCTTCTAAAAATACTGTCTAATATTATACTCTCTCATAACTAATAAAAAGGTACTAGTAAGGTACAGTCTTTTATTTTAAATTTCGTGCAGCTCGTGGAGCACGTGCTCGTATTTTTTTCTTGGTAGCTAGTTCAATTTTCAAATAAACTCTTCTTACAGTGCTTATTCTGAGTTTTCATTCAATGTTAACCTCTTTGCTTGGAAACTCCCAACTACAAGCTTCGCTCGAATTTATGTTTCATCTATAAAACCAACATTTGAGTTTCATGTGTTAGATTAAGGATCTGTTAATCTGAGCAATTACTGCCTTCAAAGCATTTGATTTATTGATATTTTTTGAATCTCGGTTTATTTTGATTATTTTTTTGGTGTTTGCTAAAATCTAAGCACTATCCATGTATTTCAGCTACAAAAGGTTTTTCAATATCCAATCTAAGACCCCTTTAGTCCAGCTATAGAGGATTTTTTTCTAAATTAACTACTAGCTGTTGCTCACGATTTCGTACGCGTAGATAAAAAAAAGCTCGTTCCGTTAGTTTCTTGTATTTGTCATTCACTCGAGGAGGTATTATAGTGCGAGCCGTATGCGAGCCCACTAATGGAGCCAATAGTGTAATTATTAACGCACACGCGTTTCATATGACGTTTTTCATCACACATGCGAGGGGAAAAAACACAGACTTGCATTAGTCAATACATTTTTCTGAAAATGTATGCGCATTTTGCTGCTTTTCCACCTATCAAAATTTTCCTAGGGAAAATAATAAAGCGAATACTTTGTTTAAATTATCATTCCTAATTAATTGTCAATATTTTGATAAAAAAATAATGTTTATTTACTGTTATTACGTAGTTATGATACTTTAAATCAAGAATTTAAGAAAAGTAAAAAAAAACTATTGTTGATTTATTTAAAAAAAGTCTAGTTTAGTTACTAGTGCGATAATGGTAAAGTAACAGCACACGTGCTTAATAGCTCGGATTATGAGCTAAAACTGATGTAATAAAGTCCTTTTTACGAGCGAGTGTGATGAAAAAGATATTAAACACAAACGCGTTTTTAACTTCAAGTAGGAACATTTCAGCAAAATCAGGCAAGAAACTATCGAGAAAATAATGAGGTTGTAAGTTCTGGGTCCACTATATTTTCAACAATTTTAGTCATTTTTATACTACCTACTAATTATGTAAAACAGATTAGTACTATCAACTCGTAGAATACATTTTTAAAGCGGGCCGTCGATTGAACAGCTCTGCTAGTCCTAGTCAATATGTTTTTTGTTATGAGATTTTTGATTTTTGATTATGTTGTAAGCATTGGTTTAAGATAGGTTGAGTGATTTATCCCTGGTACCGGAGTTCTTAGAATGCCCATCAGGAGCCCTATTCTTGCTAAAAATATTTTCTGATCAATGTCTCTCTCGTTTTAAAAGTCATAGTGAGAGTGACCAAGAAACATCTCACGCGTCAAGAATAGCCCTCCAGAGCTATTCTTACGATAATAAGCATTATTCCCTCTATTCCTACGCACGAGATATGTTTTGGTCAATGTCTCTCTCGTTTGAAAAATCATAAAAGTGAGAGGGACCAAGATCCGATGAACCAAGATATCTCACACTTCAGAGAGACCGTGGTCTACGATTGTTTTTTTAGATTTTACACGCACGACCAAAGGGAATCAAAACCTTTAGATGCGGGATATTTGTGAGTACATGCTTAATCTACCTATACTTATAAACAAACTACCGCGCTCATGCTGCTTAAAAGGCTCAAGTCTTTAAAACGCCGTTGGCTTCAAATAATTTAGTCACAAAACATTACAATAAAGCATAACATCACAGAGGGCATTCATTTTTAGGCAAAAATATTTTTTTCACGGTGTTTCGTCTGAATTTGTTTAGTCTTTGAGAAATGCTAGCTCAATGTTCAAAAGCTTCGAGCGTTGATCACTAGAGGCGCTAAAACCAACTGAGCGTCGAATGCCAAATGTAATTGGCGCATCTTAACCTCTTAACAGATTTTTAATGGCAAGACAACATCATATCACCGCCATTTTGAAAAAAATTCAAAATCTGACTCAGAAAAAAAAAACTATAATTATCAAACCAGCTCACAAAATTTCACGAGAATCGGTTCAGGAATGCAACCTGTAGAGGACTACAGCTCAGACCAACTAGCCACTATAATTTCCAACTCAATCAACACATTAACACAGCATTTCTCATGTTTTCTCATGTAAGAAATTTTCAGCAATATAGCTGAGCATTGACCTTTTTGACGTACTGGACACTACAGTGACAGCACTGTTTTCTTTAATTTGTATATTGGTACTAAATATTGTCACCGTCTTTGTAGTGTCTTGTGTGTCAAAATAAATATATCTATCTTCTTTCATTCTTCTTTCTGTTTGCAGTAACTGGGGCACAGAGAGCGACGACTCAAGCTACCACAACGGCAACTCGGACCCGCGCGGCTTCGGACACATCGGCATCTGGGTGCGCGACGTGGAGCAGGCCTGCGCTCGGTACGCACGTGGCATCCACTCCTACTAATATTACAATACAATACAATACAAAAACTCTTTATTGACACCAAATACAAATAAATCTAAACTAAACATTCAAAAATAAAGGCGCAATGGGCGGTCTTATCGCTTAAGAGCAATCTCTTCCAGACAACCTTTGCAATGCTCAAGAGATGCGCCTCCCTCGAGCGGGCAGCTCTAGCAGCCCGCCGCCGCGCGCCGGCGCTGCACTGTGCCTACATATGTAGCTCACTGTTTCAAGCTACACGTTGTCGCTGTGCATCCCGTGTGGTTTTCAGCAGTGCACTCAATTTTTAGTACTTCATCCATCCATCCATCCATCTGCCATAGGACGCCCACTGCTGGACACAGGCCTCCCCCATAGATCTCCAATAAGCCCGGTTGGTAGCGGCCTGCATCCAGCGCTTTGTTAGTACTTAAATGACTTCTAGTTTAATTTTTAAAATATTTTGTAATGTGACTGACTGTTTTATTTTATTTTAATACTAGCTGCGCCCCGCGGTTTCACCCGCGGTTAAAAAGTATCCTATGTGCTATTCTAGACTATAATCTATCTCTGTGCCAAATTTCATCCAGATCTGTTCAGCTGTTCTGGCGTGAAAGAGTAACAAACATCCATCCATCCATCCATCCATTCTTACAAATTTTCGCGTTTATAATATTAGTAGAATAGTAGGATGAATCTTTGTAATTTGAAGTAAATTAATTTATTAATAACTAGTTGCGCCCCGCGATTTCACCCGCGGTTTAAAAGTATCCTATGTGCTATTCTAGACTATAATTTATCTCTGTGCCAAATTTCATTCAGATCTGTTCAGCCATTCTGGCGTGAAAGAGTAACAAACATCCATCCATCCATCCATTCTTACAAACTTTCACATTTATAATATTAGTAGGATTTACACTATATTTAAGATCTTAATGTACACAGTGTAGCAAATAAAAACATTTAAATAAAAAAAATAAAACCATAGACACGAACAAGAAGAAGAAGTGTAGCAAATAAACGTTTCTGATTTCTGTAAAGTTTGTTTAAAGATTCTGTATTTTTTTCCAGATTCGAAGAGCAAGGCGTGAAGTTCATCAAAAAACCCAACGACGGGAAAATGAAGGGTCTCGCCTTCATTCAGGACCCCGACGGCTACTGGATCGAAATATTCACCAGCGGCGTCGTTTAATATTTAATATCAACTATGTAATCTTACGCCTGCTGCACACTCGCTACAAATAAATCACGTTTCACACGCACGCGACTAGGTTACCCTGTGTAGGGAAAACACAAAGACATAGGCAACTAACACTGAGGGCCCGTATTCTGAGCTGCACGAGATTATCTCTGTCACTTTCTCTCTAGCTATATTTGAAAGCGACCCAAGAATCATGTGAGCAAGAATATACCTACAGACTCGGAACAGATATTTAAGTTTATCATGCAAATGTCTGGATTCGTTCGAAAGATAAATTGGCGTTTATGAACATAAGACATAAAAATCGGCCAAGTACGGGTGAGACTCGCGCACGAAGGGTTCCTTAGAATTATCTATAATAATGGCAAAAAATATACGTTTGTTGTATGAGAGCCCCCGTAAATATTTATTTTATTCTGTTTTTTAGTACTTGTATTTGTAAAGCGGCAACAAAAATACGTCATCTGTTAAAGTTTCAACGGTCTCACTATCACGGTTCATGAGAAACAGTCTGGTGACAGACGGACAGACAGACAGACAGCGGAGTCTTAGTAATAGGGCCCGTTTTACCCTGTAGGTACGGAATCCTAAAGAGTAGGTTCGTACTCGTATAAGCTGAAAAGTTTGCCCGGAATTTTAAGTAAGGCAACATATAATAAGAAAAAAAAATGAAAGGGGATCTTGGCGAAAGTGTGCAACCGACAGTATATTATGACAGTTAGAATATAAGTGATACAAAGCAACTAACAATTTGAATTTAAAAACCTCTAAATGTATTCATGATAGTGGTTTCTAGTGTAAGTGAAAAATAACTTATATTTTATAACAGAAGCTAAATTGTGATATATGTTAAAATGCTATGTTGATATATATTAGAGTCTCTTAAAACAACGGATATATTTCCAGGATATCATTGTACTTATTTCACTGCCTCGGTGGCTCAGTCGATAGTGAAGAGACAAATTTATAAAAAAATACATTATACAATTTTATATCTAATATAATAATGTCTAATATAGTAATGCCTTACCATACACCTTAAAGAGACATCTAATATATTTCTGCCTTACAATTGAAACGTTGTTATTTCTTTTTTGTGCAATTGAATCATGTAACTAGACCATACTTATATGTAAATAATAAGCCATATTAAATGTTTTTGGTGATTTTATTGAATACTAGCTGTTATCAGAGACTTCGTTCGTGCTTATTCAGAAAATAGTATCCAAAAACCGTCCTCGAGATATACTGTAACTAATTATCAAATATCATGAAGATCCGTTGAGCCGTTAAGCCATGAAAAGTCTACAAACAGACAGACAGATAGAGTTAAGTACTTTCGATTTAAAATGTTAAGTACCTGGATGACCGAGCTTTGCTCGGTATTTTTTTTTTATTACTGTGTTTTTTTGGCAAAATAAACAATTGATTTTAGTCTAACCTCAAAGCAAACACTCATTGACTTCGTGTTACTTAACAACGCCATCTGCTGTTGTGTCGTTAAAGCAATTAGTTGCTCACAAAAAATAGTATTATTTTTCGCCAATAGATGTCAGGAAGAGTCAACGCCTCCTTTTTGTTATTTTTCTTCCAAGTTTATGTTTAAGTTGATTATCGATAAAACACGGATAAAATGACATTTTCTAAAAATGATTCCTAGCTAGATCGATTTATCGCCCCCGAAACCCCCGATATACTAAATTGTATGAAAATCGTTGGAGCCGATTCCGAGATTCCAATGATAAATATACAGGGTGTAAGGAGACCGTTCTCGAAGCCGAAACGCCGTTATTATACTATCTATACACAACCCGAAACCACTAACTATTAGCCATATAACTGTTATTTTAAACTTTTAGAAATTTGCAAACCAGCAATGTAACGCGTTTATATCGCTGGGGTCAATGGTCGGCGCCAGTACCTACGGAAAGTGCGACGACGCGCCGCCGCGGGCCGCGCGCGCGCCGAGACAGCGGAGGGCGCGGGCGGCGCGGCACCTAGGTCGCGACCGCGCGCAGCTGTGTGCGGGCGTTCACCTCTAGCGTCAGCTGTTAGGCATTTAGTATTAGACTGCCGTTAGGGTAACTTTTTTTTTTTTGGTAATTGGTGTTTAAACTAGCTTTTTAAAGCTTGTATAACTTGTGTCGATGTTAAAATATCAGATTTTAAGTTTAAAAAAAAAGTCTTTTTTTCGCGTTTTTTTTAGTCGCTTTGTATTAGTAATCCCCACCACTATTCCCAGTTTTCGTTTTCGAGAGGGGTCCACTAACTCCCTGTATATACAAGAATTGCTCATTTAAAGATACAAGATATGGATAGTATAGATTAGGTTATTTCTTATTTAAATTATATCTAATCGTAATTTGATGCAAAATTAATGTTTCTGCTTAAAAGTTTTAATATGTCCTACAAATAGCTCACCTAAGTAAACCTAGGATAATCCTTACTAATATTATAAATGTGAAAGCGTGGATGTTTGTTACGCTTTCACGCAAAAACTACTTGACGAATCATCATGAAACTTTGTACACAGATTCTGGGAAGTACTAGAAGTAACATAGGGTACTTTTTAACCGCGAGTGAAACCGCGGGGTGCAGCTAGTAATAAAATAAATCGACTATCCGTCATCTAAGTAAACAATTTTACGACTTTTGTTGATATTTTAGAAACTGCTTGACCGATTTTGATTAAATTAATAAGGGACCACCTCTAAAGTATGATCTACCAAACAAAAAAAAAAAAACGATTGCAAGCCAAGGATTCCTTATCTTAATACGGTACCCTAAAATCACATGTAGCTTTAATTCAATGTATTACAAAAATTTAATAAATAACAAACAATACTTATAATATCACGCCTATTTCACGGCCGTTTTAGTAAAGAAATTGAATTTTTTTTAAAGGAATAATGAAATAAAATATATTCTGCTTTTCATATTATTATTGCTTAGAAAAATGTGGGCGACGATACTAAACTTTGGTGTGATTTTAATAATTCCTTTATCATTAGCGGTAAATATTTTCTCATTAATATATTAGGTACTAGTTTTTTGCCCGCGGCTTCGATCACGTTTCATAGCCTGTTAGCCTGTTACTCAGGGATAATGTAGCTTTCTAATGATGAAACATTTTTTTTAAATCGGACCTGTAGTTTTTGAGTGTATTCGTTAGAAACATGCAACAATACAAGTTTTTCCTCTTTATAATATTAGTGTAGAAAAGAGAAGAGAGGCCTATGCTCAGCAGGGGGTGATTACAGGCTGATAATGATGATGACATGTTATAATGATTATATTTAATTCAATAATTAATACTTAATATACATGGACGTAGAAAAAAATTAATATTTTTTTAAACTTTATTGAACTACTTATGTAATAAACCGAAAATATTTTGACTAAATATACACCTAATATAGAGCTATCAAATTAAAAAACCTACTTATATTAAAAAAAAACATTTACCTATATCTAGCAGTCGCATTAAAAAACTGTTTATGACGATGATGATGATGGCAATGAAATTATAATCTACTAAAGAACAATGTTATTTCTCAGCATGCCACGAGATATACAGTTATCCCTAACGGCAATAAGACTACTTATAAAAATGGCGTCACTCATCAAGTAGTTAAATACATACTATTGCCTGTAAACTCTAATATGATCCATGAAAGCAATGAAACTCAAACGGACTATGTTGAACCGGGTGATATAAAACCATACATTGGTAAATTAAGCCGAGAAGTCACCAGTAATGATGGTCCGCAAAATTCTACCTACGCAGTAGATAAACTTTACAATGATGGTAATTACATTCATCACCAGGATCATCACGATACTGCTGAACATTATTCAGAATCACACACTTACGGCAAAAATGGTGAAGAGAAAACTGGTGATCCAGCGTCTGGTTTAATATACGATGATGCAACGGTTCCCACGAAAACTGTAACTTATCATGTTTCTTACGAAAACACCAGAACGAAACCAGATGAAAGTATTAATGAATATAAAGACACATCGGCTAATCAGAAAGATTTAATATCTAATGAGAATTTAATAAATTATAAAACTGTAACACATAACAGCTACCATCAATATGAAACCGGTGGGATTAGAAGCAAAGTTATATCTCAAGGATCTAATAGTGATTCGAGCAAAAACGTAATAGGTACTGAAGAAGCTAGTAGTCGTGATGCACAGACAAACATTTTACCTAAAAGCAATGGTACTAAACTTAATATAGTTCCACTTGAGAATTACGCTGTTGTCAATGTTGATTTATCTGCAAATGATAAAAAGGAGGCCTTACGCACTGATGATAATAAACCATTCAGCTATTTGACAGAAAAAGATTCAACGGACATAAGTTCTTACGATGATTATGGCGCAACAATACCAACGAAACAAACTGAGAAAGCTAGAGAAAACGAAAAAACCAAAGTAAGTATAAATCTTGAAGAAACTATAGATGCAAACGAAACTGATAAAGAACAAAATAATGATACCAGTGAAGTAAAAAATGTAGAGACCAATAACAAAATGGTAAGTAAATTAACATAGCTGATTTAATTGTTGTTTTTTACTAAATTTATTTAATTCTTTTTTTCTATTGTAGCGCAAAGATAAAATATTGAGTTAGCAGTAATTACAGTCTTCATTATTTGCTATTTTAATTTTGCTAAATCAAACCAAATGTACATCAAACTCCTTTGGTTTTTTTTTTATTTTCTTGACGTTTTTCATCATACATTTTTAAATTGTCCGACAATGATTTATATTTTTTATCGAACTTGTTCATAAAAATAAAATATTTATTTCAGAACATATTCGACTTGACATCTGATCTCCGATTGGACGATAGTGTATTAGAATCATCTGAACCTTTTCATTCGTCTGCTGAAGCACCGACGGTTGAAGAATCTGGACTAAACCAAAAAATCTATAGAGATACAGGGTTAAATGACTATAACCGTGAATACGATATTGACTACGATACAGCGAAGCCAGTTACCGAAACGGAAATTGAAACACTAAATATAGACAATAATGATGATCCTACGAATTTAAGACTAAGTTTTGACTATTACTTTTTGGAAAATCGACCTCAATATCATCATTATAAAACACCTGAAGATTATGAACCACAATATTTATTTGCTGCTGATCAAAGCTCCAATGTTAACAAACCAGTAGAAAATCTGGTTAAATTACAAATAAATGGAAAAACAGTTAATGAAGAGAATGATGCTATTAATACAATTAATTCAGGGCTTAATAATTACGAAACTTCTGATACTGCGGCTAATAAAGTAAATCTCTATAGAACGTCCAGTATGCCCGTTAATTCTCCACTTTATTCTATTAATTTAAATAGCCCGCCGAAATGTATTGCAAGAAATTGTAATTCGCAAGCAGAAACTCAGAATTTCAAAGATTTTGTAAGCAAGGAACATAATACCGATGAAAATATTTTAAAGCATAATTTACGCGAGCATTCGCATTTCTTAAACAACCAGAACTCTGGAAGCTATGTTATAATCAACGGTAAAAAATATTCACTTGATGACAATGTTTTAAAATATATTTTATTGCAAAAGCCTGCCAACCTTTATAATTTACCTGAAGAGGATTTATTAAAAGTAAATTTAATACAAAATCAATATTTAAACGAAGGTAAAGAGCAAGGCATTGATGGCTATTCTGTTAATGAATACGGATATGCCCATGAAAATCCGGGCATCAACAAGGTCTACAAAACTCATCTGACTAAATATATTCCTAATACAGAAGAAACTAACAATCCCATTATTAATAGTTACAATGCCAACAACCCACGATTGAATAACATTAACAGGATTATTGTAGAATCTGAAAGCAATTATGATTTTAATGCAGAATTGGCATACAAAAACGCAGTCGAGCAAAAATACAACTTAGTGCAACTGAAAGTATTTCTTACTAAAGTTATTTTACTAAATAAAGTCGGCTCTTTTGATAATGTTAATGAATTATACAACAAAGTACTAAGCTATGTTGTATTTTTAGACAGCCAACATGTTTCTGAATGGCTAATTGGTTATTTAATTCGGAATATAGAGCAGAATGTGCTAAATAAAGTTCGTGTAACTTTGAAAAGGCAAACCCCTTACTACGAGGGCATCAGTCGTCCTAAAATTTGTTTGTCATGTCAATGACACTATCAAGCAGTATTTTTTAGGGAGGCACATGTGCCAGTATAAAATGAGACATCGCAATGGCTGCATTATCATCTCTAGAACTTACGTTATTATAAATAACTTTACTATTGACATTGACGTTTTTGTTGTCAGCCTGAACCTTCTATTCGTCGTAATCAAAAAAGAATTATAAATTTCTGTACTTACCTAATATTTGTTTTTTTTACCTTACCTTGTCAATTTTAAAGATGCAATTATCATTAATTATGTACTGTACATACCTTATCCTTTGCTGAGTATATCTAGATTATCTAGGTTAAATTTCCTCGTTTGACTCTGATATTGCATTCTGCAATAAGTTAATGGAAGATTAGTATAAAATGACAGCTTTACAAGTTAAAGTTGGTTTCTACAACTGGCTGTTAGACATGCATTATATTATAGCCTAACTGGAGGCAAACAGTCATGCGTAGCGAAACATTTGCTTATGGGACACATCAAGTTAAGAGTCTCAAGGAATGGCTAATGGTTCGTTCAAGAAAATTTAAGTAGAAGTAGTTAAACTTAGTTAGTCTCAGGGTACCCAAGATACAGGCCTAGCCTTGTTTGGGGCCCACCGATAACATTTTTCTGGGTTCTTTTCTGTAAACATCTATGTATTGAAAATTTGCTTAAATGCTGTATTTTTTGGAAATAAATGTATTATTATAGTTAATCGAGGACTTAGGTAATTCTTATATTTAGTGCAAGTAGGCATTCTTCAGTCGCTTACAGTTCGCTGAGGTCGAAGCCTGGATCGGAAAGCTTTGTTTTACGCCCCTACGGCTTCATCTTGTGGTTTCACCCGCGTTTCCCTTTTAGGACTCATCATGAGTCCCATCAGGAACGGTTATTTTTTTCGGGATTAGGTAAAAGTACCCTGTGTCCTTTCCTGTAGGTAGGTACTAAGTACCCTTGACAACGTGCATGCAAAATTTCATGAGGATCACTTCAGTAGTTATTAATTAATTTCATTAAACTCATTTATTTGAAATTACATGGATTCATGTTATAATTAATTACTTACTTAGGTAAGGCGTGAAAGTGTAACAGACAAACACAATTTCGAATGTAAAATAATTATATTTTACGGCGCAACTGCCGCCACTGCTAGAAAGTAGCCCTATTCTGAGTTAGGAGCTCTGGTGGAGCTATTCTGACTTTCGTGCATGTTTATAATACTTAATAGAATTGGAATAGAAGTACTTATCTGTTTTGCGGTGTTACCGCGCAGACTGTAATCTATCCCTATGCCAAATTTCATCTAGATCCGCCTAGCCGTTGTTTCGTGATTGAGTACCTATATACAAACATCCAAACTTTCGCATTTACAATGTTAAGTTTAAAATGTTAAGTTTGAAAGTGCAATTACAATTAGGATTTGAGTGGTCGTCATCTGCTGTGTGCTGCCTTTGTACCTAACTGGAGCCCGGTGAAAGTATGGCAACAGGCTCGCCCCCTTTCTCATTTAGGACTGAATATAATCCGATAAAGTGTGAATGTTGTAACGCATCTCTGCCAACCCCTTCGGGAAAAAGCGTGACCATAATATGTTATTTGAAATACCTTTGTAAAAAAAATTACGTCAAGTTGCCGACATTGAAAACTATTGATACTTTCCAAAGTACAACAAAAACGTGTCATTTTAATCGAAAAATGGCCAGCTCATGCGTTTAACACTAACAGTTTCTTGTAATGATAAAATTAAAGTTTTTGTACTTACTAGCTTTTTTAATAGTTGAATTACCTCGTACTTTTTGCAGTGAACTCGTTAGTTGTGGTCGTGTATTTAATTTCATGGATTTAATTCTACATAGCCTTATATTGAGTTTGGTTTTAGCCGTAGTCTTCAAGTAAATGTAGAGGCGAAATGCCCCAAACGAATTTTATGTTGGCATTGCTTGTCTTTTGTTTTGTTACTCCATGGATTGTTGGGGAGTTGGTGAGTTTTATTAATACACTAGCTATGTCCCGCGGTTTCACCCCCGTCCCACAGGAACCGTTATTTTTTTCGAGATAATATCTTAGTTTTTTCTTTCATAAGATCCTTCTCCTGGCAATAATAAACAACAAAAAAAATAGCGAAAATGTTCCATCTGTTCACGAATGATGAAATAGTGATTCATTTTATACTCGTATATATTTTAGAGAAGAAATACTTAGGCTATAAATTGTTTTTTTTATGGACCACTTGCAGAAGCTAGTCTATCGTTTATCGGTTTTAAGCCGGTTATCGTATTAAGTCGGAGTTAACGCTCATCAGAGGTTAAACTGATAAATCGTCTTGCGTCAAGAGTTACAAGCTAATTTTTAAGTTAACGCAATGACGATGACAAACAATACGCACATATGTTCACACAATGAACAAATGAAACGTTGACGTTCATAAGTGTATCTTTGATACCCAATTGAATAAAAACATTTTGAGTTTGACTTTGAAATTGGTGCGTGACGTCACGGCTGGGTTTGATCCCGCTTCCTCTGACTTTAGAGGCGGGCCTTCTCCAACTAGACTATCATCGCTCTACTAAGGCTATCATCGCTCTTATAACGCAATATTAGAGTGACATTCAAAACATTTTAACACGAAGTTAATTTATCCTGCGTTTAAGAATTTAACTCCGAATTTCATCTTCTGCAAGTGGGCCTAAGACAATTGCGATTCGATCCAAAGTTTCTAATACTACTTAAACCAATCTTGATGGCTTTTACGATTCAGGGATAAAAAAAATCTTTTTTTCTCTTAGTCCCGTCCTGTGATTTTTTAATTTTCTACATTTTCCAAAATAAAAGCCAAGGTATAAAACTTAAACTGGTTCTCAATTCGGTGACAAATTTTCAACTTGTGTATCATATTGTGCCAGTCTATCATTGCTGTGCTCTACTACCGCATACACTAAGAATACTTCAAAAAGATTAATAAAAAACATAAAATCTTTATTAAAACGAACTTAAAATTTAGCATAACAATACCCACACTTCAGCGCACGATATTCAGTCCCAAACGTGACGGGTGCGAGTCAATCGCCGGACCCAGTGGGGGAAAGGCCTGACGATAAGTTATGGTATAATTCAGTAGATAAATAGGTAATAAATAAATCGGAATCAGAAATAGTGGCGCGTTATACTCAGCAGTTACTAGAAAGTGGTTGATGATGATGATGATGGTGATGAGACACTTTGACAGTGAATGAATATTTCTACAGGTTGACAATGAAACGACGACGGTAGAAGCTCAGACAAACGGGTCATATTACGACGACACCCGGAGAGAAGACCAGCAACTATTGGTAAGAAGTTCTTTCCTTTCTAACAGTTCTCCATTAGGCTGGGACTACTCTGGAGTCCACTGGAGATGTGGAAAATCCACGCACGAGAAAAAATCCAGCCGTAAGATTAATTTATTCACAAAGTGAAGAGTGATGAAATTGGTGGATTTTTGAGTCTAATATTTCCGGTGGATACTGGATCACGAGTACCCGTGAGTAAACTTGAGACTCGCGCCGCTTCTCGTTTTACGTCCAGGCTGTATGAACCGGGCCTTAGGTTGCTTATTCACCAGAGATATGCACAGTAGACGAGCGGAAAGTCTACCTTTGGTCGAGATGTGTTTCTCTCTCAATCTAGAGTGTTAAGCAGTAGTGTTGCTTAGCAGTAAGAGCGAGATGGAGTTATGCCTCGCGGGGTTTGCTCAGCCAATGGGAAGCCAGTTATTGATGAGGCAAGCAAAAGCAAGGTGAAGGTGACCTCTAAATTTGTATTTTACTTTCAGAATGAACCTAATACGACCTCCCAAACAACAATAGAAAACAAAAATGAAGAGAGAAATCTAACTGAAAGTTTGAGATCAAGCTTGTTGGCTTTAGTAAGTACTGAATTGTATAATTAATAAATATCTTACCACCTTTATCCCCCCACATCCTATTTATCGACATCTGCCCTTTCTAACCTACGCACCTACATTCTAACTCAGCTACCAAATTACTCATCAGCCCCGAGCCCCCTACTACCTCTACCTCTCTACCTCTGCTCTAAACGACGTTCATAAGTGTATCTTTGATACCTAATTAAATAAAAACATTTTGACTTTGAAAAACCTTACATTCTCATTTTTTTGGTACAGCCAATAGAAGTAACAGAAGACTCAGAAGTGCCATGCGACAATGCTCAATTCCTTTTGAAAATTCTAACAGTTATGTTACCTATATTAAAAAATGACGTACCGGAAAATGCTAGAACTGGCTACATCCTGCTCGTCCTGAAAGACTTATTGAAATCGAGTCCAGAAGCAGCTCAAGATTACCAGATCATGTACAAAATTAACGACTTACTCGAGACGCTAGTGAGATTTCACGAAAACAACCGACATGCTTTAGGTAACCAAAATGATGCACTTAGAACTAGCGATATACCGGAAGCTACTAGAAATGGTGTTAGATCAAAGATTGTTTTCAAATATGAAGTACCACATTTAGCGAATCCTGATTGCACCGCAGAACTTCTTACAATTATCAAAACAGTACAGCATGCTATAATGAGCCTAGTCAATAACCCGCTATGCAAATTTCATATACCAGTAGAAACGCCAATATTGACAGATGTTAGTCAGTATCTTGCAAATCCTAACCTATACTCTTACGACATTAAAAAACCTATCGAAGATTTGCCTTTACTACCTGATGCGGAACAGAAATACAATTATTTTGACATAAACGTTTTAGACAATACGGGTCCTGACGACAAACCTAATTATTATGATAAATCACCTTTTAATCAGAATCAAAAGAACCCTTTGTATCCAAAAATACCTTTAAATAAACCGTATTATAATTATCCAGAACAGCCAAATATTAAACGTCCTATCGACCAACCTATTGACTCTTCTCATTCAATCGAAATTTCTCCGGATATCTTATCGATCACAAACGGTGATTTAGATGGCAATAAATACGATTTATTAAATCCAAAAGAGTCAATACCATCTGTATATGAAATAGAACGACCTCATAGCGATACTCCTTACTATATCGATATTTTGCCAAATGTTAAACATGAAGTTAATGTTCAGATGCCTATTTCACCATTAGATGTCACTGATGAAAATGTACAGGTCCGCCCTTACAAGAAAATTTACCAAATACCTTTGAGACCGATCAAACAGCCACCAAAACACAAAAAACCTTATGAAGAAATTGGAACTGATCGTGATTATGACATAGGCTATCCACATACCAGCCCTTTACCATTTGATGTGTACGGAGATGGTTCTGGTGAGTTTGAAATCGATAAAAACAGACTATATCCAGCGTTAGACTTACATGTGCCGCCCATTCAACAAGATATTACAAAATATCGACCCAGTCCCGGACATCCAAAGATATATAAATATGATTTGCAACCTCCAAATAGTCACTCACCATTGGACATTTACGGAGACGACAATTCTGCTGAAATTCCAATTGACATATTTAGACCAGCAGATCAGCCAATTGAAAAACCAAAGCCTTCGCTGTTTGATGTTGATGGTTCAACTGAAAGTGCATATTATATACCTCTACATCCAAAACCTTATAACCCCGATTTGTATGTAATGTATCCTGACCAAAACCCTGTGGAAAATCCTAATAAACACAATACTGGAAATGAAAATCTGCCTACAGAGAGAGGTGTGCCGATTTTACCTAACAATCGTCCAGAACCACCTTACAATCCGTATTTACCTAACGACTTGTCAAATGAAGTTCCAAATAACCCTAACAATCTTTATTTGCCAAATGATAACTATGAATCTTTCACCAAACCGTTTATACCATTCGATGTTAGTGGCGAAGGATCAGGTGAAATTCAGCTTGGGCCAACTGAATCTCCAATATCGGATTATATAGATTTTTACGTTCCCAAAAAACCGAAAACTAAGGCTAAATATCCGAACGACTATCCTAACCCTAGCTATTTTCCATACAAAAAAGAAACTCCTAAAGTCGAGCCGGAAGCTTTTTTAGTAGAGGACAGTGCTGCAGACCGAGATGATGCGGGACTTGTAATATCGAATCCGATTGATTTTACTTCAGATCAAGATGGTATTGTAATATCAGAGCTTACAACGAAGCGCCCATCACGACCTGTTGTTGAAAATCAGTACGAAATTCCAGAAGTTCTTGATTTTGAAGATATTCTTTCGCATTCTGACGGTCCTCGACCAAATTATATAAATCATGAAAATGAACCAAGTTCAGATAATTATCATTTCATTCAAAATTTACCACGACCAATTCTTGTTCCTGATAATAAAATATTACACATAATCAATGACAATATTGACTTAGTGCAACAAAAAATTCCCAGCAAACACTTGAATGAAGAAATACGTGATATGATCACAAGGCTTAAAGATTTACTTAATAAGAAACAGATTACAGTTGAAGAATACGTTAACGTTATAAATCAATATCAAATATTTGTTGAATACGTAAAACACTTGGATATTAGTAACGCGATAATGATGGAGTTGCTACTGAGTATGACGAATCTAGATAAATTGAATTTACAAACTGGAAAATCACCAGTTATCGAGCTCACTTATTTGATCAAACGACCGGAGCCACTGGTTTACCAACCATACTATTATATTAAATACCAATTACCTTACAATTCATTTTTAAAGCGTGTACAAACGTTATTAGCCTTGAAGCCTAATTTGAAAAATAACCCTGCTAAGCTATACAAAGCATTAATATCAATGTCGAAAATATCTGAAACATCACCAGACCTTGACAAATATGATGCAAAAGATATATTCAAACTAGCTTTCCATAAAGGCACTTTAGTTGGAGCCAAATTGATGAAAGGAGGAGATTTAAATATGTATGGCACACTCACCAAATTGATAAATATTAATTCTGATTATTCCATCGAAGATGTTTATGAACTTATCAGAAACTTAGATATACAACTAAAACATACTAACGATGGTTTGGTTTTAGAAAGTACTAACATTCCCACTTTTGGCATACATACGGATCCCGGTGAATTTCATATCGTGAAAGTGAAAAAACAACCAATGCTACAAAAAGTAACTAAGATAGTGACCAACGAAGTTGACGCTGATCATATTTTCGAAGACATTCTAAATAAAATGAAAAATTTGAGAACTAATGAAAGTGCAAATCATACTGAGGAAGAAATTAATCCAACTTCAAAAAATTCCACAGACCAAACAAACAAAAGCGCACGTTTAATAGCAAGAACTGGAGATACATATAATTTAAATCAATTCAATACTGGAATACCTTTGAATAGATATGATACAATAAACTACAATACTAACACTAATCCGAAAGCGTATTTATCAGAAGATTACAAAAATGATGCTGACAAATATTACGGGCTTATTACGAAAACGTCTGACTTAGATCTTAATTTCAATAAACCGTATTCACATGTAAGGGAATACGATAAAAGGCCAGGTTTAAACCAAGGCGAGTGGTCGGAAGGAACTATAAATTCATTTAATAATAAACCCAAGAGCCAAAACCATAAGTCGTTCGATTCAGATTCTTTTGTTAAATATAAACCTAGTAATGCCCCTTATCTAACTGACGATGATTCAGCTATTTTCAATTCTGGAGTATTTCAAAATCAACAGATCAATTCGCTTAATCTGCTAAACAGAGTAAAAGATGATAAAAATTACAAACAAGACAATTACGCGTCCCAAAAAGACTATTTTGATTCAATGCCCACAAGCGTAAGCATAAATGAAAATATTGACCATCCAAAAAACGTCAAGTCTCACCTAGTAACACATACTAAAACTTACATAAACGGCGTTCCGGTCAAACATACAAAATCCTACCGAATTGAAAAGCCTTACAATGAAGTACAAGAATTTGAAACGTCATACCCTCACCATAAGGAATATAATAAAGAACATTCGCAATATCTTGTTGATTTTAATCCGAATATTGTTAGTAAAAATTACAGCCAATATCAAGATAACAATTTTGGTAAAGAATCTTACATTTCTGATAAAAACTCTACAAAATATAATGCCAAAACAGAATCTGGAGCGTATTCTAATGACAACATCAAAAATTACTACGATATGATTAAGAAACTAAGTCCAACTAAGGATTTAAATTTTTTGAAGCAATACCAATCGTACAACGCAGATAAAATGTATAAAATCGCTCAAAATCCGGCTCAAACAATAAATAATAATCAATTTAACAATCAATACAGTGACGGTCAAAATTATAACACAGGCAGCACCGTAGGAAACTATGGCGTTTATAATCAGAATTTTATTCCAAATTATGCAATGAATCCTAGGTATATAATTCATCAGAATTGGCCTCTTCTTTACCAGTTAAATAGGCCTAGGGTACTTACTCATCCGCTGCTAGGTTAAGAAGCTTTTTGAGGGTAAGAAAAGCTGATAAAAAATTTAACTCTTCTGCTATGCCATTAAACAATTAAAAATTTTTGATGATAAATATGATTAAAATCGTACTTACGAGTATGTTTGAAAATACATAAGCCCGCATACTAAAACGAAGCTCAGTCTTGAATCTTTGAAAACTTGTTTTACCATAGGTACATAAAAACAGTTTAAAAATTGAGATTTATGACTGAACATCGTTTTAACTGTACGGCCCTTAGACCAAGTATTTGACCTCTACACTTTTTATGTAATTATATAGCTATCTAGTATTTTTCTAATGTTTCATGAAATAATAATTAAAAAAATTTACTTACCTGATGTAACACTCGATACCATAATTAATTACCCTTACTAATAAACGCTGTGTAGCGTTATACAGTGTTTTGTCTTTTCCTCTCTTTACATTTTTAACTTCAGTCGACACAGACTAAACATTGAATAACTATCACAAGGCATTGTATAACGTTTATTATTTATAAGTAAAGAGGTTATTAGTACCAAATTCATTCTGCTCATTCTGATATAAAGATTATTTATCGAAAATATTTTAATTTTGTTCTTTGTAGTATGGACATATTTAGGGCCAAACCATGTTATATAACTTACTACAATGTATAATATAAATTATAATTCTTCAGCAACAGCAATGCTTACATTGTTTCAAACTTTGTGAGTTTTCGAATAAATTACTTGATTATAATTTCTTGTATTATTTCTTGCGCATCCTTTACACCTTCTTTTTTACAAGAATGTGATAAAAAAATGTACAACAATAATTTCTGTCCTAAAAGGAGTCGTCTCAATATTTATATGAATTTCTTTCTCTAATAAACGTAGGTGATTCTCGAATTCAAAATAAAATAAAACAAAACCATACTTATGTACTACTATAGATACTTACTACACAATAGAAATTTACTAAGTCTTTGAAATGACAGTGGGCGGGCACATTGCTCGTAGAATCGGCGGCAGGTGGGGCAGAAAGATTCTCAAGTAGTGATCACGAACCGGAAGGGAATGGGAAGGAGCGTGGGAAGGCCTCCCACGAGGTGGACGGACAATCTAGTGAGGGTCGCGGGAAGACACTGGATGCAGGCAGCGTAGCACCGGTCGTTGTGGAGATCATTGGAGAGGGCAGCCGTCCAGTAGTAAACGTTCCTGGCTAAAAAGATGGCGACTCCACCCAGGGGCCTTGGATAAGTTGCAATCCCTTCCAAGCGATTATGTCTCTAGAATCGCCTACGTTCGAACGCTAGCTGCTGATTGAGCCAAATACGAGATTTAAAAATATGACGCGATCATATTTTAAACTCGTACAGCGATATCGAATAAAAAACATTTTTTTAAACTTATTTCGGTCTTGCTTAAGCATCGATTGACGTCACTACGTGTTGCTGAATGCTATACCTGGCGGAGTATCTTATATCTTTAAATGAGCAATTCTTGTATGTATATATATATATATATATAATTGGAATCTCGGAATCGGCTCCAACGATTTTCATACAATTTAGTATATAGGGGGTTTCGGGGGCGATAAATCGATCTAGCTAGGAATCATTTTTAGAAAATGTCATTTTATTCGTGTTTTATCGATAATCAACTTAAACATAAACTTGGAAGAAAAATAACAAAAAACACAATTAAAAAAAAAACCGAGCAAAGCTCGGTCATCCAGGTACTAATATATTATTATAGCATGGAAGCGATTACCTTGTCTACTTTAGGTCTCATTTTAAATATCGACCCATTTCTAATCATCCAAATTGACGCAACAATCCCAATGGCGAATCGATTCAACAGCATCGATTCAATCGAGTCCTAATTGCAGCGGAACAAAACAAGTCGATTGTATTCGCCAGATAACGAGTGAGATGAAGACGTCCGCCAAAGCAGACCATTCGGATGCGCTGCGCAATGTGAGACTAGGGCTGAGCCAAGTCTTAGATAGACGAGGAAGATATTTTCTGTGGCCCTATTCGGAGATTTGAGATTTTCATCTCACCTTTTTTCGTCCTTGTTCGCCAGACGATATTTAGTCCCAAATGTGATAGGGGACGAGCCTGTCACCATACGAGTACACCGGGCTCCAGTCATGTAGCAGATGACATACAATACGCACATATGTACACAATGAAAAAATTGGTGCGTGCCGTCGGGTGGGTTTGAACTGCTCCCTCTGGCTTGAGAGTAACTGAATATCGTTCGGCGAAGTCTGTGTGATGTATAACACCTCTGCCAGCCCCCTCGGGGGAAAGGCGTGACGAAGATATCAAAACAATCACATAAAGTCAATCAAAGTGACCAGACTATTACCTTAGATCCAGATTATGTATTGCCTATTTTTAGGTATTTATTTATTTTGTCTGTTATTCTGACTTCTTATTAGGTACGTAACTTTCGACTTTTTTATTAGCTCAATAGGAGACAACAGGTATTCTTCTGTTCTTCGTCGATCAATGCTTTAGTTAATTTGTTCATTTATTGATGGAAAACCTTTTTTTGTTACTTTTTCGATAAATTTCAAATCAAATCAAATCAAATAATTTATTTTGCAAAACATGGGTTACAGATAGTTCTTATAAATAAAATTAGTTCGCCATTTATCGACATGTCCCCTCACTAATCCTATAGAAACACTCAACAAAATAACCAAAGCAGACAGAACGCAGTTTGCATAATTGTCGGGTAACTCGAGATATTGAGTGCTGCCCTTGTGTGGTCAGTAAGAATATCGATAGAAAATAAAATTTAAGATTGTATCGATAAGGAAAATTTTTCTACGATATGATGAAATATCTCCGGTAATCAACCTTGCTATTTGATTAAATTATCTTAGGTAGCTATTCGACCGATTACCGGAGACATATTGCTAGCTATTAAAGAGCTAGTGTAAAAAAAAATTGGATGGTGTAATGGCCGTTAAACAGTTACTTACCAATTCATTTTTTTTTTCTATTTCACGGGACACGCTAAGTTAGCATTCTGCAAATTGAATGGTGTAACGGCCGCTCGACACTTACGAGTCGACGCGTATATATTATACATATTTATTAAATCTAAGTATGTCACGAAAATCTTTTGTTTTACAACGGACTATGCATGCGTTTGACCACTAACTCGCCTAATGAGAAGCGTTCACGTGACAGAAGGTGTAACACGCTTGCCTAGGATATACGAGTACCTATTCTCTTTTTCCTTAAACATCCCTGGATTTTATTTAGGTTAGTGTTATCTATTTTCAGCATATCGTCACGCCTTTCTCCCGAGGGGGCTGGCAGAGGTGTACAACACCCACACTTCGCCGGACGATATTCAGTCCCTAATGTGACAAGGGGAAAGCCTGTCGCCATACACCGGGCTCCAGTCATGTAGCAGATGGCATACAATACGCACATAATTGCAAACATAAGTTCACACTACGAATAATATGGTGCGTGCCGTCAGCTGGGTTTGAACCCGCTCTCTTTGGCTTAAGAGGCGAACCTTCTCCGGCTAGGCTATGATCGCTTCTATCTACTTTCATTCTCCAAAAAAAAATTCAATAAGGATTAATCAAGGAGTGTAATGGCCACTTGCACTGATTATAAGAATTGCCTGACTCCTTGCTTAACCAGTTTAAATTGGGTATTAGCGAAATATTCACTTATCAGGCCCATACAATGTAGAGTCTCGAATTGGCATAAAGTTCGAGCATGAGAATTTAGCTAAAAGCTAGCTAGGAGTAGTTAAAACTAATTAGAAATAAAAAATCTGAATTTATTGATAACTCCTATAGTTACACGTCACAATTACGTCACGTTTGTACACGTCACGTTACGCAAGGTTTTAATTTTATTAAAATTAAAACTATTTATTAGGCAGTTTTGATTTTATTCAGTACTTACTACTATTGACCGTAAGTCGCACATTGACAAAATATTAGGGCAACCCTTGACAAACATCGTCAATCCTCCTTAAAAAAGGCTCCGTTTATTATTAACTAGCTGCACCCCGCGGTGCTGCCCGCGGGTAAAAAGTATACATTACTGGTGTAAAACTACATTTTATAAGGATGATAAGTAGCCTATGTGTTAATACAGGGTGTGAGCTACCTCCATACCAAATTTCATTTAAATTGGTCCAGCCGTTTGAGCGTGAAGAACTAACAAACATACACACTCACACTATAACACACAAACTCACAAACTTTCGCCTCTATAATACTAGTGTGATAGGGTTACAGTTACATAATATTGTCTCCCTTCATAAAAAACGGGTTCCGAAATATCCGAATGTCCATTCACAACAAACATCCATAGGATTACATTACACTTATATTATAGTTGCGAAATTTTGGATGGAAGGATGGATAGATATTACTTTATCACTCCAGAAAGGCTGAACTGATTTGGATAAAATGTGGTGCCGGTATAGATAGTCTGAAATAGCACTTTTTAATCACGGGTAACACCGCGAGGCGTAGCTAGTAGTTTATGTAAAGAGATTTTGTCAAGTCAAATAAATTTGATTCTCTTGAAAATATTGCTTTTTCCTGCTAACTGGCAAATTATACTTTTTAATTGCGGTTGAAACCGCGCGGCGTACCTAGTACCACAACAAATGTAAATACCAAAAACAAAAAAAAATTTTTTAACAAAAGTATTTTTAGTAGCAGTATTCACAGACAGTCTTACTAAATTAACATAACATATCGTCACGCCTTTCCCCCGAGGGGGCTGACAGAGGTGTAATACAACACCCACACTTCGCCGGACGATATTCAGTCTCTAATGTGACAGGAACGAGCCTGTCGCCATACACCGGGCTCCAGTCATGAAGCAGATGACATACATGCGCACATATGTTCACACAATGAACAAATTGGTGCGTGCCGTCGGCTGGGTTCGAACCCGCTCCCCCTGGCTTGAGAAGCCATGTTCAACTAGGCTATCATCGCTATTCTACTACTTACTTGCTTTCTAAATTAACATAATTTAAATCAGCATCTTAACATATATAGTTTGACGGTGAGCCCCAAACTAAGAACCTATTTACATATGTATATCTTGGAGCTCGAGTCCGAAGCTACTTTATATACCTACGTCTATATACACCTACATAGCTACTAGAAGCGTATGTCGTAAGAACAGACGTTATCATCTCGAAATTTTATAATAAGCACGTACCGTTAAACTGAACTGGGTAAACTTCCCGCCATAATACGCCGTTTTCAAAATGGCGGACCAAGATGGCGGCCTTAATAACAATATCTTCTTGTCTGCATAGCGTCGGAAGTCATTAGTAGAATTAATTGTAGTGGGTATTGTAGCTTTGTATATTTTCTTGGGGAAATTGAAAAAGTTTCAGGCTGACGCGTTAAGGAGGCGTGTTGAGCGAGACTGTCTTAGACACTTGTAGGAACCTAGCTGTTGGTATGTACTGAGGATGTATTTTAGGTGTAGTAATATCACTAGTCCTAAAGCGGCCATTACGCAATCCAATTTGCAGTATGCTAACTTAGCGTGAGCCCTGCAATAGAAAAAAAATGGGGAAATAAAGCTGACTGTTTAACAGCCATTACACTATAATAATTTAAGCCACGAGGCCTATAAGTTGCTTGCTTTTTATTAGCTTCTTCTTTTGCTCTTTCGTGCGGCTTCTCGTTCTAGATGAAATGGCAATGAAGAAGATTTCGCCGATGTTTTTAAAACATTCCTAAGTAAATAAACTACTTCGTGGCTCTATGAACTGTAGACCTCGCGAGCGACGTCTGTCTCCTCTACAGGTCGCATTCCTCAACCGATCCTCGTGAATATTTTGAGCTGGTTCGATACCATGCTGGTTCTAGACCAGCGGTCGGCAACCTTTTGGCAGGCAAGGGCCGCACAGTGCCAAAATAAGCAAGTGACGGGCCGCACTTGTTCAAAAAATTTCCTAACTAAGTATTTCAAGACAAGAGTGAGACGGCACTTCATGGGCAAGCGTGCTCCATCTTAGACCGCATCGTCACTTTCCATCAGGTGTGTTGTGGTCAAAACTATAGGTTTCTATATATACATGTAGGTATTATGTAGGTATTATCTGATCTCTTAAAATTTAAAATAAAAGTTTATCTGCCTCTGGCAGCTACAGTAAAAGCCTTGCTTAGTTTGCGGCTAGACGACCGTGTGAGCAAAATGTCCCGATTTTTTTATTTATGTATTTACAAAACGTTTGCGGGCCGCAAGGAGGGGGCCGAGCCTTGCGGCCCGCATGTGGCCCGCGGGCCGCGGGTTGCCGACCGCTGTTTTAGACTACAATCTATATCTGTGCCAAATGTCATTCAGATCAGTTCAGCCGTTCTGGCGTGAAAGAGTAACAAATATCCATTCTTACAAACTTTCGCGCTTATAATATTAGTAGGATGATAGCTTAGTTGGGGAAGGCTCTCCTCTCAAGCCAGAGCGGATTCAAACCCAGCCTACGGCACGCACCAATGTGTTCATCGTGTGAACAAATGTGCGAATTTTAGGTCATCTGCTACATGACGGGAGCCCGGTGCTGTCCCTGAGCCCGGATGACTATCACATTTGGGATTGAATATCGTCCGGTAAAGTGTGTAAGTATGTTGTATTACACCTCTGCCAGCCCCCTCGGAGGAAAAGCGTGACGATATTTTATGTTACTAATATACATGGTTATATGTAACTAACCAAAAACTCCTTTAGGGTTCATGGTACTCATCAATATGAACAACTTTTACTATGGGGCGAACTCTGAAATCGCGAAAAAAAAATCAGCTGTTCCATACATTTTGTCTCAGGTTAATGAACTGTTTGTATGGAACAGCTGTGTTTTTTTTCGCGATTTCAAGATTGGCTTCATAGAAAAGTTGTTCAAATTGATGAGTACAATGAATCCTTAACATGTTTTTGGTGAGTTACCTATAACCCTGTATGATAAAAAGAATGTGGATAGGCTTCTGGATGCGGACATCGCAGGACCGGCGTTGTAGAGATCATTAGGGGAGGCCTTTTTCCAGCAGTGGGCGTCTTACGACTGATATACTTAAAGATGATGAATGAAATGTCAAGCAACAATGTAAACAGAGATCTTCCTTTACCGTGCATTCCAAACAGAGTTTGCAGCTAGCTACATATTTCCCAAAGCAACTTTGTAAAACGCATTTGACCAAACTTTCGTTCCTATTCCCTCGAGCCCAATAAAAGTACAGTTGGAATCAAAAATAAATGAAACTCGGTTCACTGCTAGGGCCGAGCTAGATGCGGAGCCCTACAAAACTGCAAGTCTATTCACTGCATATATGAGGAGCTAGCGACACCGATTTATACCTGCTTTTCATTTTAACCTACTGTTCATATACAAATAATATTAAATATTAAAAAGATGGGTCATTTCCAGAGTACTCCGAGGAATGTTATCAAAATACTCCACGAAAAAAACATTTAAAAAAGAGATAATTTTGGTTTCAATCTGCTTCCATGGCATTATCCAAGTGCTCCACCTACTCGTTTCATAAAATGAAATAAGCCATGCGTATTCATTCTCAATCAACTCCACGCAGTATTTTTGACTCCAAATGCTTCCAAACTAAAAAGATATGTGTTCGGAGCCAGTGATTTCTCCATATTTAAAATAAACTATACCTACTTAGATGGATGGGCAGTATTGGCCAGAAAAATTTTGCTCACACTATCGGAAACAAATTTATGTTAACCAACAAAGATTCGCTCAACGGTACGCAAGTTATCGTCAAGCAAACATAATTCTATTTATGTACAATCAAAGCGGATTTGTTAGTAGACTTTGAGATCTCTCTCCGGCCAGTCCGATCATTAGTTTGTTTGTGTCAAGCTCTCCGACTACACATAGAGCTCCGTCGAAGATAAGGCTGCGGTCTATGGGCCGGCGATTATTGCCAACGATTCTTGTAGTGATGGGACACGACGGTGACATCGTGTTTATATCGATAAAATATTCTTGAAACCGTAAAATGTTTATATCATAAGAAAAGAAAAGAAAGAAAGACATTTATTTTGAATATTTCGTATATTGTATGTATGTTACTTACAATTAATATTATGTACGATAAATAAAACAAAGTAGATACTCATATAAATAATAAGCAATAATTACAATTATGTATGTGTTTCAAAAAAGGTTCTACCTCAGCATAAGCTGTTTAATAAACAGCGGTGATCATCCGGTTGCTGAACATTTTGTTTGTAAAATACGAATATTTCTGTAACACTAGAATTTGAGTATTATTTTTTTTACATCAGGAACTAAATAAAGTAAAAAAAGATAAAAAAAGGATGAAGAGTAAAGAGAAGAAGCCATGTAGCAACGATATCTTCCAAACAAATTCAACCAAAACTAGTTTGTACGGTTGTACCTACATGAAAGAACAAAAAAAAAAAAGACTATCGCTTATCTTTGAATGAAAATAATGGTAAAGATATAATTTATGGATAGACTTCAGTCAATCAGTCACAAATATAAGTAACATTTACTAATTTGTAGTAAACGTTTTTTTTATTATTATCATCAACATTCAAATAATCGGAGGACTGCCTCAGTGGCTCAGTTGGTAGTGAACCTGCCTTCTGAGCTTAGGGGCGTGGGTTTGATTCCCACCTAGGGCAAACATTCATGTGTTTGTTCTATGTCTGGGTGTTAATATCTATTTTAAGTATGTATTTAAAAATATAACATATCGTCACGTCTTTCCCCCTAGGGGGCTGGCAGAGGTGTAATACAACACCCCCATTTCGCCGGACGATATTCAGTCCCAAATGTGACAGGGGGCGAGCCTGTCGCCGTACATCGGGCTCCAGTCATGTAGCAGATGACATACAATGCGCACATTATGTTCACACAACAATCAAATTGGTGCGTGCCGTCGGCTTGGTTCGAACCCGCTCCCTCTGGCTTGAGAGGCGGGCCTTCTCCCAACTAGGCTGCCATCGCTTAAAAATATAGTATATACATGTTTATCAGTCTCTGGCAGCCATAGTACAAGCTTTGCTTACTTTAGGGTCAGGCAACCGTGTGTGCAAAAATGTCCCGTATTATTTATTTATAATCATCGTTTGCAAGCGTGCATCAACCCAACACTACCGTCACTACACCTCATTTTATCACGCACCCCCCACTCGACTGTATCGATGACAGTATCGATACGTCGACACATCACTACGCCGATAGTGCAGACCTCACGTGTTCTGCTGGCCGGATGCCAAAGATGCGCCACACATACATGCCTATTTGTATCGACATCCATGTCGATAGAAAAGTAGTGCAGTCAGCTGTAACAATGTTCATTGTGTACTTTCTAGACTCTATCTTTATAAATTTTAGTTAGAAAGGGCTTATAAAAAAACCAAGCTTTTAAATTATTACATTAGTACGGTGATGTTAGGATAAAGCGGAGACTGACTGGAGCCGAAACTAGTAACATATCGTTTTGGCGAACAGTTCGCCAGGTCTTAGGTGTAATAACTTAAAAATTGTTTTAACATTGAGGCCCCGTATTGCACAAAATCACCAAAAACAAGTATATTGTTTGCGCCAAGTTTGATATGGAGAATTGTGACGATCAGGTGCAAAAATACAACTGGTAGAAGAAACAACCAACTAAAGTTTAACCGAATAACAATTTTGAAAATCATTCATAGTTCGGAAAAAAACACAAAAATTATCTTCTTAAAAAACTGTCGGAACATAGTTCTCTAAATTTTCAGCAATTACCTACACCACATTAATTTTTACAATTAGTTAATAGCCAGATTAGTTCTCTAAAGTGTAACCGAGCAACTAATTCTTATTTGTGTTCTTATTACGATTAAAACCAATAAAAACGGCAAAAAAAATATTTCTAGGCGCCGCTCTCATTTTACCATCAAATATGATTTACGATTTTTAACTCTAAATAAAGTGGGTTACGTAAACGTATGTGTGGATAGATAATCGTGGACTGACCGAGCCTTAACTACTTGACTGCGTAATTACGTCATTCTCATTATAAAATAGAAACGGATCAACAGTACCAACTCAAATTATCGTCAGACAAAATCAGATCAATCTAGAGAAAAAGATGGAACACTGCGTTCGATTCCCACCTAGGGCAAACATTTATGTGATAAACATTTGTGTTTGTTCTATGTCTGGGTGTTAATATGTATTTAAGAATGTATTTAAAAATATCTAAGTATGTATATCAGTCCCTGGCAGCCATAGTACAAGCTTTGCTTAGTTTGGGGTCAGGCGACCGTGTGTGGAAGTGTCCCGAATTTATTTATTTATTTTATAAATCGCTGAAGCCACTTCTTTTTAAACGTGTGCGCGTGGTAATGTTGCCATGAAAAACATTTACAATAGCACGAAAACTGATGTTAATTCCCAAACTCTACGTTAGCCATTTCCGTTCCAATAGTATTCCATACCTTAGTACATTTAATATTCTAAAACTGCACATACGAGTATTTGTAAGAGTTTAATGTTACGGCTTCTTCAAAATTGACTTGTAAAAAATCTGCACAGTTTTTAAAAAGAACCTCAAAATGTAGTCCTGGCCACACTTTTATGATGATAATATATTTATGTACACGAAATTATACCATAAACCAATGCAATAATGTCGAGATAAGAATGACCAAGCGAGTAGCGTAGTTTTTTGCGTCAAAGTGTGCGTGTTGTGTACATACACGACAGTAGCGTAGTTTTTTTATGGTTTTTGGCTTCACCTAAATCATTCGCCGTGCGCCATCTTATTCTCTAGGTAGATCTGAGCAGACAAATCATTATTTTCACATACAAACGCATAATACCAAATTGTCACATTACACTTTGAGACCATCGTTTCAAAGCTCTCTGAGCTCTGCACAATACTGAGACATTGTTGACCATTCGCTGCACATTGAAACTTCAAACAAAGACATCATCCACATCCAACCGGTAGTTACCAGCCCTAACTGGCAGTTTCCAGCTCAAGCCGGTTGTTACTAGGCAAACTACAGAATCCTTTATAAGTCAGTAACTATATTTAGTTACGAAATTCCTTTGAATCTGGACTAGAAACTAACTAAAGATGGAACAGGGGTAATTGGCAGATATCTGTTACTTTGTCTTTATAGTTTATATGGTAGGGATGAGTATGTGTTTATGCCGGATATGAATGGCCGGATATCTGTCTTAAGTATTTAATTACTAGCTGCGCCCTGCGATTTCACTCGCGGTTAAAAAGTATCATGTGCTATTATAGACTGTATTCTATATCTGTGCCAAATTTCATTCAGATCTGTTCAGCCGTTCTGGCGTGAAAGAGTAACAAACATCCATCCATCCATCGATCTATCCATACATTCTTACAAACTTTCGCGTTTATAATATTAGTAGGATGCCACGGTAGATTTTTACAGCCTCATCTATACTCATTGAGGCTATCAATACATTTTTTTTCAAATTCACTTTTTTCCATATTTTTTCGTGACAAGAATAAAGTTCTAACCCTTACTACACCAGTGGCTCTGTGAGCTGGAGAGCTCGCGGCCGACGTCTGTCTGCTCTACAGGTCGCATTTCTAAACCGATTCTCTTGAAACTTTGTGAGTAGGTTCGATATTCATACAGATTTTTTTGTTGAGTCAGTTATTGGGGTTTTTTCAAAAGAGCGGTAAAGATATGATTCTTTACCCTCCTCACAAAATTTTAAGAAAATCCGTTAAGAAATGCAACCTGTAGAGGAAGACAGAGATCCGGACAGAATCCAGATATCCTACTAATATTATAAACGCGAAAGTTTGTATGTATGGATGGATGGATGGATGGATGGATGTTTGTTACTCTTTCACGCCAGAACGGCTGAACAGATCTGCATGAAATTTGGCACAGAGATAGATTATAGCACATAGGATACTTTTTAACCGGGTGAAACCGCAGGGCGCAGCTAGTACGAAATATTTTTTGTCGAAGCTGAAGCATAGAAGCTTTGCCCGCTAACGCTCGCTCGGTCGATTTAAATAAGGCTCGATAAAAATCGGTTATACTTAATTGAAAACGACAGTATCTGAAGAATTAGCTATTGCAACGCTTTTCCTAGTCTCCAAAATTTGTTAAGTTTAATTAAAAAAAAAATTAATTAAAATTAGCCTAAATGAGGCTAATAGACCTCAAAATTTATCTCAAACTTAAGTTTAATGACATCCCCACCCAAAAAAGATTTGTTTATTGATAGTGGGATAAAAAACACAACCTTGGCTTGACTGCCTCGGTGGCCGAGTTGGTAGTGAACCTACCTTCTGAGCTTGGGGGCGTGGGTTCGATTCCCACCTAGAGCAAACATTGATGTGATGAATATTTGTGTTTGTTCTATGTCTGGGTGTTAATATCTATTCAAGTATGTATTTAAAAATATCTAAGTATGTATATCAGTCTCTGGCAGCCATAGTACAAACTTTGCTTAGTTTGGGGTCAGGCGATTATTTATTTGGCGTCCAGGTAGGAGGATGTGGTACATGAGAATTGATGAACCTGGACGCGACGGTTGTGTTTTTTGTACTTTTCTTAAACTAGAGATTAGTTAGTCGGTCAAAATTAAAAACCGACCACAGGCAATCCCTAGATAAAATGTTTCCATCTCTATCAACCCTAGCCTCTCCGATTCCGACCCGTGAGGCGATGTAATTTTAAAATGGCCGTAAAGTTAACAAGTACAGGAGTACGTAACAAGTTGAAGTAACGATGTTATCAAGTTATCAGAGTTGAGGCTGGAGTCGGGTAATTCTAGCGAGACTCACGAGCGGGGAAAATGGTGGACAACATTCCTGATTGAATCTTGATGGACCGCGCCTTCCGATGCGGAGGTCGTGGGTTCGATCCTGGCCGTGCCGTAACGAGCTAGCGCTACCGAGTACGTAAACGCTCACGTTATAGGCTCACCACAAGTACAAGCTTCACCACACTTGTAACTGTGCGTAGTTAATTGAGGCCTGCTCGTATTTAACTGAGCTGTGTGGTAACGACACGATCTTTACGACTTGCGCAGGAAAGTCGCATCTTAATATATCGTCACCCATTTTCCTTGAGGGGGCTGGCAAAGGTGTAATACAACACCCACACTTCGCCGGACGATATTTAGTCCAAATGTGACGGTGGGCGAGCCTGTCGCTATACACCGGGCTCCAGTCATGTAGCAGATGACATACAAGACGCACATATTATGTTCATACAATGAACAAATTGGTGCGTGCCGTCGGCTGGGATCGACCCGCTCCCTCAGGCTTGAGAGGCGAGCCTTCTCCAACTAGGCCATCATCGTTGCGTATTGCATCTTAACTAATATTATTATTGTTTATTTCTTATCTACGCTTTCACACCTTAACTACTCAACCGATCATCATGCAATTTTGCATATATGTACCTACGTTATCAGGGCTACAGAGAAGAACCATGTAACTGACTAGATTCAGCTAGTAATAGAATTAAAAATATCTTCCAACGGCACACCGGAGATTTGGTTTGTCTGTCGTTTTGCCTGATGCTGTATGAAGAGTTAGAACGCCTTCCGAAATCATTTAGGAAAAATTGCTTTTCATTCTTTCCGCCTGTATGTCTAGCATCCAGCATGTTCTTCTATTAGGCGTATTGTACCAAGACAAGGGAACTTGCTCAACTGCTTAACTTTGGCATGGCAGTGCTTAAGAACGGGACGCAGGCAGTTTTTACCCGACACCACTAACAGATGGTAATGTTTTTCAGTTGTATATTTATAAAAAATAGGCTGTGGGCGCCTATTTTGTTAGGCTTCGACCTAACTAGCTCTGTGTATTGATATTATGTATGGTTACCGTCTTTGTAGTGTCTTGTGTGTTACAATTTTTTTTTTCTTTCTTTCTCTCTAAGCAAACTGTGAGCGGCTGACTGTTTGTCTCCAGGTTAGCCATCGAATAAACACAGAACAAGTCGGAATACGAATACGTACCATCCCTACTTAGTCGACATTCCACCAACTCGTACTAAACGGTTTGCCTCCATCTTTCTGATACGAACCGCTAGGGAATGGAATTGCCATCTTCCTTGCCATCTTCTGTATTCCCGCCTAACTATAACCTGGGTATCTTCAAGGCTAGAGTGAATAAGTACCCTCTAGGTCGTCGTGCTCCATCTTAGTCCACAGCGTCGCTTAACATCAGGCGAGTTGGTGGTCGAACGTCGACCTATAAAAAGAAGAATATTTTAAACGGAGTGTCCAAACAGCACAAACTCTATACCGTTAGCGGCGTATTTCTTGCTGTATCGTTCAGTGAAAGCCCGATTCGCATTTCGTTTGCTACAATACTCTGCTGCTCAGTATTGACTTTGCCCGCGACTCAGAGTCAGTCAGCGTACAGTCCAAAACCTTATAGTCACTTTTTGGTATAGTAACTGTAGAGTATGCATTGAATAATCTCATAGACAGTATCAGATAGTATTTTGTATTGTATCACAAAAACTAGGTCAGTGGTTCGTGAGAAAGAGTTCTTACGTTTTAAATTGTTACGTATAGATTACTAGTTCCGCCCAGCGCCATTGTTCGTTATTTTGTCGAGGAAATAATAGAATTAAATCTAAGCAAGGCAGCAGGCTACAGTATTTTTTGATATCTGTGAACCTACATACATACTACAAATTTATAGAGGTGCAGATAATGATTTTTCCTCATGATTCTATTACTCTATCTGGTTCCACAGCTGTCCTACATCGAGTACTTACATCGAGGTTGGTTGAGTCGTTATCCACCACGCTGGCTCAGTGTGGATTGGTGGAAGTCCGAGAATTATTAATTCTAGGACTTTCGGTTTCCACACGATGTTTTCCTTCACCACTCAGAGTACATGTAAATTACACAAAAAAATTCTACGAGGGAGTATTTATAGTAATACGAGAAATATTAATACTTTATTATTATAATCGAGACTAATATTAAAACATCGAAAGTAACTGTGTCGGTCGGTCTGTTTGTAGGCTTTTCACGGCTAAACTGCTGAATGGATCTTGATCAATATTATTAATTAGTTACAGCCCATCACGAGGAAGATTTTCGCATACTATTTTCTTGAAAAAAGCGAACGAATATACAGCTAGTTGAATATGATTACACAATGACACTCGCAATTTTAAACAAAACTTTTATTCACAATAAATTATTTAAAACTATTCAGACTAAAACTTAATTAAAATTAATATACTTGTTAATCCTACTAATAAAATTATCGCTGAGAACTGGCTTAGAAACTAGGCTTACTTTATTTTTTAGGTTTGCTATTGTTGAAACTAGATATGTTTTAGGGGTTGTTGCAATAACAACTCTCGGCGTGGGATACACTGGAACTGGGGTGGCATTATTTATAGGTAAACTATGCTTTATGTTCGTGTACAGATTTGGGGTTTTTCCTCCAATATTTACAACGCGATCCTCATCATGTAGCGATATAGGTGTTGTAGATGGATTTTTGTAATCTGTGTCGTAATTTTGTCTCGTGTTGTACAAACTTTTGGTCACGAATAGGTCTTTTAACTCTTCGTAGGATGGTTTGACAGTTGATGCGGTTGCTGTGTTTGTTATTTCAACATTCTTGTTGTCAACAAAGTTGAATTTGCTTCTGTGAGGTTGGTAGTTATTGTTAAATTCTGAAGAATAGTCGTTGTAGTATTCTTTGGATATGTCGGGGTATTGGTAGTAATCTTTCTCTCCTTTGTCGTTTAGTTTTTCCTTCTTGTCTGTTATGTCGTAGTCGTGTTTGTTGCTTTTGTCTGTATAATCAACAATTTTCGAATAATCGGTTTGTTGGTTAGCGTAATTGTTGTGTTGCGGCGTAACAAAATAGTTTGGTGTCACGTAGTTTTGTGGTCTGACTGTAACGTAGTTGTATTTAGGTTGATAATTGTTTTGGTTGTCATAATTATGTTGTTTGATGTCATAATTATTGTTTAAGTTGTCATAATTGTTGGGGTGGTTGTCATAATTATTTTGTTGAATGGCATATTTGTTGTGTTTGTTGTCATAGCTTTTTTGTTGGTTGCCATAATCGTTATGTTGGTAGCTATCGTCAACAGTGTTGCCAGCTTTTTCTTCATCGTCGTATCTGACATCGGCTTTGTAGCCGTTTTCGTCTGCAGTGTAGGAAACTATTTGCATTCTGCCGTCCGGGAGTCGAACCCGGTACTCTCCGTTGGTAGCCGAGCCACTGCTCTGCTGTGAATGGGAGAAGTCGTCGCCGGTTTTTTGATCTTTAACGGTGTAGGAGAAGGCGTAGTTTTGATTCTGTTGAAAAGAGAAATAAGTTATTTATTTAACAGCATTAAGAAGCGGTAAGATTTTATTTTTTAGTACAGAGCTCGTGGACTCAATATAAGTACAAGAAAACGCACACCTACTCAGCTCTGTTGACAGTTTGTTACGTGTGTAAATAACAAAGATAGATAGATGTACACGAGACTAGCGAGAACGACACAACAATAATTGTCACTGTTGCGTTTGTTTAAAGTAACCGGTGTGCATGAACCTAATTTATGCCGTCCATGATAAGGTGCTTTTTTGTGCGTTGTGTGGGCTGCCCAAACGCTTCAAAATGTAAAAAAAAAAACTACTTTAGTTATCAAAAAGCAATGCTTACAAAACTGACTTCCCGTCATCCATGTAAACAGTTTTTAAACTATTGTTGTTATTTTAAAAACAGCTTGACCGATTTCGACAACATTTATATGGGACCACCTATAAAGTATGATCTACTCGTACCAAACAAAAAAAAAAAAACATTAAATCGATTCATAATTGGCGGTGGTCGCGTAACATACATACAGACGAATTAAGAACCTTCTCCTTTTTTGAAGTCGGTTAAAACTGACCTGATCATATTCCGAGTTGTCTTCATTGATATCGTTGCTCTGGTACGGACGAGTGTATGCAACGGGTTTTGGCTGAAACGAAAATTTTATTTTTATATTTTATGAAGCTTGTTTTTCACATTTACATTCTATTACAATTTATACAAAACTTACAATAACTTAAGTATATGTTAAAAAAAATCTAATAAACCGCTGCCAGCTGTAGGCAACGTACCCAGAATGCTGGCCACATTGCCCCGTTGAATTGTGAAACTGATCATTTGGGCAAAGTATCGGCTAGCATTTTGGTCACTATGTCAATTTGTTAAATGATTCGCGCTGTAAATTAGGGCTGGTGATAACGCCATAATCATCAACAATCTTCTGTATTCGAAAGTATCTCTTTTTATCATTGAAATAATATACGGAAGAAGCGACACGAGTCTAATTTCTAGTACACAGCGCGTGGACCCAATACAACTACAAGCAAACGGACGCTACACAGCTCTGTTGACAGTATTATGTTACGTGTATCAACAAAGATAGAGACGTACAAGAGACTACAGCGAGAACGAGACAACGATAATTATCATTGTTGTGACAGGTTGCGTTTGTTTGTCTACTGCCTGCGTTGAATTGTGTTTAACACAATATAGTTTATGCGGTCCATTTTTAGGTTTTCGGACCGCATTTCCCTTGTATTTGACCAAAGCTTTTTATAAGTTCTCTTTCTTACTAGCTTATGTATCGTCTGTCTCAGTGTTGCGCCAATCTGGTCCACAGTTTCAGGGCTTTCTACATTTTGTAATACTAAATTGAAATTGAGCTCAAGGCCATTGTGTTAAGGCTCAAAAAAAAAAACTTTCCTACTTCACACTGATGTTATAAATGCGAAAGTTTAGATGAATATATATGTACATATGTTTGTTGCTCAATCACGCCAGAACAGCTGATTGGATTGGAATGAAATTTGGCTCAGAGAGAGATTATAGTCCGGAATAGCGCGTAAGCTACTTTTAAACCGCGGGTAGGTAACATCGCGCAGCAGAGCTAGTATAATCTAAAGGCATTTTTTGTACCCTCGGGTGTGAATTTGCTTGCTACTTCTTCACGCTCCAGCGGATGGACAGATTTTGAAATTGATGAAATTTGATATGGAGGCAGCTCTAATACTGGATTTATTTATTTAGGTAGAAATACCAACAGATAATACTTACAGAAAATACTTACTTAATAACAGAACTCTGTTATTAAGTAAGAAAACACTTACTTAATAACAGAGTTCTGAAATGAAAACCTATGATAGGTATTTACAACATTCTTAATTAACACATTCTGGATTAACACATAGGGTACTAGCGAGCGGGTCACGCCACAAGACGCAGCTAGTCCACACTTCCATACTATTCTATGATATTATAAAATCGAAAGTAACTTTGACTGTTTGTCTGTTTGTCTATTTGTAGGCTTTTCACGGCTGAACGGATCTTAACGAAATTTGATAACTAGCTACAGTATTTCACGAGAAAGATATTTAGATAATATTTTCTAATAAACACGAATAAAGTCGCGGGTAACAGCCAGTAAGTATAATGTTAAAAAAGATATGTATTTTGTTTGAACCTGGTAATGTTCTTGTGTTTTTAGGACATTCTGCTCGGCGTGGTTGGACAGGGCTTTGTATATCGGCGGCAGGACGGTGCGCTCCTGAAATAATAAGCGCTAAGTAGATAGTCGCCCGTTTTTAGAAGCAATTGTGTCATCAGTGCGATGACAGCCTAGTCGGAAAGGCTCGCCTTTCAAGCCAGAGAACGGGTTGATTATGTGGATATTTTTAATGTCTGCTACATGACTGGAGCCCGGTGTATGGCGACGGGCTCGCTTCCTGTCACTTTTGAGGCTGAATATCGTTTGGTGAAGTGTGAGTGTTGTAAATGTTGTTATCGCTGTAATGCTTAGCAGCATAGTTTAACAGCCCCGTTAGGGGAAAGTCATGACGTTTTATTATGTTGCCTAATCAGCCTGAAAATTGTCATACAATTTTTTTGTTTAACGAAAACTAAAGTAGGTAGTAACTAGTAGATACTATTGATTATATTATAATAAAATTTTACAAGCGTAGTTCCATAAACAGGTTATTAGATGCGTCCCGCAGTATTGGTGGTACCAGTGGGGAAAACTTGTGAAAGGCATAAGCTATCTCTGTTCCGAATTCACTTCGCTCGACCAATTAATACTATTTAAAAATTGGTTGTCTGTAAAGTCGGTTTACGGACGACAGTTGAACGTGACAACATCATAACAAAACATTGATGAAATTATTGCATACTTTTATGAATATAATCGTTTTTATTGAATTATCACCTGCCGCTGTCTTTCTTCTCCTTGAACGCATAGAGGCCAATCCAGTGGAAGAGAGATAGATGCGGCGCAAGCCGAACACTCAAGCAGATCGTGCCTTTCGCTTGCTCGTGTAGCGCTCTCGCTCCAATCTTACGACGAAAAAAGATGAGTCAATCTTTTTTCGTGCGTGCAGGGGTACGTTCCGGCGGTTTAGCTGGGATAAGATTTCACCTGCTTAGCTTCACCCAGTAGCTTAAAATGTCGTTCCTGATGCACGCGCTAGGCCAATTTTTCACCTGGGACGTTTGGATGTAGGAACCCGATACGGCGTTCGGTTTCGATTAATTTCAGGCGTTGTCACATTAAAAAGACACGGCTCTCCTACAAAATCGATCCAAAGACTTACAATAATGCAGATAGATACTTATTACATAACTATGATGCAGCGGCGGTATCTGTAACAATGACGGCTCGTATTCGGGTCATCTCCCGCTTTGTGTGCGTTCTTTTCATAGTGACTGCGGTCGAGATACCGTTCCGGGGCTAGTAGGTTGGCGATTGTTACACGGTTTTTGCTACGGCTACATTAGCGGAATTCCGCGAATATTAGAGAATTTCCGATGGGGGTGATACTTGTAGCGATGCAAGTGCCCTTTCTGCTACAGGACTAGTAGGAAATTGGCCCATTACCATCCATGCATTATGGATTTTCCTCGAATACGTAGGTACCAAAGGCTTCCGATCTACGTTTCTAATCCGTAAGGCCCAGGATTGTAACAACCTGTCGGCTTCCTTGTTTCCTGAGTGCTATAATCTGGGCCTATTCAAGGCCAGAGTGAATAAATAGGTCTTCTAAGTCTGCGTGCTTCATCTTGCCCTATCAACCGTTTTTAAATAGCGATTGCCGTTTTAACTGTTTGCGATTGCCCTATGAGATGTTTTCCAGCTATTGCCGTGTGAATTTCTAAGCGATTGCGCCTTATGACCTGCTTTTAAACTGCGATTTATATCAACTGTTTTCCATAGCAATTGGCTTAGAAATTGTTTTCTATAGTCATTTCAATATTATCGCAAGAAAAATTGCAGTATAATAATATTTTATAGTTAAATTTTCCAATTTTAATGAGCTGGTTTTAAATAGTAGGTACATAATTGCTCTAGAAATAGTTCACAATTGACGTTTCACGCTCAAACGGATGGACGGATTTTTATGAAATTTGGTATGGACGTAGCTTATTCCCTGAGGGTACTTTTTAACTGCGAGTAACAGCGCGGAACACAGCAAGTATCCAAAAAGGAAACCAAGTAGATTAAGGTTTTTTTGGGTTCGCTGTTTCTCTGGCCCAGCTTTCAACCAAATGTTGTGTATTATTTTCTTCAAGATTGATCGCTAACTATTGTACGCGTGGCATCTAACAGGTGTGCCCAAACTGTTTCGCTTCTACAGGGTATTAGGCTTCGGATGTACTTAGCGTAAGCGATGATAGCCTAGTTGGAGAAGGCTCGCCTCTCAAGCGGAGGGAGCGGGTTCAAACCATACCGACGGCACGCGTCAATTTGTTCATTGTGTGAACAGAACATATGCGTGTATTGTATGCTACATGACTGGAGCCCGGTGTATGGCGACAGGATCGCCCCCTGTCATATTTGGGATTGAATATCGTGCGGCGAAATGTGGGTGTTGTATTACACCTCTGTCAGCCCCCTCGGGGGAAAGGCGTGAGGATATGATGATGTGCTTAGCGTAAAAACATACCTGGGGGATGTTGGGAATTAATCCCACTTATGTTACAAATGTATACGTTTGGATAGCTGGATGTTTGTTACTCAATCGCACCTGAATAGCTAAATAGATGAATCTGGCTAAATTTGGGTAAAAAATAAATATCCTATCAATATTAAAAAAGGCTATTAAACAGTAAAATGTCATTGACACTCAACTAAATATAATGATTATTATGGAACTTGGATGGATTATTACGACGCCTGTAAAGTAAGTAAAGTATTTTGCAAATAGTTAAATTGGAGAATTTCAGTTTTTTTCGCGATTTTCTCAGGGCTTTTCCAAAAGCTGATCAAAACTGTTAAAAATATACCAGTGGCGCTGTGATCAGGAGAACTCGCGACTGGCTTCTGTTCTTCCCTACAGGTCGCATTCCTCAACCGATTCTCGTGAAATTTTGTGAGGTTTGATAGAGTTTTTTTCTCCAGACAGTTCTTGGAAAATTTTCAAAAAGGCGATGAAAATATTTTTTTTTTGGTTTATTTTGGTACAAATTGAGAATGACCGACCGAGCCAGCGAAGATTCAGCTTCGACAAAAATGATTTCGTTTGTCCGAATTCTGTCTGGATCTCTATCCGGATTTCTGTCTTCCTCTACAGGTCGCATTTCTTAAGCGATTCTCTTGATATTTTGTGAGTAGGTTCACTAATTATACAGTTACTGGTAATCAATTTAATAATCAACTGGTTGTCAATTAGCATTATTTTAAGAGCATATTTTGTTCATAAAAACAAACAACTTTTATTCTACATTTCCTTCTAAGTTGCTTTTCCCAAACTCAAAAAGTTCTCCAAATAAAAAAAAAAGTTTTTGTGGTTTTCTCTAACACTTTATAACTCTTTATAGCCCTTTCGGAACGTTCCAATACAATTGTGCGGGTCACAAAGTTGAGTATAGCTAATTAGTTTTACGTTGGCAATGGACGGGCCTAGTATCGTATGATTGTGCGGAATATGAACTTACACCTCTCGCGCAAATTTTGTCCGACGCACAGTCGGTGAGCAGGTTTCAACCTGTACAGTTCGTGACTGATTGCGCTCCCCGAGTTGGCCAAAGTAAGTACCTATTATTGTTTTATTTTCTAAGTGTAGTAATATACGAGCTATTGATTAGAAAAATAGTTAAACATACGATGTTTTTGTGATAACAGTGACGATTGGCAAGCAAACGCTTCGGCGTAACGGCCTAACGAACTTTATTGTCACAATTGTATCGACGTGGGCCCTACATTACCTCATGCGTATTTTAAGTTACCAATGATTATTAATTTTTCGCAGTTTTCGCGCCATGTTTCCGGTTCTAAACGACGCTGCTATCATAGCAATACTCAATGACTCTGGGGAAGAGGACGATGACAACGACGAAATCGATTTGGACAACTTTATTGAAGAAAACTCCGAATATCCAAGTTCTACTTGTTCTGATGAAGGCGAGGAAAATGGTGACGATAATATACCTCTGAGTATGCTAGTAGGATAGCAGAAGAAGCCTTTCAATGGCAAACCTCTTCCAGAAGAAGCTGTTCGTGATCCAGGAGATATTAAAACTCCATACGAATATTTCGAGCGCTATTTTACTGTCGAGCTCATGGAACAGATGGCTTTGACCACAAATCAATATTAAATGGTCAAAACTGGCATACAAATGAAACCTGTTTGTTCCTTGCTGGATATAAAATAGTTTTTTGGAATACATGCCATTGTTGGGTGTATAAAATTTCCAAGACTGAAGATGATTTGGAACGAAAAGCACAGCTATGACCCGATTGCAAATGCAATGTCTAGGGAACGGTTTTTCCTTCTCAGGACAAACTTGCATTGTGTAGACGTTACAGCGGTGAATCAGAGTGATGAACAAGCCAAAAATAAATTATGGAGGGTGCAGCCTGTTATTGATGCCATTCGAAACAGATGCCTGCAGTTGCCAAGAGATGCTGGTAACTCTTCAATTGACGAACAAATGATACTTTTTGAAGGTCGATGCGATTTGAAGCTTTTTGTTAATTATTTTTAATGTAAAACTAGTACAAAGTTGTGTTTGTAATTTCTAATGAATATTTTTGTACCTTTCAGGGTTATTTCATTCATGGTCTCTTTTCAGAAAAAAACGTAAAAAAGGAGGTGTTAGGCCCAATTTGATACAACTATGACAATCACTATGGTACGTAAGAAATAAAGGGCCCAGTATGATATAATTGTGACCCTCACAATCGTACGTAATTAATGAAGGGCCCAATTTGATACAATTGTTTGTACATGAATTTTCCAAGATGGCAGCGGAAAATCTGGAAAATTTAAGCAGATTCGGAATCTGCGGTCCCAAATTACCTAAGATTCAAGTTCAAAATTATAAATTTCTTTGTAGTTTGAGCGCCGGTCCGAAAGGGATAGAATCAGAGCCGCCGCCCGCTTGTCGGCCTACCAGTTTTTGATTACCAGTACCCCTGGATAGATTTTATTTGTCGAGTGTTTTTGGAAAATTTTCAAGATGATGGAATGCGACATGAAGAGAAGGCCAGACATCGGCCGCAAGGTCTACATAACAGCTCACAGAGTCACAAGTATCTTAGTGTGAAGATGAAGAATATTTTGGTATATGTTTTTCCTTGGTATGCCCCAAGCCTATAATTCTGTTTACAACTTATATACGACGTCTATACAACTTGTGTTCTTTGATGATTAATTGCGGATAATTTGGGGATACGAAAAGGTCAGTGGCGCGATTGTTTTGGAATATAGAATAACTAAAACCACAGAATAACTAGCAGTTCGCTTCTACTGAACCCTTGCTCCCGTATCTCCACAAGTACTTAGCCAATTTGGTTCACCAACAAATTATGCAGCAGGTTTGTATAGGCCGAATGGTTATCCCTAATGTCAGAGTTTCTAGGCCCCCAGGAGGCCTCTGACATGGCTTCACGATTTTTGCTGTAGAACAAACAACCGGGCCCTACAATTTACGTGTCATCCGAGCCGCGGTAGCGCTCCGTTATAAATGCCACCCGTGGTCACGAATTAAAAATGTAATAATACGAACTGAAAATTTACCTCGGTGCCACCCATGGTTAAAAAGTAGCAGGAAGGGTTGGAAGGCTTTCGCCCAGCAGTGGAACATAACTAATAACACTATATACATTTACATTATAATGTAATAACATTATAATAATAATCACCATCATTACAATTCACGCCTTTTCCTTGGCAGAGAGTTTCCTAGCACTCACAATCGCATTTCGCCGGACGATATTCAATCCCAAATGTGCGCGGGGGCGAGCCTGTCGCCATACGCGTGGTTCCAGTCATGTAGCAGATGACATACAATACGCACATATGTTCACATAATTAACAAATTGGTGCGTGCCGTCGGCTGGGTTCGAACCCGCTCCCTCTGGCTTGAGAGGCGAGCCTTTTCCAACTAGGCTATCATCGCTTGGCATCGCTAGGCTATCACTGTGGCTAATAAAAGCAGTAAAAGGCTTATTAAAAATACCTCGTAGTCGTTATATCTGTTGTCTCGGAGTAGATTGTTGAACCTGGCTTTCTTCAGTAGATCTGCGTACGGCACGCTGGTCGGCGAGACTTGGTAGTCGAACGTCGGGGATGGGTTGTACGGCCTGGAAGGAAGGTTTACATATTATTTAGATATATAACTCTGGAATAGGGTATCTGAAGGCTGATATTTTAAGAGATGATAGATATTGGAGAAGGCCTTCCTCTCAAGCCAGAAGGAGCGGGTTCAAATTGAAACCCAGCTGACGGCATGCACCAATTTGTTCATTGTGTGAACAATGATGTTTTTACAAAAAATAACAATATGAGCCTAAAATAAACCTAACATAAATAACAAATTCCAGAAAATAAACAGAGCCCAAGTCAATATCCGCGGGTAAAGTAGCCAAAAGACTGGCAACGTTACCTCGCTGAATAGCAATGCTAACTCTCTGACCGAGGTAAGCACCAGCCCTTTGGTCGCTTGTTCTTTCTATCAGCCGCTTTGACAGCTCATTGAAGAGCAACAATGCGCTTGGACCCCAAGGGCCCAAAGTTTCTACCCTTTGGGGTAGAGGCAGGCAGAAATATGTATCCATCACCGAGGGATTCATATTTCCGCCTCTTGTGGGTTTCCGCCGTTCCTGCCGCCGCTCCCGCCGTCCTGGAGGTAGATGTTCCATGGGATGCCGTCAGTGTGTCGACGCATGTGGCATCCCACACCAGAGGCCTACCCTGAATCCAGGGAATCAATGTCATTCCGTCAGGTCTCTTACGGTACCATCGTCACGTACGATACCATTGGGCTTAAGTATGGCCGGTACGTTGACGATGGTAAGATCCTTCCGAATGACATTGTTCAAAATGTACAGCTCACAGACTCTGAAATTGTCTAATTTTGGAAAAAGTAAGTAATGCAACGCTTTTGATGTTAATCTTCATGGAACTAAAGTAAACTGTAAAGAAAAAAAATTGAACAAATGAAACAAACCTGTAATCCTTAACCCTCGCCAAGAAAGGGACAAACGACACTCTGTCCTGCGACTGTGACGTCACAGTATTCTGTGACTGTGACGTCAGACTATTAAGTGACGTCGAACTGTTGTCCGCCAACTCGCTTCTTGCTATGGACTCTAGGAGAGGCCTAGAAGTGACTATGAGCGGAGGCCTCGGCGGTGGAGGGGCGTCGTTGGGGAAGAGAACTGGACCTTGCCTGGAACAGAAGAGTTTGCTGAATGAATGAGACGAGAGTGAATGAGACAAAGAGTGACATAGACGAACGGAAGAAGTGTATATACTATACCGACTAACCGATAAGAGTAGGAACGAAGTGGCGAAGAAGAACTAGCTCATCTGTTCCCAACTTTACTTGCGGTTCAAAGCTGATAATAATAAGTTTTATTTGACGGAGCTGTTGGTAACATTATTATCTTTCATACAAGTATATAGCTTATAATAGGTATCCTAAGGGTCACTGTACCCTGCACTAGGTCTCGTCAGTATCGTCAGTATCGCCTGTATTGCAGGGTACAGTTATTTTTGGCCCTCTGACCACTTTATATATAATAAATCGTCACACCTTTTCCCCAAGAGGGTTGGCAGAGGTGTAACAACATCCACAGTTCGCCGGAAGATATTCAGTCCCGTCTATTCCTGTTTTTCCCCACCTCGATCGCCACTACTGGTGGCATTTACGGATCGAATTCTTGAGCGTGAGATCTTGTCTCTCTCGTTAAGTCATAGGAGTAAGACTGACCAAGATAACTTCTAACGCTTTAAAATAGAGGGCTGGGAGTTCTGAAGATAATTAAAAACACAATAGAAATGTTTTATAAATGTATTAGGTGTATGAAAAGACTCATGAAAGTAGAAGAAGCGAAAGATGTGCAAAGATCGTAGCAAGTGGAGAGAAGTGGTATCTATCTACCTCTATGGGAAAGATTGAGGCGTGACTATGAGTATGTGTGGATGTAAAAGCTTATTAAGCTATAGGCCTATTAAGAAAACCTTGCAGCAGTCCATGGTTTTCCTCAATATTTTTTAGTTTCTTGGTTATGAAAACTTTGCTTTGTTCGTTCTTGTATTAAAACTATCTGTCAAATTACGCCAAAATCGGTTCAGTCATGATTTCCGAGCTTGCACAATACATCGTAAGAGCTTGCGGATTGATTCGCATCGGTCGTCCGAACCGTGGCAGTTGGACTGAGTATCCTAGAAGCACGAAATCAGAACGCAGAAATTCGCGTCGCAATTTTCCGCCGATTTGCAGTTTTGTGTGTTGACCCTAATTATGGGTTACAGAGAATTTATTTTACTAAGACACTTCTAAGGGTGCTTTTCTATCATTTTTTTTTAACTTTTGTAAGCCTAGGGAACTATGAGTGTGAAATGCTATTTTTTTTTTAAATCTTTTGAATATGGTCAGAATGTTAGTTGTCTATCAATTTGTGTGTTCACAGATAGAGAGAAGAACAACAAACATTCTGACTTAGAATAGATATTTAAAATCATCATTCAACATCTGCCCGGTCAGGAATCGAATCAGGATCTACTATTTATGAAGCTGTTACACTCCAACTAAGCAAGGAGGCTATTTATGCAACTAGTCCAACGGGACTACTAGGACCATATATGCTGCCTTGATGGCTCAGTCGTTAGTGAACCTGCCTTCTGAACTTGGAGGCATGGCTTCGATTCCCACCTAGAGCAAACATTCTTGTGATGAACATTTTGTGTTTGTTCTATGTCTCGAAAGTTAATATACAAGCTTTGCTTACTTCGGGGTCAGGCGACTGGGTGTGAATGTCCCAAATTTATTATCCTACTAATATTATAAACGCGAAAGTTTGTATGTATGGATGGATGGATGGATGGATGTTTGTTACTCTTTCACGCCAGAACGGCTGAACAGATCTGGATGAAATTTGGCACAGAGATAGTTTTTAACTGCGGGTGAAACCGCGGGGCGCAGCTAGTTATTAATAAAATATGTACGAACTAGATTTCATCATCCGAACATTGACTTTCGTCTACTGCACTGTACTGCAATCCGTACAGTATAAGTCAGTGTGGCTTTGACACGCATGATAGTAGCGATATTATTGCGACAGCACTGCGCGAGTAAATTAAATTTAACTAGTTTAATTCACTCCTTTTAATTAATTAACTCCGTCAATTAAATTAAATTAAGTCAGTGAAATTAATTCAGTTTATTTTACTCCTTTCTAGCTCCTTTCTCCATTTTCTACATGCATTCCTTGTTCTTCTAGCAAGGACATATGCAATTCTTATATTTAGTACAAGCGGTCATCAGTCGCTCGCTCAGTTAGGACAAAGCTTATAGCATAAGCATATACCTAGTAGAAACCTCGAAGCGCCAGTAGAAAACTATTTTCTTTAAAATAAGTAGAAAACAGACTTCCTTCAAAGTTGAATTATTAGTTTCTTCAACGCCAGTTGGAAGGCCAATGGTTCTCAAACTTTAAACAGTTCTCGGTTTATTGTGTTTGCTAGTTCGTTGAGTTTATTTTTATTTGTTTTTACTTTGTTGAAATTTATTTTTCTTACAGAGCTTCTAATGTTTGCGATGTACTTTTTAGTTTCAAAATGAAGTATGAAATGTTTTACTTTGAGCTCTGTTTTATCTATACGTTTAGTCATAATAATTAGGTATTTAATTACGCCATATATGTACTTCTTCAGATAACTAGTATAAATTAAGGTCCCTTTCCGCTGTGTGTCCCTTCCCTATGTATGTATGTCTTAGATTTTTAACCCCAGACACAAAAACGACGGGGTGTGTGTGTCTGTCTATAGCATCGTAGCTCTCGAGCGATGTGTGTGTTCTATCGGTTTATCCGCTCGCGAGCGGATAAACCGATAATTTTGATTTTGTTTTTTTTTTTGTTTGAAAGGTCAATTAGTCGGGAGTGTTCTTAGCTATGTTCGATGGTAAATTGGTGTTGATGAAAATCGTTGTCAAGGGGTTTAAAAAAAATATTTAAATAAACTACGCAACGGATTTCGTGGCAGTTTTTAACTATCGTTCAGATAATTTCTTCCGGGTGGTTCATAAGTTGTTTTACTTATGTGGCTAGTTATGGATCATTTTGGTAAAAATAAGTCTAAAACCTAAAGTATCCCACTTTAAGAACCATAAGTTAAAGCCACCGGTTATCGGTACCCATTGGTCTCGGAGCGACTGGCCGCTATTGATTTCGCATTAGCAAAACTATAATTATCAGAAGGTAGCTACAGTTGAGAGCCAGTGGGAATTGTCAAAAAGTCCTTACAAATGTATAGGAAGTGACCACTTACTATTAGGTTCGTAGCTTGCTTTTACAAAAATTTTATGCGGGTTTTAGGGCTAGTTTGAGATATATTTTTCAACATTTTTTTTTTCAGTTTTCAAGTTTTTTAAACATCTTACTAAGTATTTACATTCCTTTTACTTGTGTTTAATTTTAGTTTTACTAGCTGCGCCCCGCGGTTTCATACCCGCGGTCCCACAGGGACCGTAATTTTTTTTGAGAAAAAAGTACCTTAAGTCCTTTTCAGCAAAATTTCAAGACGATCAAGATTCAAGATATTTTATTTGCGTAGTTGCGTATCAGTTGAGTAGTTGAGAAATTAAAGCGTTACATTTACACTTTTCAGAAGTAAAACTATTGTACTAAGCTACAATAAATATTTCAGCGATAAGTAAATCCCGCTTAGTGAATCCCGCTCATGCTGGATATGAGGACTGGGCTGGACACGTCTGCCGATTGCCTGACGAGTATTGGGTTAAAACCACCTCCGACTGGGTCCCAAAACTTATACGGTCGCTAGGCCGACCAAGAAAGAGATGGAAAGACGAGACGACGCCCAATAAAAGGATTGACCCACCAAAGCCAAAAAATAGGGACAAAAACTGGAAAGAGGGAAGAGAGGCCTTTGCTCTATATTAACTTAGGGCCGATTTTTCAATTCTTACTTTATTCGCCTAATAACTACCGAGCCAATAACTTTATTAATCTGTTTATTCGACTCATAAACGGTGTTCGGTTTTTCAATACAATTTTAAATTGGGAATAACTAACTGACCATTTATTCAGTGTGTACAAAAGCTAACTTCAGACAGTTGAAACAAAACTATAAAATATCCACGCGTTAGAAAAGGACTTCGAATTTTCACTTTTCGCTTATGTCACTGTCTTGTCAGTTTTAGTCTAAACGTCACTGAACTACTAATCTGTGCAAAAGTCGTCGGCTGGTTTGGCTATGGTAAATAGCTCATGTAGTTTGTTCATGGTAGTTTTTTTTTAATTAAAATTAATTTAGTTTCTGCGTGTCGGAAATATCAACCTTTTTTACAGTGACAACCCCTACGACCATCATTTAGACAGTCTCAACAATTTATTCCATAGAATAAATTGCTATCTGGCCGTTCCACCGACAAATAAAGTTATACCTCAGATAGACGAGTTATTCGTCTAGTAAATGATACCTGACCATTGAAAAACAGAATAATTAGCTAACAGTTCAATAAACACTATTTGTTTGTTTATCTGACCATTGAAAAATCGGCCCTTAAATAATTTAATAAACTAATATTTAGATTATAATATTATATTATAATAATTATATTAATTTTAACAAATTCACATGTCAGGATATCTGACAAATAGGCAGAACTAAATTATTTATTGAAGAACTGTATGAGTGTATGTACTTATCCTATTTAAGTTAATAAATATTTTGACTTTGACTTTGCTCTACAAAACCAACAATGGGACATACCAGGCTGATATAATAAAAGGAAGGATCAACTGGGGCAAATGCGTCTGTGGAGCAATTGCGTCTTTCGAGAATTACTAACAAACCCTTCACAAATTAGGCAACTAACGCCATCTAGTAACGATTATTGCAACTAAAGATAGAAAAAAGATGTAGGTGGCACCTAATTTGTGAAGGGTTTGTCAGTCATTATCGATAGACGCAATTGCCCTACAGACGCATTTGCCCCAGTTGACCCTATATCCTAACTCCTAGAGTAACTTAAAGTCTAGAAAATTCAGAAAAAATAAACTATTATTTACCTACCCGCGGGTTGCAGTTACGACTAGTTTATCCGGTAGTTGGACCACTGGATTTTTGTCAGTTAAACGTTGAACCGTTAGTTTTTTCGGGATAAAAAGTACCCTATGTCCTTTTCTGTACCCCAGACAACGTGTATGCTTAATTTCAAGACGATCGGTTGAGTAGTTAAGAGTCCGGCGACCTAGACTAACTTCGCATTGGCTTAAGGTGTTCTATAGCCATTTCGTCTAGTAGAAGAAGACGAGCGAAGAGAGCGAGTGATGATACTGACGAGCCTATAAACTTACCTACAGAGTGACAAAGTGCAATTTCAATTTTTTTATGACTTTTGCACTTCTGTAATAATTCTTAGGTAACTAAGAATTTCCCTTGTATTATAGATTCATTTAACAGCTAATAATGTAGACAACCTCCCTATGTAATGGAATTTTTGATTTGCTTTGTCTACCTATTGAATAAATCAGTCAAAAGTGACCCCTTAAAAATGCGTATATTTTTCATACCTCTAGTTTAGCTTGAGAACGTTTTTTAAAAAAAACCAAGAACATGGGGGCGATAGATATTGTTAATTTAATTGTACATGCTAAATTTCATCATAATCTGACAAAATGGTGTTCGCGGCCCTCTTAAGACGTAAAAGCGTTACAAACAAAGAAACAAACTCACTTTCGCATTTAAAATATTGGCTAGGATTTTTTATTCTTTGACTGTTGAGGTCTGTGGTTTCATCCGCGATCCGAAAAGAGCCGTTATTTTATGGTAAAAGATAAAATGGCATAATTTAGAAAACAAAGCTTAGAAAACCCACTTCCCGTCGTCCATGTAAACAATATTAGACTTTTGTTGAAATTTTAAAAACTGCTTGACCGATTTCAATAAAATTTATATAGGACCTCATCAAGCATCAAGCATCTCTAAAACATAATCTGGCAAACAAAAAAATAATCATTAAAATCGATTCATAACTGGCGGAGTAATCACGTAACATACATATAAAAAACATACAGACAAATTGAAATCGTCCTCCTTTTTTGAAGTCGATTAATAAAAGGTATTTTATGTTCTTTTCTGGGTCTTCTGTCTTGGTTTCGAGGTCTTCAGCTCACAGAGCCAGAGAGAGAGAGAGAGAGAGTATTAGTATTAGGATTAGGAACATTAGGATTAGGATAAGGTAGGATTAGGATTAGAATATGTAGCTTGTTAATAGAGGTAGGATTAGGATTAGGATATATTTCTTGTTGATAGTCTTTGGCCGTCATCTTGCAATAATGCGGTTTACGATGGAGCCCGTTTGCCTCTAATAAACCGCTATTCTAAATGAATCCTTTATATATCTCAGGCTAAAACTATGTGCTATTTCATGGTATACTATGTGCTATTTCAGGGTATACTACGAGTATGTGCTATTTCATGGTATATGCAACAGACATAAATTGTATCTAACTCAGTCCAGCCGTTCTTGTGTTTGTTACTTCTTCAAGCTCAAAAAGATGGAAGGATTTGGATAAAATTTAGAACAGAGATAGCTAACACATAGGCTAGTTAGTTGCTCGTTAGGCTACACATACAGATTACACATTGGGGAGCAGTTAGTTTAAAAAATAATAGAAATAGATATTATCACACTAATATTATAAAGCTACATGACGGTGTATGCGGCGACAGGCTCGCCCCCTGTCACATTTGGGACTGAATATCGTCCGGCGAAGTGTGGGTGTTGTATTACACCTCTGCCAGCCCCCTCGGGGGAAAGGCGTGACGATATGTTTATTACAAAGGCGAAAGTTTGTGAGTGTATAAGTGTGTATTTTTGTACTTTCTTCACGCTCAAACGAATAGACGGATTTTGGTGAAAATTGGTATGGAGGTAGCTCATATCCCGGATTATTACATAGACTTTTTGACCGTGGGTAAAACCTCGGGGCGCAGCTAGTCTAATATAAATACGAACTTTTGCAAATTCGCACTCATATTGTGTGATTAATTGGTTGTTACGCTTTCACGCTCTAACTACTCAACCAATCATCATGAAATTTTTCATACACGTTGTAGGGGTAAAGAAAAGGACATAGGGTACCTTTCATCCCTAAAAAATCACAATTCATGCAGGATAACAGGTGAAACTATGGGGCGCAGCTTGAATTTCCTATTTCTAATAATAATGATAATAATATCCGGAACACTTGCACACACGGTCGTCTGACCTCAAACTAAGCAAAGCTTCTACTACGGTGGCCTAAGACTGATATACGTACAAATAAATTTTTAAATACACACTTAAATAGATAATTAGCCCTGACATGAAACAAACACAAATGTTCCTCACATGAATGTTTGCCCTAGCTGGGAATCGAACGCCTTCAAGCTCAGCAGGCAGGTTCACTACCGACTGAGCCACCGAGGCACTCAGATTTGTCGGATTTGTTACTTACTTGGTAGGCTCAGCGGAGTCAAGAGTCTCCAAGTAGCTGTGGGGGTTGAAGTCTCTGGGCTTCAGTTTGCTGGAGGGGGTCGGCACCTCCTGGGACCTCACGTACGTCAGCAGCAGGATGAGGAACACCTTCATTGTGGAGACGTGGCTGTGGAAGAAGAAAAAATCAATTAAATTATCAATTTATGACAGTGTGAGTGTTGCAATACACTTCTGCCAGCCTCTTCGCGGTAATGGCGTGACAATATCTGTTGTAAAACTGTTTCTTGAACCAATTTCTAGTGTATTTCCGTTCTAACACCGCATTAAGTACATCAAAGAATATACATTTGTGAAATGTAATTCTTCGAGTACTTCTTCGACACGTGTTTCGACACTTCTTCGACAACGGCCACGCGCTCGGAGAGTCAACACGTCCTGAGGATCCCTCGTGGAGAGGCGAAACACGTATCGAAAAACTAAGAATTACATTTCACAAATTTAATATTCTTTGACGCACTTAATGCGACGTTAGAGCGGAAATACACTAGAAATTGGTTCAAGAAACAGTTTGAAGATGAACTTCCGCAAAGTAACGCCTGATTCAATCATAAATATCTGCTGTTGTGTTAATTAAGTATGAGAAAAAGTAATTATTAAAACTATAAACGACATTGTAATTTTGTTGATGTTTAGTATTGTTCTCAAGTGAGTCTATATGTAATGTCTTTATTGAGAATAAATGTCTTTAAACCTTAAACCTTATAAAGCACTTATAACAAGAATAACTAAATTAGAATATTTCCAAAAACCTTACAGACACAAATAAATCGGAAAACCAAAATCGGTTTATTGTAACACAAAGATCCTTAGATACATATACATTTAAACATCGTTTCATATTTAAAGTTATCCAAGTTTATATTTTGACGTTAAAAAAAGTTTTCGCGCATTTTTTTTCCTGCGCGTCAGTCTTAAGTTCGTTTTTTTATACGAATATTTATCATACGAACGATTTTGAGATGTAAAGTAGACCCTGTGTCAATGACTGCTATACCTACACAAGAAGATATGTACAAATTGTTTTAATGTTTTTTTTTACAACAGACTAGGCATGCGTTTGACCACTGACTCGCCTGATGGGAAGCGTCGACGTGATCGAAGGTGTAACACGCTTGCCTAGGAGATACCTATTCACTTTACTCTTAAACACCCCCGGATTGTATTTAGGTGGAAAGACAGACACAGGCAACGAGTTCCACACCTCTGCAGTTCTTACAAGAAAAGTAGACTTGGTTTATTTTGGCAAGCATTTTGACACAGTTGGCTTAAAGATTTAGACCATAGAAATTCTGTATCATTCACACAAAGTAAGCCTATTGGCCCATTGAGCTAGTTGCGCAGGAGTTGCGCACCAAGAATTTAATCTTTCTTATCTTCATTCAATGAATGAACATTATGCAACTTGACATTATTCTATGGGAAAATTTAATTTAATTGCTGTGAATTATTCTCCATGAGTTGAAGAACTTGACGATTTAATTGCTAGAGGTCAGGATCTTTATTACCCGACTGCGCAAGGAGGGTGAGGTTTTTCTTAGGAAAGTATGTACTTTTTAGGTAAGTATGTACCTATATTATAAGTCTGTTTGTAAGTATCTGTTATCAAAATGGTTTATAGCGATGACAGCCTAGTTGGAGTCAAGCCAGAGGGAGCGGGTTCGATCCCAGCCCAAGGCATGCATCAATTTGTTCATTTTTGAATAAATTATGTGCCCGGTAAATTGGGTCAGGCTCGCCCCTGTCACATTTGGGACTGAATATAGACCGGCAAAGTGTGGGTGCTGTAATACACCTCTACCAGCCTCTTCAGGGGAAAGGCGGTAGGTATTATATATATGTTATGTCGAAACGGTCTGACCGAATTTGTTTGTTTTTGAAGTGCAGTTAGATTCATCACTTTAAATAGTTTTTGTTTTCTTTATTTATTATTTTTGACTGATCTATAGTTTTTCGTATTTTATAAAACAATAGATTTGTAGACTTTGGAATAGCTTTCGACAGAATTATGCATCAGCCTCTAAAAACAGCTAAACCAAGGCTCTCAAGAGTCAGTTCCAAAAGGCAGTTGAAATTTTGGACACTTGTCGTATTGTCTAGAGGTTCCTTATTATGCAGCCTTCAACAAAAAGTTTTTACAACAGTACATCGGTAAACCACCTTTAAAAACGGAAATAGTTTTTGTGTAAGTGTTTGTCGCGAGTTATGCTAGTGAGCGATGATAGCCTAGTTGGAAGAAGGCCCTACTCTCAAGTCAGAGGGAGTGGGTTTGGACCCAGCCGACGGCACGCACCAATTTATTCATTGTGTGAACAAATGTGCGTATTGTATGTCATCTGCTACATGACTGGAGCCCGGTGTATGGCGACAGGCTCGCCCCCTGTCACGTTAGGGACTAAATATCGTCTGGCGAAGTATGGGTGTTGTATTACACCTCTGCCAGCCCCTTGAGGGGAAAGGCGTGACGATATGTATTTATGTATGTATGTATGACGATATGTTAGTGTTAGAATTATGTGTCATAGGAGTTTACGTACACTAGATTTTGTACCGCAGTATGTTTATGTCAAAGATTTTTTTTTAATTGAACTGACTCTGCAGCGCTAACCTTACCACTGTAGCTTGGGCCTTGCCCCGCTGACATCGGCTCCTAGTATTTTGTAAAAAACTTAAGTTAAAAAATATTAATCAGTGAACTTATAATAACGAAACCTTAAAAACAAACGACCATAATCAAAGTCGGTTGCACTATTTTTCATGTCACTAAAATTACTTGGTTAGGTACATAACTACATATTGATAGTATGACCGAAATAGACTTTGTAATAATATAATGATGGAGAATTTGTGAGGTCAACGGCCGGGAAGAATAGGTATTGTTGGTAAATACCTACTTAGTTCCGAAATATACTTCGTGAGAACTTTACGACAACATTACATTTTATAAACATACCTTGTTGTATTAACTACTAAGTATATTGCAATTGAGAAAAATTAACCTTTGAATTAGTATACATACAACGTGTTGTTTTGTGTTCCCGCAGAATTTTTAGAGGTAGTTATATTCTACTAGCAGAGCACGAATAAACTGGGGCAACCTTGAGATCGAGAAAAAAATAGCTGCTCCGTACAAACAGTTGAGCGTCAATAAAATGTATGGAACAGCTGTTTTTTTCTCGACTCTAAGTTTGCCCCGTAGATTATTCGCGCTCTGCTATTGAAGTATACCTACCTCTAAAAGTTCTGCGGGCATGCAAAACAACACGTTGTACTACTATGTATGTTACAATTAGGAAAATAATAAACTTTAAAATGGTATTTTTGATCAAAATGACTTTCTGTGACACTATTAGGTAGGTAATTACCTATTGTAAATGTGTAAAAGTGTGAATGAATTTGCCTTGAATTTCTAAGGGCCGAATTTAAAATTAAATTTGGTAATTATATAAATAGACTTAGAGTAAGTATATTTACATATATACAACTTTATAGTTTAATAGAAATAAACTATTATTGTTTTCCTAAAAATTACTAGTTCACATACGTCAACGAGTAAAACCACGTAACGCTTCTAGTCAATTTAACAAATGCAAAAGCTGTAGCGTATTTTGTTTCCCCCCAATTTTTTTACGGTTGAATACATTTGAATCAACTTGATGAGGAAATAACTTGATTAAAATTTTCCAAGAGAAATAGTGTTTATTAAAAAAAGCCAACAAACGATATTAATTATGATTTAATGACACGGGAATTACTCAGTCGATTATTCCGACTATAGTTAATGAGTAATTCCCTTATGATAAAATCGTAATTTGTGAAAGTATTCCGAATATAATTGTTAAACCTCGTCAGTTTCCTTCATAAAACCGTATTAATTTGTGTTGCTGACTGGAGCCCAGGGTATGGCGACAGGCTCGCCTCCTGTCACTTTTGCGACTGAACATCGTTTTGCGAAGTGTGGGTTTTTTACGACTCTGTCAGCGCCTTCGGTGGAAAGGCGAGACGATATTATGTTATGTTATGTAGTCGTGTGAATCACAGAGTTTTGGAAAAAACTAGCTGGGATGCGCTTTCCCCCTAGATGCCACAGGTACCATTGAGGTACCTTTTCTGTATCCTGGATAACGTATATGTAAAATTTCATGATGACCGGTTAAGTGGTTAAGGCGTGAAAGCGTAACAAACAAACGAACAAACAAACTCAGTGTCGCATTTATAATATACTAGCTGTCACCCCGCGACTTCGTTCGCGTTTATTATTTATATATATATATATATGTGAGCTATTCTATCTGTTAAGTTAGATCGAACTGCACACGGTGTGCAAATTTGATTGAAATCAGTTTAGGAGTCTATAGTGGACAAACAACGTGACACGTAATTTATATATATTAAGATTAGGACACAATATTAGGTATCTGACTAACTCATCTAGAAAAAGCTTCGCACGTTTTTCATACTCTATGGCAGTCAGTGATTGTGTAGCTAACTAATAGTGAATAATTTTTCAAAATCTGACCAGTAGTTCCGGAGATATCACACAAATTGACACACTTTACCTCTATTTAATATTAGACAGAAGATGAAAAGACATATATAGAAATCTAACATTAAAAAGAATATCAACATAACATCTACGTCGCCACCAAAAATAAAGCGCAACAACTCAAAAACCAATTTTTGCGTATTTTCTAAACAATCCAATCTCTAAATCAAACACGGCTTTGTATTTGTACCAATATCAAACGGCGTACAAAAAGCACACATTCATACGTGACGGCACACTCACAGAAGTACACACATGTGTCGAGTTCACATTGTTTATTAACTTGATTGCGTCATTGTTATCGTGTGAACGCGCTGTCACAGATATAAGGTGTAATAGGGGTGTCAAGGGCTAAAAGAAATAGTTATTAGGCTGAGTGCCCACCGAAGATTTAAGACAAAAATGAGCGGTGTGCGACAAAAAAGCTCCAACGTTTTTCCTTGTACATCTTTAATGGACACGCAGCTTAAGAGTCCGGCGACCTAACTAACTTCGCATTGGCTTAAGCTATTCTATAGCCATTTCGTCTAGAAGAAGACGAGCGAGGAGAGCGAGTTATGATACTGACGAGCCTCTAAAGTTACCTACTGAGTGACAAAGTGCAATTTTAATTTTTTTATGACTTTTGCACTTCTGTAATCATTCTTAAGTAACTAAGAATTTCCCTTGTATTATGGATTCATTTAACAGCTAATGATGTAGACAACCTCCCTATGTAATGGAATTTATTATTTGCTTTGTCTACCTATTATATAAACCAGTCAAAAGTGACCCCTTAAAATGCGGATATTTTTTATACCTCTATTTTCGCTTGAGAACGTTTTTAAAAAAAACCAAGAACATAGGAGCGGAGATATTGTTAATTTAATTGTACATGCTAAATTTCATCATAATCTGACAAATGGTTTTCAAGAAATTTGAGTAGCGCGTTTGTATGGAAATTTCAGAGCGGCCCTCTCTGTACTTTGACGTAATGTGCTAAGACCGAGCGAAGCTAAGTCTCAGGGTCGCATGCTAAAACGACGCTCAGTCATGAAGCTCGGTTTTGAACTGATTTTATGTATAGTTTTAGTTTTAAATTGAGAATCATGACTGAGCGTTGTTTTTGAATACGGTCCTCAGAGTCTACTGGGACGTCTCAGCGCATGTCTGTCCGAGAATAGCTTGACTATAATTAATTCGATTTCATAAAGTCTTGCAGGCAAGTAGTTCATGCAAATCCAATTTTAAGTTCAAATCGGCGAGGAGTTGTGGAGGAATGTGAGGTCTTCATTAGAGGCTAACTAGCTAAGTACTAGTGTATTTATGGTTTTTGCTTCTCTGGTTATGAAGATAAATATGGTGGTCGCAAGGTCACAGTTCGAACGAACTACTAGCTGTGGAATATGTGGAATATCAGAAAGTTCGTTAGGAGCGCGCAACTAGCTAAAAATAAACAAAAAACGTGCCGCCCCTAAATTCCTCTCCGTCCATATTGCCGTTGCCATGGTAACGCATTGTTTTCGAGCGCGTGCGAAAACTTGTATATTTGCATTTACTACCTTTGTTCTCTGGACGTCGATTTATGTACTACCGCATGCGTTTAGTTAATTACTTGCTGATTAAAATAGTTTTTGCATAACACACACATATCGTCAAGATTTTTTTCCCGAAGGGGCTGGCAGAGGTGTTATACAACACCCACTCTTTGCCGGACGATATTCAGTCCCAAATTTGACACCGGGCTTCAGTCATGTAGTCGATGACATACAATACGCACAAATGTTCAGACATGGTACAATAATATACTCCGCCAGGTAGAGCATTCCGGTTACGTGGGCAACACGCAGTGACGTCAATCGATGCTTAAGCAAGACCGAAATAAGTCATTTACAAATAGTTTGAAAGAGACGGATGACAATGACGAGTGATGTCGTTATGTGTTTGCTCCCGGAATGCAAAACCTTGTTATTTTGGATCATGTGTTCACACAATAAACGAATTGGTGCGTGCCGTCGGCTGGGGTCAAACCCGCTCCCTCTGGCTTGGGAGGCGGGCCTTCTTCGACATAATATCTATGATAGTTTTTAAACGGTTGTAATTAAGCGATATGGCCCTATTGCTGCAAGACCAGATATTTTTTGTCACTGTCTCTCTCGTTTGAAAAAGCATAGGAGTGAGAGTTACAAATGACATCTCACGCGTCAAAATAGGGGGCATAGTCATTTCGAATTTAACAAATAGTGGAGCGCCGTGTGCATAAAAATTGTAAAATCTCGGAATCCAGGGCAAGTCAATGAATCTTCAGAAAAACTGTTCGATTGCATTGTTTAACGCTCAAATAAAAAGTTAAAAAGAATAACTAATAAAGTTAAAATTCCCGATCTTGATTACAACAAATTATAACAAAAAAAAACAACTTGTATTGTAAAAGTGGTTCACTTTGATGGGTAGTACGACACCCTTATGTATCTACTACATCAAGAGCCCTACACAAGTTGGAATCGCTTTCAAGCAATTCTATTTCTACGATCGTTCCCGCTGATCGGTAATGACTAGTTACAAGCCTTTAGTTTCTATGAAATCAGAAATCAGAATTTATTGATAACTCCTATAGTTATACGTCACAGTTGAATATTTATAATTAAAAACGAATGTGAGAACAATAATAATTGATAATTATCCTACTAATATTATAAACGCGAAAGTTTGTAAGAATGGATGTATGGATGTTTGTTACTCTTTTACGCCAGAACGGCTTAACAGATCTGGATGAAATTTGGCACAGAGATAGATTATAGTCTAGAATAGCACATATGATACTTTTTATCCGCGGGTGAAACCGCAGGGCGCAGCTAGTGTCAAATATAAATATGATCTGTGGTTACGAGCTATATTTTATTTCATTTTGAAAAACGACGAAAATTGGACGCTCGAAGTGGGCGGACGGCTGATACTCAAATTAAAACTTTTAAAACAACTTTTTGTACACAAAATTAAATAAGTAAATAAATTATATTCTTTTTCTTTTTGTTTTTTGTCACCATATTTCATTAAATCCCTAAACAAAACAGTAAAAAAAATTATAATAATATGGATAAAATTTTAAAGTAAATACCTATCATTCATTGTCCACAATTGTATAATGTAAATTTTTAATACTTAAACAACGTCAAAAAATAATAATTAAATGAGGTTTCTCATATTAAAATAATTAATTAAAACCAATTGCCAACTCGTCCAACCAGCAGCTAAAGTTCGAGCGACAGCGAATGTAGAAATAGAATCGCCTGGAAGTGATAGCTACTTATCTACATATGGCCCCAGGGGCCCTATTCGGAGATTTGAGATTTGATCTCACCTTTTTTTCGTCCTTGTTGCTCTCGTTTGAAACGTCATAGGTGTGAGAGTGACCAAGATAAAATCTCATCTCATCTCACGCTTAGGAATAGCCCCACTAGAGTCTACACCCTTTTGTAACACATTGTAACACATAACATATCGTCACGCCTTTCCCCCGAAGGGGCTACAAGAGAGTGGCAGAGAGGGGCAGGGGTATGCAACACCCACACTTCGCCGCACGATGTTCAATCCTAAATGTGACAGGGGGCGAGCCTGTCGCCATACACCGGGCTTCAGTCATGTAGCAGATGACATACCGGGTGTAAGGAGACCGTTCTCGAAAACGAAAACTGGGAATAGTGGTGGGGATTACTAATATAAAGCGACTAAAAAAAACGCGAAAAAAAGACTTTTTTTTTAAACTTAAAATCTGATATTTTAACATCGACACAAGTTATACAAGCTTTAAAAAGCTAGTTTAAACACCAATTACCAAAAAAAAAAAAATTTACCCTAACGGCAGTCTAATACTAAATGCCTAACAGCTGACGCTAGAGGTGAACGCCCGCACACAGCTGCGCGCGGTCGCGACCTAGGTGCCGCGCCGCCCGCGCCCTCCGCTGTCTCGGCGCGCGCGTAGCCCGCGGCGGCGCGTCGTCGCACTTTCCGTAGGTACTGGCGCCGACCATTGACCCCCGCGATATAAACGCGTTACATTGCTGGTTTGCAAATTTCTAAAAGTTTAAAATAACAGTTATATGGCTAATAGTTAGTGGTTTCGGGTTGTGTATAGATAGTATAATAACGGCGTTTCAGCTTCGAGAACGGTCTCCTTACACCCGGTACAATTCGCACATATGTTCACACAATGTACAAATTGGTGCGTGCCGTCGGCTGGGTTTGAACCCGCTCCCTCTGGCTTGAGAGGCGGGCCATCTCCAACTAGGCTATCATCGCTTGTTTGTCGGAATGTAGCGTGTGTTACCTAATCCAGGGTAGTTCAGCAGGTTTATGCTACGAGTATATCTTTTTACCAAATTTCATTAAAATTCGTCCACACGTTTGAGCGTGAAGAAGTGATAAACTAACACACAAACCCACAAACTTGCGCATTAATTATAATTATTTAGTAATAGTAGTAATTATTTAGTAGTTAATGAGTTTATTCGTTACAAACATACGAAGATACAAAAATACAAATATTTCCGCTTCAAAATATTAGTGTAGAAAACATAACCGTCGCCTTTTCCCCGAAAGACCTGGCAGAGAAGCATTACAACACCCACGCTTCGCCGGACGGGATTCCGAAATCAGTATTTATTCAGTCCCACATCCCAGTCCCAAAAAGTATATTTATACCTCTATAATATATTAAAATCGTCTTCTAAAATCAACCTAACTCCATCGTTTAGAAATCGTCGACTACTACAAACGCAAGGAGGTTCATCTATCTCATTAACCCAGTTAAACTGCGGTATTTAGGTTAAATAAGATTAATTCGCAACTCGAGGGTTGGACAAACACGTGCAAAGGGAAGTTTTGCTTCTGTGCAGATTTTTATTTTATTATATGTAGGTATTTATCCATATTTTAATTAATAACGCTACCGGCTCTACATTTAATACTTTTCTCGGCTGCGCAAGGAGGGTAATGTTTTTTAAGTGGATGTATGTGTATAAGGTTTCTTTAACATGCTCTACGGCCTAAACAGCTTTTTGTATTTCGACATGCTAGGTGCCATTTGAATCGTCTTGATAATGGTAGTGACATGAAAAATAGATAGATAGATAGTTAAACTCTTTATTGTTCACACCACAGATAACAAAACAACAAGAGAAATACATATAATAATAACTAGCTGTCACCCTGCGACTTCGTTCGCGTTTATTATTTATATACATATATATATATATATATATATACATGTGAGCTATCCTATGTTTTAAGTTAGATAAGTTAGTTAGGTGTGCAAATTTCATAGAAATCGGTTAAGTAGTTTAGGAGTTCATTGAGGACAAACATTGTGACACGAGATTTATATATATTAAGAAGATAAAACTTATTATTTTTTGGTTTCAATGGGTATGCTTCTCAAGTGTTTAATCGGTACTTAATCGGCATTTAATAATCTAAAAACGGCTTATAAAATCCAGTTCGGATGACGGGAAGTCGATTTGTCAATTTTAAAAGATCAAACACTTATCAATAAACGCTGTATAGCCTAGGAATAGTAATACTGTGTTTTCTCTTTTTCTTTCTTTTACATTTTTGAACTCAATCGAAAAAGACAATAGACTGTGTGACTGCTCCGAGTGGCACACCAGCTCACGGCCCGCCTGATGGTAAGCGATCACCGTTGCCTATGGATACCTGTAATACCAGGGCATCACAGATACGTTGCTGACCTTTAAGGACTCTATTGACAGCCTTTTTGAAGAACCCCGTGTTGTAGTTACTCGGTAATATTGCAGATGGGAGCTCATTCCACAGATTGCAGGTGTGCGGAAAAAATATGAACTAGAACTTAGTATTCACCTGTTGTTACTTTAGTTAGGCCAAAAATGTATTTTTTTAATTTTATTTCATGCTTCTCCTTAACTTCTAGGGCTACCATATCACAGAATTTTTAGACTCTTTTCTGGATTACGATTTTGAAAATCTCAGGAAATGTCCGCTGCCATCCGAACCAATCTCTCTCGTTAAATCTCGCAAAATTAGGATCTCAATACTCGTAATCGAGATCCGTGCACAAAATTAATAATCTCATAATGGTTAACGTAATAATTATTTACCATGCTAGTTATAGTTCTCCTGATGTATATTTTTTTGTATCTTTTGTTTGTAACTACGTGCATGTGTAAATAAAATAAATAAATAAATAAATATTTTTAAATTGTAAATAATCTAAAATTGCGACCAATTTTCAGGCTATTATTCCGGGATTTTAAATTTTTTATCTGATGATCTTCACCATCACCCAAATCAGCCAGGTGAGCCAGGGAGTGCAAATAGTTCGATAAGTTCTAAGGGGTCATTTCAATCTTTTTATTTCTGAGTGTCGCTTAGGGATTTTGATCAAAAGGACTGTTACGCTGCGTACAGTACAGACAGAAGCAAACGAAGGCCAACGATATGCTGCATCTCGTTTCATTTTATTGAAACAAAACGGGACGCAACGTGTTCTTTGGCATTCGTTTGCTTGGTCTGTGCTCAGCATTAGAAAAACCTCAACCAAAGTTTTAAAAAAGTTGGTTGAGGTTCTATAATGACCAATTACCTACTCGTACCAAATATCAAGTTTACGTTTTCCCAAAATGTTAAATACTTACTAAAAAATGAAATAAATAATAAATAACTTACCAATCAACACCAAACTTGTCACAATATCACAAATCCACACCTACTTAATCACAACATCACAATCACTTTGTCACACTTTGAAAAATAATTACGATTTTTTTTAATTTTTACTTTAAAAACTACAAATAAACTTTTTTTTGAAATATACAAAAAGTACTTAATACAAATTGCGTTTGAGTCAATAAAATTTTAAATCTTCTACCAAAAAAAGAAAAATATTTTATTCTTGAAAAAAACTTTTTGTAAATATAAAACGGTTTTTGAACCAAATTCAAGTACAAAAATACTACGGAACCGTTTAAACGAATGTTTTCAACAAGCTCAGCTCTAGAGTCCACAATGTAATGAGGTAACAGACTAGTTGCAACGTTATTTATTACTGTGGTTCTCTTTTCATGGATAGGCGGGGAGCTAAGGCGTAAAAATCTCACGACAATTTGGTAAACATCGATGGTCATTTAATTTTGTTTATTGTTGCTTATTTAAAGCATTAATGTATTTATAAGGCTATTTGAAATAAAGATGATTTGTCGTATTGTAAATTGTAATGTATTGCGTTAAAATATAATTTAGAAATCTAATTCTTTATTCCGGATTTATAAAAAAAAAAAAAAACCAATTTTTTATATTTCTAAATTAAATAAATAGGTTTTTAATGTATTAAAAAATAATTCTAAATAATATAATTGGCGTTTAGTAAGAAAATTAAAAAGAATATTAAAAAAGAAAAAGATTTAATACGTGATGAGATTATTATATGTTTTTTCACATAAAATACATGCTATAACTAATATAGCTTTGGGGAATTTAAAATTAGCTCAAATTAACTAATAGCAAGACTTTACTCTTATTTTTAGCAACTTTTCCTCTTAATTTTTACTTCCTCTTACCAAAGAGCCGTAACAAAAAAAAACCCCGCAGCTCCCAGTCTACAGAAAGTGTGTGTCTTATTAAAAGTTTGAGAACCCTATCGCGTTGCAACATCATGACGTAGTTCAAACTTTACTTCGCGGTCACGACTTGGTAACTTTGACAAGGTACCATCTCGTTTTCATGAGTAATCTAGGGCTTTAACGAGGGTTTCTAAAACAACTTACGCTAAGACGTTAGGTCCATTAAACATAAAACATTTAAAAAATAATTATAAATAAATAAATAAATTCGGAACACTTCCACACACGGTCGCCTGACACTAAACTAAGCAAAGCTTGTACTATGACTGCCAGAGACTGATATACATACTTAGATATTTTTAAATACATACTTAAATAGATATTAACACCCAGACATACTCGTAATACAAATTAATAAATTTAATTAATTAAAACGAATAATACAAAAAATCCCAAAATCGGAATTGGATTTTGAAATTAATTATTATTATGTATGTATGTGTACCGGTAGTCGGTCTGTGGCATTGTGACTCCCGAACGGATGAACCGATTTTGATGATGTGATACTTAGGATGCTGCAATTTTCAGTCATGATTTGTAAATCACGGTAACTTACAAGGGTGAAAAGAAATGATTAGTCTAATGTCACCCGCATCATCCTACATTGAAAATAGTAAACGGATTAACCCGCTGAGCGGCACCATAGCGCGCGCTCCGCGAAAATCAAATTTCCAAAAATCGACCTTCTTACCACCGTTGCTTATCGCATATCCAGATGTCTTTGAATTTAAAAATAAAAATATATACCTTATGTTTGCAGCGTTTAGTTGCTTTTCGCATGTCGTTCCTTAAGTACCTCTGCACCCAATTCTTCTCGTCAGTTTTTGTACTGCGAGAACGAGACAAGGCTATGTGTAAACATACGTCTGTCTCGATAAAAAGAGTCGACATACCTTTGTCGCGTTGTGTATGTTAGGCCCGCTGCCGTGAATACGGCACTCGGCCTTCGGCCCTCGCCTTTCATGACATCTTATTTTAATAATAATTACATTTATTGACAATAATGAAAGCATACATACAAAATCATAATATTCAAAGATATGACATTTTACATTCAGTTTAAGTACTCAAAATGAAAAACAGTGTGTCCCAAACTAGGCGATGCGTGTATTTTGGGCACCCAATGATCCTGTTTGCCAAATACAATTTCGGCAATTCAAATACTTTTGAACATTATTTGGCAAAAACTATCGTTTATGCCATATTGCCGTGTTTTGTTTTGGACGCTCGCTACGAGACCATGGAACTTTTTGCACGGCGATACGATTCGCGGTTGCGCAGCGTTGATAGCAACACGTTACCATCATGGCAATAAGTTTGTCATGGTAGCCACCTGATCGCTGCAACGATCGCTTACACACCAGGCTACCATGCTGATCGCTGATGGTAGCCTGGTGTGCTACCATGATTGCTCCTAGACGGGCCATATTTGATTGCACCGTGTTGCGATGATAGCCTAGTTGGAGAAGGCCTGCCTCTAAAGCCAGAGAGCTCGGGTTTGAACCCAGCCGAACGACGGCACGCACCAATTTGTTCGTTGTGTAAACGTGAGTATTGTATGTCATCTGCTACATGACTGGAGCCCGGTGAATGGCGACAGGATCGCCCCCTGTCACATTTGGGACTGAATATCGTCTGGCGAAGTGTGGGTATTGTACTACACCTCTGCCAGCCCCCTCGGGGGAAAGGCGTGACGATATGTACCTATGTTTATGTGTTGCTGAAATATTGCCAACTGTATAGCCCGGCCATCATCAGCCAAGCTAGAAATGTTTGGCTATGTGGCCGGGCTACACTCAAAGTTTTGCCAGCAATATTGCCAGCTACAGTATTGCAGCCAGAAAGCGTTGAAAGGGTCAACTATAAGAGGCCCTACGTAACAGAGAATTCTGAGGAAAGTGGTTATTAAACTAATTAATAATTGTTATAATTATGAGAACTTTTCTACATGGTGGGAATAGTTTTGTATTCGTATGTAGATGTTTTGATTTCATATCTCTTATCAAAATTATATGAGAAAAGTTTCATTTCACTGTCAGGCGCAAATTATACAGGCCGGACGTGAGGCGAGAATGTTCCAGCTGTTCAAACATATGTTCTAAAAGTTTTTCACTTTGACGGGTAGAGCAACACCCTTAAGTATTACTACATTCAAAACCAGCAACTTGTATAGTAATTCCATCCTGAAGTTCACTAAAATCGGTTTAGCCATTTCAGCGTGGTAGCTAACTTATCAACCGCTCATGCATTAGGAAGTAAATATTTTGCAATGTCAAGGAAATAAACGAATTTTTATAAAAATGGGTTAATTATATAACAATAATCTGGCGACATCCAAAATAACAAGAAGTGCAACAAAACAAACCAACTAAGAACTTTATCTCATTAAAAAAATCTTCTACTGCCTTTTAACTTAGCGCAAATTCAAAAACGTATCATTGTGACAGAATCCTAAAAAACACTACACATTTTTCTTCTTGTTCAAACCTATAGTAATAAGTTAGAACCTTTTCATAATAAGAACTGCCAGCACCTTCAAAGTCTCCAAGAAAGAGCGATATCTCAGAGTCTATTGTGACAAATCGACATTTGTTTAATTCGACGAAAACTTGAGTACTGTTAGCCAGATCTACTTCAAATTTTGTAGGCAAGTGTTTCGTGTAAATACAGTTTTTAGGTTCAAATTTGAGCTAAATCGGTTAAAAAGTTATGGAAATATGGTGGTTGCAATATCTGAGTTCGAGCTCAAACTACCATGAAAACAGTACCTATATTTCTTCCTTCGACAAAGTCCGAAATCATTCGTCAGTCGTGACCATCAAACTCGTGATCAGTCTGCTCCAGATGCATTGATTCCGGACTGACATAATGATAAAGCTTTCGCTGCGTTTGATTGTTCAGAAATGGGCCAGCACTTGAATCACGAAAGCTTGAAACTTCAACTTGTGCTGGATAAACACATTTGACGTTAAAAAAACAATCTCTGTTTTTGTCTCTTTCTTAAGAAAATACCTATTACTTTTTAGCGTTATTTATTTTTAAATTTTGGTGGGTATAATAAAAGTATGTTCTTACTTTTCAGTCTATCTATCTCTCTTTATTTCTGTTTGTGTCTGTCATTAAATCAAGACGAATCTATCGACATCTTCATTTTTAAAATCGGTTAAGAAACCTGTAGAGGAAGACAAAGATCCGGACAGAGATCCGGACAGAGATCCGGACGGAGATCCGGTCTGAAATCGGACATACGAAAGCATTTTTCTAGAAGCTGAAACATAGACACTTCGCTCGCTCGGTCGAAATAAAGCAAAACTTAAAAAAATCATCATCCAAATTGGATTTTGATAAAGATAAAGATACATTTATTTGCTTTAAACACGAGTAATAAATATTGTTGTTACAGTAAATTAGAGATGAGCTTCATGTTATGCCTAAAGAGGCGTGCAAAAATTGGAGAGATGGCTAATTATAGAAAAAATATATATTAAATTGTCAAGGCTAATTGAATTTAAATGAATCTATATTACAAATTTCGCAGGGAACGCTGGGGCTCATGAACATAGAGTTGCAACTGGTTTCAATAGGCGATATGACATTTGAGCCAGAGTTGGGGGTAGTAGTTGGAACAACTTTGTCAACAAAATAGTCATTAAACGCATTTGCGATGCTAAGAGGATCAATTATTGTTTTGTTCAGAAGTTTAATCTTGTCAATTGGCTGTCTTGGAAGATTAAATTTAGAGTTATTAATTATTTGCCAAGTGGCCTTGCTCTTATTGTCGGAAGTTTTTATTTTGTGGTTGTTCTGCGCAAATTGTGTTAGTCTGATAATTTTTCTAAACAACTTTGAGTATGTGGTGTAGGCAAGTTTATTTTTAATGGTAGGATTGGCTCTCAATGTTTTTAACAGATATCGCTTCTTTTTACTACACAATTTTATACCGCGTGAAATCCATTTTGGTTTTTTTAAAACTCTTATTGTAATAGTCGTTATGTAAACAATTTTTTGATTTTGTTGAAATTTTAAAAGCCGCTTGATCGATTTCGATATAATTTTTAAAGGACCACCTCAAAAGTATGATCTAACAAAGGAAAAAATAATCATCAAAATCGATTAACAATTGGCGGAATGATACGCGATCATACAAAACATACATACAAAAAAACATACAAACTGATTAATTGGGACCCTTCTCCTTTTTTGCATATCGTAACGCCTTTCCCTCGAAGAGGCTGGCAGAGGTGTACAACACCCACACTTCGCCGGACGATATTCAGTCCCAAATGTCTATGACTAGTGGCCTGTCGCCATACACCGGGCTCCAGTTATGTAGCAGATGAAATTAAATACGCCCACAATGTTCACACAATGAACAAATTGGCGCGCGCCTTCGGCTGGGTCCGAACCCGCTCTCTCTGACTTAAGAGTCGAGCCTCATCCGACTAGGCTATAACCGCTTTTTTGAAGTCGGTTAAAAAGCAAAACAATCAATCTTACGTTACAAAATGGTAAATAACTCAACTTGTACGAGTTAAAAAGCATTAAGACTTTAATTGTTGGCTTGTACCTCTCACAGTCGCTGAGCCGATTTTAAATCGGGACGAGACAACGACAAATATAGGGATTTACGTTGATTTTGATGGAGTTATGGGATCGGTAAACTTCTCAGTGGAGTTGAGTGGGCGAGATTCAATGGAGTGGAGTGGGTGAGATTCACAGACCGCACTTCGACTTTACTTTGATGCAAAGTTCAAGAATCTCGCCCGGAAAGTTGAACTTTCCATCAAAGCCCACGCAGGTTGCAGACTTTTAATCAGCCGATACTTTGGTCGGCTTCCTAATCAGTAATCCTAATCCTAATCAATATACAGGGTTATTGGTATCTCACCAAAAATCTCTTAAGGGTTCAATGTACTCATCAATATGAACAACTTTTACTATGAAGCGAACTCTGAAATCGTGAAAAAAAAAATCAGCTGTTCCATACTTTTTGTCTCAGGTGATTTAACTTTTTCTATGGAACAGCTGTTTTTTTTTCGAGATTACAGTATTGGCTTCATAGTAAAAGTTGTTCATATTGATGAGTACAATGAACCCTTAAGAGGTTTTCGGTGAGATACCAATAACCCTGTATAAATATGTTATTCTAGTACGCATTTACATTATATGTACCAGAAAACAAATTTGACTAGACTAAATCAAAAAATTTAAACATAGGGACACAGTTCAAGCCCTATTTTAATTTTTTAATAAAAAAAAGTATTTAAATCGATTAAGTTTTGGAGAAGGAATCAGGGGACTACGAATTAATGATTTTTTGGAATTTTAATAGAGTATTTTTAGTCCAAGCTTCAGTTGGCTGCGCGACAGCTATAGATTTTAGAAATACCAATTTTTCATTTCTCTATACCTTGATATTTCCTCTTAAAGTTAGAGACTGCAGACTTTCTATCGGGCGATAGTTTGGTCAGCTTCTTAATCAGTGTGAAGAGGTATACAAATGCTTACATTACAGCGATCCAGTATCGGCCGCGATTGTCTTCAAGCTAGCATTAGCAGCCTGACCCGACTAAACTATCGGCCGATAGACAGTCTCCAGTCTATCAGACTATTCCCGAACGCCCGCAAAAGCACCGATACACCGTTCCTTTAAATCAAAAATCTTATCAACCAATGCGAACACTTTCGCGGGCATTCGCGCAATTGTCTGGTTCCAGCTTCAGAGTACACGATACGTTTTTTTTTTTTTTTTTTATTACATAATAGGCTTGCGTTTGGCCGCCAACATGCCTGATGATAAGCAGTGGTGCGGCCTACGATGGAGCACGCTTGCCTAGAAAAAACCGATTCACTCGAGACTTGAAGATCGGCACGATGTGAATTCGCTACGCAGAAAATGTGAGGCAAATCGCTGGGTTGCAATTTCGTGCGTCTAGGCGTCATCAGTCGGTTGGATAACCGATCAGCTCAGATTATAGAAAGAGAACTTCTGTAATAACTTCTTAGAGACTTCAGCAATGCCTCGACATCGCGATTTTGTGTCTTGCTTGACCCATCTTAACCCCCGCAAAAACGATGGGGTGTTATAAGTTTGACGCGTCTGAGTATTCTTAGCGCGATATATGTCTCCTTTGGTTCGCGTTCGGCGCCATTTTAATGCGCTCTTGGCCGTCAACACTGATTTTGACCTATTGACGGATAATTGGACAAATTTGGCAAATTTAATTAAATATTGTGAAAATCTGACTGATCAGTGGAGCAAGAGGCATGACAGTTCAGATAGCTTAGTTAGATGATGTTACTAACTGACTAGTGATATTCTTATTATTTTAATTATTTTTTTAATCGTTATTATCTCTTTTGAATTTGATATTGTTGTTTTTATTACTTACTCTTTATTATTATTATTTGTATCATCATGTGACATAAATGTAATTGTTTATTCGTTTTTGTGTCAATAAATAATTTGAATTTGAATTTTATTTAGCTTATGACACCAATTTTAATCAGCTAGGGGCCATATTCGGAGATTTAAGATTTTCATCTCACCTTTTTTCGTCCTTGTTGCTCTCGTTTGAAACGTCATAGGTGTGAGAGTGGCCACGATAAAATCTCATCTCATCTCACGCGTAGGAATAGCCCCCCAGGACGAAGCGATCTTAGAACACTCAACCACTCAAGCAGAAACATCAAAAAGCTTCCTGAAAGGTTTTAGGCCGAAGCAAAATCGATTAAAAATCAATTTATTACAAAATCTTCGCGCTCAAAGAGTGGTTTAATCACGACTGGGATCAACGGCCTCCGCCGTGACTTCCTGTTCCACCGGATATTACGTGTTTCGTTATTTTTAAAGCCAGAAAGGGTGGAAAGAGGCACTTATTTATTGCTTTGCTTTATGCCGTGGCCTCACGGTTTAAAGCTGCCATTACACTATTCAATTTGCAATATGCCAATTCACCATTCAAACAAAAAAGAAAGTTGGTTCATCCGTTCGGGAGCTACCATGCCACACACACACACACACACACAAGCACACACTCTCTCACATACACGTCAAACTTATAACACCCTATCGTTTTTACGTCGAGGGATAAAAACAAAGGTGCTTTTGGAGTCTGTCTGTCTGTATATCCACGCAATTTGACGCAACAGATTTTGGTGCTGTTTTCACAATCTGTTAGATAATTCCGCGGAAGGTTGGTGGATTGATAGCTACCGTTGAGAAGCCGGGGCGAGTCGCTAGTTTATAATATTTGTGTGATTTAAGGTATGTATATAATATGTACCTATGTACTCGCTGCGACCCGCGGTTAAAAAGTATCCTATGTGCTATTCTAGACTATAATCTATCTCTGTGCCAAATTTCATCCAGATCTGTTCAGCCGTTATGGCGTGAAAGAGTAACAAACATCTATCCATCCATCCATTCTTACAAACTTTCGCGTTTATAATATTAAGTAGGAAGAACATCTGCTACATGACTGGAGCCCGGTGTATGGTGTAAGGCTCGTCTCTTGTGAGATTTGGGACTGAATATCGTCCGGCAAAGTGTGGGTGTTGTGTTACACCTCTGCCAGCCCCTTCGGGGGAAAGGCGTGACGACATGTTATGTTATGTATGATTTAAGGTTACGTAGTAGGTAGGTATAGATTTTAAAAGGTACCAGGCTAGCATAAAACTAAAGAAAGTACCTTCAACTTCAAACTATGAGGAGGTGTGGAAGGCAGAGTGTATTAATATAATGAGATTTGAGAGAGTTCATAAAGTTCATAAGCCAGTCGATGAGAGGCCGCCCCATTGTTTCCTAGGTTGGCAACTGTCCACTAGCGAGCTATTTGGTGCATGCCACGGCATGTTTAGACATGCCATGCCACAAATAGACCGAGCGAGCATTTGGCGAGGACCTGCAGGAATTGTTAATGTTATCAGGATAGAAAGTATTCTATGTCCTTTTCTGTAACCAAGACAACGTGTATGCAAAATTTTATAATGATCGGTTGATTAGTTCGGCCGTGAAAGCGTTAAAAACAAACAAACAAACTCGCTTTCGCATTTTTAATATCAGTTAGGATTTGGATTTTTTTGAAAAAAAAGTGCCCAGTTTCTTGCCTGTTCTTCTGAGTAGCGGCTCTTTTTCTGAACAAGGCGGTCGAGTCTATTATAAAACTTTGACTTTTTTATTAATTACTCTCCACGGACTCTGGGGACCTTAGTTAACTAAAATCTAAATTATAATTTAAGGGGAATACAGGTAGAGGGGAGTTAGATAGTACGTCTTAATCTAAGGTTTGGTTAAAGGTTATCAGATTTACTTTTTTACATTGTGAGCCCATCGCTCTCCTAAACCATATTCGAGGGAAGAGAACGACCCGGCACACGACGCCGCCGCAAGAAGATTGACTTTGACGTTCATAAGTGTACCTTCGATACTCAATTGAATAAAAACATTTTGACTTTTGACTTTGACTCCTTTTTGTTCAGGTATATACTTAGCGCTAAGTTGGGTCAGCTCTAAAGCTTCCCATGTCTCGAGTGGATGCATAGACGTGCATAGATCTCTATTACAAGCTTGGCGGACACCCAAACACTAGGTTCTTAGCGCGGCCCGGGTATACTGTATTGACGTTAAGATACTTCAAATGGTACTCCATTTGAGATAAACACTGGGTAGAGCCCATGGTATAATAATAACCGGTTCCAACGGAAGAGCAGCGCTGGCTGCTACAGCCGGCATTATGCTGAGTTGGAACCGGTTTGTGGCAAAAAACATTGTATAGTTTTTAATTTTTATTGTTATTTTTAGTTTATATTTGTTTTTTTGTATAAGTACTTACTTGTTTTTTGCTGACAAATAAAAATTGTCTATTGTCTATATTGTCTAATAGTACCTACCTACACTCTGCCAGGTATAGCATTCTAGCATTCCGGTCACGTGGGCAACACGTAGTGACGTCAATCGATGCTTAAGCGAGACCGAAATAAGTCATTTACAAATAGTCCGACAGAGACGGATGACGATGGCGAGTGACGTCATACGTGTTTGCTCCTGGAATGCCAGACCTGGACACGATTATGAATATTATTACCAGCTCACCCGCTTTCACACCGGAACCGGTTATTGTTTCGGGAAGAAAGTCTACACTATGTCCTTTTCTGTACCCCCGACAATGTATATGCAAAGTTTCATGATGTTCAGTTGAGTTGTAAAGGCGTGAAATAAACACAAACGAACTTACAAACCCATTTTCACATCCTACTAATATTATAAACGCGAAAGTTTGTAAGAATGGATGGATAGATGGATGTTTGTTACTCTTTCACGCCAGAATGGCTGAACAGATCTGGATGAAATTTGGCACAGAGATAGATTATAGTCTAGAATAACACATAGGATACTTTTTAACCGCGGGTGAAACCGCAGGGCGCAGCTAGTATAGTATAATACTAGTAAAGTTATTATTTTTTACGTCTTGTAAAATTATGTTTTATGATTATCAAGGCCTCTATTTTTTTATTAATGTTCCTGTCCATTCAGGTTGCCTGGAAGAGATCGATAAGGATCTTTGAGCGATAAGGCTGCCCATTAAAAACGTAGTTAAGCCTTATTTAAGTACTATTGTAATTATTTTGTTTATAATAAAGAGTTATTGTATTGTATTGTAAGGAATATAAATTTTTTTTTACGTCATTTTCGTAGTAGCTACATCTACATAAGATGATTTTCATGTAAAGTCTGATTGCGATTAGTTAAATACAATTATGTATGTACTTAAACTAACACATAAAAATGGCCACCTAAAATCACATAGACGATCATATTTCTGCGTCGGATTCTTTACTTACACACAAAAATATTCTGTCTCCAAAAAATCGATCAAACTACAAAATTGCAGGTGAATCGGGCACAGATAGTAAAATATAATTTGTTTTGGAAAATATCTACTCCTCAAAAAGAACCAACTTCAAAAAAATGCGAAAAAACCAGAAAACTCACGTAAAGCCGCAACACGCAGCTAGTAAAATATAAAATTCCTGTGATCGACTCACATACTCGTAACATCAGGTTGGTGCCGTTTCCAGTAAACGTGTAAACACAGATAATATTAAAATTATTGTTTATACGAAGCTGCGAACGTGGATATTAGCGGACTAGATGTGGCCTGTAATAATTCTTTAATTAGGGTTTTCTTACGAATTATGAAAACATGAGTTTTCAATATACTTTTTTAAGTGTTTTGCCTTGTGTTAATTAAAAATATTGGTTGTCTGTAAAGTCAATACACGGACGATAGTTTAACGTGACAACGTCATAACAAAACATTGATGATATAATTGCATACTTTTATGAATAAATCGCTCGTGTTTATGAGCGTAACGGGACAATGTGTCACCCTTTTTCGTGCGTGCAGCCGGCGTTAATCGATTTATAAGACGTTGTCACGTCAAAATTATTTAGTTACGTTTGAGGTAAAATTTATTTTTTATAAACTCTATTGTAATTTCTACTAAGCAAGCAAACAGGTTCATATAGGCCGAGTCAGTCCTGATGTAAGAGTTTCTAGGCCGCCTGATGGCCTCTGACATGGCTTTACGATTGTTGTCATAAAACAAATAACCGGGGTCTACAATTTAACGTGTCATCCGAGCCACAGTAGCTCTCAGTATAAATGGTCACCCATCCTAGGACTGACCGTGTCGTCCAATGCTTAGCATTGGTAGTCGGCTACGAACATCTAGTCAAGCTACTGTCCTTGCTACTTTATATATCTAATTTGCAACAACTGGCAGGTTGAATTTCAGCTTAAATCAGTTTAATGACAGCTCATACACCATTTTTGTCACAGTTTCGTGACAGGTACGAAAAATCACGTAAGTGTATAGGTAACTGTGTTTTATATCTAAGTATCTATATAGTATATCTGTGGGCGTGGTATCTGTGCTGATTTCACCATGGAGCATGCAAATGGTTGCCATTTAGGCACATCATGGTATCGTGCAGCTACGAACATAACTAACTGTTACTTTAACTAACAACAACGGCACATATGGATATCTGACAACACGTTTCGTAAACACACACACACACACCCTCTCTCTCTCTCTCTCTCTCCCCCCCCCCCCCCTCTCTCTCCCTCTCTCTCTGTGTCGAAAACGGCTGTATTTCCATGCAAAAGTAGTCGTCCATTTACCTGCCGCATCCAGTATCCCTACATCCGCGCCATATTGTTATGCATAAGCACGTATACCCTCTAAACTGGTTAGTATCTCTCGTGACGGTTTCACGGAGTATTTTTATGCAATTTTATGTGCGAAACATGCGTCGCCCTGTGTACATAATGTTGCTGTGTTTGTTCTGAGCGTACAGGAAAGGTCAAAGGTTGTGTTTTTTGACGACTTTCGTGAGTGTGATGACTTTGGACGGCATTAATTTAAGCAGAAGGGGGGAAAGAGAAGGATGTAATGTGGTATAAAAAGACCTTTCATTTCAAAAAAGTTATAGAGTGTTTTGTCTTTTCCTTTAAGTATGTATTTTTTTAACTGTATTGATAAAGACAAGCACTGTTTAACTATATCAAAGCTATATACAACGTTTATTATTAAGGGTTTTTATATTTAAAAGGAAGGCGACAGATCGCCTTGGTAAGAGACAAAGAAAATCATAGTGGTGCCGTTTATGCCCGCCCGTGTGGTACAAGGGCGTGGATGGATGGATGGATGTTTGTTACTCTTTCACGCCAGAACGGCTGAACAGATCTGGATGAAATTTGGCACAGAGATAGATTATAGTCTAGAATAGCACATAGGATACTTTTCAACCGCGGGTGAAACCGCGGGGCGCAACTAGTTATATGTAATAGAAGAATCAAAATCATTTTAATAGATAATCAGGATTTTATGTAGAGAAATTCTTTTGTGTATCAAAAAGAAATGAATTTCAAACTCACTTAATGACGTCCAACGCAGTAGTTGAAGATTGTGGTAATGACTAGTCTTTAATAAAAACTTATTCTCAAGCACCTAGACCTTAAGCAAATTGCAATCGCTCTCAAGCGATTCTATTTTTACAATCTCTAACTCTCGTAATACATGCAATATTAAGTAAAATAATACGTTGGCTGCTGATTGGATGAGTTGAAAATATTATCACGAGACATTCTTAAAGTTCGTATTTCGTCCAATCAGCAGATGTCGTGCGAGCATTAATGATTCTAGAAACAGAAACGCTGGGATGCGATTACAGCTTGTGTAAGACCACAAGTGTGTGCTAGTGTGTGAAGTGCTATCACAATCATTCGGCAACGTTTCCGATCGGATCCCACCAATTTAAAACTCAAATTGTTCGAATCTCAGTCTACTTTTATCAAATCAAATCAAATCAAAAATCATTTATTTCAGTCATAGTCTAAGTATCAAGTAAAAATCATCAGAATAAAAAGTCCAATTTAAATAATAAGTTAAAATAAAATAAAATACAAAACAATACAATACATCTTTATTGCACACCAAAAATACAAAGTAAAACAAACATAAAGAGAATAATAAAAATAAAACATCATTCGGCCGTACAAGGGCGGCCTTATCGCCTAAAGCGATTTCTTCCAGGCAACCTTTGGATGGACAGGATAGAACGAAATATGACAAACGAAAAATAAAATAATAGTCAACGAAAGTGAATAAACATAGTTCAAATTAAAATTAAATGTAACCGCGTAGCATGCATTTGTATAGGACAATCAATCCGAGCAGCTACAACGCGCAGGATGATGTTGGTGCTGCCCCGAAGGCGGCAGAGCATCGAGGCGGCCCGTTTGCGGAGTATGGCCTGAAAACCGTCTACCTGGCCGTCCGCAAACATCCCCGACGCACTGCAGCGCCAAGGCAACCCCAACAACATCCTGAATGCGTTGTTTATAAGTTTTGGAATAGAAAATCGAGTATAAATCTGATCGAAAGAAAAAATCACGTTTAAAAACTTATGAATGCGGGCATAGATTCGAAAAATTTAAGTTTAAATTTTTTGGAATCCGAACGGAAACGTTTCCGAATGAATTAGAATACCGGTGCTGGGTCTTACACCTCTAGGTATATATGTCTCTTGTATGTCATCTGCTACATGACTGGAGCCCGGTGTATAGCGACAGACTCGCCCCCGTTCACATTTGGAACTGAATATCACCCGACGAAGTGTGGGTGTTGTATTACACGTCTGCCAGCCGCCCCCTCGGGAGAAAGGCGTATATGTTTTGTGACTTCTAGAAAAGTTGCAATAGCTTTGGAAGCGATTCCTACTTTTCTAGGGTCCCTGGACCTTTAGTCAAGTGGTATTCGCTTCCAAGCGATTGGACGAGTTGACCATGATAACTTGACATTTTAATAGCTCGTAACTTGACCAGTCAGCTAACTCTCATACGTAAGCGATAGTAAAATAAAATCGTTTGGAAGCAAACGCTACCTATCTCTAGAGGCCCTGAACACCCCAAAACGAAAAACTTCTATTCCACTGCCTTTTCCAAAAATATAATTCGCATCAAAAATACCTTCAAAAACGCAACAGCACTTGCACTTCCGCAGTCATGCATAAATATACATAAATTTGTACAGCGTGTCTGTATGCATGTATAGCGAGCGAGGTCGGGCGCAAAGTGCATAATATATTAAACTTGTAACATTGTTTGTATGCACGGCTCGTTCTAGTGGTAACTTATTCTGGAAACTTTTCGATTTGATATTGAAACTGGATTAAAATCACATACGAATATCTGTTTTAAATTTAAATTGCGTAATTTCCTAATCATTACATTTTAAAAAAGTGTTAGCTGAAAATTTATTTTTAGCTATTTTTAAACAGTATCACTCTACTTATCTTGCAAATAGATAAACAATGGTAGCAAACATATGATGACAAATTTTATAACACCGATATAAGATACAATGAAGATAAACATTCATACTTTCTATCACAAATTAAAGCAGCACAGGACCTTTGCTTAGTATTTTTTAATATAGTAGACAGTTTTACGCACAATAAACCACAAAATAATGCCAAAACGACCATGTCATTATTTCACTTCGAATCAAAATCAACCCAGCATCAACCCAGCTTCCAGAATACGACCTAGACTAAAGGATTTACCTGGCTTAAAGTTATTACAGACTCATAGGTGAGCCAGGCTTTGCCTTAACCTCTTGTGTTTATACCTCGGCTTTCCCTGGACTTTTTCGCAGACTTCTTTTACTTAGAGTGAGCACACTGTTGGTCTGCGATTATGGCGCGCCGATCGGATAGCGCGAACGCAGTGCGAGGATTGCAATGTCGTTACATTCGTTTAGACGTGGGTTTATTCTTATTCTACTTTATTCTATATAGATCGCAAATTATCTTTGTTTTATCCAAATTGCCTTATTGAATTAAAAATAGTTTGCTACAGTGAGCTTAACGCATTTGTAGTTGCCCGCGTTTATTATTTATTCTAAGTCAACTCTCGTTGTTTTGCGTTTACGAACAGGTTGCATATTTATTATCTTAATAAATGTTATAGACTTTATAGACGCGAATTTGTTATTTCTATTTTTACATATACAAGTCTGTAGCTATGTAATAAAAAGTAAAAGTATGTAAATGTACCCAACACTTCACGTAGGTATATATGCTACACCTACGCTACGAACTCGCTACGCTTAAGCTACGCACACGCTACAAGCGCGTTCAATCGTTTCCCACACGTTCGCAAACCGCCAGTGTGCTAGCGCCCTCAACGGCCTTTTGTCAAAATACGACCTACAGAACTTCGCAAAGGCTTTACAAAGAAAAACTTCTAAGTAGTTTCAAAGTTGTAGTGTACTTTGGACAATGTCGCAGTTTTTGCGGGTAGTTAATAATGAAAGAGGCTTTAAAAGAGTTTTACGAGGATTTTGTTGGATGAGAATATTTTTTAAAGCAAAGTAGTCGTTATCGCGCACTGTGCTACAAATACTCAATGGAACATCTAGCGGAATCTCACTAATATTATAAATGCGAAAGTTCGGATGGTTGTTTGCATGGATGGATGGATGGATGAATGTTTGTTACTCAATCACGGCAGGACGGTTGAACGGAACTTGATGAAATTTGGCACAAATATAGATAGTAGTTTGGAAAAGCACACAGATTTTGACGTGACAACGTCTTATAATTCGATAGAGCCGGCTGCAAGCACGAAATAACATGACTCATGCGGCGTTACCTCGCTCTGAGGCGTTCCATGTAAGGCTTGAAGTGCAAGCGAGAGCGCGGAACGAGCGACAAAGAAGCACAATCGGCCTTTGCGTTCGGCAGCGTTCGACATCCATCTCACTCCTACTTGAGTGAGCACGTTGTCACGTTCAACTATCGTCAGTAAACCGACTTTACAGACAACCAATTTTTTAAAGTACTTTTTAACCGCGGGTATCACGGTAGGGCGCAGTTAGTAGTTACACGTAGCATAGCAAGTTTTCATTTTAAAAAGCATCTCAGAACTTGTTTTTTAAAACGAATTATTCTACTCAAAGACATATTTTTTGAGTTCTTATGGGCATCTTTCGACTGCGTCGTCAGACCAGCTCCATAGTGCCATATTCAGCTCAATCGAGGTCTACCACGACATCTTATTGCCATGATGGCTTCGTTTTTAACTGACTTCAAAAAGGAGGAGGTTATCAATTCTCAGTTATTTAAAAACTGTATAACTTTGTTTTTTTTTAATTGAAAGAATATGCTTACAGATTGATCCCATTTTTACAAAATCCAATTCGGATGACGGGAAGTCGGTTTTTTCCTCGACTACGCTAGAAGGAGGGGTATGTTTTTCGAGGGTTTGTATGTATGTGTTTACATATACCCATTGTTAAAACTAACTATAAGAAAAGTACCTTTCTTCACAGAACTTCTTCATTCATAAATAAATTCTTAACAATAAATGATATCGATGTATTCTCGGACAGTGTGCACGTAATTCGCGCACACTTAGCCTCAAAATTTTTTGATTCTCAACCTTAACTTTCTTGTATTTACTTATTATACCCAGCACATTGCTGCTGCTATGCTCCATTCCAAGTTCCTATCTATTGGCGGGAATTTTTAATTGGCTTTGTAAACTAGGTACAATATTAATTCTTATTATCAATTGGCTGTAAATTCTCCAGTAAATGTAAAATAAAATAAAATAAAGTAAGGGGTTTCTTCAGCCAGCTCTACAGCCCAAATAGCTTGATGGATATCGACATGTGAGATGTCATTTGAATCGTCTTGATAGCGGAAGTGACATAGGGCACAATATAATTATTACAGCCGGGTTTTTTTTTTGTGAAAAAAAATACCCGGCTTTTAATAATGTTACTTGGTTTATTTTAAAAACATTTTGTTAAGAATCATATCGTCACGCAATAAGGTTAATTGTCGCGCAGCGTCGAAAACGAAAACATCATTGCAATAATATTATATCATGGTAGGCCCCCAGGAAGTGGTTTAAATCTTGATGCTTGCAAGATTAGATTACACGGTTGTCTGTAATAAAATCTTGCAAGTAAGATTTGAACAAGACAGGTAAAACTCAATAAAAACATATAAAAACCTAGTACAATCTCGAAATGCAAGCCGTTAAATTGGTGCAAAAAAGGACATGCTACTTAAGGACATACCCTACTTTTAAATCAATTTAAGGAACAATTTGTACTTACAAACCAACTTTTGTGGGTAAAACATTTAACTAACTACATTATGTTTGCGTCTGTGTGCGTGACTAGGCAAGTAAACAGCACACGTAGCGAATTTGTGGCTTGCGTTCTGCAGGTAGTTATTCTAAGATAAAACTTGTAAAAAGAAGATTATAAAATCAGTAGATTGTTAAACATGGGGCTAAAATGATCCATTTTATATACGAAGCAGTTTTACACCCGAGCTATGCGAGGGAGTAAATGGAAACCGAGATAAAGTGGGTTTTTAAGCCCTGTGTGTTACACTCTACTTTTCACTTCCATTGCGAGAAACTAAAATATTCCAATCCAATATTAAAAATAAATTACGGTCACCAACTCATTTTGTAATTAGGAAAAAAAAAGTTTGTCTTTTTTTATTTCTTCTGTAGTCGCAACGCAATACGGAATACGCGGTCCTATTGTACTACTACTACCGAAGAGGTCAACGATTTTAGTTCCATTTACAGAAGAAGAAAAAAACTTTAGCCTCTAGAGTTTAGAATGCTATTTTATCGTCGTTCTGGTACGCTACAATGACGGACTTTTTGAGCAAGAGGAGTAAAATATATTTTTATCGTAAAAACTTAATGTAGGTTGTATGCTGTTTTCTTCAGAAATTTCCATGCTCTATACCAGATAATATCTTCGTAAGTTTAAGTACCTACATTATTATTGTATTTTGAAAACGCTTAGGCGAGCTACTCATGCATTCTAATTTCCTTTTTACCTCTTTATTGGAAGACATAAAAATATAGTACCTATACGGAACCACTCTGATGAGACAATCTTGTAGAATTTGGTTTTGAATAGTTGTGTTTAAGCTTTAAAAATGAAATAATTAAGTAGATTTTCTGACAATTTATAATTAAAGTTTTCGATTTTGGACATAATTTATTTTAAAAAAAAAAATCCTCCTCTCTACCAAATCTTGCAGAGCCCGGCAGTGTCCATTTGAACTATGTACTCATATTTTTTGACATCTTGTACGGTTGAACAAGATGTACAAGGTGTATGGTTGCAAATAAAATATCTTGAATCTTAAGTAAGATTATGGCTTAAGTAAGATATGGGATCTTAAGTAAGTAAGATATAAATTTCATCCGAATCCGTTTAGCCTTTCTGGCGTGATGAGTAACAAAACAAACATGCAATCATCGAAACTTTGACGCCCTAATTAATCCTACTTCTACTAATATTATAAACGCGAAAGTTTGTAAGAATGGATGTTTGTTAGTCTCTCACGCCTGAACGGCTGGACAGATCTGGATGAAATTTGGCACAGAGATAGATTATAGTCTAGAATAACACATAGGATACTTTTAATATTAGTATCGTTTGTAAGGCATTGGTAAGGCACGGCAGCTGACTTGCTCGCTCGCGACACTATTATGTTAGATATAAAATTATAGAATGTATTTTTGATAAATTTGCGTCTTTCAATGCATTGAAACAGTATAGCAAAGTATTCAGAATAAGTTTCATGTTGATATCTAAAATGAGTACTCAGAGAAACGTAAACATTTTTTAAGTGGTTACGTTTTTCTAAGTAAAACCTATAAAATATATCAACATTATTTCTTTCCTGAATACTTTGTAATACTGTTTTCAATGCAATAATAGAGGCAAATTTATCAAAAATACATTCTTTAATTTCATTTAAAATATAATAGACGTGTCGCGAGCGAGCGAGGCAGCTGCTGTGCCTTACCAATTACCTACAAACCACACAAGCTAGCTGCGCCCCCCGGTTTCACCCGCGGTTAAAAAGTATCCTGTGTGCTATTCTAGACTATAATCTATCTCTGTGCCAAATTTCATCCAGATCTGTTCAGCGGTTCAGGCGTGAAAGAGTAATCCATCCATCCATCCATCCATTCTTACAAACTTTCGCGTTTATAATATTAGTCGGAGGACTAGCTGTGCCCCGCGGTTTCAGCCGCGGTCGCACAGGAACTCTTAATTTTTTCGTGATGATAGGTAACATGTACTTTTCCGTACCCCTGACAACGTGTATCTATGCAAAATTTCATGACGATCGATTTAATTGCATGACGTGTAATAAACAAACCAATTAACCTTTTTTTTTTTTTTTTAAGGAGTATAGGTCGGCGTTTGACCACCAACTCGCCTGATGTTAAACGACGTTGTGGTCTAAGATGGAGCACGACGACCTATAAGGTACTTATTCACTCTGGCCTTGAAGTTTTGTAGAGTGAACAAGTACAAAGACGGCAGCTGAGTGAGGCGCTACAAGTGCGCCACTGCTCAGACCCGTCTTCGGAACGGTTACACCGGACTACATCCCGAAACACGACTAACCAATTAAACTCACTTGCGTATAATTATATAACATTATTTAATTAGGACGTCAAAGCTTGGATGGTTGGACGTTTGTTTTGTTACTCATCACGCCGGAAAGGCTAAACGGATTCGGATGAAATTTCGCACAGAGATTGATTATCCTAACTAATATTATAAATGCGAAAGTGAGTTTGTTCGTTTGTTTGTACGCTTTCACGTTTCAACTACTTAACCGATCATTACGAAATTTTGCATGCATGTTGGTTGGCAAAAGGACCCGTGCCCGGGGGTACGTAAAAGGACATAGGGTCCTTTTTATCCCTAAGAAATTAAGGATCCCGTAGGACCGCGAGTGAAACCGCGGGGCGCAGCTAGAAGATTAAGCAACTGATGAAAAGATGGTGGAAATTCCGTCAAAACGCACTAAGCGTTTCAAGTCAACTTTTCTTGTAAGAACTGCAGAGATGTGGAACTCGTTGCCTGCGTCTGTCTTTCCACCTAAATACAATCCGAGGGTGTTTAAGAGGAAGGTGGATAGGTATCTCCTAGGCAAGCGTGTTACACCTTCGATCACGGCAACGCTTCCCATCAGGCGAGTCAGTGGTCAAACGCATGACTAGTTTGTTATAAAAAAAACAATTGTTTTATTCGAAAGAGTTCAGGGGGCCTACCATGATATCTTATTGCCATGACGGTTACGTTTTGTTGTCGACGCTACGCGACCGTGAATCGCATCGCCACGCAATAAGGTCCATGGTCACGTAGCGTCGAAAACAAAACGTAATCATGGCAATAATCATGGCCTGGCCCCCAGGCTAGGTGACAGACATGGTGAACAGACATCTCGCTGCGAGAGCGATGCATGTATCGAAAGGTCGACAACAATACGCTGACATTTTGCTCGCATTCAGCAACTTGCATCGTCGCGATAACTTCACCGTGTGGAGACAACTTCTATGAGAGTATTGAGTGTTTAGAAATACGTGGCACGACGATTATATCGCCGCGATACACTCGCTCGTGGAAGTGGGGCCTAAGGACCTCCAGTGATGAGCGACGAGCAAAAAAGAAATGTACGTAAAAAGCAAAAAAGTTCGTATAGGCCGAGTGGCTAGCCCCGATATCAGAGTTTCTAGACCGCCCGATGTAATGTTATGTAATGTACGTACTTTGATAAATGATTTGTCCAGATGGACTGAAAAAACATTGCACGGGCCAAAAAAAAAACAGCTAACTGTTAGGTTCCATTCTAAATGAACAAAATGAATGACGCAACCCTAGTAAAAGACTTATCACACATGTCATCATATTTCACGCACATTAGTATAAAAGTTGGCCTGTCACTTTTCGTTCATAAACAGTGCGGAACTCTCTCTAGACTTTAAGTATTCATAGGTAAAACGAAATAGGCGAGTATCATCGATGGTGGTCGGAAAACTGCCTAAGATACGTACCTACTACTGCAGCTCTAGCCCGGGGGGCGTCACAATCTAAAATTCTCATATTCATATAGTCAGACTCATATTCTCGTGTAGTTTGATAACTTTCAGATATTTTTTAAATAACTTAATTAAGTAATGTATTATTAAGTATAAAGTAGTAGTTGTATCATGAAATAGAATTTAGAAAACAGTTAATTCTAGTTTTTAGTTTCAATGTACATTTTATAAGCTGTGTACGGTCATAATTGACCTATACAAATTTTAAATTTTTCAAATTTTATACATTTAATTTAAGTTGGTACCTACATGTGTCATAGCCTATAGTATTTTACCGAACCAATTCAAATAAAATAAAATAAAATCGACCTACGCCCATGAGATGTAGCGTTGCTTATCGCATGTCCTGAGAAATTACCTCGCATTTAAAAAAAAAAACTAAAAATATTGATCTTATGGATGAAGCATAGAATTGATTTTTTCATGTCATTCCATACCTGCGTTGCGTAGACACTACGCGGTCTAATAAATTATTTGCTATTTGATTGTCGGTAAAATGTTTAGAAACTTGCAAGGAACCCGGAAAATGCCAGGTAAAACAGACCGCAATTAGTTTGTCAGTATCGAAGCATCTTTCATCGTAAGTTTACTCCCGCTTCCATTTACAAATACTGAGAACCAATTACTTTAAACTCTACCTAATGAAGGGCCGCTATCCAAAACTTAACTCTAACTTAACTCTAACTTGAATTCGAATTACCCGGGTTAAGTCGCAGTTAACTTAGTGTTCAGTTTTGGATTTTCATTAAGCAACTCAAGGTGTTTTGCTTGCAGTGTTGGACTTATTAGCTCAGTGCAAAGGTTGTGAAGTTGGGGACCGCTGAAGTTTTTTGAACGTTTTTTGTACTTAGAAAAGTCTTTTGTTTCGGTTTCTTTTCTAGTCTTTAACTTTGTCTTTTGTCCTTTCTTACGACACTTAACTAACTAACTTAATTATCTTCGAGATAGACAACCTCACAGCTGAGCTGGGAAGTTAGAAATCGTTAAGCAAGTATTTGTGGTCAAATTTACGGTTTACTTAGATTAAATTAAAATGTAATCTCAATATTTGTATCTTTTTTTACAGAATTAATACAAAATGAAATCAGCTTTTTTACGTTATTCTTTTTTTAGTGGGAACGAAAGTGCTTCCTCTTTACACGATTAAATTTAAGTTAAAAAAAAACCCCGACACCGCTTTTCATCAACACAGATTTTAATCAAACATAGCTCAGAACACTCCTGACTACTTCACTTTTAAACCAAAAAAAAAACAAAATCAAAATCGGTTCATCCGGTCGGGAGCTACGATGCCACAGACAGAAATACACACATACACGGGGGTTAAAAATGAAAATTGTAACGTCTGTAATTTATAATGCGGGCCAAGATCTAAAATGCTTTAAATCTGTTTTGCTTACACCGTAGCTAAGAAAAGACAGGTTGCTAATTAAGGAGGAAGTAGGTAAAATATTATACGTTCTCCTAGTTACTTTACCTTCTTCAGATTTAAAATTAACTAGTTTTAACTAGAAATTCACATCCAAAGGAGACCTCGTTGATCACAACAAATACCTAGAATTATTTAGCGCGTTTTCGATCTTAAAAATTATATTTGCATGAAATACTTGCCTGCAAAGCTTCATGTAAATCAGATCAACGGTACTTATGTAATCGTAAGACAAACAAATGCCTACTCGCTTCCTCGCTCTTCGTTTTCTTCTCGAATTCTCGCTTTTGTTCGGACAAAAATAGGAAGGTTTCTAAAAATAAAAATAGAAAGGCTTCTGAAAATAAAAAATAAAAAATATTTTTTTTTAGTTCAGGATAAAAGTGTGCAGATGTTTTTGATAGTAAGAGCTGTGCCCGCCCAGAAACCTGATTAACAAACGATAAAAATAATAACCGTGTAAACTAACTAGTCGAAAATATTCTACTAAATTTTCTTTAGCACACGCCACTACTGTCCAGAATATGAAAGGTTTAAGATTTAGATTAGAGCTTTTGTAAAGTAATGTAAAGCGTAAAGGGTTTGTGTCTAAAGTGTGTATTTTTGTTGTCCGAAGTAAATAAATTATTATTATTTTTATAATAATTTATCCATAATGTTTTTATTACATCCAAAGGTTGTCTAGAAGAGAACACTCTTATGCGATACTCTTATAAGACCTCCCATTGCACCTATATTTAAGTGTTTAGATTAGTTTCATATTTTATTGTGTTGTATTCTCGTTTCCTTACTTTTCAAACGTCCAAGTCGTTTCACGTATGCGACAGCCCATCACTCATCATCATTCCTCACCGGAATCCCTTGATTACATCCCTGTATATTTCACGCAATAGAATTAAGTGCGAGTTACAAATGCTCGGATTACCCTTAATCCGTCCCCTGTACGTTGGTCGGATAATTTTTTGCGTGATGAAGAGACGGCTTTATCATTTTTGATTAAATAATGTTAGTAATTGACCGAGGGAAGCGAGGGACGGCTTGGCATTTGTTTGTTTGACAAAAACTTGAGTATCATTGATCAGATCTTTATTAAATTTAGCAGATATGTAAGCAGTGCCGGATTAAGTAAGCGCGGGGCCCGCAGCAAATGTGAACATGGGTCCTTGAGTTGTGGGTTTCCCGTCTCATACTCCATTTTCTCTTAAAGTACTGTGTTGCTGCCAAGTATAGTCTGAGCTTTTCCCATTTATTGGAATTTAGTGGCGTATATCTTTAGTGATTATTAATTATTATTAGTTATTATTAGTGATTATTATTAGTTCGCCTCGAACGTATCCTCGCATATCCTCACAGTCCCTCGTCCGATTTACCTCATATGTTTACAAATTAAAAATGCAAATTGAGATAAACTTCTATGCAGTGCCGGATTAGCCACATAGCAGGAGGCAGGAAATGCTACGGGCCCCGCGCGAAAAATAAATTCTAAACATTATTACCGTCCATGCTACATCATGTTTTTATTCCATCCAAAGGTTGTCTGGAAGAGATCGCTCTTAAGCGATAAGACCGCCCATTGCGCCTTTATTTTTGAGTGTTTAGTTTAGATTTATTTGTATTTGGTGTCAATAAAGAGTTTTTGTCTTGTATTGTATTGTATTATTAAATGAAAATGAAAAAAACCCTGCTGCAAAATGTTGTACCCTGTGTCACTTCCACTATCAAGACGATTCAAATGACAACTCACATGTTGAAATCCATCCAACTATTTAGGCTGTAGAGCATGCCAATGAAACCTCCTACATACATATATTACATACATACTCACATACACACACTCGAAAAACATAACCCTCGTCTTGCGCAGTCGGATAAAAAGGAAATAAACCGTTTTGTCTGCTCTCAATTTTAAATTTTATGTCATCCACCCGCATTCTTCAGTCAGCGCATAAAGTGGTGCATAAAACAGCACTAAAATTGAATATCAAGAAAATTTAAAAATGTGGAATATCTTTTTGAAAACCGTGAGTTCAAATTCAAAAATTTATTAAATTATTAAACACATCTGAATGAAAATAAGCAGTTTAAAAAAACACACACACATTCCACCTTCTGGCTCCTTCATCGGATCAGCTTCGAAATGCTGAACAAGTAAATTTTCATACATACTACATTTAAGTACTTACACACAAAGTTTCATTTTAATGCGACTATCAAAAGTAGGTTAAATTTTAACATATCGTCACGCCTTTCCTCCGAGGGGGCTGGCAGAGGTGTAATACAACACCCACACTGCCGGACGATATTCAGTCCCAAATGTGACTGGGGGCGAGCCTGTCGCCTTACACCCGGCTCCAGTCATGTAGCAGATGACATACAATACGCACATATATTCACACAATGAACAAATTCTGGCTTGAGAGGCAGGCCTTCTCCAACTAGGCTGTCATCGCTTCTTAAATTTTAAAAACTCTATAATATGATTTCCAAGATTTTATCATTCCATTCTTTTTATAGCTAACAAGCTGCGCCCCGCGGCTTCACTCGCGGTTTAAAAGTATCCTATGTGCTATTCTAGACTATACTCTATCTGTATACTCTATCTCTGTCTCAAAATTAATCCAGATCAGTTCAGCCGTTCTGGCGTGAAAGAGTAACAAACATCCATCCATCCATCCATTCTTACAAACTTTCGCGTTTATAATATTAGTAGGATAAAGCGCATTATAAACCGTGCCAAGCCATTATAATGAAAAAACCGCGCTGTCAAAATACCAGTGACGTGGTTTAATTCCACAACCGCAATGTAGATGGCGCGCGAGTGCTAAATGGGCCTCACCACAGCACTGACGTACTGGCCGTTAGAATTATGGTTGGGACTATGAAATGTATTTTAATTCGTATTACATTAATAAAGGTTTTCAAGAATTTTAAAGCAGAAACAAACTGAAACTGAGAAGACACAAGTATAAATAAAAAAAGACCCGATACCAATTTTCATCACACCATTCCGAAGAACCAAGAATGCCACACATGTACACGAACACGTCAAAAACACAGTCGATTTTGCGCCAAAATATTGCTTGACTTTTTATTTGAAAATTTTGGTACCTAATTTTGTCAGTAGTATTTTGACTTTTTTTTGGATTTTTTGGAAAGTAATGCAGTAGGTACTTTCACATTAGGTTTAAATTAGCACTATACCATTTACATAACTACCACAGAATGTTTACGACAGGTACTAAATACATTTTTAAGCTTTTAATAAATAACTAAGTATTTCACGAATATTTGTTATTTAATTAATAAGTATACTTACATAAATTGTTAAAAAATACTCATCCTTCTCCTAATACGTGCGTATTATCTCAAAATCGCATCCAAATCCGTTTAGCTTCACAATCTATTCTCAGACCATTTTTAGCATATTTCCATCTCTTTCTTTCAAACAGTTCAAACAATAAAATTAAGACCTGAATTAGGTGAAAAAGCCTTCGCTTGCCTTTCGAAATTTTGTAAAAATATAGAACCTTAACATCTTTGTTTTAAGGTTGCGTTTTCCTTGTCTCGTTATAGAAGGATAGTCTATAGTACTGTATAGTAGTAGAAGTCGCATTTTGGAACGACGCTGACCCGGAGATGTGGCAGGTCTTTGCATTGCTAGTGAGGGGGTTTTCTCGATAAAATTAGTAAATTTTATTTTAAACAAAGTAGATAGTTGCTATCAGTGCTATGCGAGACGCAGCCTCGCGCGCACACACGCCTTGATAAAGACCGCCGAATGTGGTTGAAACTATAGTCGGAATAATCGATTAAATCGTACGTAAATAATTCCTGTTCCATAAAATCATAACGAAGTAGATAGATTAAGTTTTTCAGGGTTTAAATGGTAGATAAAGAGCATCTTTATCATACCTTTGCACACTACTTCACTCTTTTTTTTAAATTTTATTTTAAATGAATATAATACATATTATTACTTTTTTTTTGGTAAGCACTTAGTTAGAAATAGCTTAGTTGCCATTTAGATCATTAAACTTTATTACACACTAAAGAAAGAAAAATGCCCACAAAAATGAAATAAAAACACCTTAACACGAGTTATTCAGGTTACGTAATATTGAAACCCATAAGTAGTTAAAAAAAACTAAAAACACTTATTTCACCTTCTGGATCCATTATCACAAAAACTATAATAAATAAAACCAAATCACGAAGTATTATTTAAAGTGGTTTTTATCGCTCTATGATCAATAGTAAAAATACCACACAGAAAATGACAGCCAAATCGATGATAGTTATAAAATGTCGATAAATTATCGCCAACTAGAAACCTGCAACGTGCATCACTAACCCGTTTTCTCGGCGCACCGCATTTTGCAGAGCTCCGTATCCGAAATTAGATTTGCTCTCTGTAATACTGATTAAAACCGTTTTCTAAAAGCCGAGACCGTTTTGAAGTTTCGAACTTGGAGGACTAACAGTCAGCGATATGTTCTAGCAGAGTCACCGCAGCTGAAGTCAACGACGTTGTGGACATCGGGACATTTGCACGCTAGCTAGACCTAGTTTTCGCCTCAAATGAGACCTTACATATTTCCATAACTGCCAAATGATGACTTGAGTTTATAGTGTGTAGTGAGTGAGTAGTGATGTTTTTATGAAACAGATGAATTTTTAAAGAAAATGTCGTCAAGTTTATATAAACATAATAATAATAATAAAATGTAAGGATGGGTTATGCGTCTGTAGCTAGTTACGTTTTATCTAATAAAAAACATTAATGGTTTCTCGCCTCAAATATAAATTAATTGACTATTTTTTTGCATAAGTAAATGATGTAAAATATAATAAATTATTACCATTACTATATAATACACATTTATAATATAACATGTAAAATACAATTCTAATTTCTAATATAATAATTCACACTGACAATGTATAATCAGATTCTCAGGACGGATATGTATATACATAATGTGGACGGATATGTATATACACGCCTTACGGCTGTTAATGGATGGACGTAATATTTAAGACCATGTAGCACTAATATGCAAATAAAGATTTTGACTTTGACTTTTGACTTTGAGTTTAATGATCAAAGCATATGCGTTTCATACGACGTTTTTCATCACACTTGTGAGGAAAAACACACTAGGCTTGCATTAGTTCATGATCCAAAAAAACAATGACAACATCGTCATCCGTCTCTTTCGAACTTGTTGTAAATGACTGATTTCGGTCTTGCTTAAGCATGGATTGACATCTCTATGTGTTTCTGAATGCTACACCTGGCGGAGTATAGTATTATACCATGCATTAGTCAATGCCTTTTTCTGATAATGTCATTTTTCCACTTACCAAAATTCTCGTAGGCGGCTAAGTATTTTTCATAGAAATTCGGTGGCAGCAATTTATTCCTAGCATTTCGTGCTTGATAAGTATTTCTGAGTGAGTCAAAATTACATCTTCTTCTTCTTCTTTAATAAAATAAATATAAACATGCACATCGAAAAATATAAAAAGCCTTGTGAAAAAGGCGCCATGATTTCAATATTTTTTTTGCATACTGACCGCGGCTCGTCAATGCGCGCACATATTCAGCCGATAATAAAAAAGTATTAAAGCGAATATTTTGTGTTTATATTATAATATATCTAAATATAATACTTATACCTTATTGTGAATTATTTGATGAAATTAAATATTTTTTTACCGCACCTACTTAATTAGGGAATCGTAGCTACTTAGCTACGATTGTTTAAATTAAGAATATAGGAAAAAATCAAATGAGTATGTACGTACGTACGTACGTATTTTCAGTCAGATAATAGCTCTTTGTTGATTTAAAAAAAAAAGCATTATGGAGTGCATTACTAGTGCATGTTGGACTCATGGGGCATATGTGCTTCGGCGCGCGCAGTGGGTGATAAATAACCCAGTGGCGCGCACTGACAAATTCGGTCTATCCTGCTTTAATTAAGGGTTAAAGCGTAAAAATAATAACGCTATCTCTTTCTCCACGGATCTATCCCCATATTCGTTCGTAACTTGACGGCCGGCTCGCGGTAAGTTTGATGTAATAGAGCATATTCTGTGGATGTATATTATTATTCGAGTTATTCTGTTGTAAGTATTTTAAACATACTTTAGATAATGATCAATCTATATACATACTAGAGTTTTACATAATTATATAATGGTAAATAAAAGTGAAATGAAATGAAATTAAATAAAATTTATTCACAAAAAATAGGGTATTACAATGGTCTTAGTTATTTAAAATATGTTCTCCTATTTTGCCGTTATTCGGCATGTGAATTTGGTCACAACTAAAAATAAAATAAAATTATAGCTTACAAAACCATGAAAAGTTATAAAAATAAAATAGGTACTTACAATATATTAATACGGATACAATAGATATATAGATAGATAATCTCTTTATTGTTCACACCACAGATAACAAAACAACAAGAGAAAAATAATGATAAAACTTATTAAATAGTGTAACAACTGGCGGCCTTATCACTAAAAGCGATCTCTTCCAGGCAACCTTAGGATGGAGAGGATATACGACAAATGAGTATGGGACAGGGTGTGCAAAAATAACTAAAATAAACATAAGATTGATACAAAGAAACAACAAAACATCGAGTATTATACCTATACACCTACATAAACTATTTAAATAAAACTTACATAAAAGTACATCATACTAATATAAAACATTCTAGTACTTAAAATACCTATACTTAGTTAATAAAATATACTAATTTTTACATACATATATCACTATATACATATAATTATTACATAAATACAACACTGATAAATAAAACAATCAAGGCAATTTTGATAAATACAGCTTTTTTACGGCGTCTTTAAAAATAGCAAGTGAGGGAGCATGTCTAGTAGCGACGGGCAGCTTGTTCCACAGTTCCGGATTATTAGCCAAAACCAATGTAATAAAGTCCCTTTTACAAGTGAGTGTGATGTAAACCTAAATAACAAAACGGCCACGGTATACTAGACGCGAAACTCGATGCTACTAAATCTACTAATAGGTACGTCATCTTTGTCACCATCAACAAAACATCATCAACAAAACATCATCAACAAAACATCATTAACAACAACATCATTACAACTAAAAAAAACTAGCAAATGCACAAGACGTGCGACACCAGATTCCCCTGAATGGGGGAGCAAACAAAAAAAAAACACAAAAAACCCGCAGCGTATTAATAAACCCGCTTTTTCTCCCGAGGACATTAAACACCAAAATTAGCCCCAAAAAGGCCCTTCAGGCTAAATATTCAAATCGTCCATGTTCCGACAAGAGTTATTACATATTATCTTGATTTAAAGTTCGGCTGTTCGGGTAAACTCGGCTAACTCAGTCTGTGGGGTCGTAAATTCGCGTCTAGGGTTCCGTGGCTCGATGACTGAATAAATTACGCGGGCTCCTAAATGAATGGATTTTATCTGTAATTGTGCTTGAACTGTGAAATTTATGGAGATGGGCTTGAACAGATGTGGGGAGTTTGGGTTGAGTCGACACAAGCTGCAATAATCTTAAGCACGGTGAAGCCAAGAGGAATCCGAGGTGGGGCCGCTTCTTAGGGCTTTCCCCCCAATAGCCCATCTGGAAGCGGCCTAAGTAGGGTGTGGGTCTTTATGAGCAGACCCACAACTGAGGCGGGGTGCAGTGCCGCATGGGCGACACTGAGCTTACTCCCTTTGCCACCGTTGCGAGTTGCGAGTTGCGAGTTGAGAGTCCCAGCGGTAACCTCACGTTCGTTTGCTCCGTAAACATTAAATCTAAACAGTGGTTAAAAGTTACGTTCCGCGGTCAAAACTTATATACATCTGTAGCTAGTGTGATAACGTGTTCATTGGTGGTTGTTCGGTGAAAATCGATCAAGAATTGGCGGAGATATCGGTGAAAGTATTTTGAAAATAATCGATAACGGCCAGAGATACTCGTTCGTACCGCTACACATCGCCGTCGCACGGGCCGCTAGCCGTGTGAGTCACCGCGCTCGCCGCAACCTGTTGCTCACCTGAGTCATCGTACGCAGCGAAGCTAAGCTAAGTTTTTTATCTATTGTGACCAGCTGTGCGGATTTTTTAGTTCGTTCATTCCTTTACGCTCGCAATTATTAGACTGCAATCTACAATCTCTGACCGCTTCAATTAATATGATTTGCTCAGCGTGTCGCAGCGAGATTTGTGGGGAAGAGGAACAGCACTTGTGCTGCACTGAGAGTAACTGTAATAAGACCTACCATTTACTATGTACCGGAGAAAAGAACTCAATCCTATCGCAAGCTGAGACGTGGGTCTGTCCCGAGTGTCGCTGTGCTACTAAAAGAGGTGGGGATAACAGCTCGACGCCCGTAGGAATTACGAAAAGAAGCCGTGATTCAAATGTAACTGTTCGATCAAAAGTATCTCGTCACCAACCTGAGGATCGTAGCGTCGATTCAGCGCAAGTGTATAATCTTACGTACGAAATTTGCGAATTGCGTGGCGAAATGATGAAAATAAAGGAACAGTTAGTGAAAGTTACAGATCAGATGGAAAAGATGTTTGAAAAGTTCGACAATATCAAGCAATGCGAATGCGAATGCGGTAATAAGCCTGAAACACAGTCAGCTACTAAGCCCCAGCTTCAACAACCACAGACATCATATGCGCTTGTGACTGCAATCAGTGCGCCAGCACCGGCCGGTCAGCCCTGCTCGCCGGTCAGCACGCCTAATCAAGTGCACTGTAACCTGATAAGCAATAACATTAGCTCGGCGAGTAGCGCTTCTGTTACTTCCGCGTCACTTGTCACGCAATCCGCGGGGAATACAGGCTTCATGACGAAATCGCAAAAGTCGCAAAATAATCGCAAGAACCAGCAGCGAAGAACAACGAGCACAATGTCTGCTTCAACTTTAGCAGATCAGCGAGTTAGTGACAACCAGGGTGGTGCTGGCGAATGGAAGGCGGTTACAAAACGCCGGCGCAGCAACAAACATCAACATTCAGTTGTAGTTGGAATGGGAAATAATTCTTGTGGGATTCAGGCCGTTGAAAGGACTTATTATATACAAGCTTGGCAATTTAAAGCCGACACTACAACTGACCAAGTCAGAAGCTTTTTGAACGGGATCGCGAAAACCGATTACTATGTAGAGAAAAGGCAACTGAAGTCAAACAGACACGCATCCTTCATAATAGGCATGCCCGAGAGCGTCAAGTCACGTGTATCAACTCCAAACGTGTGGCCGCAAGGAATTCGATTCGCCAATTGGTTTTTTCGTGCCCCTTCGAAACCGAATACGACAGAAAAGTAGGAGCGAGCACCTGGGATGTTTCTCAGGTGTATAAATCAACAAGTACACCAGGACCGCGAGCGGCGACGGTGACAACTAGGATGACCGGGGGGAACGTTGAAGACACTCACAACGGCTGCCCAGAGATACAACAAGCTGTATTACCAGAAGATCATCATCTACAAGGGCGAGAGGATGGACTGCCTCAAGAACGGTATCCCGGTTTAATAACCATTTGTCATCAAAACATGCGGTCTCTTAAAAAAAAGACGTGTAAGCTAGAAGTACAATTACTTGATAGTATGAAATGTGAAGTTTTGTGTATATCTGAACATTGGCTTAAAACGCAAGAGATAAAGAGTGTTACCATCAACAACTTTATACTTGCATCACACTATTGTCGGCCAAATATAGAACACGGAGGCTCGTGCATTTATGTTAGCAACAAACTTAAATTCAAAAACTTAGAGCAAATTACTCGTTTGTCAGTCGAACAAATTCTTGAAATATCTGCAATTGAGTTGTTAGATAAGAAATTAATCGTCGTTTGTGTATATCGATCGAACTCGACCAGTTCTCTGGTATTCTTCCCTGTTCTAGAATGTCTGCTCGATACTCTAATGAAACTTAATAGAGAGTTTGTTATCTTAGGTGACGTAAATATTGACACAATAAACCCTATTAAGTCAGACATTAAAAAACTGAATGACCTGCTAAAAACACATAATTTATGTAACATAGTAGATTTTCCCACTAGAGAAGAAGGTTTGTCTAGCACCTGTCTAGACCATGTATATGTCGGTCGCGGGTCGGCGAGTGCGGCGCGCGCGCGCCCTTTGAACACGCTGATTTCGGACCACTTCGCGGTCCGCGCTGTGATCCCATGCGACCCGGGCCCGGTTCGCCCGCCTCCTTATTTTTCCAGGTCATATACCCGAGCCAACAAGTGCAACTTCGTCACGTCGCTGGCGAGTGTTGACTGGGAAGAAATCGAACGCAAATATTCGGCTTCACCGGACGAGTTTGCTCAGGCTGTGATTAACATATTGCAGAATAAGAATGAAATATGTTTTCCAATAACTCGGAAAAATGAAAATAGTAAAAAAATCGTCTGGGCAACTGATGAGATATTTAGTTTAAATGATTTACTAATTGACATGAACAAATTAAAATTAAAATTTCCCTCAAATAATGATTTACAATTAAAATTAAATGAATTTCAAAATAAATTTGACGAATTATTGACATGCGAGAGAAGTAATTATTATAATAATATTATTAGCAGATCTGACAACGTGATTAAATCAATGTGGGACGTAGTTAACGCTGAAACTGGTAAGACTAGGAGGTATAGCGAATATACCGAGCTTCTGACGCGACCCGATGGGTCTAAATTTCCATCTAAAATGGATGCCGTCAATGCTGTGAACGATCACTTTACGGGCGCGGCGGCGGCGTGCGGCGCGCCTGCCGCTGACGTCAACGCCGCGATGCGCGCGCTACGTGCAGCGCGCCCGGCAGCCGACCGCTCGCTGAGGTTAAAGCCGTTCACACCTCTCGAAGTCTTTCGTATAATATCGTTTGGGGTTGCCCGGAAAAGAACCAAGGATCTATACGATATTTCAATGTCACTGCTTCATGCTGCGGTGGAACCGTTATCGCCCATTTTATCATGCCTGTTTAATAAATGCTGCAAAGAAGGAAGATACCCCCCCGCTTTAAAGCAAGTAAAAGTGTCTCCTTTGTATAAGGGGAAGGGGAAACATGGGGAGATAAACAATTATAGGCCTGTGTCAATTATTCCAGGATTAGCCAAAATATTTGAATATGGTTTAAGTGATCGGCTGACAAAATACCTGGCAGAGTGTCAGTCATTAAGTGATAGGCAGTACGCATACCGCAGGGGTAGGTCTACTACTATGCTGGCTAGGGAATTGGTCCGACGGATACTCGAAGCTCGTGAGGACCGGAAGCAGGTAGCGGTGGTTTTCTGTGACCTATCTAAAGCCTTTGACGTAGCCGATCACGAGGTCTTGGCAGCGAAGATGGGACACTATGGCATAGAAAACTCTGCACTAAAACTGCTCACCGATTTCATGTCAGGCCGAAGTCAGGTTGTTGTAGGGGATGGAGGTAGAGTGAGGTCGCAGTCACTAGGGACGGCTATCGGAGTAGCACAAGGATCTTCGCTCTCGAACATCATGTTTTCCCTTCTCCTCAACGACCTGCCGGAGAACATAGCGGGTGGACATGTCCTTATGTATGCGGACGATGTGGCCGTCGTTGTCACTGCGACTACTGTAGACGAGCTAGAGCAGCAGCTTAACAAAGTCACAGATAGTCTTCATGTTTGGTTCAGGGCTAACGGACTTCTACTTAACACCAGCAAAACTCAGTTTGTCCATTTCAACTTAGCCGGCCGCTCCTACAGACCTCTTAGAGTGGGAATCGGCAGCGTTGAGATGGTACAAGTACAATCTACCACGTTCCTGGGCTTCCAGCTGGATAGTGCTTTAACCTGGGAGGAACACATAGACAAGCTGTGTGGGAAGATAGGTGGCGCTTGTTTCGCACTGTGGCGCGTGTCTGAAATCTTGCCATACCACATGGTCCGGCAATGCTATTTCGCCTCAGTGCACTCGATACTTCAATACGGCATCGAGCTTTGGGGGCGCGCCGCCGATTGGGAGCGCGCCTTCAAAATGCAAAAACGAGCCGTACGAGCAATAGTACGAGTGTCACAGGATACGTCTGCGATGTCGTATTTCCGGTCCATGGGGATACTTACAGTACCGAGCTTGGTGTGCCTCCAGGCGGCATTGTACGCTTGGGACCACCTCGAGGAGTACTCGCGGCTAGGAGACACGCGCACGTGCGCCGCGCCGCGCCACCCGGACCGACTGTGCACAGTCCCACGCCGGCTCGCCAAGACGGCTAAGCTGGTGCACATCTCCGCTACGGAAGTGTATAACCGACTGCCGCGAGAACTTAGGGATGCACCTTCTAGGGGTTCTTTTAAACACAAAGTTAAGATTTGGTTGATCGAGCAGGCATTCTATAAGTTCAGCGATATGACCAAAATCAAAATTATTTAATGTTGTGTTGTCCTAATTTATTACTTATATCTACTAATTTATTTTTAATTGAAAATCTTTATTTTGAAATTTTTATTTGTACTAATTGCAATAATTCTAATGAATGATTACGAATTGTAATTTTTTTTGACATTTTGACTTGTAACATTTTGTTATTAATAAATGACTATGACTATGACTATGACTATGACCGTAGTTATCTGCCTATTGTACCTAATTACTTCTATTGTGTTTTTTTTTTTTACTTTGGCAATAAATACATTTTTCATTTTTCTATTTCATTTCATTTCACTGCAGCCGAAGGCTGGGGGCTGCGGCGGGAGAGGACTGTTGGTGTGTCGTTGCTACTTACCCTACCTTCCGCGGCCCAAACGGGGTCACCACCGTTTTGATGGCGGACGCGGTGTGGCCGCAGAGGAAGAGGCGTGTCGGTGTTTCGTTGCCGCTCTCCTCTGCGGCTGAAGTGGCAGGCGGCGCGGCACTCATCTGACCCGTCGCATGGGGACCATGGGCGCCTAGGCACGGGTGCTGGCTGGCGCCCACGGGGAAAATTGGCTCCCGAGGTGGATGATGACGATGTGTCTGGTGTTCGGCACATCGTCATCGAGAGGGAGAGAGCGCAAGCTCGAGGAGGTGCCCGAAAGGGCTAGCGCTGTCGGGGCCGAGGAAGAGTACGAAAGCGTCCCATTAGACCCGACATTTTGCGCCGAGGTGCAACACCTTTGGGTTTTTAGTGGGTAGGCCGTCAGTGGCGCGGGATTCCCACATAAGGGAACGTACCTATACTATGTGACTAATTTAGGGGGGGGGGGGGGGATACGATTTTTTAATTTGTTTGCAAAAAACGATTTAAAACTATGAATTACTACGTCAAACTAGAGTAGGAGGGAGGGGGTTTTAGAATAGAGTAGTATAGAGTTCAGATGTTCACCGAGGGGGGGAACGGGGGTTAAAAATTTTAAGAAATGGTCACGTAGTATTGGTACGTTCCCTAACCACTCTGTGCCCGCACCCAGGGCTGTTGGTGGTAACCATAAAGGATTTTTCCAAAGAAAAAAAAAGCAGCAATAATCATGGTACTACAAGTGAAGTATCACGCCACTATCGTGGTCAAACTATCTTTAAACCAAGTGCTAGTTTCTTAATTGTCACACAAATGTAAGCGATACTGTACAACTCCTGTAATTAAAAATTTAAAATGTTAGTAATTTCGACAGCAATTTTCAACAAACACAGCTAAGAAAACTCCCGACTAATTCACATTTCAAACACTTCAACACTTCCGTTCGGGAGCTACGATGCCACACACACAGAGAGACATGTCAAACTTATAATTAACACCCCATCGTTTTTGCGTCGGGGGTCAAAAAGTAGTTGTGTTAAAAGTCCATCTACACGCAGCGACTTAATGCGCAAACTGTTTGTGCTAAAATTGGGCAAATAACATAGTGCACTTATTAAATTAAATTAAAACAAGCAAGTTTCATGCAAACGCAAACGATTTGCGCAGTAAGCTTCTAAGTACAGTGCTTTCCATGCAAACAGTTTGTGCAAGCCATTGGTACGGTATCCATTTTCCGCCATTTTTCCGCAAGTAAGATTGTGCGTTTGAAGTGTGGCCAATTTCGTATTTCTGTCCTGTAACACTACAAATCATCACATGAATTTCTTGAATAAGTACTTGAACACATAATTACTCGAATGGACTTAATCTAATATCTATAGAAATTCGTTCTCTATCCTACTACTATTATAAACGCGAAAGTTTGTAAGAATGGATGGATGGATAGATGGATGTTTGTTACGAGTACTCCTTCACGCCAGAACGGCTGAACAGATCTGGATAAAATTTGGCACAGAGATAGATTATGGTCTAGAATAGCACATAGGATACTTTTTAACCGCAGGTGAAACCGCGGGGTGCAGCTAGTTTAGAATATATTTAGAATAGTTTAGTACTCTGGCATTCTCTACGTAGAGCGTAAAATTGTTAAACATCAGGTAAAGTGGTAGTCATAAGTAAGTTAATCCTAAATAAAAAAAACTTTGGCCCACGCTTGATTAAAAACACTCAGAAACCTAACTATCGCTTTTTTTAGCGTTGTTATATTATAATTCAACTAAGCCATAATCACATTACATAAATGCGAAAGTGAATTTCAAATCAAATCAATCAATTGGTCTTCATTAAATTGGGTATCGAAGATATACCTACTACTATTTATTATTACTAACACGATTAACTTTATTACTACTACGTATGAACCTCGAAGTTATAAAAATGACTCGACCGCCTTGTTCGGAAAAGAGCCACACGTTTGACGCCTTAAGGTCGATTTACATCAAACGAACATAGAGCTAGAGCAAGAGCATTCTTTTGTAATCTTTTATTGTAAACGATAGCTAGACGTATCCATTTACATCAAACAAACACAGAGCTAGAGCTAGAGCAATCACTAGAACACAAGAACGCTTTAATGAGACCGCTCAGTGGCGCGAGCACGTCCGAACACGCTAGAATGCTTTAAGCAACTGTTCTCTCGCTCTTGCGCCGTTTACATAGAGCGAGCAAGCATTCTTAGAACATTCTATAGAATGTTTGCGAACACACTAAGAACAACGAAAGAATGCTCTAAGCCTGTTTACACTTGAAGAATTTGATGTAGTGGGGATAGAATAAGCATTTACAGATAGAATAAGTAAATCGACCTTTAGACGCCTTGTTCGGTACCCAGAGGAACATGCCAGAAACTGAGGGGCATTTTTAAAAAATTCGTAAATATTTTTTTTTGGCTTAGAACTAGTAGGTAACATCGATATTTTTTATGGTTTGTTTGTTACGCTTTCATGCCTTAACTACTCAACCGATCATCGTGAAATTTTGCAAATCTACACGTTATCCAGGGTGCAGAAAAGGACATGATACTTTTTAAAGGACAAGGACAGAACAGGATACTTTTAAGTGTCGCAACTACGAGTATACATATACATCTACACTAATATTAAAAAGAGGAAAGATTTGTATTTTTGTAGATTTGGAATAAATAAACTCAAAAACATTCAAACAAAACTTGTCCAATTTCTAAAATTCTTTCACCGATATCCCTGAGTGACATTGGCTATGACACGCGAGCAAACTAGTGAGCAAAAATTTTAGTTAGTTAATAATATTAAACATTTTACTCAAGAACTATCTCGATGTATCCAGGATGCCATCATCAGATCAAGATTTGATGATAACGACTACCATTAGACAAAAAAAAACAAAAACATAACCCTCCTTGCGCAGTCGGGTAATAACACCATGCTGGAGAGTTCTACCTCTGTCCCTATATGTTCTCTTGGCAAAGTTTGTTCAACATTAACTCAGTAAGCTAAACACGTTACACCCGTCTAATTCTCGCTGATTGGTTGCCTCGCGAATGAACTTCTTTTATTGGGATTACTCGTTTATTAATCGTAATTTTATTAGGCTTGAGTGAATTATTTGCTTCAAATGCTTTGACTGGTGTTTAACAGCTATAAGCTGTCTGCCTCGTTGGCTCAGTTAGTAATGAACTGGCCTTCTGAGCTTGGGGGCGTGGGTTTGATTTCCACATATGGCAAACATTCATGTGACGAATATTTGTGTTTGTTCTACGTCTGGGTGTTACTCGTAATATCTATTTAAATATGTATGTAAAAATATATTCAACTATTATATGCATATCTTGAAACCCGATGTACGGCGACAGGCTCGCCCCCTCTCTCATTTGGGACTGAATATCGTCTGGTGATGTGTGGGTGTTATACACTTCAAAACAGGTATTCTATTTCTACAATCGCTAACGCTGGAACGATAGCTGTATTGGACGAGTTGACAATAAAGTCACGCGTCATTAACATGTGCATATTGGATGTCACCTGTTACATGACTGGAGTCCGGTGTACGGCGACAGGCTCGCCCCCTGTCACATTTGGGACTTATAATATCGTCCGGCGAAGTGTGGGTGTTGTATTATACCTCTGTCAGCCCCTCGGGGGAAAGGCGTGACGATATGTATGTATATTGTCATTTACAGAGCTCGTATTTCGTTCAATCAGCAGATGACATTTGAGCGTTAGCGATTGTTGTAAATATACGAGTATGGTACGGTATAACAGTTTCGAGTTCGGTCTTTCATCTTCAATTGGCCTGGATACACGAAAACCAAAGGGATAATACGGATAACACACAAAATGAAACGTTACGACGAAACGCTGCAAGTCAGTGACCGCTTTCACATCATTGTCTAACATTTCACTAATTATATTCAAGTCAAGTGACACGGATAATCTGATTGGGTACTTAGCCGCCCGTGAAAACGTCATCATATACCTACTAAACAATGTGTGACAGACATGTGCAGTGGTTTATACATGGCTATTGTTCTATCCGGCAATGTAAACTACTTTTTAACCGACGACACAGAGGATTACAAGTCGACGCGTACTTATTATATATTTTAGAATACAAGGCAAATTCGAGAAAATCAAGTTCTCTATAATATTATTTATTCCCTATATTAAGTTTACACTCATATTCTTGTGTCACAACTGGATTCATGAAATTTATAAATAAATATGTTATAAATATGTATGTTATCTGCTACATGCATCGTCAGCCATGTCAGAGTCCATCGGGCAGCCTAGACTGTTATTAGGGCTAGCCACTAGCCGATACGAACTGACTTGCTTGCTATAGCCTAAAGTACAAAATCCTATAATACGAAGAGAGAAGTCAGCGTCGCGTCGATATTATGTGATTTTGTATTTTACGCTATAATTATTTTTTTAATGACTTGAAAAATTGCTCGAACATTTTTCCGTTTGGTCTGAGCCGATTGTAAGGGAATTACGACAAGCAGGGTGGATATGCAGAACCACTAATTCGTCACTGACATCCTACACACCAAAAACCCTACCTAAACCCTAGGGTGTTCAAAGTTCGGCGCTAAATGTCGGAGCTTACGGGGATGCATATCCGTTGACATCTTTGAACCTAGGGTCTAGAATTCTAGATGATGTACCACGTACCATACAATACTAAAGCCACATACCCACTGCTTTTGGCACACAAGCCACTCGTGTACGAACACGTTACGCATGAACACGAGATCAATGACGTCATTGCAACAAGCGTGGCTTGCGTTCTAGGCGAGAGCCTGGACCACTGGCTTTACTGACTAGCTGCGCCTCGCGGTTTCACCCGCAGTTCCTGAATAAAAAGTACCTAATAAGTCCTTTTCTCTAGCTCTGACGATCTATATGCAAAATTTCATGTCGATCGGGGGTCCGGCGACCGCTTTAGACTAACTTCACATTGGCTTAAGGTATTCTATAGCCATTTCGTCTAGAAAAAGACGACGAGCGAAGAGAGCAAGTGCAGATACTGACGAGCCTCTAGAGTTATCTGCAGAGTGACAAAGTGTAATTTCAATCATTTTTTATGACTTTTGAACTTCTCTAATCATTCTTAAATTACTAAAAATTTTCATTGTATTATGGATTAATTTAAAAGCGAATGATGTAGACAACCTCCCTATGTAAAGAGATTTTTGATTTTCTTTGTCTATCTTCTAAATTAATTAGTCAAGTAGTGACCCCTTACAAATGCGGATATTTTTAATAGCTCTATTTTTTGAGGAGTTAAAGTTAAAAAAAAAACAAGTACATAGCTCGTAATTCATTTAATAGTAGATACATGCTAAACGTCATCATAACCTGACCAATGTTTTCCAAGAAATTTGACAACCGCTTTTGTATGGAAAATTCAGGACCCTTAAGACGTGAAAGCGTTATCAACAAATAAACAAAAAACGAACAAACTCACATTCGCATTTAAAATATTAAAGCTAGGATGCAAGACCCAACTACTAACACAGAATACATTACAGTACCAACTCCCATAGAGTAAAAGAGACAGCATTCATTCTCCATCCCGCCCTTAATTGCGTATATCCGGTTCTTCATCCGCACTAATTGCTAGAAAGTTCGCTAGTGAAGGATTTTCATTTTTCCACTACTAACTGAGATTAATGACTCAGTTTTAACCGACTTTTGAAATGTAGAGGTTTTAATAATGTGTAAGAAAACTTTATTACAAGAACTTGTTATAGTCTGGGCGATAAGTAGAAGAAGCGTGTACCAGGATCGTAGCAAGTGAAGAGAAGTGGTCTCCGACTACCCTTTCAGATAAAAAATCGGCTAAGTCCGAGTCGGACTCCCGCACCGGGGGTTCCATACAAACCTGTAGGCATATAAGTAAATATTTTAAAAGCCGGTTCATTAAGAATATTTTTAGGATAATAATAATTATGATGTAGGTAACTAAAAATTTTTACTCTTCGCAATTTTTCCTTAATCTGTGCTGACGTTGCTTCGAACCAAATTTCAAGATTCTAAATCCACGGGAAGTACCCTGTAGGCTTTGATTTCCTTGCGAATGTCCAAAATTTGCAGCATAAACGGATGTATCTTTTGATTGCGTTGGTTTAAAAGTTTCATTTCTTCTTTTGATAGCTCTACGCGTTCCTGAGTAAAAGGGTCTTGATAGACAGACAAACGGACAACAAAGCGATCTTATGAGGGTTCCGTTTTTTACTTTTCAGGTAGGGAACCCTTAAAATAATAAGAGCGATAATAATAATACCTATTTTAACTAAGTATTATTTAATCTGGGCGTCTTTAAGTCTCTGGTCAATCGGTTTCTTCTAGACACAATTGTGCCCAAAAAATTGAATATGCATGAGTTACATAACATATCGTCACGCCTTTTCCCCGAAGGGGTTAGCAGAGGTGTATTACACACACCCACACTTTGCCTAACAATATTTAGTCCCAAATGTGACAGGATGGATGGATGGATCATGGACATGATGGACATGACAATTTTTGATTTGCTTTGTCTACCTATTGAATAAATCAGTCAAAAGTGACCCCTTACAAATGCGGATATTTTAAATAGCTCTATTTTAGCTTGAGAACGTTTTTTAAAAAAACCAAGAACATAGGGACCGAGATATTATAAATTTAATTATACGTATGCTAAATTTCATCATAATCTGACACATGGTTTTCAAGAAATTTGAGAGGCGCGTTTGTTTGGAAATTTTAGAGCGTCGCGGGACTCTTAAATAACCAGATTAGTTCTCTTAAGTTTAACCGAGCAACTTATTCTTATTTGTGTCCTTGTTACAATTAATATCATTAAAAACGGCAAAAAAAAAAAAAAAATTACGCGCCGATCTCATTTTACCCTCAAATATGATTTACGATTTTCAACTCTAAATGAAGCAGCTTCAGTAAACGTGTGTGTGGGTGAAAAATTGTGCTCTGACGGCGACTTCTCAGATCAACCTAGAGAATAAGATGGCGCACGGCGTACGATTTAGGTAAAGCCAAAAAACATCCAAAAACTACGCCACTGTCGTATATGTACACAACACGCATACATTGACGCAAAAAACTACGCTAGTCGCTTGGTCATTCTTACCTCGACATTATGTGCATTGGTTTATGGTATAATTTCGTGTACATAAATATACATAGTGCATTATAAAAGTGTGGCCTGGACTACATTTTGAGTTTCTTTTTAAAAACTGCGCAGTATTTTACAATTCAATTTTGAAAAAGCCGTAACATTAACCTCTTACAAATATTATGTGCAGTTTTAGAATATTAAATATACTGAGGTTGTATATTGGAACGGAAATAGCTAACGTAGAGTTTAGGAATTAATATTTGTTTTCGTGCAATTGTAAATGTTTTAGAGCGCCGAAATAAGTCATTTACAACAAGTTTGAAAGAGATGGATAACGATGACGTCATTATATATTTGCTGAATGCTGGACCTTATTTTTTTGGATCATACAAAACAAATACTGATTTGTCCCATTAAACTCTGAGACCTCACTTTGCGGTAAATTATTTTTCATAATAAAGGTTGTGCGGTTAGGCGGAATAATGGCAGAATATATAAATCCGAATTTGCCAGTCAAATATCTTTGTTTTCAATCGTTACCCGTCAATGTATTCAACGTTCTTAATTTATGGCGAAGATAAAAGAGAACGTATTCTACAGGGCCTCATTAAGGGATCGTAAAAGGGGCGAGAATACGGTAAAATGTCAGGGCGAGAAGCGCGCGTAGCTAAAGCGGATTTAAATTGTTGTAATTCGAGTTTTAAGTGGCGGTTTAAATTCGAATTTTGATTTTTGAACGTTTAGTCCGCGTGTTTCACAGGCGGGCGTCAATGGATGATTTACTTACAACAGAAATAAAAAAAAATTGAACAAACGGATACCATGGCTTAAATATTAGTGCAACATTTCTTGACTTTAACACTTAAAAGTAACTTTAGCTTGGTAAGCGTAACTTTTATCATTAGTAAACTCAACAATTTATATATCAAAAAAAAATACATAATATATCGATTGAATTATGAAAATATATTCCTAGCTAATAACTAGCTATAGTACCTAGTAGCAAGCGTAGTAGGTATGTAGTTTAGCGTCTTATAAATGTAGATTTTTTGCTTCAGCCCCGTCCTGAAAAAGGCCCTGTAACAACCCAAAAGCAATATTGTTATCAAAACAGAACACATCAGCATGTTGTCAGCAGGAAAAACAATTTTAATCTCCCTAATGTCGGCTGACTTACACGACACGACTTTTGTCTGGATAATTTCCATGTCACGCGACAATTTTTTACACAATTGTTTAACCTCCAACGTAAATAAATATATAAACGTCTCACACTCAAAGCCCACTAAGGCCTGCATGCTTAAACCACTCAGTGTTGCATCTAGATTTAAACCTGATTTTACCATACATGAAAATAGTTTTAAATCGAGGTTCATGAACAAGCGCCATTTCTGAATAGGATCCCAAGATTCCCTGTGTCAGGGATACCAAGAAACACACAAAGACATAGACAACTTGCACCCAGAGACCCAGACCCACCCAGAACAGATATTTGAAATTATCGAACCGGGACCTCCTGCTTATAAAGCAGTAGAATTCCGACTAGGCTAGAACGGTTGGTATATGACGTATTAAACGTTACGACGACCCTCTTCGTTTATTGGTTAGCGCGTCTGCCTTATAAGCGGGGTTCCTAAGTTCGATTCTCGACCGGGAAAATCTACATAAATTTAAATTAAACTGTAACTATCACAATAATAACACTAGAAATAAGGACAGGATAGCTGTACCGAGATTTCGACTGACTAAGTCAAATAAGCCATTTTTAGACAACTGCGTCCGTTTTTACAATAAAATCCCGAAAAATATAACAGGGCTCACTGAGAGAAAATTCAAATCACATGTAAAGATGAAAAGAGGGTATTATAAGGTTAAGAAATATTTAGAAGATAAAGATGGCTGGAGCGTTGCACTTCCGCCAAGTAGCCACTAGTATGTATAGATACTTAGTACCTAGTTGTAAGCCAAAATTTGAGAGACTGTAATTTTTTTTTATGGCCCTTAGATTCTTGCCTGTTCTTCTGAGTAGAGGCACTTTATCCGAACAAGGCGGTCGAGTCTATAAAAAAAAAACTTTGACGTTCATATATTGTGTATCTTTGATACCTAAATTGAATAAAAACATTTTGACTTTGACTTTGGAAGGTGTATGGCGGTTTGGCGAATTTTAATATTTGTTCTGGATGTAGATGTTAGTAGTCCCAGTCTTTATGTGTATTCTATGGAGGGAGCTGGAGGCACAAAAAATCATAATAGGGAGCTGATTGTAAAGCGTTATTAAATTTTATTTATTTAAGGGCGTCATCAAGTCTTTTACATCCCACTGCAGGGACGCCGATCTACCCTAAGAGCACGTGTTAAATTTCAAATGCATTTTTTTTTTACGAGAGAAATATTATTAGTTGTTTCCAGGGTTCTAGATCTCTCGATCGTCAACTCGGCAGGTGCACAATCAGTCAACACGACTTTTAACGTTTTGGGGTTTTGCTATGAGTTGTCGATTAAAACGTTTTCTTAGGACAATATTATAGGCAACAGACAAATTTATTTTTGCAACAAAAAAAAAACAAAGTACAACAAAAGAAGCAAAACTGAAAAAAAAAATAAAAAAAAATAGAAAAATCTTTTTTGCCGCAAATCGGTTCCTACATGATGCCTTTTGTAGACAGCCGACATTGTTTTTCCGTGCTCACAGACAGCAAACAGTTACATGGTTAGAGGCCTATGGTAAGGTCGTGTCGTCCACTGTAAAGTCGAGCACCATTCCTCTTTCACGTGTGTCTTCGCACTAACCGGTGATATACGTCCTCCTTTATTTGTATCAAATTGAACGAATTTTCTCAAACCTCTTATTTGGCGTGTTTTCTCTTTTTGTTTTTAATGTTATCTGCTACATGACTGAAATCCCGTGTATGGCGACAGGGTCGCCCGCTGTCACATTTCGGGGCTGAATACCGTTCGCCGAAGTGTGGGTGATGTTATATAGCTGTACCAGTTTTTTCTTTCTTAGGTATAAAGTACTAAAAATCAGCATCAGCCGCTGGACGCGGGCAGTGCAAGACCGCACTTTGTTGGCCGTTGTGGAGATCATTGGGGGAGGCCAGCAGTGGACGTCGTTAGTAGGATGATCTAAAACTAATAAGTTTTCGTGTCAAATTGTATCAAACTGATTTAGCCGAATAGTGATAGTGGGAAAGATAATTGAGATATAGGGTCAACTGGAGCAAATGCGTCTTTAGGGCTTACCGTTTCGATCATTACTGACAAATCAGGCAACTAACGCTCTTGTAAAGATTATTGCAGCTAAAGATAGTAAAAAAATGTAAGCGGCAC